>CATKUP010000012.1:0-616000 GCA_949786385.1 Onychomys leucogaster | reverse complement strand
ACAGTTTTTTTTCTGGACATGCTCATATTTCTTGCTGTATTGCAGAATATGGACAGAATAGGATGCTTCTTGCGTTAAAACAGAGGGTGTTTCATGGATGAGAACACTGGTCTGAATTTCCCTTCACAAACGGAGTTAAACCAAACCCTGTGTCTTCCTACAAGCAAGAGTTCATTTCCGGTAAACCCAGCGATTTTTTTGGCTCAAATGAATTTACACAGTTCACAAACCCAACACGTTTTTCACTATAAATGAAAGAGCATTTTTGTAAGAGATGCTGTGGTTTGTTACAGTTTCATAAGCAGAGTTTAACTGGTTATAGTCCATATGAGTAAGAAACAC
Organism: Onychomys leucogaster; assembly: GCA_949786385.1. Taxonomy (NCBI): domain Eukaryota; kingdom Metazoa; phylum Chordata; class Mammalia; order Rodentia; family Cricetidae; genus Onychomys; species Onychomys leucogaster. The sequence goes on along the minus strand of CATKUP010000012.1, from coordinate 615,658 downwards.
AGTTCTTTTTTTCTGGGCATGCTCATATTTCTTGCTGTATTAGAGATGCTGGAAAGAAGAGCATGCTTCTTGCGTTAAAACAGAATATGTTTCATGGATGAGAACTCTGGTCTGAATATCCCTTGACAAACAGAGTGAAACCAAGCCTCTTTGTCTTCCTACAAGCAAGAGTTCATTTCCGGTAAACCCAGCGATTTGTCGGCAAAAATGAATATACACAGTTCATGAACCCAATACGTTTTTCACTATTAACAAAAGAGCATCTATGTAAGAGATGCTGTGGTTTGTTACAGTTTCATAAGCAGAGTTCAACTAGATATGGTCCGTATGAGTAGGAAACACAGTTCTTTTTTTCTGGACATGCTCATATTTCTTGCTGTATTGCAGACTCTGGACAGAAGAGGATGCATCTTGCGTTAAAACAGAGGGTGTTTCATGGATGAGAACACTGGTCTGAATTTCCCTTCACAAACGGAGTTAAACCAAAGCCTCTGTGTCTTACTACAAGCAAGAGTTCATTTCCGGTAAACCCAGTGATTTTTAGGCTGAAATGAATTTACACAGTTCATGAACCCAACACGTTTTTCACTATAAATGAAAGAGCATCTATGTAAGAGATGCTGTGGTTTGTTACAGTTTCATAATCAGAGTTCAACTAGATATGGTCCGTATGAGTAAGAAACACAGTTCATTTTTTCAGGACATGCTCTTATTTCTTGCTCTATTGCAGATTCTGGACAGAAGAGATTGCTTCTTGCGTTAAACAGAGGGTGTTTCATGGATGAGAACACTGGTCTGAATTTCCCTTCACAAACGGAGTTAAACCAAAGCCTCTGTGTCTTACTACAAGCAAGAGTTCATTTCCGGTAAACCCAGTGATTTTTCGGCTGAAATGAATTTACACAGTTCATGAACCCAACACGTTTTTCACTATAAATGAAAGAGCATCTATGTAAGAGATGCTGTGGTTTGTTACAGTTTCATAAGCCGAGTTCAAGTAGATATGGTCCGTATGAGTAGGAAATATTGTTCTTTTTATCTGAACATGCTCATATTTATTGCTGTATTGTGGACTCTGGAAAGAAGAGGATGCTTCTTGCGTTAAAACAGAGGGGGTTTCATGGATGAGAACACTGGTCTGAATTTTCCTTCAGAAACGGAGTTAAACAAAAGTCTCTGTGTCTTTCTACAAGCAAGAGTTCATTTCTAGTATACCCAGTGATTTTTCGGCTCAAATGAATTTACACAGTTCACGAACCCAACACGTTTTTCACTATTAACTAAAGAGCATCTATGTAAGAGATGCTGTGTGTTGTTACAGTTTAATAAGCAGAGTTCAACTAGATATGGTCCGTATGAGTAGGAAACACAGTTCTTTTTTTCTGGACATGCTCATATTTCTTGCTGTATTGGAGACGCCGGAAAGAAGAGCATGCTTCTCGCGTTAAAACAGAGGGTGTTTCATGGATGAGAACACTGGTCTGAATTTTCCATCATAAACGGAGTTAAACCAAAGGCTCTGTTTCTTCCTACAAGCAATAGTTCAATTCCGGTAAGCCCAGGGATTTTTCGGCTACAATGAATTTACACAGTTCACGAACCGAACACGTTTTTCACTATTAACTAAAGAGCATCTATGTAAGAGATGCTGTAGTTTGTTACAGTTTCATAATCAGAGTTCAACAAGATATGGTCCGTATGAGTAAGAAACACAGTTCATTTTTTCAGGACATGCTCTTATTTCTTGCTCTATTGCAGATTCTGGACAGAAGAGGATGCTTCTTGCGTTAAACAGAGGGTGTTTCATGGATGAGAACACTGGTCTGAATTTCCCTTCACAAACGGAGTTAAACCAAAGGCTCTTTTTCTTCCTACAAGCAAGAGTTCATTTCCGGTAAACCCAGTGATTTTTCGGCTCAAATGAATTTACACAGTTCACGAACCCAACACGTTTTTCACTATAAATGAAAGAGAATTTTTGTAATGGATGCTGTCATTTGTTACAGTTTCATAAGCAGAGTTTAACTGGATATAGTCCATATGAGTAAGAAACACAGTTCTTCTTTTCTGGGCATGCTCATGTTTCTTGCTGTATTGGAGATGCTGGAAAGAAGAGCATGCTTCTTGCGTTAAATCAGAATATGTTTCATGGATGAGAACACCGGTCTGAATTTTCCATCAGAAACGGAGATAAACCAAAGGCTCTGTGTCTTCCTACAAGCAAGAGTTCATTTCCTTGTAAGCCCAGTGATTTTTCGGCTCAAATGTATTTACACAGTTCACGAACCCAACAGGTTGTTCACTGTTAACTAAAGAGCATCTATGTAAGAGATGCTGTAGTTTGTTACAGTTTCATAATCTGAGTTCCACTAGATATGGTCCGTGTGAGTAGGAAACACAGTTCTTTATTTCGGGGCATGCTCATGTTTCTTGCTGTATTAGAGATGCTAGGAAGAAGAGCATGCTTCTTGGGTTAAAACAGAGTGTGTTTCATGGATGAGAACTCTGGTCTGAATTTCCCTTCTCAAACGGAGTTAACCCTAACCCTGTGTCTTCCTACAAGCAAGAGTTCATTTCCGGTAAACCCAGTGATTTTTCGGCTCAAATGAATTTACACAGTTCACGAACCCAACATGTTTTTCACTATTAACTAAAGAGCATCTTTGTAAGAGATGCTGTGGTTTGTTACAGTTTGATAATCAGAGTTCAACTAGATATGGTCCATATTAGTAGGAAACACAGTTCTTTTCTGGACATGCTCATAATTCTTGCAGTATGCAGACTCTGGAAAGAAGAGGATGCTTCTTGCGTTAAAACAGAGGGTGTTTCATGGATGAGAACACTGGTCTGAATTTCCCTTAACAAACGGAGTTAAATCAAACCCTGTGTCTTCCTACAAGCAAGAGTTCATTTCTAGTATACCCAGTGATTTGTCGGCTCAAATGAATTTACACAGTTCACGAACCCAACACGTTTTTCACTATTAACTAAAGAGCATCTATGTAAGAGATGCTGTAGGTTGTTACAGTTTCATAAGCAGAGTTCAACTACATATGGTCCGTATGAGTAGGAAACACAGTTCTTTTTTTCAGGACATGCTCATATTTCTTGCTGTATTGGAGCCGCTGGAAAGAAGAGCATGCTTCTCGCGTTAAAACAGAGTATGTTTCATGGATGAGAACACCGGTCTGAATTTTCCTTCACAAACGGAGTTAAACCAAAGGCTCTGTTTCTTCCTACAAGCAATAGTTCATTTCCGGTAAGCCCAGGGATTTTTCGGCTCCAATGAATTTACACAGTTCACGAACCGAACACGTTTTTCACTATTAACTAAAGAGCATCTACGTAAGAGATGCTGTAGTTTGTTACAGTTTCATAATCAGAGTTCAACTAGATATGGCCCATATGAGTAAGAAACACAGTTCATTTTTTCTGGACATGCTCTTATTTCTTGCTCTATTGCAGATTCTGGACAGAAGAGGATGCTTCTTGCGTTAAAACAGAGGGTGTTTCATGGATGAGAACACTGGTCTGAATTTCCCTTCACAAACGGAGTTAAACCAAAGGCTCTTTGTCTTCCTACAAGCAAGAGTTCATTTCCGGTAAACCCAGTGACTTTTCACCTCAAATGAATTTACACAGTTCACGAACCCAACACGATTTTCACTATTAACTAAAGAGCATCTATGTAAGAGATGCTGTGGTTTGTTACAGTTTAATGAGCAGTGTTGAACTGGATATGATCCGTATGAGTAGGAAATATAGTTCTATTTTTCTGGACATGCTCATGTTTCTTGCTGTATTAGAGATGCTGGAAAGAAGAGCATGCTTCTTGCGTTAAAACAGAATGTTTTTTATGGAGGAGAACTCTGGTCTGAATTTCCCTTCAGAAACGGAGTGAAACCTAAGCCTCTGTGTCTTCCTACAAGCAAGAGTTCATTTCCGGCAAACCCAGCGATTTTTCGGCTCAAAAGAATTTACACAGTTCATGAACCAAATACGTTTTTCACTATTTACTAAAGAGCATCTTTGTAAGAGATGCTGTGGTTTGTTACTGTTTCATAAGCAGAATTCAACTAGATATGGTCCATATTAGTAGGAAACACAGTTCATTTCTGGACATGCTCATAATTCTTGCTGTATGCAGACTCTGGAAAGAAGAGGATGCTTCTTGCGTTAAAACAGAGGGTCTTTCATGGATGAGAACACTGGTCTGAATTTCCCTTAACAAACGGAGTTAAACCAAGCCCTGTGTCTTCCTACAAGCAAGAGTTCTTTTCCGGTAAACCCAGTGATTTTTCGGCTCAAATGAATTTACACAGTTCACGAACCCAACACGATTTTCATTATAAATGAAAGAGCATTTTTGTAAGAGATGCTGTGGTTTGTTAGTTTCATAAGCAGAGTTCAACTACATATGGTCCATATGAGTAGGAAACACAGTTCTTTTTTTCTGGACATGCTCATATTTCTTGCTGTATTGCAGACTCTGGAAAGAAGAGGATGCTTCTTCCGTTAATAAAGAGGGTGTTTCATGGATGAGAAAACTGGTCTGAATTTTCCTTCATAAACGGAGTTAAACCAAAGTCTTTGTGTTTCTACAAGCCAGAGTTCATTGTCGGAAAACCCAGTGATTTTTTGGCTCAAATGAAATTACACAGTTCACGAATCCAACACGTTTTTCACTATTAACTAAAGAGCATCTATGTAAGAGATGCTGTGGTTTTTTACAGTTTCATAAGCAGAGTTCAACTAGATATGGTCCGTATGAGTAGGAAACACAGTTCATTTTTTCAGGACATGCTCATATTTCTTGCTGTATTGCAGACTCTGGAAAGAAGAGGATGCTTCTTTCGTTCAAACAGAGGGGGTTTCATGGATGAGAACACTGGTCTGAATTTCCCTTCACAAACGGAGTTAAACCAAAGCCTATGTGTCTTACTACAAGCAAGAGTTCATTTCCGGTAAACCCAGTGATTTTTCGGCTCAAATGAATTTACACAGTTCACGAACCCAACACCTTTTTCACTATTAACTAAAAGCATCTTTGTAAAACATGCTGTGGTTTATTACAATTTCATAAGCAGAGTTCAACTAGATATTGTCCGTATGAGTAGGAAACACAGTTCATTTTTTCTGGACATGGTCATATTTCTTGTTGTATTGCAGATTCTGGACAGAAGAGGATGCTTCTTGCGTTAAAACAGAGTGTGTTTCATGGATGAGAACACTGGTCTGAATTTCCCTTCACAAATGGAGTTAAACAAAAGGCTCTTTGTTTTCCTACAATCAAGAGTTCATTTCCAGTAAAACCAGAGATTGTTCGGGTCAAATGAATTTACACATTTCACGAACCCAACACGATTTTCACTATTAACTAAACAGCATCTAAGCAAGAGATGCTGTGTTTTGTTACAGTTTCACAAGCAGTGTTCAACTAGATGTGGTCCGTATGAGTAGGAAATACAGTTCTTTTCTTCTGGGCATGCTCATGTTTCTTGCTGTATTAGAGATGCTAGAAAGAAGAGCATGCTTCTTGAGTTAAAACAGAGTGTGTTTCATGGATGAGAACTCTGGTCTGAATTTCCCTTCACAAAAGGAGTGAAACCAAAGTCTCTGTGTCTTCCTACAAGCAAGAGTTCATTTCCGGTAAACCCAGTGATTTTTCGGCTCAAATGAATTTACACAGTTCACGAACCCAACACGATTTTCACTATTAACTAAAGAGCATCTATGTAAGAGATGCTGTGGTTTGTTACAGTTTCATAGGGAGAGTTCAACTAGATATTGTCCGTATGAGTAGGAAACACAGTTCTTTTTTTCTGGGCATGCTCATATTTCTTGTTGTATTAGAGATGCTAAGAAGAAGAGCATGCTTCTTGGGTTAAAACAGAGTGTGTTTCATGGATGAGAACTCTGGTCTGAATTTCCCTTCAGAAACGGAGTGAAACCAAAGGCTCTGTTTCTTCCTACAAGCAATAGTTCATTTCCGGTAAGCCCAGTGATTTTTCGGCTCAAATGAATTTACACAGTGCATGAACCGAATACGTTTTTCACTATTAACTAAAGAGCATCTATGTAAGAGATGCTGTGGTTTGTTAGTTTCCTAAGCAGAGTTCAACTACATATGGTCCATATGAGTATGAAACACAGTTTTTTTTTCTGGACATGCTCATATTTCTTGCTGTATTGCAGAATATGGACAGAATAGGATGCTTCTTGCGTTAAAACAGAGGGTGTTTCATGGATGAGAACACTGGTCTGAATTTCCCTTCACAAACGGAGTTAAACCAAACCCTGTGTCTTCCTACAAGCAAGAGTTCATTTCCGGTAAACCCAGCGATTTTTTTGGCTCAAATGAATTTACACAGTTCACAAACCCAACACGTTTTTCACTATAAATGAAAGAGCATTTTTGTAAGAGATGCTGTGGTTTGTTACAGTTTCATAAGCAGAGTTTAACTGGTTATAGTCCATATGAGTAAGAAACACAGTTCTTTTTTTCTGGGCATGCTCATATTTCTTGCTGTATTAGAGATGCTGGAAAGAAGAGCATGCTTCTTGCGTTAAAACAGAATATGTTTCATGGATGAGAACTCTGGTCTGAATATCCCTTGACAAACAGAGTGAAACCAAGCCTCTTTGTCTTCCTACAAGCAAGAGTTCATTTCCGGTAAACCCAGCGATTTGTCGGCAAAAATGAATATACACAGTTCATGAACCCAATACGTTTTTCACTATTAACAAAAGAGCATCTATGTAAGAGATGCTGTGGTTTGTTACAGTTTCATAAGCAGAGTTCAACTAGATATGGTCCGTATGAGTAGGAAACACAGTTCTTTCTTTCTGGACATGCTCATATTTCTTGCTGTATTGCAGACTCTGGACAGAAGAGGATGCTTCTTGCGTTAAAACAGAGGGTGTTTCATGGATGAGAACTCTGGTCTGAATTTCCCTTCACAAACGGAGTTAAACCAAAGCCTCTGTGTCTTACTACAAGCAAGAGTTCATTTCCGGTAAACCCAGTGATTTTTCGGCTGAAATGAATTTACACAGTTCATGAACCCAACACGTTTTTCACTATAAATGAAAGAGCATCTATGTAAGAGATGCTGTGGTTTGTTACAGTTTCATAAGCCGAGTTCAAGTAGATATGGTCCGTATGAGTAGGAAATATTGTTCTTTTTATCTGAACATGCTCATATTTATTGCTGTATTGTGGACTCTGGAAAGAAGAGGATGCTTCTTGCGTTAAAACAGAGGGGGTTTCATGGATGAGAACACTGGTCTGAATTTTCCTTCAGAAACGGAGTTAAACAAAAGTCTCTGTGTCTTTCTACAAGCAAGAGTTCATTTCTAGTATACCCAGTGATTTTTCGGCTCAAATGAATTTACACAGTTCACGAACCCAACACGTTTTTCACTATTAACTAAAGAGCATCTATGTAAGAGATGCTGTGTGTTGTTACAGTTTAATAAGCAGAGTTCAACTAGATATGGTCCGTATGAGTAGGAAACACAGTTCTTTTTTTCTGGACATGCTCATATTTCTTGCTGTATTGGAGACGCCGGAAAGAAGAGCATGCTTCTCGCGTTAAAACAGAGGGTGTTTCATGGATGAGAACACTGGTCTGAATTTTCCATCAGAAACGGAGTTAAACCAAAGGCTCTGTTTCTTCCTACAAGCAATAGTTCATTTCCGGTAAGCCCAGGGATTTTTCGGCTCCAATGAATTTACACAGTTCACGAACCGAACACGTTTTTCACTATTAACTAAAGAGCATCTATGTAAGAGATGCTGTAGTTTGTTACAGTTTCATAATCAGAGTTCAACAAGATATGGTCCGTATGAGTAAGAAACACAGTTCATTTTTTCAGGACATGCTCTTATTTCTTGCTCTATTGCAGATTCTGGACAGAAGAGGATGCTTCTTGCGTTAAACAGAGGGTGTTTCATGGATGAGAACACTGGTCTGAATTTCCCTTCACAAACGGAGTTAAACCAAAGGCTCTTTTTCTTCCTACAAGCAAGAGTTCATTTCCGGTAAACCCAGTGATTTTTCGGCTCAAATGAATTTACACAGTTCACGAACCCAACACGTTTTTCACTATAAATGAAAGAGCATTTTTGTAATGGATGCTGTCATTTGTTACAGTTTCATAAGCAGAGTTTAACTGGATATAGTCCATATGAGTAAGAAACACAGTTCTTCTTTTCTGGGCATGCTCATGTTTCTTGCTGTATTGGAGATGCTGGAAAGAAGAGCATGCTTCTTGCGTTAAATCAGAATATGTTTCATGGATGAGAACACCGGTCTGAATTTTCCATCAGAAACGGAGATAAACCAAAGGCTCTGTGTCTTCCTACAAGCAAGAGTTCATTTCCTTGTAAGCCCAGTGATTTTTCGGCTCAAATGTATTTACACAGTTCACGAACCCAACAGGTTGTTCACTGTTAACTAAAGAGCATCTATGTAAGAGATGCTGTAGTTTGTTACAGTTTCATAATCTGAGTTCCACTAGATATGGTCCGTGTGAGTAGGAAACACAGTTCTTTATTTCGGGGCATGCTCATGTTTCTTGCTGTATTAGAGATGCTAGGAAGAAGAGCATGCTTCTTGGGTTAAAACAGAGTGTGTTTCATGGATGAGAACTCTGGTCTGAATTTCCCTTCTCAAACGGAGTTAACCCTAACCCTGTGTCTTCCTACAAGCAAGAGTTCATTTCCGGTAAACCCAGTGATTTTTCGGCTCAAATGAATTTACACAGTTCACGAACCCTACATGTTTTTCACTATTAACTAAAGATCATCTTTGTAAGAGATGCTGTGGTTTGTTACAGTTTGATAATCAGAGTTCAACTAGATATGGTCCATATTAGTAGGAAACACTGTTCTTTTCTGGACATGCTCATAATTCTTGCAGTATGCAGACTCTGGAAAGAAGAGGATGCTTCTTGCGTTAAAACAGAGGGTGTTTCATGGATGAGAACACTGGTCTGAATTTCCCTTAACAAACGGAGTTAAATCAAACCCTGTGTCTTCCTACAAGCAAGAGTTCATTTCTAGTATACCCAGTGATTTGTCGGCTCAAATGAATTTACACAGTTCACGAACAAAACACGTTTTTCACTATTAACTAAAGAGCATCTATGTAAGAGATGCTGTAGGTTGTTACAGTTTCATAAGCAGAGTTCAACTACATATGGTCCGTATGAGTAGGAAACACAGTTCTTTTTTTCAGGACATGCTCATATTTCTTGCTGTATTGGAGCCGCTGGAAAGAAGAGCATGCTTCTCGCGTTAAAACAGAGTATGTTTCATGGATGAGAACACCGGTCTGAATTTTCCATCAGAAACGGAGTTAAACCAAAGGCTCTGTTTCATCCTACAAGCAATAGTTCATTTCCGGTAAGCCCAGGGATTTTTCGGCTCCAATGAATTTACACAGTTCACGAACCGAACACGTTTTTTACTATTAACTAAAGAGCATCTACGTAAGAGATGCTGTAGTTTGTTACAGTTTCATAATCAGAGTTCAACTAGATATGGCCCATATGAGTAAGAAACACAGTTCATTTTTTCTGGACATGCTCTTATTTCTTGCTCTATTGCAGATTCTGGACAGAAGAGGATGCTTCTTGCGTTAAAACAGAGGGTGTTTCATGGATGAGAACACTGGTCTGAATTTCCCTTCACAAACGGAGTTAAACCAAAGGCTCTTTGTCTTCCTACAAGCAAGAGTTCATTTCCGGTAAACCCAGTGACTTTTCGCCTCAAATGAATTTACACAGTTCACGAACCCAACACGATTTTCACTATTAACTAAAGAGCATCTATGTAAGAGATGCTGTGGTTTGTTACAGTTTAATGAGCAGTGTTGAACTGGATATGATCCGTATGAGTAGGAAATATAGTTCTATTTTTCTGGACATGCTCATGTTTCTTGCTGTATTAGAGATGCTGGAAAGAAGAGCATGCTTCTTGCGTTAAAACAGAATGTTTTTTATGGAGGAGAACTCTGGTCTGAATTTCCCTTCAGAAACGGAGTGAAACCTAAGCCTCTGTGTCTTCCTACAAGCAAGAGTTCATTTCCGGCAAACCCAGCGATTTTTTGGCTCAAAAGAATTTACACAGTTCATGAACCAAATACGTTTTTCACTATTTACTAAAGAGCATCTTTGTAAGAGATGCTGTGGTTTGTTACTGTTTCATAAGCAGAATTCAACTAGATATGGTCCATATTAGTAGGAAACACAGTTCATTTCTGGACATGCTCATAATTCTTGCTGTATGCAGACTCTGGAAAGAAGAGGATGCTTCTTGCGTTAAAACAGAGGGTCTTTCATGGATGAGAACACTGGTCTGAATTTCCCTTAACAAACGGAGTTAAACCAAACCCTGTGTCTTCCTACAAGCAAGAGTTCTTTTCCGGTAAACCCAGTGATTTTTCGGCTCAAATGAATTTACACAGTTCACGAACCCAACACGATTTTCATTATAAATGAAAGAGCATTTTTGTAAGAGATGCTGTGGTTTGTTAGTTTCATAAGCAGAGTTCAACTACATATGGTCCATATGAGTAGGAAACACAGTTCTTTTTTTCTGGACATGCTCATATTTCTTGCTGTATTGCAGACTCTGGAAAGAAGAGGATGCTTCTTCCGTTAATAAAGAGGGTGTTTCATGGATGAGAAAACTGGTCTGAATTTTCCTTCATAAACGGAGTTAAACCAAAGTCTTTGTGTTTCTACAAGCCAGAGTTCATTGTCGGAAAAACCAGTGATTTTTTGGCTCAAATGAAATTACACAGTTCACGAATCCAACACGTTTTTCACTATTAACTAAAGAGCATCTATGTAAGAGATGCTGTGGTTTTTTACAGTTTCATAAGCAGAGTTCAACTAGATATGGTCCGTATGAGTAGGAAACACAGTTCATTTTTTCAGGACATGCTCATATTTCTTGCTGTATTGCAGACTCTGGAAAGAAGAGGATGCTTCTTTCGTTCAAACAGAGGGTGTTTCATGGATGAGAACACTGGTCTGAATTTCCCTCACAAACGGAGTTAAACCAAAGCCTATGTGTCTTACTACAAGCAAGAGTTCATTTCCGGTAAACCCAGTGATTTTTCGGCTCAAATGAATTTACACAGTTCACGAACCCAACACCTTTTTCACTATTAACTAAAAGCATCTTTGTAAAACATGCTGTGGTTTATTACAATTTCATAAGCAGAGTTCAACTAGATATTGTCCGTATGAGTTGGAAACACAGTTCATTTTTTCTGGACATGGTCATATTTCTTGTTGTATTGCAGATTCTGGACAGAAGAGGATGCTTCTTGCGTTAAAACAGAGTGTGTTTCATGGATGAGAACACTGGTCTGAATTTCCCTTCACAAATGGAGTTAAACAAAAGGCTCTTTGTTTTCCTACAATCAAGAGTTCATTTCCAGTAAAACCAGAAATTGTTCGGGTCAAATGAATTTACACATTTCACGAACCCAACACGATTTTCACTATTAACTAAACAGCATCTAAGCAAGAGATGCTGTGTTTTGTTACAGTTTCACAAGCAGTGTTCAACTAGATGTGGTCCGTATGAGTAGGAAATACAGTTCTTTTCTTCTGGGCATGCTCATGTTTCTTGCTGTATTAGAGATGCTAGAAAGAAGAGCATGCTTCTTGAGTTAAAACAGAGTGTGTTTCATGGATGAGAACTCTGGTCTGAATTTCCCTTCACAAAAGGAGTGAAACCAAAGTCTCTGTGTCTTCCTACAAGCAAGAGTTCATTTCCGGTAAACCCAGTGATTTTTCGGCTCAAATGAATTTACACAGTTCACGAACCCAACACGATTTTCACTATTAACTAAAGAGCATCTATGTAAGAGATGCTGTGGTTTGTTACAGTTTCATAGGGAGAGTTCAACTAGATATTGTCCGTATGAGTAGGAAACACAGTTCTTTTTTTCTGGGCATGCTCATATTTCTTGTTGTATTAGAGATGCTAAGAAGAAGAGCATGCTTCTTGGGTTAAAACAGAGTGTGTTTCATGGATGAGAACTCTGGTCTGAATTTCCCTTCAGAAACGGAGTGAAACCAAAGGCTCTGTTTCTTCCTACAAGCAATAGTTCATTTCCGGTAAGCCCAGTGATTTTTCGGCTCAAATGAATTTACACAGTTCACGAACCCAACACGATTTTCACTATTAACTAAACAGCATCTATGTAAGAGATGCTGTGGTTTGTTACAGTTTCATAAGCAGAGTTCAACTAGATAAAGTCCATATCAGTTGGAAACACAGTTCTTTTTTTCTGGGCATGCTCATGTTTCTTGCTGTATTGGAGACGCTGGAAAGAAGAGCATGCTTCTCGCGTAATACAGAGTATGTTTCATGGATGAGAACACCGGTCTGAATTTTCCATCAGAAACGGAGTTAAACCAAAGGTGCTGTGTCTTCCTACAAGCAAGAGTTCATTTCCGGTAAGCCCAGTGATTTTTCGGCTCAAATGAATTTACACAGTTCATGAACCCAACACGAATTTCACTATTAACTAAAGAGCATCTATGTAAGAGATGCTGTGGTTTGTTACAGTTTAATGAGCAGTGTTGAACTGGATATGATCCATATGAGTAGGAAATATAGTTCTTTTTTTCTGGACATGCTCATTCTTCTTGCTGTATTGGAGATGCTGGAAAGAAGAGCATGATTCTTGCGTTAAAACAGAGTGTGTTTCATGGATGAGAACTCTGGTCTGAATTTCCCTTCAGAAACGGAGTGAAACCAAAGCCTCTGTGTCTTCCTACAAGCAAGAGTTCATTTCCGGTAAACCCAGAGATTTTTCGGCTCAAAAGAATTTACACAGTTCATGAACCAAATACGTTTTTCACTATTTACTAAAGAGCATCTTTGTAAGAGATGCTGTGGTTTGTTACAGTTTCATAAGCAGAGTTCAACTAGATATGGTCCATATTAGTAGGAAACACAGTTCTTTTCTGGACATGCTCATAATTCTTGCTGTATGCAGACTCTGGAAAGAAGAGGATGCTTCTTGCGTTAATAAAGAGGGTGTTTCATTGATGAGAAAACTGGTCTGAATTTTCCTTCAGAAACGGAGTTAAACCAAAGTCTTTGTGTCTTTCTACAAGCCAGAGTTCATTGTCGGTAAACCCAGTGATTTTTTGGCTCAAATGAAATTACACAGTTCACGAATCCAACATGTTTTTCACGATTAACTAAAGAGCTTCTATGTAAGAGATGCTGTGGTTTGTTAGTTTCATAAGCAGTGTTCAACTACATATGGTCCATATGAGTAGGAAACACAGTTCTTTTTTTCTGGACATGCTCATATTTCTTGCTGTATTGCAGACTCTGGAAAGAAGAGGATGCTTCTTGCGTTAATAAAGAGGGTGTTTCATGGATGAGAAAACTGGTCTGAATTTTCCTTCAGAAACGGAGGTAAACCAAAGTCTTTGTGTCTTTCTACAAGCCAGAGTTCATTGTCGGTAAACCCAGTGATTTTTTGGCTCAAATGAAATTACACAGTTCACGAATCCAAAACGTTTTTCACTATTAACTAAACAGCATCTATGTAAGAGATGCTGTGGTTTGTTACAGTTTCATAAGCAGAGTTCAACTAGATAAAGTCCATATCAGTTGGAAACACAGTTCTTTTTTTCTGGGCATGCTCATGTTTCTTGCTGTATTGGAGACGCTGGAAAGAAGAGCATGCTTCTCGCGTAATACAGAGTATGTTTCATGGATGAGAACACCGGTCTGAATTTTCCATCAGAAACGGAGTTAAACCAAAGGTGCTGTGTCTTCCTACAAGCAAGAGTTCATTTCCGGTAAGCCCAGTGATTTTTCGGCTCAAATGAATTTACACAGTTCACGAACCCAACACGAATTTCACTATTAACTAAAGAGCATCTATGTAAGAGATGCTGTGGTTTGTTACATTTTAATGAGCAGTGTTGAACTGGATATGATCCATATGAGTAGGAAATATAGTTCTTTTTTTCTGGACATGCTCATGCTTCTTGCTGTATTAGAGATGCTGGAAAGAAGAGCATGATTCTTGCGTTAAAACAGAGTGTGTTTCATGGATGAGAACTCTGGTCTGAATTTCCTTTCAGAAACGGAGTGAAACCAAAGCCTCTGTGTCTTCCTACAAGCAAGAGTTCATTTCCGGTAAACCCAGAGATTTTTCGGCTCAAAAGAATTTACACAGTTCATGAACCAAATACGTTTTTCACTATTTACTAAAGAGCATCTTTGTAAGAGATGCTGTGGTTTGTTACAGTTTCATAAGCAGAGTTCAACTAGATATGGTCCATATTAGTAGGAAACACAGTTCTTTTCTGGACATGCTCATAATTCTTGCTGTATGCAGACTCTGGAAAGAAGAGGATGCTTCTTGCGTTAATAAAGAGGGTGTTTCATGGATGAGAAAACTGGTCTGAATTTTCCTTCAGAAACGGAGTTAAACCAAAGTCTTTGTGTCTTTCTACAAGCCAGACTTCATTGTCGGTAAACCCAGTGATTTTTTGGCTCAAATGAAATTACACAGTTCACGAATCCAACACGTTTTTCACTATTAACTAAAGAGCATCTATGTAAGAGATGCTGTGGTTTGTTACAGTTTCATAAGCAGAGTTTAACTGGATATAGTCCATATGATTAAGAAACACAGTTCTTTTTTTCTGGGCATGCTCATGTTTCTTGCTGTATTGGAGACGCTGGAAAGAAGAGCATGCTTCTTGCGTTAATAAAGAGGGTGTTTCATGGATGAGAAAACTGGTCTGAATTTTCCTTCAGAAACGGAGGTAAACCAAAGTCTTTGTGTCTTTCTACAAGCCAGAGTTCATTGTCGGTAAACACAGTGATTTTTTGGCTCAAATGAAATTACACAGTTCACGAACCCAACACGTTGTTCACTATTAACTAAAGAGCATCTATGTAAGAGATGCTGTAGTTTGTTACAGTTTCATAATCTGAGTTCCACTAGATATGGTCTGTGTGAGTAGGAAACACAGTTCTTTTTTTCTGGGCATGCTCATATTTCTTGCTGTATTGGAGACGCTGGAAAGAACAGCATGCTTCTTTCGTTCAAACAGAGGGTGTTTCATGGATGAGAACACTGGTCTGAATTTCCCTTCACAAACGGGGTTAAACCAAAGCCTGTGTGTCTTACTACAAGCAAGAGTTCATTTCCGGTAAACCCAGTGATTTTTCGGCTCAAATGAATTTACACAGTTCACGAACCCAACACCTTTTTCACTATTAACTAAAAGCATCTATGTAAAACATGCTGTGGTTTATTACAGTTTCATAAGCAGAGTTCAACTAGATATTGTCCGTATCAGTAGGAAACACAGTTCATTTTTTCTGGACATGGTCATATTTCTTGTTGTATTGCAGATTCTGGACAGAAGAGGATGCTTCTTGCGTTAAAACAGAGTGTGTTTCATGGATGAGAACACTGGTCTGAATTTCCCTTCACAAATGGAGTTAAACAAAAGGCTCTTTGTTTTCCTACAATCAAGAGTTCATTTCCAGTAAAACCAAAGATTGTTCGGGTCAAATGAATTTACACATTTCACGAACCCAACACGATTTTCACTATTAACTAAACAGCATCTAAGCAAGAGATGCTGTGTTTTGTTACAGTTTCACAAGCAGTGTTCAACTAGATGTGGTCCGTATGAGTAGGAAACACAGTTCTTTTCTTCTGGGCATGCTCATGTTTCTTGCTGTATTAGAGATGCTAGAAAGAAGAGCATGCTTCTTGAGTTAAAACAGACTGTGTTTCATGGATGAGAACTCTGGTCTGAATTTCCCTTCACAAAAGGAGTGAAACCAAAGTCTCTGTGTCTTCCTACAAGCAAGAGTTCATTTCCGGTAAACCCAGTGATTTTTCGGCTCAAATGAATTTACACAGTTCACGAACCCAACACGATTTTCACTATTAACTAAAGAGCATCTATGTAAGAGATGCTGTGGTTTGTTACAGTTTCATAGGCAGAGTTCAACTAGATATTGTCCGTATGAGTAGGAAACACAGTTCTTTTTTTCTGGGCATGCTCATATTTCTTGTTGTATTAGAGATGCTAGGAAGAAGAGCATGCTTCTTGGGTTAAAACAGAGTGTGTTTCATGGATGAGAACTCTGGTCTGAATTTCCCTTCAGAAACGGAGTGAAACCAAAGGCTCTGTTTCTTCCTACAAGCAATAGTTCATTTCCGGTAAGCCCAGTGATTTTCGGCTCAAATGAATTTACACAGTTCACGAACCCAACACGATTTTCACTATTAACTAAACAGCATCTATGTAAGAGATGCTGTGGTTTGTTACAGTTTCATAAGCAGAGTTCAACTAGATAAAGTCCATATCAGTTGGAAACACAGTTCTTTTTTTCTGGGCATGCTCATGTTTCTTGCTGTATTGGAGACGCTGGAAAGAAGAGCATGCTTCTCGCGTAATACAGAGTATGTTTCATGGATGAGAACACCGGTCTGAATTTTCCATCAGAAACGGAGTTAAACCAAAGGTGCTGTGTCTTCCTACAAGCAAGAGTTCATTTCCGGTAAGCCCAGTGATTTTTCGGCTCAAATGAATTTACACAGTTCACGAACCCAACACGAATTTCACTATTAACTAAAGAGCATCTATGTAAGAGATGCTGTGGTTTGTTACAGTTTAATGAGCAGTGTTGAACTGGATATGATCCATATGAGTAGGAAATATAGTTCTTTTTTTCTGGACATGCTCATGCTTCTTGCTGTATTAGAGATGCTGGAAAGAAGAGCATGCTTCTTGCGTTAATAAAGAGGGTGTTTCATGGATGAGAAAACTGGTCTGAATTTACTTCAGAAACGGAGGTAAACCAAAGTCTTTGTGTCTTTCTACAAGCCAGAGTTCATTGTCGGTAAACACAGTGATTTTTTGGCTCAAATGAAATTACACAGTTCACGAACCCAACACGTTGTTCACTATTAACTAAAGAGCATCTATGTAAGAGATGCTGTAGTTTGTTACAGTTTCATAATCTGAGTTCCACTAGATATGGTCTGTGTGAGTAGGAAACACAGTTCTTTTTTTCTGGGCATGCTCATATTTCTTGCTGTATTGGAGACGCTGGAAAGAACAGCATGCTTCTTTCGTTCAAACAGAGGGTGTTTCATGGATGAGAACACTGGTCTGAATTTCCCTTCACAAACGGGGTTAAACCAAAGCCTGTGTGTCTTACTACAAGCAAGAGTTCATTTCCGGTAAACCCAGTGATTTTTCGGCTCAAATGAATTTACACAGTTCACGAACCCAACACCTTTTTCACTATTAACTAAAAGCATCTATGTAAAACATGCTGTGGTTTATTACAGTTTCATAAGCAGAGTTCAACTAGATATTGTCCGTATCAGTAGGAAACACAGTTCATTTTTTCTGGACATGGTCATATTTCTTGTTGTATTGCAGATTCTGGACAGAAGAGGATGCTTCTTGCGTTAAAACAGAGTGTGTTTCATGGATGAGAACACTGGTCTGAATTTCCCTTCACAAATGGAGTTAAACAAAAGGCTCTTTGTTTTCCTACAATCAAGAGTTCATTTCCAGTAAAACCAAAGATTGTTCGGGTCAAATGAATTTACACATTTCACGAACCCAACACGATTTTCACTATTAACTAAACAGCATCTAAGCAAGAGATGCTGTGTTTTGTTACAGTTTCACAAGCAGTGTTCAACTAGATGTGGTCCGTATGAGTAGGAAACACAGTTCTTTTCTTCTGGGCATGCTCATGTTTCTTGCTGTATTAGAGATGCTAGAAAGAAGAGCATACTTCTTGAGTTAAAACAGACTGTGTTTCATGGATGAGAACTCTGGTCTGAATTTCCCTTCACAAAAGGAGTGAAACCAAAGTCTCTGTGTCTTCCTACAAGCAAGAGTTCATTTCCGGTAAACCCAGTGATTTTTCGGCTCAAATGAATTTACACAGTTCACGAACCCAACACGATTTTCACTATTAACTAAAGAGCATCTATGTAAGAGATGCTGTGGTTTGTTACAGTTTCATAGGCAGAGTTCAACTAGATATTGTCCGTATGAGTAGGAAACACAGTTCTTTTTTTCTGGGCATGCTCATATTTCTTGTTGTATTAGAGATGCTAGGAAGAAGAGCATGCTTCTTGGGTTAAAACAGAGTGTGTTTCATGGATGAGAACTCTGGTCTGAATTTCCCTTCAGAAACGGAGTGAAACCAAAGGCTCTGTTTCTTCCTACAAGCAATAGTTCATTTCCGGTAAGCCCAGTGATTTTCGGCTCAAATGAATTTACACAGTTCACGAACCCAACACGATTTTCACTATTAACTAAACAGCATCTATGTAAGAGATGCTGTGGTTTGTTACAGTTTCATAAGCAGAGTTCAACTAGATAAAGTCCATATCAGTTGGAAACACAGTTCTTTTTTTCTGGGCATGCTCATGTTTCTTGCTGTATTGGAGACGCTGGAAAGAAGAGCATGCTTCTCGCGTAATACAGAGTATGTTTCATGGATGAGAACACCGGTCTGAATTTTCCATCAGAAACGGAGTTAAACCAAAGGTGCTGTGTCTTCCTACAAGCAAGAGTTCATTTCCGGTAAGCCCAGTGATTTTTCGGCTCAAATGAATTTACACAGTTCACGAACCCAACACGAATTTCACTATTAACTAAAGAGCATCTATGTAAGAGATGCTGTGGTTTGTTACAGTTTAATGAGCAGTGTTGAACTGGATATGATCCATATGAGTAGGAAATATAGTTCTTTTTTTCTGGACATGCTCATGCTTCTTGCTGTATTAGAGATGCTGGAAAGAAGAGCATGATTCTTGCGTTAAAACAGAGTGTGTTTCATGGATGAGAACTCTGGTCTGAATTTCCCTTCAGAAACGGAGTGAAACCAAAGCTTCTGTGTCTTCCTACAAGCAAGAGTTCATTTCTGGTAAACCCAGAGATTTTTCGGCTCAAAAGAATTTACACAGTTCATGTACCAAATACGTTTTTCACTATTTACTAAAGAGCATCTTTGTAAGAGATGCTGTGGTTTGTTACAGTTTCATAAGCAGAGTTCAACTAGATATGGTCCATATTAGTAGGAAACACAGTTCTTTTCTGGACATGCTCATAATTCTTGCTGTATGCAGACTCTGGAAAGAAGAGGATGCTTCTTGCGTTAATAAAGAGGGTGTTTCATGGATGAGAAAACTGGTCTGAATTTTCCTTCAGAAACGGAGTTAAACCAAAGTCTTTGTGTCTTTCTACAAGCCAGAGTTCATTGTCGGTAAACCCAGTGATTTTTTGGCTCAAATGAAATTACACAGTTCACGAATCCAACATGTTTTTCACGATTAACTAAAGAGCATCTATGTAAGAGATGCTGTGGTTTGTTAGTTTCATAAGCAGAGTTCAACTACATATGGTCCATATGAGTAGGAAACACAGTTCTTTTTTTCTGGACATGCTCATATTTCTTGCTGTATTGCAGACTCTGGAAAGAAGAGGATGCTTCTTGCGTTAATAAAGAGGGTGTTTCATGGATGAGAAAACTGGTCTGAATTTTCCTTCAGAAACGGAGGTAAACCAAAGTCTTTGTGTCTTTCTACAAGCCAGAGTTCATTGTCGGTAAACCCAGTGATTTTTTGGCTCAAATGAAATTACACAGTTCACGAATCCAACACGTTTTTCACTATTAACTAAAGAGCATCTATGTAAGAGATGCTGTGGTTTGTTACAGTTTCATAAGCAGAGTTTAACTGGATATAGTCCATATGAGTAAGAAACACAATTCTTTTTTTCTGGGCATGCTCATGTTTCTTGCTGTATTGGAGACTCTGGAAAGAAGAGCATGCTTCTTGCGTTAAAACAGAATATGTTTCATGGATGAGAACACCGGTCTGAATTTTCCATCAGAAACAGAGATAAACCAAAGGCTCTGTTTCTTCCTACAAGCAAGAGTTCATTTCCGGTAAGCCCAGTGATTTTTCGGCTCAAATGAATTTACACAGTTCACGAACCCAACACGTTGTTCACTATTAACTAAAGAGCATCTATGTAAGAGATGCTGTAGTTTGTTACAGTTTCATAATCTGAGTTCCACTAGATATGGTCCGTGTGAGTAGGAAACACAGTTCTTTATTTCGGGGCATGCTCATATTTCTTGTTGTATTAGAGATGCTAGGAAGAAGAGCATGCTTCTTGGGTTAAAACAGAGTGTGTTTCATGGATGAGAACTCTGGTCTGAATTTCCCTTCAGAAACGGAGTGAAACCAAAGGCTCTGTTTCTTCCTACAAGCAATAGTTCATTTCCGGTAAGCCCAGTGATTTTTCGGCTCAAATGAATTTACACAGTTCACGAACCCAACACGATTTTCACTATTAACTAAACAGCATCTATGTAAGAGATGCTGTGGTTTGTTACAGTTTCATAAGCAGAGTTCAACTAGATAAAGTCCATATCAGTTGGAAACACAGTTCTTTTTTTCTGGGCATGCTCATGTTTCTTGCTGTATTGGAGGCTCTGGAAAGAAGAGCATGCTTCTCGCGTAAAAACAGAGTATGTTTCATGGATGAGAACACCGGTCTGAATTTTCCATCAGAAACGGAGTTAAACCAAAGGTGCTGTGTCTTCCTACAAGCAAGAGTTCATTTCCGGAAAGCCCAGTGATTTTTCGGCTCAAATGAATTTACACAGTTCACGAACCCAACACGAATTTCACTATTAACTAAAGAGCATCTATGTAAGAGATGCTGTGGTTTGTTATAGTTTAATGAGCAGTGTTGAACTGGATATGATCCATATGAGTAGGAAATATAGTTCTTTTTTTCTGGACATGCTCATGCTTCTTGCTGTATTAGAGATGCCGGAAAGAAGAGCATGATTCTTGCGTTAAAACAGAGTGTGTTTCATGGATGAGAACTCTGGTCTGAATTTCCCTTCAGAAACGGAGTGAAACCAAAGCCTCTGTGTCTTCCTACAAGCAAGAGTACATTTCCGGTACACCCAGAGATTTTTCGGCTCAAAAGAATTTACACAGTTCATGAACCAAATACATTTTTCACTATTTACTAAAGAGCATCTTTGTAAGAGATGCTGTGGTTTGTTACAGTTTCATAAGCAGAGTTCAACTAGATGTGGTCCATATTAGTAGGAAACACAGTTCTTTTCTGGACATTCTCATAATTCTTGCTGTATGCAGACTCTGGAAAGAAGAGGATGCTTCTTGCGTTAATAAAGAGGGTGTTTCATGGATGAGAAAACTGGTCTGAATTTTCCTTCAGAAACGCAGTTAAACCAAAGTCTTTGTGTCTTTCTACAAGCCAGAGTTCATTGTCGGTAAACCCAGTGATTTTTTGGCTCAAATGAAATTACACAGTTCACGAATCCAACACGTTGTTCACTATTAACTAAAGAGCATCTATGTAAGAGATGCTGTAGTTTGTTACAGTTTCATAATCTGAGTTCCACTAGATATGGTCTGTGTGAGTAGGAAACACAGTTCTTTATTTCGGGGCATGCTCATGTTTCTTTCTGTATTAGAGATGCTAGGAAGAAGAGCATGCTTCTTGGGTTAAAACAGAGTGTGTTTCATGGATGAGAACACTGGTCTGAATTTCCCTTAACAAATGGAGTTAAACCAAACCCTGTGTCTTCCTACAAGCAAGAGTTCATTTCCGGTAAACCCAGTGATTTTTCGGCTCAAATGAATTTACACAGTACATGAACCCAATATGTTTTTCACTATTAACTAAAGAGCATCTATGTAAGAGATGCTGTGGTTTGTTAGTTTCATAAGCAGTGTTCAACTACATATGGTCCATATGAGTAGGAAACACAGTTCTTTTTTTCTGGACATGCTCATATTTCTTGCTGTATTGCAGACTCTGGAAAGAAGAGGATGCTTCTTCCGTTAATAAAGAGGGTGTTTCATGGATGAGAAAACTGGTCTGAATTTTCCTTCAGAAACGGAGTTAAACCAAAGTCTTTGTGTCTTACTACAAGCCAGAGTTCATTTCCGGTGAACCCAGTGATTTTTCGGCTCAAATGAATTTACACAGTTCACGAACCCAACACCTTTTTCACTATTAACTAAAAGCATCTATGTAAGAGATGCTGTGGTTTGTTACAGTTTCATAAGCAGAGTTCAACTAGATATGGTCCGTATGAGTAGGAAACACAGTTCATTTTTTCTGGACATGGTCATATTTCTTGTTGTATTGCAGATTCTGGACAGAAGAGGATGCTTCTTGCGTTAAAACAGAGTGTGTTTCATGGATGAGAACACTGGTCTGAATTTCCCTTCACAAATGGAGTTAAACAAAAGGCTCTTTGTTTTCCTACAATCAAGAGTTCATTTCCAGTAAAACCAGAGATTGTTCGGGTCAAATGAATTTACACATTTCACGAACCCAACACGATTTTCACTATTAACTAAACAGCATCTAATCAAGAGATGCTGTGTTTTGTTACAATTTCACAAGCAGTGTTCAACTAGATGTGGTCCGTATGAGTAGGAAACACAGTTCTTTTCTTCTGGGCATGCTCATGTTTCTTGCTGTATTAGAGATGCTAGAAAGAAGAGCATGCTTCTTGAGTTAAAACAGAGTGTGTTTCATGGATGAGAACTCTGGTCTGAATTTCCCTTCACAAAAGGAGTGAAACCAAAGTCTCTGTGTCTTCCTACAAGCAAGAGTTCATTTCCGGTAAACCCAGTGATTTTTCGGCTCAAATGAATTTACACAGTTCACGAACCCAACACGATTTTCACTATTAACTAAAGAGCATCTATGTAAGAGATGCTGTGGTTTGTTACAGTTTCATAGGCAGAGTTCAACTAGATATTGTCCGTATGAGTAGGAAACACTGTTCTTTTTTTCTGGGCATGCTCATATTTCTTGTTGTATTAGAGATGCTAGGAAGAAGAGCATGCTTCTTAGTTTAAAACAGAGTGTGTTTCATGGATGAGAACTCTGGTCTGAATTTCCCTTCAGAAACGGAGTGAAACCAAAGCCTCTGTGTCTTCCTACAAGCAAGAGTACATTTCCGGTAAACCCAGAGATTTTTCGGCTCAAAAGAATTTACACAGTTCATGAACCAAATACATTTTTCACTATTTACTAAAGAGCATCTTTGTAAGAGATGCTGTGGTTTGTTACAGTTTCATAAGCAGAGTTCAACTAGATGTGGTCCATATTAGTAGGAAACACAGTTCTTTTCTGGACATTCTCATAATTCTTGTTGTATGCAGACTCTGGAAAGAAGAGGATGCTTCTTGCGTTAATAAAGAGGGTGTTTCATGGATGAGAAAACTGGTCTGAATTTTCCTTCAGAAACGCAGTTAAACCAAAGTCTTTGTGTCTTTCTACAAGCCAGAGTTCATTGTCGGTAAACCCAGTGATTTTTTGGCTCAAATGAAATTACACAGTTCACGAACCCAACACGTTGTTCACTATTAACTAAAGAGCATCTATGTAAGAGATGCTGTAGTTTGTTACAGTTTCATAATCTGAGTTCCACTAGATATGGTCTGTGTGAGTAGGAAACACAGTTCATTATTTCGGGGCATGCTCATGTTTCTTGCTGTATTAGAGATGCTAGGAAGAAGAGCATGCTTCTTGGGTTAAAACAGAGTGTGTTTCATGGATGAGAACACTGGTCTGAATTTCCCTTAACAAACGGAGTTAAACCAAACCCTGTGTCTTCCTACAAGCAAGAGTTCATTTCCGGTAAACCCAGTGATTTTTCGGCTCAAATGAATTTACACAGTACATGAACCCAATATGTTTTTCACTATTAACTAAAGAGCATCTATGTAAGAGATGCTGTGGTTTGTTAGTTTCATAAGCAGAGTTCAACTACATATGGTCCATATGAGTAGGAAACACAGTTCTTTTTTTCTGGACATGCTCATATTTCTTGCTGTATTGCAGACTCTGGAAAGAAGAGGATGCTTCTTCCGTTAATAAAGAGGGTGTTTCATGGATGAGAAAACTGGTCTGAATTTTCCTTCAGAAACAGAGTTAAACCAAAGTCTTTGTGTCTTTCTACAAGCCAGAGTTCATTGTCGGTAAACCCAGTGATTTTTTGGCTCAAATGAAATTACACAGTTCACGAATCCAACACGTTTTTCACTATTAACTAAAGAGCATCTATGTAAGAGATGCTGTGGTTTTTTACAGTTTCATAAGCAGAGTTCAACTAGATATGGTCCATATGAGTAGGAAACACAGTTCATTTTTTCAGGACATGCTCATATTTCTTGCTGTATTGCAGACTCTGGAAAGAAGAGGATGCTTCTTTCGTTCAAACAGAGGGTGTTTCATGGATGAGAACACTGGTCTGAATTTCCCTTCACAAACGGAGTTAAACCAAAGCCTATGTGTCTTACTACAAGCAAGAGTTCATTTCCGGTGAACCCAGTGATTTTTCAGCTCAAATGAATTTACACAGTTCACGAACCCAACACCTTTTTCACTATTAACTAAAAGCATCTATGTAAAACATGCTGTGGTTTATTACAATTTCATAAGCAGAGTTCAACTAGATATTGTCCGTATGAGTAGGAAACACAGTTCATTTTTTCTGGACATGGTCATATTTCTTGTTGTATTGCAGATTCTGGACAGAAGAGGATGCTTCTTGCGTTAAAACAGAGTGTGTTTCATGGATGAGAACACTGGTCTGAATTTCCCTTCACAAATGGAGTTAAACAAAAGGCTCTTTGTTTTCCTACAATCAAGAGTTCATTTCCAGTAAAACCAGAGATTGTTCGGGTCAAATGAATTTACACATTTCACGAACCCAACACGATTTTCACTATTAACTAAACAGCATCTAATCAAGAGATGCTGTGTTTTGTTACAATTTCACAAGCAGTGTTCAACTAGATGTGGTCCGTATGAGTAGGAAACACAGTTCTTTTCTTCTGGGCATGCTCATGTTTCTTGCTGTATTAGAGATGCTAGAAAGAAGAGCATGCTTCTTGAGTTAAAACAGAGTGTGTTTCATGGATGAGAATTCTGGTCTGAATTTCCCTTCACAAAAGGAGTGAAACGAAAGTCTCTGTGTCTTCCTACAAGCAAGAGTTCATTTCCGGTAAACCCAGTGATTTTTCGGCTCAAATGAATTTACACAGTTCACGAACCCAACACGATTTTCACTATTAACTAAAGAGCATCTATGTAAGAGATGCTGTGGTTTGTTACAGTTTCATAGGCAGAGTTCAACTAGATATTGTCCGTATGAGTAGGAAACACTGTTCTTTTTTTCTGGGCATGCTCATATTTCTTGTTGTATTAGAGATGCTAGGAAGAAGAGCATGCTTCTTAGTTTAAAACAGAGTGTGTTTCATGGATGAGAACTCTGGTCTGAATTTCCCTTCAGAAACGGAGTGAAACCAAAGGCTCTGTTTCTTCCTACAAGCAATAGTTCATTTCCGGTAAGCCCAGTGATTTTTCGGCTCAAATGAATTTACACAGTTCACGAACCCAACACGATTTTCACTATTAACTAAACAGCATCTATGTAAGAGATGCTGTGGTTTCTTACACTTTCATAAGCAGAGTTCAACTATATAAAGTCCATATCAGTTGGAAACACAGTTCTTTTTTTCTGGGCATGCTCATATTTCTTGCTGTATTGGAGACGCTGGAAAGAAGAGCATGCTTCTCGCGTAATACAGAGTATGTTTCATGGATGAGAACACCGGTCTGAATTTTCCATCAGAAACGGAGTTAAACCAAAGGTGCTGTGTCTTCCTACAAGCAAGAGTTCATTTCCGGTAAGCCCAGTGATTTTTCGGCTCAAATGAATTTACACAGTTCACGAACTCAACACGAATTTCACTATTAACTAAAGAGCATCTATGTAAGAGATGCTGTGGTTTGTTACAGTTTAATGAGCAGTGTTGAACTGGATATGATCCATATGAGTAGGAAATATAGTTCTTTTTTTCTGGACATGCTCATGCTTCTTGCTGTATTAGAGATGCTGGAAAGAAGAGCATGATTCTTACGTTAAAACAGAGTGTGTTTCATGGATGAGAACTCTGGTCTGAATTTCCCTTCAGAAACGGAGTGAAACCAAAGCCTCTGTGTCTTCCTACAAGCAAGAGTTCATTTCCGGTAAACCTAGAGATTTTTCGGCTCAAAAGAATTTACACAGTTCATGAACCAAATACGTTTTTCACTATTTACTAAAGAGCATCTTTGTAAGAGATGCTGTGGTTTGTTACATTTTCATAAGCAGAGTTCAACTAGATATGGTCCATATTAGTAGGAAACACAGTTCTTTTCTGGACATGCTCATAATTCTTGCTGTATTCAGACTCTGGAAAGAAGAGGATGCTTCTTGCGTTAATAAAGAGGGTGTTTCATGGATGAGAAAACTGGTCTGAATTTTCCTTCAGAAACAGAGTTAAACCAAAGTCTTTGTGTCTTTCTACAAGCCAGAGTTCATTGTCGGTAAACCCAGTGATTTTTTGGCTCAAATGAAATTACACAGTTCACGAATCCAACATGTTTTTCACTATTAACTAAAGAGCATCTATGTAAGAGATGCTGTGGTTTGTTACAGTTTCATAAGCAGAGTTTAACTGGATATAGTCCATATGAGTAAGAAACACAGTTCTTTTTTTCTGGGCATGCTCATGTTTCTTGCTGTATTGGAGACGCTGGAAAGAAGAGCATGCTTCTTGCGTTAATAAAGAGGGTGTTTCATGGATGAGAACACTGGTCTGAATTTCCCTTCACAAACGGAGTTAAACCAAAGCCTGTGTGTCTTACTACAAGCAAGAGTTCATTTCCGGTAAACCCAGTGATTTTTCGGCTCAAATGAATTTACACAGTTCACGAACCCAACACCTTTTTCACTATTAACTAAAAGCATCTATGTAAAACATGCTGTGGTTTATTACAATTTCATAAGCAGAGTTCAACTAGATATTGTCCGTATGAGTAGGAAACACAGTTCATTTTTTCTGGACATGGTCATATTTCTTGTTGTATTGCAGATTCTGGACAGAAGAGGATGCTTCTTGCGTTAAAACAGAGTGTGTTTCATGGATGAGAACACTGGTCTGAATTTCCCTTCACAAATGGAGTTAAACAAAAGGCTCTTTGTTTTCCTACAATCAAGAGTTCATTTCCAGTAAAACCAGAGATTGTTCGGGTCAAATGAATTTACACATTTCACGAACCCAACACGATTTTCACTATTAACTAAACAGCATCTAATCAAGAGATGCTGTGTTTTGTTACAGTTTCACAAGCAGTGTTCAACTAGATGTGGTCCGTATGAGTAGGAAACACAGTTCTTTTCTTCTGGGCATGCTCATGTTTCTTGCTGTATTAGAGATGCTAGAAAGAAGAGCATGCTTCTTGAGTTAAAACAGAGTGTGTTTCATGGATGAGAACTCTGGTCTGAATTTCCCTTCACAAAAGGAGTGAAACCAAAGTCTCTGTGTCTTCCTACAAGCAAGAGTTCATTTCCGGTAAACCCAGTGATTTTTCGGCTCAAATGAATTTACACAGTTCACGAACCCAACACGATTTTCACTATTAACTAAAGAGCATCTATGTAAGAGATGCTGTGGTTTGTTACAGTTTCATAGGCAGAGTTCAACTAGATATTGTCCGTATGAGTAGGAAACACAGTTCTTTTTTTCTGGGCATGCTCATATTTCTTGTTGTATTAGAGATGCTAGGAAGAAGAGCATGCTTCTTAGTTTAAAACAGAGTGTGTTTCATGGATGAGAACTCTGGTCTGAATTTCCCTTCAGAAACGGAGTGAAACCAAAGGCTCTGTTTCTTCCTACAAGCAATAGTTCATTTCCGGTAAGCCCAGTGATTTTTCGGCTCAAATGAATTTACACAGTTCATGAACCCAATACGTTTTTCACTATTAACTAAAGAGCATCTATGTAAGAGATGCTGTGGTTTGTTACAGTTTAATAAGCAGAGTTCAACTAGATATGGTCCGTATGAGTAGGGAACCCAGTTCTTTTTTTCTGTACATGCTCATATATATTGCTGTATTGCAGACACTGGAAAGAGGAGGATGCTTCTTGCGTTAAAACAGAGGGTGTTTCATGGATGAGAACACTGGTCTGAATTTCCCTTCACAAATGGAGTTAAACCAAAGGCTCATTGTCTTCCTACAAGCAAGAGTTCATTTCTGGTAAACCCAGTGATATTTCGGCTCAAATGAATTTACACAGTTCACGAACCCAACACGATTTTCACTATTAACTAAACAGCATCTATGTAAGAGATGCTGTGGTTTGTTACAGTTTCATAAGCAGAGTTCAACTAGATAAAGTCCATATCAGTTGGAAACACAGTTCTTTTTTTCTGGGCATGCTCATGTTTCTTGCTGTATTGGAGACGCTGGAAAGAAGAGCATGCTTCTCGCGTAATACAGAGTATGTTTCATGGATGAGAACACCGGTCTGAATTTTCCATCAGAAACGGAGTTAAACCAAAGGTGCTGTGTCTTCCTACAAGCAAGAGTTCATTTCCGGTAAGCCCAGTGATTTTTCGGCTCAAATGAATTTACACAGTTCACGAACCCAACACGAATTTCACTATTAACTAAAGAGCATCTATGTAAGAGATGCTGTGGTTTGTTACAGTTTAATGAGCAGTGTTGAACTGGATATGATCCATATGAGTAGGAAATATAGTTCTTTTTTTCTGGACATGCTCATGCTTCTTGCTGTATTAGAGATGCTGGAAAGAAGAGCATGATTCTTGCGTTAAAACAGAGTGTGTTTCATGGATGAGAACTCTGGTCTGAATTTCCCTTCAGAAACGGAGTGAAACCAAAGCCTCTGGGTCTTCCTACAAGCAAGAGTTCATTTCCGGTAAACCCAGAGATTTTTCGGCTCAAAAGTATTTACACAGTTCATGAACCAAATACGTTTTTCACTATTTACTAAAGAGCATCTTTGTAAGAGATGCTGTGGTTTGTTAGAGTTTCATAAGCAGAGTTCAACTAGATATGGTCCATATTAGTAGGAAACACAGTTCTTTTCTGGACATGCTCATAATTCTTGCTGTATGCAGACTCTGGAAAGAAGAGGATGCTTCTTGCGTTAATAAAGAGGGTGTTTCATGGATGAGAAAACTGGTCTGAATTTTCCTTCAGAAACGGAGTTAAACCAAAGTCTTTGTGTCTTTCTACAAGCCAGAGTTCATTGTCGGTAAACCCAGTGAATTTTTGGCTCAAATGAAATTACACAGTTCACGAATCCAACATGTTTTTCACTATTAACTAAAGAGCATCTATGTAAGAGATGCTGTGGTTTGTTACAGTTTCATAAGCAGAGTTTAACTGGATATAGTCCATATGAGTAAGAAACACAGTTCTTTTTTTCTGGGCATGCTCATATTTCTTGCTGTATTGGAGACGCTGGAAAGAAGAGCATGCTTCTTGCGTTAAAACAGAATATGTTTCATGGATGAGAACACCGGTCTGAATTTTCCATCAGAAAGAGAGATAAACCAAAAGCTCTGTTTCTTCCTACAAGCAAGAGTTCATTTCCGGTAAGCCCAGTGATTTTTCGGCTCAAATGAATTTACACAGTTCACGAACCCAACACGTTGTTCACTATTAACTAAAGAGCATCTATGTAAGAGATGCTGTAGTTTGTTACAGTTTCATAATCTGAGTTCCACTAGATATGGTCCGTGTGAGTAGGAAACACAGTTCTTTTTTTCGGGGCATGCTCATATTTCTTGTTGTATTAGAGATGCTAGGAAGAAGAGCATGCTTCTTGGGTTAAAACAGAGTGTGTTTCATGGATGAGAACTCTGGTCTGAATTTCCCTTCAGAAACGGAGTGAAACCAAAGGCTCTGTTTCTTCCTACAAGCAATAGTTCATTTCCGGTAAGCCCAGTGATTTTTCGGCTCAAATGAATTTACACAGTTCACGAACCCAACACGATTTTCACTATTAACTAAACAGCATCTGTGTAAGAGATGCTGTGGTTTGTTACAGTTTCATAAGCAGAGTTCAACTAGATAAAGTCCATATCAGTTGGAAACACAGTTCTTTTTTTCTGGGCATGCTCATGTTTCTTGCTGTATTGGAGACGCTGGAAAGAAGAGCATGCTTCTCGCGTAATACAGAGTATGTTTCATGGATGAGAACACCGGTCTGAATTTTCCATCAGAAACGGAGTTAAACCAAAGGTGCTGTGTCTTCCTACAAGCAAGAGTTCATTTCTGGTAAGCCCAGTGATTTTTCGGCTCAAATGAATTTACACAGTTCACGAACCCAACACGAATTTCACTATTAACTAAAGATCATCTATGTAAGAGATGCTGTGGTTTGTTACAGTTTAATGAGCAGTGTTGAACTGGATATGATCCATATGAGTAGGAAATATAGTTCTTTTTTTCTGGACATGCTCATGCTTCTTGCTGTATTAGAGATGCTGGAAAGAAGAGCATGATTCTTGCGTTAAAACAGAGTGTGTTTCATGGATGAGAACTCTGGTCTGAATTTCCCTTCAGAAACGGAGTGAAACCAAAGCCTCTGTGTCTTCCTACAAGCAAGAGTTCATTTCCGGTAAACCCAGAGATTTTTCGGCTCAAAAGTATTTACACAGTTCATGAACCAAATACGTTTTTCACTATTTACTAAAGAGCATCTTTGTAAGAGATGCTGTGGTTTGTTAGAGTTTCATAAGCAGAGTTCAACTAGATATGGTCCATATTAGTAGGAAACACAGTTCTTTTCTGGACATGCTCATAATTCTTGCTGTATGCAGACTCTGGAAAGAAGAGGATGCTTCTTGCGTTAATAAAGAGGGTGTTTCATGGATGAGAAAACTGGTCTGAATTTTCCTTCAGAAACGGAGTTAAACCAAAGTCTTTGTGTCTTTCTACAAGCCAGAGTTCATTGTCGGTAAACCCAGTGAATTTTTGGCTCAAATGAAATTACACAGTTCACGAATCCAACATGTTTTTCACTATTAACTAAAGAGCATCTATGTAAGAGATGCTGTGGTTTGTTACAGTTTCATAAGCAGAGTTTAACTGGATATAGTCCATATGAGTAAGAAACACAGTTCTTTTTTTCTGGGCATGCTCATATTTCTTGCTGTATTGGAGACGCTGGAAAGAAGAGCATGCTTCTTGCGTTAAAACAGAATATGTTTCATGGATGAGAACACCGGTCTGAATTTTCCATCAGAAAGAGAGATAAACCAAAAGCTCTGTTTCTTCCTACAAGCAAGAGTTCATTTCCGGTAAGCCCAGTGATTTTTCGGCTCAAATGAATTTACACAGTTCACGAACCCAACACGTTGTTCACTATTAACTAAAGAGCATCTATGTAAGAGATGCTGTAGTTTGTTACAGTTTCATAATCTGAGTTCCACTAGATATGGTCCGTGTGAGTAGGAAACACAGTTCTTTTTTTCGGGGCATGCTCATATTTCTTGTTGTATTAGAGATGCTAGGAAGAAGAGCATGCTTCTTGGGTTAAAACAGAGTGTGTTTCATGGATGAGAACTCTGGTCTGAATTTCCCTTCAGAAACGGAGTGAAACCAAAGGCTCTGTTTCTTCCTACAAGCAATAGTTCATTTCCGGTAAGCCCAGTGATTTTTCGGCTCAAATGAATTTACACAGTTCACGAACCCAACACGATTTTCACTATTAACTAAACAGCATCTGTGTAAGAGATGCTGTGGTTTGTTACAGTTTCATAAGCAGAGTTCAACTAGATAAAGTCCATATCAGTTGGAAACACAGTTCTTTTTTTCTGGGCATGCTCATGTTTCTTGCTGTATTGGAGACGCTGGAAAGAAGAGCATGCTTCTCGCGTAATACAGAGTATGTTTCATGGATGAGAACACCGGTCTGAATTTTCCATCAGAAACGGAGTTAAACCAAAGGTGCTGTGTCTTCCTACAAGCAAGAGTTCATTTCTGGTAAGCCCAGTGATTTTTCGGCTCAAATGAATTTACACAGTTCACGAACCCAACACGAATTTCACTATTAACTAAAGATCATCTATGTAAGAGATGCTGTGGTTTGTTACAGTTTAATGAGCAGTGTTGAACTGGATATGATCCATATGAGTAGGAAATATAGTTCTTTTTTTCTGGACATGCTCATGCTTCTTGCTGTATTAGAGATGCTGGAAAGAAGAGCATGATTCTTGCGTTAAAACAGAGTGTTTTTCATGGATGAGAACTCTGGTCTGAATTTCCCTTCAGAAACGGAGTGAAACCAAAGCCTCTGTGTCTTCCTACAAGCAAGAGTTCATTTCCGGTAAACCCAGAGATTTTTCGGCTCAAAAGAATTTACACAGTTCATGAACCAAATACGTTTTTCACTATTTACTAAAGAGCATCTTTGTAAGAGATGCTGTGGTTTGTTACAGTTTCATAAGCAGAGTTCAACTAGATATGGTCCATATTAGTAGGAAACACAGTTCTTTTCTGGACATGCTCATAATTCTTGCTGTATGCAGACTCTGGAAAGAAGAGGATGCTTCTTGCGTTAATAAAGAGGGTGTATCATGGATGAGAACACTGGTCTGAATTTTCCTTCAGAAACGGAGTTAAACCAAAGTCTTCGAGTCTTTCTACAAGCCAGAGTTCATTGTCGGTAAACCCAGTGATTTTTTGGCTCAAATGAAATTACACAGTTCACGAATCCAACATGTTTTTCACTATTAACTAAAGAGCATCTATGTAAGAGATGCTGTGGTTTGTTACAGTTTCATAAGCAGAGTTCAACTAGATATGGTCCGAATGAGTAGGAAACACACTTCATTTTTTCTGGACATGCTCATATTTCTTGCTGTATTGCAGACTCTGGAAAGAAGAGGATGCTTCTTTCGTTCAAACAGAGGGTGTTTCATGGATGAGAACACTGGTCTGAATTTTTCTTTAGAAACGGAGTTAAACCAAAGTCTTTGTGTCTTTCTACAAGCCAGACTTCATTGTCGGTAAACCCAGTGATTTTTTGGCTCAAATGAAATTACACAGTTCACGAATCCAACACGTTTTTCACTATTAACTAAAGAGCATCTATGTAAGAGATGCTGTGGTTTGTTACAGTTTCATAAGCAGAGTTTAACTGGATATAGTCCATATGAGTAAGAAACACAGTTCTTTTTTTCTGGGCATGCTCATGTTTCTTGCTGTATTGGAGACGCTGGAAAGAAGAGCATGCTTCTTGCGTTAATAAAGAGGGTGTTTCATGGATGAGAAAATTGGTCTGAATTTTCCTTCAGAAACGGAGTTAAACCAAAGTCTTTGTGTCTTTCTACAAGCCAGAGTTCATTGTCGGTAAACCTAGTGATTTTTTGGCTCAAATGAAATTACACAGTTCACGAACCCAACACGTTTTTCACTATTAACTAAAGAGCATCTATGTAAGAGATGCTGTAGTTTGTTACAGTTTCATAATCTGAGTTCCACTAGATATGGTCTGTGTGAGTAGGAAACACATTTCTTTTTTTCTGGGCATGCTCATATTTCTTGCTGTATTGGAGACGCTGGAAAGAAGAGCATGCTTCTTTCGTTCAAACAGAGGATGTTTCATGGATGAGAACACTGGTCTGAATTTCCCTTCACAAACGGAGTTAAACCAAAGCCTGTGTGTCTTACTACAAGCAAGATTTCATTTCCGGTAAACCCAGTGATTTTTCGGCTCAAATGAATTTACACAGTTCACGAACCCAATACCTTTTTCACTATTAACTAAAAGCATCTATGTAAAACATGCTGTGGTTTATTACAATTTCATAAGCAGAGTTCAACTAGATATTGTCCGTATGAGTAGGAAACACAGTTCTTTTTTTCTGGGCATGCTCATATTTCTTGTTGTATTAGAGATGCTAGGAAGAAGAGCATGTTTCTTGGGTTAAAACAGAGTGTGTTTCATGGATGAGAACTCTGGTCTGAATTTCCCTTCAGAAACGGAGTGAAACCAAAGGCTCTGTTTCTTCCTACAAGCAATAGTTCATTTCCGGTAAGCCCAGTGATTTTTCGGCTCAAATGAATTTACACAGTTCACGAACCCAACACGATTTTCACTATTAACTAAACAGCATCTATGTAAGAGATGCTGTGGTTTGTTACAGTTTCATAAGCAGAGTTCAACTAGATAAAGTCCATATCAGTTGGAAACACAGTTCTTTTTTTCTGGGCATGCTCATGTTTCTTGCTGTATTGGAGATGCTGGAAAGAAGAGCATGATTCTTGCGTTAAAACAGAGTGTGATTCATGGATGAGAACTCTGGTCTGAATTTCCCTTCAGAAACGGAGTGAAACCAAAGCCTCTGTGTCTTCCTACAAGCAAGAGTTCTTTTCCGGTAAACCCAGAGATTTTTCGGCTCAAAAGAATTTACACAGTTCATGAACCAAATACGTTTTTCACTATTTACTAAAGAGCATCTTTGTAAGAGATGCTGTGGTTTGTTACAGTTTCATAAGCAGAGTTCAACTAGATATGGTCCATATTAGTAGGAAACACAGTTCTTTTCTGGACATGCTCATAATTCTTGCTGTATGCAGACTCTGGAAAGAAGAGGATGCTTCTTGCGTTAATAAAGAGGGTGTTTCATGGATGAGAAAACTGGTCTGAATTTTCCTTCAGAAACGGAGTTAAACCAAAGTCTTTGTGTCTTTCTACAAGCCAGAGTTCATTGTCGGTAAACCCAGTGATTTTTTGCCTCAAATGAAATTACACGGTTCACGAATCCAACATGTTTTTCACTATTAACTAAAGAGCATCTATGTAAGAGATGCTGTGGTTTGTTAGTTTCATAAGCAGAGTTCAACTACATATGGTCCATATGAGTAGGAAACACAGTTCTTTTTTTCTGGACATGCTCATATTTCTTGCTGTATTGCAGACTCTGGAAAGAAGAGGATGCTTCTTGCGTTAATAAAGAGGGTGTTTCATGGATGAGAAAACTGGTCTGAATTTTCCTTCAGAAACGGAGGTAAACCAAAGTCTTTGTGTCTTTCTACAAGCCAGAGTTCATTGTAGGTAAACCTAGTGATTTTTTGGCTCAAATGATATTACACAGTTCGCGAATCCAACACGTTTTTCACTATTAACTAAAGAGCATCTATGTAAGAGATGCTGTGTCTTGTTACAGTTTCATAAGCAGAGTTTAACTGGATATAGTCCATATGAGTAAGAAACACAGTTCTTTTTTTCTGGGCATGCTCATATTTCTTGCTGTATTGGAGACGCTGGAAAGAAGAGCATGCTTCTTGCGTTAAAACAGAATATGTTTCATGGATGAGAACACCGGTCTGAATTTTCCATCAGAAACAGAGATAAACCAAAGGCTCTGTTTCTTCCTACAAGCAAGAGTTCATTTCCGGTAAGCCCAGTGATTTTTCGGCTCAAATGAATTTACACAGTTCACGAACCCAACACGTTTTTCACTATTAACTAAAGAGCATCTATGTAAGAGATGCTGTGGTTTGTTACAGTTTCATAAGCAGAGTTCAACTAGATATGGTCCATATTAGTAGGAAACACAGTTCTTTTCTGGACATGCTCATAATTCTTGCTGTGTGCAGACTCTGGAAAGAAGAGGATGCTTCTTGCGTTAATATAGAGGGTGTTTCATGGATGAGAACACTGGTCTGAATTTTCCTTCAGAAACGGAGTTAAACCAAAGTCTTTGTGTCTTTCTACAAGCCAGAGTTCATTGTCGGTAAAGCCAGTGATTTTTTGGCTCAAATGAAATTACACAGTTCACGAATCCAACATGTTTTTCACTATTAACTAAAGAGCATCTATGTAAGAGATGCTGTGGTTTGTTACAGTTTCATAAGCAGAGTTCAACTAGATATGGTCCGTATGAGTAGGAAACACAGTTCATTTTTTCTGGACATGCTCATATTTCTTGCTGTATTGCAGAATCTGGAAAGAAGAGGATGCTTCTTTCTTTCAAACAGAGAGTGTTTCATGGATGAGAACACTGGTCTGAATTTCCCTTCACAAACGGAGTTAAACCAAACCCTATGTGTCTTACTACAAGCAAGAGGTCATTTCCGTTAAACCCAGTGATTTTTCGGCTCAAATGAATTTACACAGTTCACGAACCCAACACGTTTTTCACTATAAATGAAAGAGCATTTTTGTAAGAGATGCTGTGGTTTGTTACAGTTTCATAAGCAGAGTTTAACTGGATAGAGTCCATATGAGTAAGAAACACAGTTCTTTTTTTCTGGGCATGCTCATGTTTCTTGCTGTATTGGAGACGCTGGAAAGAAGAGCATGCTTCTTGCGTTAAAACAGAATATGTTTCATGGATGAGAACACCGGTCTGAATTTTCCATCAGAAACGGAGATAAACCAAAGGCTCTGTTTCTTCCTACAAGCAAGAGTTCATTTCCGGTAAGCCCAGTGATTTTTCGGCTCAAATGAATTTACACAGTTCACGAACCCAACATGTTGTTCACTATTAACTAAAGAGCATCTATGTAAGAGATGCTGTAGTTTGTTACAGTTTCATAATCTGAGTTCCACTAGATATGGTCCGTGTGAGTAGGAAACACAGTTCTTTATTTTGGGGCATGCTCATGTTTCTTGCTGTATTAGAGATGCTAGGAAGAAGAGCATGCTTCTTGGGTTAAAACAGAGTGTGTTTCATGGATGAGAACTCTGGTCTGAATTTCCCTTCTCAAACGGAGTTAAACCTAACCCTGTGTCTTCCTACAAGCAAGAGTTCATTTCCGGTAAACCCAGTGATTTTTCGGTCAAATGAATTTACACAGTTCACGAACCCAACATGTTTCTCACTATTAACTAAAGAGCATCTTTGTAAGAGATGCTGTGGTTTGTTACAGTTTCATAAGCAGAGTTCAACTAGATATGGTCCATAATAGTAGGAAACACAGTTCTTTTCTGGACATGCTCATAATTCTTGCTGTATGCAGACTCTGGAAAGAAGAGGATGCTTCTTGCGTTAATAAAGAGGGTGTTTCATGGATGAGAAAACTGGTCTGAATTTTCCTTCAGAAACAGAGTTAAACCAAAGTCTTTGTGTCTTTCTACAAGCCAGAGTTCATTGTCGGTAAACCCAGTGATTTTTTGGCTCAAATGAAATTACACAGTTCACTAATCCAACATGTTTTTCACTATTAACTAAAGAGCATCTATGTAAGAGATGCTGTGGTTTGTTACAGTTTCATAAGCAGAGTTCAACTAGATATGGTCGGTATGAGTAGGAAACACAGTTCATTTTTTCTGGACATGCTCATATTTCTTGCTGTATTGCAGACTTTGGAAAGAAGAGGATGCTTCTTTCGTTCAAACAGAGGGTGTTTCATCGATGAGAACACTGGTCTGAATTTTCCTTCAGAAACGGAGTTAAACCAAAGTCTTTGTGTCTTTCTACAAGCCAGAGTTCATTGTCGGTAAACCCAGTGATTTTTTGGCTCAAATGAAATTACACAGTTCACGAATCCAACACGTTTTTCACTATTAACTAAAGAGCATCTATGTAAGAGATGCTGTGGTTTGTTACAGTTTCATAAGCAGAGTTTAACTGGATATAGTCCATATGAGTAAGAAACACAGTTCTTTTTTTCTGGGCATGCTCATATTTCTTGCTGTATTGGAGACGCTGGAAAGAAGAGCATGCTTCTTGCGTTAAAACAGAATATGCTTCATGGATGAGAACACCGGTCTGAATTTTCCATCAGAAACAGAGATAAACCAAAGGCTCTGTTTCTTCCTACAAGCAAGAGTTCATTTCCGGTAAGCCCAGTGATTTTTCGGCTCAAATGAATTTACACAGTTCACGAACCCAACACGTTGTTCACTATTAACTAAAGAGC
Source organism: Onychomys leucogaster (assembly GCA_949786385.1). Lineage (NCBI taxonomy): Eukaryota > Metazoa > Chordata > Mammalia > Rodentia > Cricetidae > Onychomys > Onychomys leucogaster. The sequence goes on along the minus strand of CATKUP010000012.1, from coordinate 577,794 downwards.
ATCTATGTAAGAGATGCTGTAGTTTGTTACAGTTTCATAATCTGAGTTCCACTAGATATGGTCCGTGTGAGTAGGAAACACAGTTCTTTTTTTCGAGGCATGCTCATAATTCTTGTTGTATTAGAGATGCTAGGAAGAAGAGCATGCTTCTTGGGTTAAAACAGAGTGTGTTTCATGGATGAGAACTCTGGTCTGAATTTCCCTACAGAAACGGAGTGAAACCAAAGGCTCTGTTTCTTCCTACAAGCAATAGTTCATTTCCGGTAAGCCCAGTGATTTTTCGGCTCAAATGAATTTACACAGTTCACGAACCCAACACGATTTTCACTATTAACTAAACAGCATCTATGTAAGAGATGCTGTGGTTTGTTACAGTTTCATAAGCAGAGTTCTACTAGATAAAGTCCATATCAGTTGGAAACACAGTTCTTTTTTTCTGGGCATGCTCATGTTTCTTGCTGAATTGGAGACGCTGGAAAGAAGAGCATGCTTCTCGCGTAATACAGAGTATGTTTCATGGATGAGAAACCGGTCTGAATTTTCCATCAGAAACGGAGTTAAACCAAAGGTGCTGTGTCTTCCTACAAGCAAGAGTTCATTTCCGGTAAGCCCAGTGATTTTTCGGCTCAAATGAATTTACACAGTTCACGAACCCAACACGAATTTCACTATTAACTAAAGAGCATCTATGTAAGAGATGCTGTGGTTTGTTACAGTTTAATGAGCAGTGTTGAACTTGATATGATCCATATGAGTAGGAAATATAGTTCTTTTTTTCTGGACATGCTCATGCTTCTTCCTGTATTAGAGATGCTGGAAAGAAGAGCATGATTCTTGCGTTAAAACAGAGTGTGTTTCATGGATGAGAACTCTGGTCTGAATTTCCCTTCAGAAACGGAGTGAAACCAAAGCCTCTGTTTCTTCCTACAAGCAAGAGTTCATTTCCGGTAAGCCCAGTGATTTTTCGGCTCAAATGAATTTACACAGTTCACGAACACAACACGTTGTTCACTATTAACTAAAGAGCATCTATGTAAGAGATGCTGTAGTTTGTTACAGTTTCCTAATCTGAGTTCCACTAGATATGGTCCGTGTGAGTAGGAAACACAGTTCTTTATTTTGGGGCATGCTCATGTTTCTTGCTGTATTAGAGATGCTAGGAAGAAGAGCATGCTTCTTGGGTTAAAACAGAGTGTGTTTCATGGATGAGAACTCTGGTCTGAATTTCCCTTCTCAAACGGAGTTAAACCTAACCCTGTGTCTTCCTACAAGCAAGAGTTCATTTCCGGTAAACCCAGTGATTTTTCGGCTCAAATGAATTTACACAGTACATGAACCCAATATGTTTTTCACTATTAACTAAAGAGCATCTATGTAAGAGATGCTGTGGTTTGTTAGTTTCATAAGCAGAGTTCAACTACATATGGTCCATATGAGTAGGAAACACAGTTCTTTTTTTCTGGACATGCTCATATTTCTTGCTGTATTGCAGACTCTGGAAAGAAGAGGATGCTTCTTGCGTTAATAAAGAGGGTGTTTCATAGATGAGAAAACTGGTCTGAATTTTCCTTCAGAAACGGAGTTAAACCAAAGTCTTTGTGTCTTTCTACAAGCCAGAGTTCATTGTCGGTAAACCCAGTGATTTTTTGGCTCAAATGAAATTACACAGTTCACGAATCCAACACGTTTTTCACTATTAACTAAAGAGCATCTATGTAAGAGATGCTGTGGTTTGTTACAGTTTCATAAGCAGAGTTTAACTGGATATAGTCCATATGAGTAAGAAACACAGTTCTTTTTTTCTGGGCATGCTCATGTTTCTTGCTGTATTGGAGACGCTGGAAAGAAGAGCATGCTTCTTGTGTTAAAACAGAATATGTTTCATGGATGAGAACACCTGTCTGAATTTTCCATCAGAAACAGAGATAAACCAAGGCTCTGTTTCTTCCTACAAGCAAGAGTTCATTTCCAGTAAGCCCAGTGATTTTTCGGCTCAAATGAATTTACACAGTTCACGAACCCAACACGTTGTTCACTATTAACTAAAGAGCATCTATGTAAGAGATGCTGTAGTTTGTTACAGTTTCATAATCTGAGTTCCACTAGATATGGTCCGTGTGAGTAGGAAACACAGTTCTTTATTTCGGGGCATGCTCATGTTTCTTGCTGTATTAGAGATGCTAGGAAGAAGAGCATGCTTCTTGGGTTAAAACAGAGTGTGTTTCATGGATGAGAACTCTGGTCTGAATTTCCCTTCTCAAACGGAGTTAAACCTAACCCTGTGTCTTCCTACAAGCAAGAGTTCATTTCCGGTAAACCCAGTGATTTTTCGGCTCAAATGAATTTACACAGTTCACGAACCCAACATGTTTTAAACTATTAACTAAAGAGCATCTTTGTAAGAGATGCTGTGGTTTGTTACAGTTTCATAAGCAGAGTTCAACTAGATATGGTCCATATTAGTAGGAAACACAGTTCTTTTTTTCTGGACATGCTCATATTTCTTGCTGTATTGCAGACTCTGGAAAGAAGAGGATGCTTCTTGCGTTAATAAAGAGGGTGTTTCATGGATGAGAAAACTGGTCTGAATTTTCCTTCAGAAACGGAGTTAAACCAAAGTCTTTGTGTCTTTCTACAAGCCAGAGGTCATTGTCGGTAAACCCAGTGATTTTTTGGCTCAAATGAAATTACACAGTTCACGAACCCAACATGTTTTTCACTATTAACTAAAGAGCATCTTTGTAAGAGATGCTGTGGTTTGTTACAGTTTCATAAGCAGAGTTCAACTAGATATGGTCCATATTAGTAGGAAACACAGTTCTTTTCTGGACATGCTCATAATTCTTGCTGTATGCAGACTCTGGAAAGAAGAGGATGCTTCTTGCGTTAAAACAGAGGGTGTTTCATGGATGAGAACACTGGTCTGAATTTCCCTTAACAAACGTATTTAAACCAAACCCTGTGTCTTCCTACAAGCAAGAGTTCATTTCCGGTAAACCCAGTGATTTTTCGGCTCAAATGAATTTACACAGTACATGAACCCAATATGTTTTTCACTATTAACTAAAGAGCATCTATGTAAGAGATGCTGTGGTTTGTTAGTTTCATACGCAGTGTTCAACTACATATGGTCCATATGAGTAGGAAACACAGTTCTTTTTTTCTGGACATGCTCATATTTCTTGCTGTATTGCAGACTCTGGAAAGAAGAGGATGCTTCTTGCGTTAATAAAGAGGGTGTTTCATGGATGAGAAAACTGGTCTGAATTTTCCTTCAGAAACGGAGTTAAACCAAAGTCTTTGTGTCTTTCTACAAGCCAGAGTTCATTGTCGGTAAAGCCAGTGATTTTTTGGCTCAAATGAAATTACACAGTTCACGAATCCAACACGTTTTTCACTATTAACTAAAGAGCATCTATGTAAGAGATGCTGTGGTTTGTTACAGTTTCATAAGCAGAGTTCAACTAGATATGGTCCGTATGAGTAGGAAACACAGTTTATTTTTTCAGGACATGCTCATATTTCTTGCTGTATTGCAGACTCTGGAAAGAAGAGGATGTTTCTTTCGTTCAAACAGAGGGTGTTTCATGGATGAGAACACTGGTCTGAATTTCCCTTCACAAACGGAGTTAAACCAAAGCCTATGTGTCTTACTACAAGCAAGAGTTCATTTCCGGTAAACCCAGTGATTTTTCGGCTCAAATGAATTTACACAGTTCACGAACCCAACACGTTTTTCACTATAAATGAAAGAGCATTTTTGTAAGAGATGCTGTGGTTTGTTACAGTTTCATAAGCAGAGTTTAACTGGATATAGTCCATATGAGTAAGAAACACAGTTCTTTTTTTCTGGGCCTGCTCATGTTTCTTGCTGTATTGGAGACGCTGGAAAGAAGAGCATGCTTTTTGCGTTAAAACAGAATATGTTTCATGGATGAGAACACCGGTCTGAATTTTCCATCCGAAACGGAGATAAACCAAAGGCGCTGTTTCTTCCTACAAGCAAGAGTTCATTTCCGGTAAGCCCAGTGATTTTTTGGCTCAAATGAATTTACACAGTTCACGAACCCAACACGTTGTTAACTATTACCTAAAGAGCATCTATGTAAGAGATGCTGTAGTTTTTACAGTTTCATAATCTGAGTTCCACTAGATATGGTCCGTGTGAGTAGGAAACACAGTTCTTTATTTTGGGGCATGCTCATGTTTCTTGCTGTATTAGAGATGCTAGGAAGAAGAGCATGCTTCTTGGGTTAAAACAGAGTGTGTTTCATGGATGAGAACTCTGGTCTGAATTTCCCTTCTCAAACGGAGTTAAACCTAAACCTGTGTCTTCCTACAAGCAAGAGTTCATTTCCGGTAAACCCAGTGATTTTTCGGCTCAAATGAATTTACACAGTACATGAACCCAATATGTTTTTGACTATTAACTAAAGAGCATCTATGTAAAAGATGCTGTGGTTTGTTAGTTTCATAAGCAGAGTTCAACTACATATGGTCCATATGAGTAGGAAACACAGTTCTTTTTTTCTGGACATGCTCATATTTCTTGCTGTATTGCAGACTCTGGAAAGAAGAGGATGCTTCTTGCGTTAATAAAGAGGGTGTTTCATGGATGAGAAAACTGGTCTGAATTTTTCTTCAGAAACGGAGTTAAACCAAAGTCTTTGTGTCTTTCTACAAGCCAGAGTTCATTGTCGGTAAACCCAGTGATTTTTTGGCTCAAATGAAATTACACAGTTCACGAATCCAACACGTTTTTCACTATTAACTAAAGAGCATCTATGTAAGAGATGCTGTGGTTTGTTACAGTTTCATAAGCAGAGTTTAACTGGATATAGTCCATATGAGTAAGAAACACAGTTCTTTTTTTCTGGGCATGCTCATGTTTCTTGCTGTATTGGAGACGCTGGAAAGAAGAGCATGCTTCTTGCGTTAAAACAGAATATGTTTCATGGATGAGAACACCGGTCTGAATTTTCCATCAGAAACAGAGATAAACCAAAGGCTCTGTTTCTTCCTACAAGCAAGAGTTCATTTCCGGTAAGCCCAGTGATTTTTTGGCTCAAATGAATTTACACAGTTCACGAACCCAACACGTTGTTCACTATTAACTAAAGAGCATCTATGTAAGAGATGCTGTAGTTTGTTACAGTTTCATAATCTGAGTTCCACTAGATATGGTCCGTGTGAGTAGGAAACACAGTTCTTTATTTCGGGGCATGCTCATGTTTCTTGCTGTATTAGAGATGCTAGGAAGAATAGCATGCTTCTTGGGTTAAAACAGAGTGTGTTTCATGGATGAGAACTCTGGTCTGAATTTCCCTTCTCAAACGGAGTTAAACCTAACCCTGTGTCTTCCTACAAGCAAGAGTTCATTTCCGGTAAACCCAGTGATTTTTCGGCTCAAATGAATTTACACAGTTCACGAACCCAACATGTTTTTCACTATTAACTAAAGAGCATCTTTGTAAGAGATGCTGTGGTTTGTTACAGTTTCATAAGCAGAGTTCAACTAGATATGGTCCATATTAGTAGGAAACACAGTTCTTTTTTTCTGGACATGCTCATATTTCTTGCTGTATTGCAGACTCTGGAAAGAAGAGGATGCTTCTTGCGTTAATAAAGAGGGTGTTTCATGGATGAGAAAACTGGTCTGAATTTTCCTTCAGAAACGGAGTTAAACCAAAGTCTTTGTGTCTTTCTACAAGCCAGAGTTCATTGTCGGTAAACCCAGTGATTTTTTGGCTCAAATGAAATTACACAGTTCACGAACCCAACATGTTTTTCACTATTAACTAAAGAGCATCTTTGTAAGAGATGCTGTGGTTTGTTACAGTTTCATAAGCAGAGTTCAACTAGATATGGTCCATATTAGTAGGAAACACAGTTCTTTTCTGGACATGCTCATAATTCTTGCTGTATGCAGACTCTGGAAAGAAGAGGATGCTTCTTGCGTTAAAACAGAGGGTGTTTCATGGATGAGAACACTGGTCTGAATTTCCCTTAACAAACGTAGTTAAACCAAACCCTGTGTCTTCCTACAAGCAAGAGTTCATTTCCGGTAAACCCAGTGATTTTTCGGCTCAAATGAATTTACACAGTACATGAACCCAATATGTTTTTCACTATTAACTAAAGAGCATCTATGTAAGAGATGCTGTGGTTTGTTAGTTTCATACGCAGAGTTCAACTACATATGGTCCATATGAGTAGGAAACACAGTTCTTTTTTTCTGGACATGCTCATATTTCTTGCTGTATTGCAGACTCTGGAAAGAAGAGGATGCTTCTTGCGTTAATAAAGAGGGTGTTTCATGGATGAGAAAACTGGTCTGAATTTTCCTTCAGAAACGGAGTTAAACCAAAGTCTTTGTGTCTTTCTACAAGCCAGAGTTCATTGTCGGTAAAGCCAGTGATTTTTTGGCTCAAATGAAATTACACAGTTCACGAATCCAACACGTTTTTCACTATTAACTAAAGAGCATCTATGTAAGAGATGCTGTATTTGTTACAGTTTCATAAGCAGAGTTCAACTAGATATGGTCCGTATGAGTAGGAAACACAGTTTATTTTTTCAGGACATGCTCATATTTCTTGCTGTATTGCAGACTCTGGAAAGAAGAGGATGTTTCTTTCGTTCAAACAGAGGGTGTTTCATGGATGAGAACACTGGTCTGAATTTCCCTTCACAAACGGAGTTAAACCAAAGCCTATGTGTCTTACTACAAGCAAGAGTTCATTTCCGGTAAACCCAGTGATTTTTCGGCTCAAATGAATTTACACAGTTCACGAACCCAACACGTTTTTCACTATAAATGAAAGAGCATTTTTGTAAGAGATGCTGTGGTTTGTTACAGTTTCATAAGCAGAGTTTAAATGGATATAGTCCATATGAGTAAGAAACACAGTTCTTTTTTTCTGGGCATGCTCATGTTTCTTGCTGTATTGGAGACGCTGGAAAGAAGAGCATGCTTCTTGCGTTAAAACAGAATATTTTTCATGGATGAGAACACCGGTCTGAATTTTCCATCAGAAACGGAGATAAACCAAAGGCTCTGTTTCTTCCTACAAGCAAGAGTTCATTTCGGGTAAGCCCAGTGATTTTTCGGCTCAAATGAATTTACACAGTTCACGAACCCAACACGTTGTTCACTATTAACTAAAGAGCATCTATGTAAGAGATGCTGTGGTTTGTTACAGTTTAATGAGCAGTGTTGAACTGGATATGATCCATATGAGTAGGAAATATAGTTCTTTTTTTCTGGACATGCTCATGCTTCTTGCTGTATTAGAGATGCTGGAAAGAAGAGCATGATTCTTGCGTTAAAACAGAGTGTGTTTCATGGATGAGAACTCTGGTCTGAATTTCCCTTCAGAAACGGAGTGAAACCAAGCCTCTGTTTCTTCCTACAAGCAAGAGTTCATTTCCGGTAAGCCCAGTGATTTTTCGGCTCAAATGAATTTACACAGTTCACGAACACAACACGTTGTTCACTATTAACTAAAGAGCATCTATGTAAGAGATGCTGTAGTTTGTTACAGTTTCCTAATCTGAGTTCCACTAGATATGGTCCGTGTGAGTAGGAAACACAGTTCTTTATTTTGGGGCATGCTCATGTTTCTTGCTGTATTAGAGATTCTAGGAAGAAGAGCATGCTTCTTGGGTTAAAACAGAGTGTGTTTCATGGATGAGAACTCTGGTCTGAATTTCCCTTCTCAAACGGAGTTAAACCTAAACCTGTGTCTTCCTACAAGCAAGAGTTCATTTCCGGTAAACCCAGTGATTTTTCGGCTCAAATGAATTTACACAGTACAAGAACCCAATATGTTTTTGACTATTAACTAAAGAGCATCTATGTAAGAGATGCTGTGGTTTGTTAGTTTCATAAGCAGAGTTCAACTACATATGGTCCATATGAGTAGGAAACACAGTTCTTTTTTTCTGGACATGCTCATATTTCTTGCTGTATTGCAGACTCTGGAAAGAAGAGGATGCTTCTTGCGTTAATAAAGAGGGTGTTTCATGGATGAGAAAACTGGTCTGAATTTTTCTTCAGAAACGGAGTTAAACCAAAGTCTTTGTGTCTTTCTACAAGCCAGAGTTCATTGTCGGTAAACCCAGTGATTTTTCGGCTCAAATGAATTTACACAGTTCACGAACCCAACACGTTGTTCACTATTAACTAAAGAGCATCTATGTAAGAGATGCTGTGGTTTGTTACAGTTTAATGAGCAGTGTTGAACTGGATATGATCCATATGAGTAGGAAATATAGTTCTTTTTTTCTGGACATGCTCATGCTTCTTGCTGTATTAGAGATGCTGGAAAGAAGAGCATGATTCTTGCGTTAAAACAGAGTGTGTTTCATGGATGAGAACTCTGGTCTGAATTTCCCTTCAGAAACGGAGTGAAACCAAAGCCTCTGTTTCTTCCTACAAGCAAGAGTTCATTTCCGGTAAGCCCAGTGATTTTTCGGCTCAAATGAATTTACACAGTTCACGAACACAACACGTTGTTCACTATTAACTAAAGAGCATCTATGTAAGAGATGCTGTAGTTTGTTACAGTTTCCTAATCTGAGTTCCACTAGATATGGTCCGTGTGAGTTGGAAACACAGTTCTTTATTTTGGGGCATGCTCATGTTTCTTGCTGTATTAGAGATGCTAGGAAGAAGAGCATGCTTCTTGGGTTAAAACAGAGTGTGTTTCATGGATGAGAACTCTGGTCTGAATTTCCCTTCTCAAACGGAGTTAAACCTAAACCTGTGTCTTCCTACAAGCAAGAGTTCATTTCCGGTAAACCCAGTGATTTTTCGGCTCAAATGAATTTACACAGTACATGAACCCAATATGTTTTTGACTATTAACTAAAGAGCATCTTTGTAAGAGATGCTGTGGTTTGTTACAGTTTCATAAGCAGAGTTCAACTAGATATGGTCCATATTAGTAGGAAACACAGTTCTTTTTTTCTGGACATGCTCATATTTCTTGCTGTATTGCAGACTCTGGAAAGAAGAGGATGCTTCTTGCGTTAATAAAGAGGGTGTTTCATGGATGAGAAAACTGGTCTGAATTTTCCTTCAGAAACGGAGTTAAACCAAAGTCTTTGTGTCTTTCTACAAGCCAGAGTTCATTGTCGGTAAACACAGTGATTTTTTGGCTCAAATGAAATTACACAGTTCACGAACCCAACATGTTTTTCACTATTAACTAAAGAGCATCTTTGTAAGAGATGCTGTGGTTTGTTACAGTTTCATAAGCAGAGTTCAACTAGATATGGTCCATATTAGTAGGAAACACAGTTCTTTTCTGGACATGCTCATAATTCTTGCTGTATGCAGACTCTGGAAAGAAGAGGATGCTTCTTGCGTTAAAACAGAGGGTGTTTCATGGATGAGAACACTGGTCTGAATTTCCCTTAACAAACGTAGTTAAACCAAACCCTGTGTCTTCCTACAAGCAAGAGTTCATTTCCGGTAAACCCAGTGATTTTTCGGCTCAAATGAATTTACACAGTACATGAACCCAATATGTTTTTCACTATTAACTAAAGAGCATCTATGTAAGAGATGCTGTGGTTTGTTAGTTTCATACGCAGAGTTCAACTACATATGGTCCATATGAGTAGAAAACACAGTTCTTTCTTTCTGGACATGCTCATATTTCTTGCTGTATTGCAGACTCTGGAAAGAAGAGGATGCTTCTTGCGTTAATAAAGAGGGTGTTTCATGGATGAGAAAACTGGTCTGAATTTTCCTTCAGAAACGGAGTTAAACCAAAGTCTTTGTGTCTTTCTACAAGCCAGAGTTCATTGTCGGTAAACCCAGTGATTTTTTGGCTCAAATGAAATTACACAGTTCACGAATCCAACACGTTTTTCACTATTAACTAAAGAGCATCTATGTAAGAGATGCTGTGGTTTGTTACAGATTCATAAGCAGAGTTCAACTAGATATGGTCCGTATGAGTAGGAAACACAGTTTATTTTTTCAGGACATGCTCATATTTCTTGCTGTATTGCAGACTCTGGAAAGAAGAGGATGTTTCTTTCGTTCAAACAGAGGGTGTATCATGGATGAGAACACTGGTCTGAATTTCCCTTCACAAACGGAGTTAAACCAAAGCCTATGTGTCTTACTACAAGCAAGAGTTCATTTCCGGTAAACCCAGTGATTTTTCGGCTCAAATAAATTTACACAGTTCACGAACCCAACACGTTTTTCACTATAAATGAAAGAGCATTTTTGTAAGAGATGCTGTGGTTTGTTACAGTTTCATAAGCAGAGTTTAACTGGATATAGTCCATATGAGTAAGAAACACAGTTCTTTTTTTCTGGGCATGCTCATGTTTCTTGCTGTATTGGAGACGCTGGAAAGAAGAGCATGCTTCTTGCGTTAAAACAGAATATGTTTCATGGATGAGAACACCGGTCTGAATTTTCCATCAGAAACGGAGATAAACCAAAGGCGCTGTTTCTTCCTACAAGCAAGAGTTCATTTCCGGTAAGCCCAGTGATTTTTTGGCTCAAATGAATTTACACAGTTCACGAACCCAACACGTTGTTAACTATTAACTAAAGAGCATCTATGTAAGAGATGCTGTAGTTTGTTACAGTTTCATAATCTGAGTTCCACTAGATATGGTCCGTGTGAGTAGGAAACACAGTTCTTTATTTCGGGGCATGCTCATGTTTCTTGCTGTATTAGAGATGCTAGGAAGAAGAGCATGCTTCTTGGGTTAAAACAGAGTGTGTTTCATGGATGAGAACTCTGGTTTGAATTTCCCTTCTCAAACGGAGTTAAACCTAACCCTGTGTCTTCCTACAAGCAAGAGTTCATTTCCGGTAAACCCAGTGATTTTTTGGCTCAAATGAATTTACAAAGTTCACGAACCCAACATGTTTTTCACTATTAACTAAAGAGCATCTTTTGTAAGAGATGCTGTGGTTTGTTACAGTTTCTTAAGCAGAGTTCAACTAGATATGTGCCATATTAGTAGGAAACACAGTTCTTTTCTGGACATGCTCATAATTCTTGCTGTATGCAGACTCTGGAAAGAAGAGCATGCTTCTTTCGTTCAAACAGAGGGTGTTTCATGGATGAGAACACTGGTCTGAATTTCCCTTCACAAACGGAGTTAAACCAAAGCCTATGTGTCTTACTACAAGCAAGAGTTCATTTCCGGTAAACCCAGTGATTTTTCGGCTCAAATGAATTTACACAGTTCACGAACCCAACACGTTTTTCACTATAAATGAAAGAGCATTTTTTAAGAGATGCTGTGGTTTGTTACAGTTTCATAAGCAGAGTTTAACTGGATATAGTCCATATGAGTAAGAAACACAGTTCTTTTTTTCTGGGCATGCTCATGTTTCTTGCTGTATTGGAGACGCTGGAAAGAAGAGCATGCTTCTTGCGTTAAAACAGAATATGTTTCATGGATGAGAACACCGGTCTGAATTTTCCATCAGAAACGGAGATAAACCAAAGGCACTGTTTCTTCCTACAAGCAAGAGTTCATTTCCGGTAAGCCCAGTGATTTTTTGGCTCAAATGAATTTACACAGTTCACGAACCCAACACGTTGTTAACTATTACCTAAAGAGCATCTATGTAAGAGATGCTGTAGTTTTTACAGTTTCATAATCTGAGTTCCACTAGATATGGTCCGTGTGAGTAGGAAACACAGTTCTTTATTTTGGGGCATGCTCATGTTTCTTGCTGTATTAGAGATGCTAGGAAGAAGAGCATGCTTCTTGGGTTAAAACAGAGTGTGTTTCATGGATGAGAACTCTGGTCTGAATTTCCCTTCTCCAACGGAGTTAAACCTAACCCTGTGTCTTCCTACAAGCAAGAGTTCATTTCCGGTAAACCCAGTGATTTTTCGGCTCAAATGAATTTACACAGTTCACGAACCCAACATGTTTTTCACTATTAACTAAAGAGCATCTTTGTAAGAGATGCTGTGGTTTGTTACAGTTTCATAAGCAGAGTTCAACTAGATATGGTCCGTATGAGTAGGAAACACAGTTCATTTTTTCAGGACATGCTCATATTTCTTGCTGTATTTCAGACTCTGGAAAGAAGAGGATGCTTCTTTCGTTCAAACAGAGGGTGTTTCATGGATGAGAAAACTGGTCTGAATTTTCCTCCAGAAACGGAGTTAAACCAAAGTCTTTGTGTCTTTCTACAAGCCAGAGTTCATTGTCGGTAAACCCAGTGATTTTTTGGCTCAAATGAAATTACACAGTTCACGAATCCAACACGTTTTCCCTATTAACTAAAGAGCATCTATGTAAGAGATGCTGTGGTTTGTTACAGTTTCATAAGCAGAGTTTAACTGGATATAGTCCATATGAGTAAGAAACACAGTTCTTTTTTTCTGGGCATGCTCATATTTCTTGCTGTATTGGAGACGCTGGAAAGAAGAGCATGCTTCTTGCGTTAAAACAGAATATGTTTCATGGATGAGAACACCGGTCTGAATTTTCCATCAGAAACAGAGATAAACCAAAGGCTCTGTTTCTTCCTACAAGCAAGAGTTCATTTCCAGTAAGCCCAGTGATTTTTCGGCTCAAATGAATTTACACAGTTCATGAACCCAACACGTTGTTCACTATTAACTAAAGAGCATCTATGTAAGAGATGCTGTGGTTTGTTACAGTTTCATAAGCAGAGTTCAACTAGATATGGTCCGTATGAGTAGGAAACACAGTTCATTTTTTCTGGACATGCTCATATTTCTTGCTGTATTGCAGACTCTGGAAAGAAGAGGATGCTTCTTGCGTTCAAACAGAGGGTGTATCATGGATGAGAACACTGGTCTGAATTTCCCTTCACAAACGGAGATAAACCAAAGCCTATGTGTCTTACTACAAGCAAGAGTTCATTTCCGGTAAACCCAGTGATTTTTCGGCTCAAATGAATTTACACAGTTCACGAACCCAACACGTTTTTCACTATAAATGAACGAGCATTTTTTAAGAGATGCTGTGGTTTATTACAGTTTCATAAGCAGAGTTTAACTGGATATAGTCCATATGAGTAAGAAACACAGTTCTTTTTTTCTGGGCATGCTCATGTTTCTTGCTGTATTGGAGACGCTGGAAAGAAGAGCATGCTTTTTGCGTTAAAACAGAATATGTTTCATGGATGAGAACACCGGTCTGAATTTTCCATCAGAAACGGAGATAAACCAAAGGCGCTGTTTCTTCCTACAAGCAAGAGTTCATGTCCGGTAAGCCCAGGGATTTTTTGGATCAAATGAATTTACACAGTTCACGAACCCAACACGTTGTTAACTATTAACTAAAGAGCATCTATGTAAGAGATGCTGTAGTTTGTTACAGTTTCATAATCTGAGTTCCACTAGATATGGTCCGTGTGAGTAGGAAACACAGTTCTTTATTTCGGGGCATGCTCATGTTTCTTGCTGTATTAGAGATGCTAGGAAGAAGAGCATGCTTCTTGGGTTAAAACAGAGTGTGTTTCATGGATGAGAACTCTGGTCTGAATTTCCCTTCTCAAACGGAGTTAAACCTAACCCTTTGTCTTCCTACAAGCAAGAGTTCATTTCCGGTAAACCCAGTGATTTTTCGGCTCAAATGAATTTACACAGTTCACGAACCCACAATGTTTTTCACTATTAACTAAAGAGCATCTTTGTAAGAGATGCTGTGGTTTGTTACAGTTTCATAAGCAGAGTTCAACTAGATATGGTCCATATTAGTAGGAAACACAGTTCTTTTCTGGACATGCTCATAATTCTTGCTGTATGCAGACTCTTGAAAGAAGAGGATGCTTCTTGCGTTAAAACAGAGGGTGTTTCATGGATGAGAACACTGGTCTGAATTTCCCTTAACAAACGTAGTTAAACCAAACCCTGTGTCTTCCTACAAGCAAGAGTTCATTTCCGGTAAACCCAGTGATTTTTCGGCTCAAATGAATTTACACAGTACATGAACCCAATATGTTTTTCACTATTAACTAAAGAGCATCTATGTAAGAGATGCTGTGGTTTGTTAGTTTCATAAGCAGAGTTCAACTACATATGGTCCATATATGAGTAGGAAACACAGTTCATTTTTTCTGGACATGCTCATATTTCTTGCTGTATTGCAGACTCTGGAAAGAAGAGGATGCTTCTTTCGTTCAAACAGAGGGTGTTTCATGGATGAGAACACTGGTCTGAATTTCCCTTCACAAACGGAGATAAACCAAAGCCTATGTGTCTTACTACAAGCAAGAGTTCATTTCCGGTAAACCCAGTGATTTTTCGGCTCAAATGAATTTACACAGTTCACGAACCCAACACGTTTTTCACTATAAATGAAAGAGCATTTTTTAAGAGATGCTGTGGTTTATTACAGTTTCATAAGCAGAGTTTAACTGGATATAGTCCATATGAGTAAGAAACACAGTTCTTTTTTTCTGGGCATGCTCATGTTTCTTGCTGTATTGGAGACGCTGGAAAGAAGAGCATGCTTCTTGCGTTAAAACAGAATATGTTTCATGGATGAGAACACCGGTCTGAATTTTCCATCAGAAACGGAGATAAACCAAAGGCGCTGTTTCTTCCTACAAGCAAGAGTTCATGTCCGGTAAGCCCAGGGATTTTTTGGATCAAATGAATTTACACAGTTCACGAACCCAACACGTTTTTAACTATTAACTAAAGAGCATCTATGTAAGAGATGCTGTAGTTTGTTACAGTTTCATAATCTGAGTTCCACTAGATATGGTCCGTGTGAGTAGGAAACACAGTTCTTTATTTCGGGGCATGCTCATGTTTCTTGCTGTATTAGAGATGCTAGGAAGAAGAGCATGCTTCTTGGGTTAAAACAGAGTGTGTTTCATGGATGAGAACTCTGGTCTGAATTTCCCTTCTCAAACGGAGTTAAACCTAACCCTTTGTCTTCCTACAAGCAAGAGTTCATTTCCGGTAAACCCAGTGATTTTTCGGCTCAAATGAATTTACACAGTTCACGAACCCAACATGTTTTTCACTATTAACTAAAGAGCATCTTTGTAAGAGATGCTGTGGTTTGTTACAGTTTCATAAGCAGAGTTCAACTAGATATGGTCCATATTAGTAGGAAACACAGTTCTTTTCTGGACATGCTCATAATTCTTGCTGTATGCAGACTGTGGAAAGAAGAGGATGCTTCTTGCGTTAAAACAGAGGGTGTTTCATGGATGAGAACACTGGCCTGAATTTCCCTTAACAAACGTAGTTAAACCAAACCCTGTGTCTTCCTACAAGCAAGAGTTCATTTCCGGTAAACCCAGTGATTTTTCGGCTCAAATGAATTTACACAGTACATGAACCCAATATGTTTTTCACTATTAACTAAAGAGCATCTATGTAAGAGATGCTGTGGTTTGTTAGTTTCATAAGCAGAGTTCAACTACATATGGTCCATATGAGTAGGAAACACAGTTCTTTTTTTCTGGACATGCTCATATTTCTTGCTGTATTGCAGACTCTGGAAAGAAGAGGATGCTTCTTCCGTTAATAAAGAGGGTGTTTCATGGATGAGAAAACTGGTCTGAATTTTCCTTCAGAAACGGAGTTAAACCAAAGTCTTTGTGTCTTTCTACAAGCCAGAGTTCATTGTCGGTAAACACAGTGATTTTTTGGCTCAAATGAAATTACACAGTTCACGAACCCAACATGTTTTTCACTATTAACTAAAGAGCATCTTTGTAAGAGATGCTGTGGTTTGTTACAGTTTCATAAGCAGAGTTCAACTAGATATGGTCCATATTAGTAGGAAACACAGTTCTTTTCTGGACATGCTCATAATTCTTGCTGTATGCAGACTCTGGAAAGAAGAGGATGCTTCTTGCGTTAAAACAGAGGGTGTTTCATGGATGAGAACACTGGTCTGAATTTCCCTTAACAAACGTAGTTAAACCAAACCCTGTGTCTTCCTACAAGCAAGAGTTCATTTCCGGTAAACCCAGTGATTTTTCGGCTCAAATGAATTTACACAGTTCACGAACCCAACACGTTTTTCACTATAAATGAAAGAGCATTTTTTAAGAGATGCTGTGGTTTGTTACAGTTTCATAAGCAGAGTTTAACTGGATATAGTCCATATGAGTAAGAAACACAGTTCTTTTTTTCTGGGCATGCTCATGTTTCTTGCTGTATTGGAGACGCTGGAAAGAAGAGCATGCTTCTTGCGTTAAAACAGAATAAGTTTCATGGATGAGAACACCGGTCTGAATTTTCCATCAGAAACAGAGATAAACCAAAGGCGCTGTTTCTTCCTACAAGCAAGAGTTCATTTCCGGTAAGCCCAGTGATTTTTTGGCTCAAATGAACTTACACAGTTCACGAACCCAACACGTTGTTAACTATTACCTAAAGAGCATCTATGTAAGAGATGCTGTAGTTTTTACAGTTTCATAATCTGAGTTCCACTAGATATGGTCCGTGTGAGTAGGAAACACAGTTCTTTATTTTGGGGCATGCTCATGTTTCTTGCTGTATTAGAGATGCTAGGAAGAAGAGCATGCTTCTTGGGTTAAAACAGAGTGTGTTTCATGGATGAGAACTCTGGTCTGAATTTCCCTTCTCCAACGGAGTTAAACCTAACCCTGTGTCTTCCTACAAGCAAGAGTTCATTTCCGGTAAACCCAGTGATTTTTCGGCTCAAATGAATTTACACAGTTCACGAACCCAACATGTTTTTCACTATTAACTAAAGAGCATCTTTGTAAGAGATGCTGTGGTTTGTTACAGTTTCATAAGCAGAGTTCAACTAGATATGGTCCGTATGAGTAGGAAACACAGTTCATTTTTTCAGGACATGCTCATATTTCTTGCTGTATTTCAGACTCTGGAAAGAAGAGGATGCTTCTTTCGTTCAAACAGAGGGTGTTTCATGGATGAGAAAACTGGTCTGAATTTTCCTCCAGAAACGGAGTTAAACCAAAGTCTTTGTGTCTTTCTACAAGCCGGAGTTCATTGTCGGTAAACCCAGTGATTTTTTGGCTCAAATGAAATTACACAGTTCACGAATCCAACACGTTTTTCACTATTAACTAAAGAGCATCTATGTAAGAGATGCTGTGGTTTGTTACAGTTTCATAAGCAGAGTTTAACTGGATATAGTCCATATGAGTAAGAAACACAGTTCTTTTTTTCTGGGCATGCTCATGTTTCTTGCTGTATTGGAGACGCTGGAAAGAAGAGCATGCTTCTTGCGTTAAAACAGAATATGTTTCATGGATGAGAACACCGGTCTGAATTTTCCATCAGAAACAGAGATAAACCAAAGGCTCTGTTTCTTCCTACAAGCAAGAGTTCATTTCCAATAAGCCCAGTGATTTTTCGGCTCAAATGAATTTACACAGTTCATGAACCCAACACGTTGTTCACTATTAACTAAAGAGCATCTATGTAAGAGATGCTGTGGTTTGTTAGTTTCATAAGCAGAGTTCAACTACATATGGACCATATGAGTAGGAAACACAGTTCTTTTTTTCTGGACATGCTCATATTTCTTGCTGTATTGCAGACTCTGGAAAGAAGAGGATGCTTCTTGCGTTATTAAAGAGGGTGTTTCATGGATGAGAAAACTGGTCTGAATTTTCCTTCAGAAACGGAGTTAAACCAAAGTCTTTGTGTCTTTCTACAAGCCAGAGTTCATTGTCGGTAAACCCAGTGATTTTTTGGCTCAAATGAAATTACACAGTTCACGAACCCAACATGTTTTTCACTATTAACTAAAGAGCATCTTTGTAAGAGATGCTGTGGTTTGTTACAGTTTCATAAGCAGAGTTCAACTAGATATGGTCCATATTAGTAGGAAACACAGTTCTTTTCTGGACATGCTCATAATTCTTGCTGTATGCAGACTCTGGAAAGAAGAGGATGCTTCTTGCGTTAAAACAGAGGGTGTTTCATGGATGAGAACACTGGTCTGAATTTCCCTTAACAAACGTAGTTAAACCAAACCCTGTGTCTTCCTACAAGCAAGAGTTCATTTCCGGTAAACCCAGTGATTTTTCGGCTCAAATGAATTTACACAGTACATGAACCCAATATGTTTTTCACTATTAACTAAAGAGCATCTATGTAAGAGATGCTGTGGTTTGTTAGTTTCATAAGCAGAGTTCAACTACATATGGACCATATGAGTAGGAAACACAGTTCTTTTTTTCTGGGCATGCTCATGTTTCTTGCTGTATTGGAGACGCTGGAAAGAAGAGCATGCTTCTTTCGTTCAAACAGAGGGTGTTTCATGGATGAGAACACTGGTCTGAATTTCCCTTCACAAACGGAGATAAACCAAAGCCTATGTGTCTTACTACAAGCAAGAGTTCATTTCCGGTAAACCCAGTGATTTTTCGGCTCAAATGAATTTACACAGTTCACGAACCCAACACGTTTTTCACTATAAATGAAAGAGCATTTTTTAAGAGATGCTGTGGTTTATTACAGTTTCATAAGCAGAGTTTAACTGGATATAGTCCATATGAGTAAGAAACACAGTTCTTTTTTTCTGGGCATGCTCATGTTTCTTGCTGTATTGGAGACGCTGGAAAGAAGAGCATGCTTCTTGCGTTAAAACAGAATATGTTTCATGGATGAGAACACCGGTCTGAATTTTCCATCAGAAACGGAGATAAACCAAAGGCGCTGTTTCTTCCTACAAGCAAGAGTTCATGTCCGGTAAGCCCAGGGATTTTTTGGATCAAATGAATTTACACAGTTCACGAACCCAACACGTTTTTAACTATTAACTAAAGAGCATCTATGTAAGAGATGCTGTAGTTTGTTACAGTTTCATAATCTGAGTTCCACTAGATATGGTCCGTGTGAGTAGGAAACACAGTTCTTTATTTCGGGGCATGCTCATGTTTCTTGCTGTATTAGAGATGCTAGGAAGAAGAGCATGCTTCTTGGGTTAAAACAGAGTGTGTTTCATGGATGAGAACTCTGGTCTGAATTTCCCTTCTCAAACGGAGTTAAACCTAACCCTTTGTCTTCCTACAAGCAAGAGTTCATTTCCGGTAAACCCAGTGATTTTTCGGCTCAAATGAATTTACACAGTTCACGAACCCAACATGTTTTTCACTATTAACTAAAGAGCATCTTTGTAAGAGATGCTGTGGTTTGTTACAGTTTCATAAGCAGAGTTCAACTAGATATGGTCCATATTAGTAGGAAACACAGTTCTTTTCTGGACATGCTCATAATTCTTGCTGTATGCAGACTCTGGAAAGAAGAGGATGCTTCTTGCGTTAAAACAGAGGGTGTTTCATGGATGAGAACACTGGCCTGAATTTCCCTTAACAAACGTAGTTAAACCAAACCCTGTGTCTTCCTACAAGCAAGAGTTCATTTCCGGTAAACCCAGTGATTTTTCGGCTCAAATGAATTTACACAGTACATGAACCCAATATGTTTTTCACTATTAACTAAAGAGCATCTATGTAAGAGATGCTGTGGTTTGTTAGTTTCATAAGCAGAGTTCAACTACATATGGTCCATATGAGTAGGAAACACAGTTCTTTTTTTCTGGACATGCTCATATTTCTTGCTGTATTGCAGACTCTGGAAAGAAGAGGATGCTTCTTGCGTTAATAAAGAGGGTGTTTCATGGATGAGAAAACTGGTCTGAATTTTCCTTCAGAAACGGAGTTAAACCAAAGTCTTTGTGTCTTTCTACAAGCCAGAGTTCATTGTCGGTAAACCCAGTGATTTTTTGGCTCAAATGAAATTACACAGTTCACGAATCCAACACGTTTTTCACTATTAACTAAAGAGCATCTATGTAAGAGATGCTGTGGTTTGTTACAGTTTCATAAGCAGAGTTTAACTGGATATAGTCCATATGAGTAAGAAACACAGTTCTTTTTTTCTGGGCATGCTCATATTTCTTGCTGTATTGGAGACGCTGGAAAGAAGAGCATGCTTCTTGCGTTAAAACAGAATATGTTTCATGGATGAGAACACCGGTCTGAATTTTCCATCAGAAACAGAGATAAACCAAAGGCTCTGTTTCTTCCTACAAGCAAGAGTTCATTTCCAGTAAGCCCAGTGATTTTTCGGCTCAAATGAATTTACACAGTTCATGAACCCAACACGTTGTTCACTATTAACTAAAGAGCATCTATGTAAGAGATGCTGTGGTTTGTTACAGTTTCATAAGCAGAGTTCAACTAGATATGGTCCGTATGAGTAGGAAACACAGTTCATTTTTTCTGGACATGCTCATATTTCTTGCTGTATTGCAGACTCTGGAAAGAAGAGGATGCTTCTTGCGTTCAAACAGAGGGTGTATCATGGATGAGAACACTGGTCTGAATTTCCCTTCACAAACGGAGATAAACCAAAGCCTATGTGTCTTACTACAAGCAAGAGTTCATTTCCGGTAAACCCAGTGATTTTTCGGCTCAAATGAATTTACACAGTTCACGAACCCAACACGTTTTTCACTATAAATGAACGAGCATTTTTTAAGAGATGCTGTGGTTTATTACAGTTTCATAAGCAGAGTTTAACTGGATATAGTCCATATGAGTAAGAAACACAGTTCTTTTTTTCTGGGCATGCTCATGTTTCTTGCTGTATTGGAGACGCTGGAAAGAAGAGCATGCTTTTTGCGTTAAAACAGAATATGTTTCATGGATGAGAACACCGGTCTGAATTTTCCATCAGAAACGGAGATAAACCAAAGGCGCTGTTTCTTCCTACAAGCAAGAGTTCATGTCCGGTAAGCCCAGGGATTTTTTGGATCAAATGAATTTACACAGTTCACGAACCCAACACGTTGTTAACTATTAACTAAAGAGCATCTATGTAAGAGATGCTGTAGTTTGTTACAGTTTCATAATCTGAGTTCCACTAGATATGGTCCGTGTGAGTAGGAAACACAGTTCTTTATTTCGGGGCATGCTCATGTTTCTTGCTGTATTAGAGATGCTAGGAAGAAGAGCATGCTTCTTGGGTTAAAACAGAGTGTGTTTCATGGATGAGAACTCTGGTCTGAATTTCCCTTCTCAAACGGAGTTAAACCTAACCCTTTGTCTTCCTACAAGCAAGAGTTCATTTCCGGTAAACCCAGTGATTTTTCGGCTCAAATGAATTTACACAGTTCACGAACCCACAATGTTTTTCACTATTAACTAAAGAGCATCTTTGTAAGAGATGCTGTGGTTTGTTACAGTTTCATAAGCAGAGTTCAACTAGATATGGTCCAGATTAGTAGGAAACACAGTTCTTTTCTGGACATGCTCATAATTCTTGCTGTATGCAGACTCTTGAAAGAAGAGGATGCTTCTTGCGTTAAAACAGAGGGTGTTTCATGGATGAGAACACTGGTCTGAATTTCCCTTAACAAACGTAGTTAAACCAAACCCTGTGTCTTCCTACAAGCAAGAGTTCATTTCCGGTAAACCCAGTGATTTTTCGGCTCAAATGAATTTACACAGTACATGAACCCAATATGTTTTTCACTATTAACTAAAGAGCATCTATGTAAGAGATGCTGTGGTTTGTTAGTTTCATAAGCAGAGTTCAACTACATATGGTCCATATATGAGTAGGAAACACAGTTCATTTTTTCTGGACATGCTCATATTTCTTGCTGTATTGCAGACTCTGGAAAGAAGAGGATGCTTCTTTCGTTCAAACAGAGGGTGTTTCATGGATGAGAACACTGGTCTGAATTTCCCTTCACAAACGGAGATAAACCAAAGCCTATGTGTCTTACTACAAGCAAGAGTTCATTTCCGGTAAACCCAGTGATTTTTCGGCTCAAATGAATTTACACAGTTCACGAACCCAACACGTTTTTCACTATAAATGAAAGAGCATTTTTTAAGAGATGCTGTGGTTTATTACAGTTTCATAAGCAGAGTTTAACTGGATATAGTCCATATGAGTAAGAAACACAGTTCTTTTTTTCTGGGCATGCTCATGTTTCTTGCTGTATTGGAGACGCTGGAAAGAAGAGCATGCTTCTTGCGTTAAAACAGAATATGTTTCATGGATGAGAACACCGGTCTGAATTTTCCATCAGAAACGGAGATAAACCAAAGGCGCTGTTTCTTCCTACAAGCAAGAGTTCATGTCCGGTAAGCCCAGGGATTTTTTGGATCAAATGAATTTACACAGTTCACGAACCCAACACGTTTTTAACTATTAACTAAAGAGCATCTATGTAAGAGATGCTGTAGTTTGTTACAGTTTCATAATCTGAGTTCCACTAGATATGGTCCGTGTGAGTAGGAAACACAGTTCTTTATTTCGGGGCATGCTCATGTTTCTTGCTGTATTAGAGATGCTAGGAAGAAGAGCATGCTTCTTGGGTTAAAACAGAGTGTGTTTCATGGATGAGAACTCTGGTCTGAATTTCCCTTCTCAAACGGAGTTAAACCTAACCCTTTGTCTTCCTACAAGCAAGAGTTCATTTCCGGTAAACCCAGTGATTTTTCGGCTCAAATGAATTTACACAGTTCACGAACCCAACATGTTTTTCACTATTAACTAAAGAGCATCTTTGTAAGAGATGCTGTGGTTTGTTACAGTTTCATAAGCAGAGTTCAACTAGATATGGTCCATATTAGTAGGAAACACAGTTCTTTTCTGGACATGCTCATAATTCTTGCTGTATGCAGACTGTGGAAAGAAGAGGATGCTTCTTGCGTTAAAACAGAGGGTGTTTCATGGATGAGAACACTGGCCTGAATTTCCCTTAACAAACGTAGTTAAACCAAACCCTGTGTCTTCCTACAAGCAAGAGTTCATTTCCGGTAAACCCAGTGATTTTTCGGCTCAAATGAATTTACACAGTACATGAACCCAATATGTTTTTCACTATTAACTAAAGAGCATCTATGTAAGAGATGCTGTGGTTTGTTAGTTTCATAAGCAGAGTTCAACTACATATGGTCCATATGAGTAGGAAACACAGTTCTTTTTTTCTGGACATGCTCATATTTCTTGCTGTATTGCAGACTCTGGAAAGAAGAGGATGCTTCTTCCGTTAATAAAGAGGGTGTTTCATGGATGAGAAAACTGGTCTGAATTTTCCTTCAGAAACGGAGTTAAACCAAAGTCTTTGTGTCTTTCTACAAGCCAGAGTTCATTGTCGGTAAACACAGTGATTTTTTGGCTCAAATGAAATTACACAGTTCACGAACCCAACATGTTTTTCACTATTAACTAAAGAGCATCTTTGTAAGAGATGCTGTGGTTTGTTACAGTTTCATAAGCAGAGTTCAACTAGATATGGTCCATATTAGTAGGAAACACAGTTCTTTTCTGGACATGCTCATAATTCTTGCTGTATGCAGACTCTGGAAAGAAGAGGATGCTTCTTGCGTTAAAACAGAGGGTGTTTCATGGATGAGAACACTGGTCTGAATTTCCCTTAACAAACGTAGTTAAACCAAACCCTGTGTCTTCCTACAAGCAAGAGTTCATTTCCGGTAAACCCAGTGATTTTTCGGCTCAAATGAATTTACACAGTTCACGAACCCAACACGTTTTTCACTATAAATGAAAGAGCATTTTTTAAGAGATGCTGTGGTTTGTTACAGTTTCATAAGCAGAGTTTAACTGGATATAGTCCATATGAGTAAGAAACACAGTTCTTTTTTTCTGGGCATGCTCATGTTTCTTGCTGTATTGGAGACGCTGGAAAGAAGAGCATGCTTCTTGCGTTAAAACAGAATAAGTTTCATGGATGAGAACACCGGTCTGAATTTTCCATCAGAAACAGAGATAAACCAAAGGCGCTGTTTCTTCCTACAAGCAAGAGTTCATTTCCGGTAAGCCCAGTGATTTTTTGGCTCAAATGAACTTACACAGTTCACGAACCCAACACGTTGTTAACTATTACCTAAAGAGCATCTATGTAAGAGATGCTGTAGTTTTTACAGTTTCATAATCTGAGTTCCACTAGATATGGTCCGTGTGAGTAGGAAACACAGTTCTTTATTTTGGGGCATGCTCATGTTTCTTGCTGTATTAGAGATGCTAGGAAGAAGAGCATGCTTCTTGGGTTAAAACAGAGTGTGTTTCATGGATGAGAACTCTGGTCTGAATTTCCCTTCTCCAACGGAGTTAAACCTAACCCTGTGTCTTCCTACAAGCAAGAGTTCATTTCCGGTAAACCCAGTGATTTTTCGGCTCAAATGAATTTACACAGTTCACGAACCCAACATGTTTTTCACTATTAACTAAAGAGCATCTTTGTAAGAGATGCTGTGGTTTGTTACAGTTTCATAAGCAGAGTTCAACTAGATATGGTCCGTATGAGTAGGAAACACAGTTCATTTTTTCAGGACATGCTCATATTTCTTGCTGTATTTCAGACTCTGGAAAGAAGAGGATGCTTCTTTCGTTCAAACAGAGGGTGTTTCATGGATGAGAAAACTGGTCTGAATTTTCCTCCAGAAACGGAGTTAAACCAAAGTCTTTGTGTCTTTCTACAAGCCGGAGTTCATTGTCGGTAAACCCAGTGATTTTTTGGCTCAAATGAAATTACACAGTTCACGAATCCAACACGTTTTTCACTATTAACTAAAGAGCATCTATGTAAGAGATGCTGTGGTTTGTTACAGTTTCATAAGCAGAGTTTAACTGGATATAGTCCATATGAGTAAGAAACACAGTTCTTTTTTTCTGGGCATGCTCATGTTTCTTGCTGTATTGGAGACGCTGGAAAGAAGAGCATGCTTCTTGCGTTAAAACAGAATATGTTTCATGGATGAGAACACCGGTCTGAATTTTCCATCAGAAACAGAGATAAACCAAAGGCTCTGTTTCTTCCTACAAGCAAGAGTTCATTTCCAATAAGCCCAGTGATTTTTCGGCTCAAATGAATTTACACAGTTCATGAACCCAACACGTTGTTCACTATTAACTAAAGAGCATCTATGTAAGAGATGCTGTGGTTTGTTAGTTTCATAAGCAGAGTTCAACTACATATGGACCATATGAGTAGGAAACACAGTTCTTTTTTTCTGGACATGCTCATATTTCTTGCTGTATTGCAGACTCTGGAAAGAAGAGGATGCTTCTTGCGTTATTAAAGAGGGTGTTTCATGGATGAGAAAACTGGTCTGAATTTTCCTTCAGAAACGGAGTTAAACCAAAGTCTTTGTGTCTTTCTACAAGCCAGAGTTCATTGTCGGTAAACCCAGTGATTTTTTGGCTCAAATGAAATTACACAGTTCACGAACCCAACATGTTTTTCACTATTAACTAAAGAGCATCTTTGTAAGAGATGCTGTGGTTTGTTACAGTTTCATAAGCAGAGTTCAACTAGATATGGTCCATATTAGTAGGAAACACAGTTCTTTTCTGGACATGCTCATAATTCTTGCTGTATGCAGACTCTGGAAAGAAGAGGATGCTTCTTGCGTTAAAACAGAGGGTGTTTCATGGATGAGAACACTGGTCTGAATTTCCCTTAACAAACGTAGTTAAACCAAACCCTGTGTCTTCCTACAAGCAAGAGTTCATTTCCGGTAAACCCAGTGATTTTTCGGCTCAAATGAATTTACACAGTACATGAACCCAATATGTTTTTCACTATTAACTAAAGAGCATCTATGTAAGAGATGCTGTGGTTTGTTAGTTTCATAAGCAGAGTTCAACTACATATGGACCATATGAGTAGGAAACACAGTTCTTTTTTTCTGGGCATGCTCATGTTTCTTGCTGTATTGGAGACGCTGGAAAGAAGAGCATGCTTCTTTCGTTCAAACAGAGGGTGTTTCATGGATGAGAACACTGGTCTGAATTTCCCTTCACAAACGGAGATAAACCAAAGCCTATGTGTCTTACTACAAGCAAGAGTTCATTTCCGGTAAACCCAGTGATTTTTCGGCTCAAATGAATTTACACAGTTCACGAACCCAACACGTTTTTCACTATAAATGAAAGAGCATTTTTTAAGAGATGCTGTGGTTTATTACAGTTTCATAAGCAGAGTTTAACTGGATATAGTCCATATGAGTAAGAAACACAGTTCTTTTTTTCTGGGCATGCTCATGTTTCTTGCTGTATTGGAGACGCTGGAAAGAAGAGCATGCTTCTTGCGTTAAAACAGAATATGTTTCATGGATGAGAACACCGGTCTGAATTTTCCATCAGAAACGGAGATAAACCAAAGGCGCTGTTTCTTCCTACAAGCAAGAGTTCATGTCCGGTAAGCCCAGGGATTTTTTGGATCAAATGAATTTACACAGTTCACGAACCCAACACGTTTTTAACTATTAACTAAAGAGCATCTATGTAAGAGATGCTGTAGTTTGTTACAGTTTCATAATCTGAGTTCCACTAGATATGGTCCGTGTGAGTAGGAAACACAGTTCTTTATTTCGGGGCATGCTCATGTTTCTTGCTGTATTAGAGATGCTAGGAAGAAGAGCATGCTTCTTGGGTTAAAACAGAGTGTGTTTCATGGATGAGAACTCTGGTCTGAATTTCCCTTCTCAAACGGAGTTAAACCTAACCCTTTGTCTTCCTACAAGCAAGAGTTCATTTCCGGTAAACCCAGTGATTTTTCGGCTCAAATGAATTTACACAGTTCACGAACCCAACATGTTTTTCACTATTAACTAAAGAGCATCTTTGTAAGAGATGCTGTGGTTTGTTACAGTTTCATAAGCAGAGTTCAACTAGATATGGTCCATATTAGTAGGAAACACAGTTCTTTTCTGGACATGCTCATAATTCTTGCTGTATGCAGACTCTGGAAAGAAGAGGATGCTTCTTGCGTTAAAACAGAGGGTGTTTCATGGATGAGAACACTGGCCTGAATTTCCCTTAACAAACGTAGTTAAACCAAACCCTGTGTCTTCCTACAAGCAAGAGTTCATTTCCGGTAAACCCAGTGATTTTTCGGCTCAAATGAATTTACACAGTACATGAACCCAATATGTTTTTCACTATTAACTAAAGAGCATCTATGTAAGAGATGCTGTGGTTTGTTAGTTTCATAAGCAGAGTTCAACTACATATGGTCCATATGAGTAGGAAACACAGTTCTTTTTTTCTGGACATGCTCATATTTCTTGCTGTATTGCAGACTCTGGAAAGAAGAGGATGCTTCTTGCGTTAATAAAGAGGGTGTTTCATGGATGAGAAAACTGGTCTGAATTTTCCTTCAGAAACGGAGTTAAACCAAAGTCTTTGTGTCTTTCTACAAGCCAGAGTTCATTGTCGGTAAACCCAGTGATTTTTTGGCTCAAATGAAATTACACAGTTCACGAATCCAACACGTTTTTCACTATTAACTAAAGAGCATCTATGTAAGAGATGCTGTGGTTTGTTACAGTTTCATAAGCAGAGTTTAACTGGATATAGTCCATATGAGTAAGAAACACAGTTCTTTTTTTCTGGGCATGCTCATATTTCTTGCTGTATTGGAGACGCTGGAAAGAAGAGCATGCTTCTTCCGTTAAAACAGAATATGTTTCATGGATGAGAACACCGGTCTGAATTTTCCATCAGAAACAGAGATAAACCAAAGGCTCTGTTTCTTCCTACAAGCAAGTGTTCATTTCCGGTAAGCCCAGGGATTTTTTGGCTCAAATGAATTTACACAGTTCACGAACCCAACACGTTGTTAACTATTAACTAAAGAGCATCTATGTAAGAGATGCTGTAGTTTGTTACAGTTTCATAATCTGAGTTCCACTAGATATGGTCCGTGTGAGTAGGAAACACAGTTCTTTATTTCGGGGCATGCTCATTTTTCTTGCTGTATTAGAGATGCTAGGAAGAAGAGCATGCTTCTTGGGTTAAAACAGAGTGTGTTTCATGGATGAGAACTCTGGTCTGAATTTCCCTTCTCAAACGGAGTTAAACCTAACCCTGTGTCTTCCTACAAGCAAGAGTTCATTTCCGGTAAACCCAGTGATTTTTCGGCTCAAATGAATTTGCACAGTTCACGAACCCAACATGTTTTTCACTATTAACTAAAGAGCATCTTTGTAAGAGATGCTGTGGTTTGTTACAGTTTCATAAGCAGAGTTCAACTAGATATGGTCCATATTAGTAGGAAACACAGTTCTTTTCTGGACATGCTCATAATTCTTGCTGTATGCAGACTCTGGAAGAAGAGGATGCTTCTTGCGTTAAAACAGAGGGTGTTTCATGGATGAGAACCCTGGTCTGAATTTCCCTTAACAAACGTAGTTAAACCAAACCCTGTTTCTTCCTACAAGCAAGAGTTCATTTCCGGTAAGCCCAGTGATTTTTCGGCTCAAATGAATTTACACAGTTCACGAACCCAACACGTTGTTCACTATTAACTAAAGAGCATCTATGTAAGAGATGCTGTAGTTTGTTACAGTTTCATAATCTGAGTTCCACTAGATATGGTCCGTGTGAGTAGGAAACACAGTTCTTTATTTTGGGGCATGCTCATGTTTCTTGCTGTATTAGAGATGCTAGGAAGAAGAGCATGCTTCTTGGGTTAAAACAGAGTGTGTTTCATGGATGAGAACACTGGTCTGAATTTCCCTTAACAAACGGAGTTAAACCAAACCCTGTGTCTTCCTACAAGCAAGAGTTCATTTCCGGTAAACCCAGTGATTTTTCGGCTCAAATGAATTTACACAGTACATGAACCCAATATGTTTTTCACTATTAACTAAAGAGCATCTATGTAAGAGATGCTGTGGTTTGTTAGTTTCATAAGCAGAGTTCAACTACATATGGTCCATATGAGTAGGAAACAAAGTTCTTTTTTTATGGACATGCTCATATTTCTTGCTGTATTGCAGACTCTGGAAAGAAGAGGATGCTTCTTGCGTTAATAAAGAGGGTGTTTCATGGATGAGAAAACTGGTCTGAATTTTCCTTCAGAAACGGAGTTAAACCAAAGTCTTTGTGTCTTTCTACAAGCCAGAGTTCATTGTCACTAAACCCAGTGATTTTTTGGCTCAAATGAAATTACACAGTTCACGAATCCAACACGTTTTTCACTATTAACTAAAGAGCATCTATGTAAGAGATGCTGTGGTTTGTTACAGTTTTATAAGCAGAGTTCAACTAGATATGGTCCGTATGAGTAGGAAACACAGTTCATTTTTCCTGGACATGCTCATATTTCTTGCTGTATTGCAGACTCTGGAAAGAAGAGGATGCTTCTTTCGTTCAAACAGAGGGTGTTTCATGGATGAGAACACTGGTCTGAATTTCCCTTCACAAACGGAGTTAAACCAAAGCCTATGTGTCTTACTACAAGCAAGAGTTCATTTCCGGTAAACCCAGTGATTTTTCGGCTCAAATGAATTTACACAGTTCACGAACCCAACACGTTTTTCCCTATAAATGAAAGAGCATTTTTGTAAGAGATGCTGTGGTTTGTTACAGTTTCATAAGCAGAGTTTAACTGGATATAGTCCATATGAGTAAGAAACACAGTTCTTTTTTTCTGGGCATGCTCATATTTCTTGCTGTATTGGAGACGCTGGAAAGAAGAGCATGCTTCTTGCGTTAAAACAGAATATGTTTCATGGATGAGAACACCGGTTTGAATTTTCCATCAGAAACGGAGATAAACCAAAGGTGCTGTTTCTTCCTACAAGCAAGAGTTCATTTCCGGTAAGCCCAGGGATTTTTTGGCTCAAATGAATTTACACAGTTCACGAACCCAACACGTTGTTAACTATTAACTAAAGAGCATCTATGTAAGAGATGCTGTAGTTTGTTACAGTTTCATAATCTGAGTTCCACTAGATATGGTCCGTGTGAGTAGGAAACACAGTTCTTTATTTCGGGGCATGCTCATGTTTCTTGCTGTATAAGAGATGCTAGGAAGAAGAGCATGCTTCTTGGGTTAAAACAGAGTGTGTTTCATGGATGAGAACTCTGGTCTGAATTTCCCTTCTCAAACGGAGTTAAACCTAACCCTGTGTCTTCCTACAAGCAAGAGTTCATTTCCGGTAAACCCAGTGATTTTTTGGCTCAAATGAATTTACACAGTTCACGAACCCAACATGTTTTTCACTATTAACTAAAGAGCATCTTTGTAAGAGATGCTGTGGTTTGTTACAGTTTCATAAGCAGAGTTCAACTAGATATGGTCCATATTAGTAGGAAACACAGTTCTTTTCTGGACATGCTCATAATTCTTGCTGCATGCAGACTCTGGAAAGAAGAGGATGCTTCTTGCGTTAAAACAGAGGGTGTTTCATGGATGAGAACACTGGTCTGAATTTCCCTTAACAAACGTAGTTAAACCAAACCCTGTGTCTTCCTACAAGCAAGAGTTCATTTCCGGTAAACCCAGTGATTTTTCGGCTCAAATGAATTTACACAGTACATGAACCCAATATGTTTTTCACTATTAACTAAAGAGCATCTATGTAAGAGATGCTGTGGTTTGTTAGTTTCATAAGCAGAGTTCAACTACATATGGACCATATGAGTAGGAAACACAGTTCTTTTTTTCTGGACATGCTCATATTTCTTGCTGTATTGCAGACTCTGGAAAGAAGAGGATGCTTCTTGCGTTAATAAAGAGGGTGTTTCATGGATGAGAAAAGTGGTCTGAATTTTCCTTCAGAAACGGAGTTAAACCAAAGTCTTTGTGTCTTTCTACAAGCCAGAGTTCATTGTCGGTAAACCCAGTGATTTTTTGGCTCAAATGAAATTACACAGTTCACGAATCCAACACGTTTTTCACTATTAACTAAAGAGCATCTATGTAAGAGATGCTGTGGTTTGTTACAGTTTCATAAGCAGAGTTCAACTAGATATGGTCCATATTAGTAGGAAACACAGTTCTTTTCTGGACATGCTCATAATTCTTGCTGTATGCAGACTCTGGAAAGAAGAGGATGCTTCTTGCGTTAAAACAGAGGGTGTTTCATGGATGAGAACACTGGTCTGAATTTCCCTTAACAAACGTAGTTAAACCAAACCCTGTGTCTTCCTACAAGCAAGAGTTCATTTCCGGTAAACCCAGTGATTTTTCGGCTCAAATGAATTTACACAGTACATGAACCCAATATGTTTTTCACTATTAACTAAAGAGCATCTATGTAAGAGATGCTGTGGTTTGTTACAGTTTCATAAGCAGAGTTTAACTGGATATAGTCCATATGAGTAAGAAACACAGTTCTTTTTTTCTGGGCATGCTCATATTTCTTGCTGTATTGGAGACGCTGGAAAGAAGAGCATGCTTCTTGCGTTAAAACAGAATATGTTTCATGGATGAGAACACCAGTCTGAATTTTCCATCAGAAACGGAGATAAACCAAAGGCGCTGTTTCTTCCTACAAGCAAGAGTTCATTTCCGGTAAGCCCAGGGATTTTTTGGCTCAAATGAATTTACACAGTTCACGAACCCAACACGTTGTTAACTATTAACTAAAGAGCATCTATGTAAGAGATGCTGTAGTTTGTTACAGTTTCATAATCTGAGTTCCACTAGATATGGTCCGTGTGAGTAGGAAACACAGTTCTTTATTTCGGGGCATGCTCATGTTTCTTGCTGTATTAGAGATGCTAGGAAGAAGAGCATGCTTCTTGGGTTAAAACAGAGTGTGTTTCATGGATGAGAACTCTGGTCTGAATTTCCCTTCTCAAACGGAGTTAAACCTAACCCTGTGTCTTCCTACAAGCAAGAGTTCATTTCCGGTAAACCCAGTGATTTTTCGGCTCAAATGAATTTGCACAGTTCACGAACCCAACATGATTTTCACTATTAACTAAAGAGCATCTTTGTAAGAGATGCTGTGGTTTGTTACAGTTTCATAAGCAGAGTTCAACTAGATATGGTCCATATTAGTAGGAAACACAGTTCTTTTCTGGACATGCTCATAATTCTTGCTGTATGCAGACTCTGGAAAGAAGAGGATGCTTCTTGCGTTAAAACAGAGGGTGTTTCATGGATGAGAACCCTGGTCTGAATTTCCCTTAACAAACGTAGTTAAACCAAACCCTGTTTCTTCCTACAAGCAAGAGTTCATTTCCGGTAAGCCCAGTGATTTTTCGGCTCAAATGAATTTACACAGTTCACGAACCCAACACGTTGTTCACTATTAACTAAAGAGCATCTATGTAAGAGATGCTGTAGTTTGTTACAGTTTCATAATCTGAGTTCCACTAGATATGGTCCGTGTGAGTAGGAAACACAGTTCTTTATTTTGGGGCATGCTCATGTTTCTTGCTGTATTAGAGATGCTAGGAAGAAGAGCATGCTTCTTGGGTTAAAACAGAGTGTGTTTCATGGATGAGAACACTGGTCTGAATTTCCCTTAACAAACGGAGTTAAACCAAACCCTGTGTCTTCCTACAAGCAAGAGTTCATTTCCGGTAAACCCAGTGATTTTTCGGCTCAAATGAATTTACACAGTACATGAACCCAATATGTTTTTCACTATTAACTAAAGAGCATCTATGTAAGAGATGCTGAGGTTTGTTAGTTTCATAAGCAGAGTTCAACTACATATGGTCCATATGAGTAGGAAACACAGTTCTTTTTTTCTGGACATGCTCATATTTCTTGCTGTATTGCAGACTCTGGAAAGAAGAGGATGCTTCTTGCGTTAATAAAGAGGGTGTTTCATGGATGAGAAAACTGGTCTGAATTTTCCTTCAGAAACGGAGTTAAACCAAAGTCTTTGTGTCTTTCTACAAGCCAGAGTTCATTGTCAGTAAACCCAGTGATTTTTTGGCTCAAATGAAATTACACAGTTCACGAATCCAACACGTTTTTCACTATTAACTAAAGAGCATCTATGTAAGAGATGCTGTGGTTTGTTACAGTTTTATAAGCAGAGTTCAACTAGATATGGTCCGTATGAGTAGGAAACACAGTTCATGTTTTCTGGACATGCTCATATTTCTTGCTGTATTGCAGACTCTGGAAAGAAGAGGATGCTTCTTTCGTTCAAACAGAGGGTGTTTCATGGATGAGAACACTGGTCTGAATTTCCCTTCACAAACGGAGTTAAACCAAAGCCTATGTGTCTTACTACAAGCAAGAGTTCATTTCCGGTAAACCCAGTGATTTTTCGGCTCAAATGAATTTACACAGTTCACGAACCCAACACGTTTTTCCCTATAAATGAAAGAGCATTTTTGTAAGAGATGCTGTGGTTTGTTACAGTTTCATAAGCAGAGTTTAACTGGATATAGTCCATATGAGTAAGAAACACAGTTCTTTTTTTCTGGGCATGCTCATGTTTCTTGCTGTATTGGAGACGCTGGAAAGAAGAGCATGCTTCTTGCGTTAAAACAGAATATGTTTCATGGATGAGAACACCGGTCTGAATTTTCCATCAGAAACGGAGATAAACCAAAGGCTCTGTTTCTTCCTACAAGCAAGAGTTCATTTCCGGTAAGCCCAGTGATTTTTCGGCTCAAATGAATTTACACAGTTCACGAACCCAACACGTTGTTCACTATTAACTAAAGAGCATCTATGTAAGAGATACTGTGGTTTGTTACAGTTTCATAAGCAGAGTTCAACTAGATATGGTCCATATTAGTAGGAAACACAGTTCTTTTCTGGACATGCTCATAATTCTTGCTGTATGCAGACTCTGGAAAGAAGAGGATGCTTCTTGCGTTAAAACAGAGGGTGTTTCATGGATGAGAACACTGGTCTGAATTTCCCTTCACAAACGGAGTTAAAC
Source organism: Onychomys leucogaster (assembly GCA_949786385.1). Classification (NCBI taxonomy): domain Eukaryota; kingdom Metazoa; phylum Chordata; class Mammalia; order Rodentia; family Cricetidae; genus Onychomys; species Onychomys leucogaster. The sequence goes on along the minus strand of CATKUP010000012.1, from coordinate 544,163 downwards.
CAAAGCCTATGTGTCTTACCACAAGCAAGAGTTCATTTCCGGTAAACCCAGTGATTTTTCGGCTCAAATGAATTTACACAGTTCACGAACCCAACACGTTTTTCACTATAAATGAAAGAGCATTTTTGTAAGAGATGCTGTGGTTTGTTACAGTTTCATAAGCAGAGTTTAACTGGATATAGTCCATATGAGTAAGGAACACAGTTCTTTTTTTCTGGGCATGCTCATGTTTCTTGCTGTATTGGAGACGCTGGAAAGAAGAGCATGCTTCTTGCGTTAAAACAGAATATGTTTCATGGATGAGAACACCGGTCTGAATTTTCCATCAGAAACGGAGATAAACCAAAGGCTCTGTTTCTTCCTACAAGCAAGAGTTCATTTCCGGTAATCCCAGTGATTTTTCGGCTCAAATGAATTTACACAGTTCACGAACCCAACACGTTGTTCACTATTAACTAAAGAGCATCTATGTAAGAGATGCTGTAGTTTGTTACAGTTTCATAATCTGAGTTCCACTAGATATGGTCCGTGTGAGTAGGAAACACAGTTCTTTATTTTGGGGCATGCTCATGTTTCTTGCTGTATTAGAGATGCTAGGAAGAAGAGCATGCTTCTTGGGTTAAAACAGAGTGTGTTTCATGGATGAGAACTCTGGTCTGAATTTCCCTTCTCAAACGGAGTTAAACCTAACCCTGTGTCTTCCTACAAGCAAGAGTTCATTTCCGGTAAACCCAGTGATTTTTCGGCTCAAATGAATTTACACAGTTCACGAACCCAACATGTTTTTCACTATTAACTAAAGAGCATCTTTGTAAGAGATGCTGTGGTTTGTTACAGTTTCATAAGCAGAGTTCAACTAGATATGGTCCATATTAGTAGGAAACACAGTTCTTTTCTGGACATGCTCATAATTCTTGCTGTATGCAGACTCTGGAAAGAAGAGGATGCTTCTTGCGTTAAAACAGAGGGTGTTTCATGGATGAGAACACTGGCCTGAATTTCCCTTAACAAACGTAGTTAAACCAAACCCTGTGTCTTCCTACAAGCAAGAGTTCATTTCCGGTAAACCCAGTGATTTTTCGGCTCAAATGAATTTACACAGTACATGAACCCAATATGTTTTTCACTATTAACTAAAGAGCATCTATGTAAGAGATGCTGTGGTTTGTTAGTTTCATAAGCAGAGTTCAACTACATATGGTCCATATGAGTAGGAAACACAGTTCTTTTTTTCTGGACATGCTCATATTTCTTGCTGTATTGCAGACTCTGGAAAGAAGAGGATGCTTCTTGCATTAATAAAGAGGGTGTTTCATGGATGAGAAAACTGGTCTGAATTTTCCTTCAGAAACGGAGTTAAACCAAAGTCTTTGTGTCTTTCTACAAGCCAGAGTTCATTGTCGGTAAACCCAGTGATTTTTTGGCTCAAATGAAATTACACAGTTCACGAACCCAACATGTTTTTCACTATTAACTAAAGAGCATCTTTGTAAGAGATGCTGTGGTTTGTTACAGTTTCATAAGCAGAGTTCAACTAGATATGGTCCATATTAGTAGGAAACACAGTTCTTTTCTGGACATGCTCATAATTCTTGCTGTATGCAGACTCTGGAAAGAAGAGGATGCTTCTTGCGTTAAAACAGAGGGTGTTTCATGGATGAGAACACTGGTCTGAATTTCCCTTAACAAACGTAGTTAAACCAAACCCTGTGTCTTCCTACAAGCAAGAGTTCATTTCCGGTAAACCCAGTGATTTTTCGGCTCAAATGAATTTACACAGTACATGAACCCAATATGTTTTTCACTATTAACTAAAGAGCATCTATGTAAGAGATGCTGTGGTTTGTTACAGTTTCATAAGCAGAGTTTAACTGGATATAGTCCATATGAGTAAGAAACACAGTTCTTTTTTTCTGGGCATGCTCATATTTCTTGCTGTATTGGAGACGCTGGAAAGAAGAGCATGCTTCTTGCGTTAAAACAGAATATGTTTCATGGATGAGAACACCGGTCTGAATTTTCCATCAGAAACGGAGATAAACCAAAGGCTCTGTTTCTTCCTACAAGCAAGAGTTCATTTCCGGTAAGCCCAGGGATTTTTTGGCTCAAATGAATTTACACAGTTCACGAACCCAACACGTTGTTAACTATTAACTAAAGAGCATCTATGTAAGAGATGCTGTAGTTTGTTACAGTTTCATAATCTGAGTTCCACTAGATATGGTCCGTGTGAGTAGGAAACACAGTTCTTTATTTCGGGGCATGCTCATGTTTCTTGCTGTATTAGAGATGCTAGGAAGAAGAGCATGCTTCTTGGGTTAAAACAGAGTGTGTTTCATGGATGAGAACTCTGGTCTGAATTTCCCTTCTCAAACGAAGTTAAACCTAACCCTGTGTCTTCCTACAAGCAAGAGTTCATTTCCAGTAAACCCAGTGATTTTTCGGCTCAAATGAATTTACACAGTTCACGAACCCAACATGTTTTTCACTATTAACTAAAGAGCATCTTTGTAAGAGATGCTGTGGTTTGTTACAGTTTCATAAGCAGAGTTCAACTAGATATGGTCCATATTAGTAGGAAACACAGTTCTTTTCTGGACATGCTCATAATTCTTGCTGTATGCAGACTCTGGAAAGAAGAGGATGCTTCTTGCGTTAAAACAGAGGGTGTTTCATGGATGAGAACACTGGCCTGAATTTCCCTTAACAAACGTAGTTAAACCAAACCCTGTGTCTTCCTACAAGCAAGAGTTCATTTCCGGTAAACCCAGTGATTTTTCGGCTCAAATGAATTTACACAGTACATGAACCCAATATGTTTTTCACTATTAACTAAAGAGCATCTATGTAAGAGATGCTGTGGTTTGTTAGTTTCATAAGCAGAGTTCAACTACATATGGTCCATATGAGTAGGAAACACAGTTCTTTTTTTCTGGACATGCTCATATTTCTTGCTGTATTGCAGACTCTGGAAAGAAGAGGATGCTTCTTGCGTTAATAAAGAGGGTGTTTCATGGATGAGAAAACTGGTCTGAATTTTCCTTCAGAAACGGAGTTAAACCAAAGTCTTTGTGTCTTTCTACAAGCCAGAGTTCATTGTCAGTAAACCCAGTGATTTTTTGGCTCAAATGAAATTACACAGTTCACGAATCCAACACGTTTTTCACTATTAACTAAAGAGCATCTATGTAAGAGATGCTGTGGTTTGTTACAGTTTTATAAGCAGAGTTCAACTAGATATGGTCCGTATGAGTAGGAAACACAGTTCATTTTTTCTGGACATGCTCATATTTCTTGCTGTATTGCAGACTCTGGAAAGAAGAGGATGCTTCTTTCGTTCAAACAGAGGGTGTTTCATGGATGAGAACACTGGTCTGAATTTCCCTTCACAAACGGAGTTAAACCAAAGCCTATGTGTCTTACTACAAGCAAGAGTTCATTTCCGGTAAACCCAGTGATTTTTCGGCTCAAATGAATTTACACAGTTCACGAACCCAACACGTTTTTCACTATTAACTAAAGAGCATTTTTGTAAGAGATGCTGTGGTTTGTTACAGTTTCATAAGCAGAGTTTAACTGGATATAGTCCATATGAGTAAGAAACACAGTTCTTTTTTTCTGGGCATGCTCATGTTTCTTGCTGTATTGGAGACGCTGGAAAGAAGAGCATGCTTCTTGCGTTAAAACAGAATATGTTTCATGGATGAGAACACCGGTCTGAATTTTCCATCAGAAACGGAGATAAACCAAAGGCTCTGTTTCTTCCTACAAGCAAGAGTTCATTTCCGGTAAGCCCAGTGATTTTTCGGCTCAAATGAATTTACACAGTTCACGAACCCAACACGTTGTTCACTATTAACTAAAGAGCATCTATGTAAGAGATGCTGTGGTTTGTTACAGTTTCATAATCAGAGTTCAACTAGATATGGTCCATATTAGTAGGAAACACAGTTCTTTTCTGGACATGTTCATAATTCTTGCTGTATGCAGACTCTGGAAAGAAGAGGATGCTTCTTGCGTTAAAACAGAGGGTGTTTCATGGATGAGAACACTGGTCTGAATTTCCCTTCACAAACGGAGTTAAACCAAAGCCTATGTGTCTTACCACAAGCAAGAGTTCATTTCCGGTAAACCCAGTGATTTTTCGGCTCAAATGAATTTACACAGTTCACGAACCCAACACGTTTTTCACTATAAATGAAAGAGCATTTTTGTAAGAGATGCTGTGGTTTGTTACAGTTTCATAAGCAGAGTTTAACTGGATATAGTCCATATGAGTAAGGAACACAGTTCTTTTTTTCTGGGCATGCTCATGTTTCTTGCTGTATTGGAGACGCTGGAAAGAAGAGCATGCTTCTTGCGTTAAAACAGAATATGTTTCATGGATGAGAACACCGGTCTGAATTTTCCATCAGAAACGGAGATAAACCAAAGGCTCTGTTTCTTCCTACAAGCAAGAGTTCATTTCCGGTAATCCCAGTGATTTTTCGGCTCAAATGAATTTACACAGTTCACGAACCCAACACGTTGTTCACTATTAACTAAAGAGCATCTATGTAAGAGATGCTGTAGTTTGTTACAGTTTCATAATCTGAGTTCCACTAGATATGGTCCGTGTGAGTAGGAAACACAGTTCTTTATTTCGGGGCATGCTCATGTTTCTTGCTGTATTAGAGATGCTAGGAAGAAGAGCATGCTTCTTGGGTTAAAACAGAGTGTGTTTCATGGATGATAACTCTGGTCTGAATTTCCCTTCTCAAACGGAGTTAAACCTAACCCTGTGTCTTCCTACAAGCAAGAGTTCATTTCCGGTAAACCCAGTGATTTTTCGGCTCAAATGAATTTACACAGTACATGAACCCAATATGTTTTTCACTATTAACTAAAGAGCATCTATGTAAGAGATGCTGTGGTTTGTTAGTTTCATAAGCAGTGTTCAACTACATATGGTCCATATGAGTAGGAAACACAGTTCTTTTTTTCTGGACATGCTCATATTTCTTGCTGTATTGCAGTCTCTGGAAAGAAGAGGATGCATCTTGCGTTAATAAAGAGGGTGTTTCATGGATGAGAAAACTGGTCTGAATTTTCCTTCAGAAACGGAGTTAAACCAAAGTCTTTGTGTCTTTCTACAAGCCAGAGTTCACTGTCGGTAAACCCAGTGATTTTTTGGCTCAAATGAAATTACACAGTTCACGAACCCAACATGTTTTTCACTATTAACTAAAGAGCATCTTTGTAAGAGATGCTGTGGTTTGTTACAGTTTCATAAGCAGAGTTCAACTAGATATGGTCCATATTAGTAGGAAACACAGTTCTTTTCTGGACATGCTCATAATTCTTGCTGTATGCAGACTCTGGAAAGAAGAGGATGCTTCTTGCGTTAAAACAGAGGGTGTTTCATGGATGAGAACACTGGTCTGAATTTCCCTTAACAAACCTAGTTAAACCAAACCCTGTGTCTTCCTACAAGCAAGAGTTCATTTCTGGTAAACCCACTGATTTTTCGGCTCAAATGAATTTACACAGTACATGAACCCAATATGTTTTTCACTATTAACTAAAGAGCATCTATGTAAGAGATGCTGTGGTTTGTTAGTTTCATAAGCAGAGTTCAACTACATATGGTCCATATGAGTAGGAAACACAGTTCTTTTTTTCTGGACATGCTCATATTTCTTGCTGTATTGCAGACTCTGGAAAGAAGAGGATGCTTCTTGCGTTAATAAAGAGGGTGTTTCATGGATGAGAAAACTGGTCTGAATTTTCCTTCAGAAACGGAGTTAAACCAAAGTCTTTGTGTCTTTCTACAAGCCAGAGTTCATTGTCGGTAAACCCAGTGATTTTTTGGCTCAAATGAAATTACACAGTTCACGAATCCAACACGTTTTTCACTATTAACTAAAGAGCATCTATGTAAGAGATGCTGTGGTTTGTTACAGTTTCATAAGCAGAGTTTAACTGGATATAGTCCATATGAGTAAGAAACACAGTTCTTTTTTTCTGGGCATGCTCATATTTCTTGCTGTATTGGAGACGCTGGAAAGAAGAGCATGCTTCTTGCGTTAAAACAGAATATGTTTCATGGATGAGAACACCGGTCTGAATTTTCCATCAGAAACAGAGATAAACCAAAGGCTCTGTTTCTTCCTACAAGCAAGAGTTCATTTCCGGTAAGCCCAGTGATTTTTCGGCTCAAATGAATTTACACAGTTCACGAACCCAACACGTTGTTCACTATTAACTAAAGAGCATCTATGTAAGAGATGCTGTAGTTTGTTACAGTTTCATAATCTGAGTTCAACTAGATATGGTCCGTGTGAGTAGGAAACACAGTTCTTTATTTCGGGGCATGCTCATGTTTCTTGCTGTATTAGAGATGCTAGGAAGAAGAGCATGCTTCTTGGGTTAAAACAGAGTGTGTTTCATGGATGAGAACTCTGGTCTGAATTTCCCTTCTCAAACGGAGTTAAACCTAACCCTGTGTCTTCCTACAAGCAAGAGTTCATTTCCGGTAAACCCAGTGATTTTTCGGCTCAAATGAATTTGCACAGTTCACGAACCCAACATGTTTTTCACTATTAACTAAAGAGCATCTTTGTAAGAGATGCTGTGGTTTGTTACAGTTTCATAAGCAGAGTTCAACTAGATATGGTCCATATTAGTAGGAAACACAGTTCTTTTCTGGACATGCTCATAATTCTTGCTGTATGCAGACTCTGGAAAGAAGAGGATGCTTGTTGCGTTAAAACAGAGGGTGTTTCATGGAGGAGAACACTGGTCTGAATTTCCCTTAACAAACGTAGTTAAATCAAACCCTGTTTCTTCCTACAAGCAAGAGTTCATTTCCGGTAAGCCCAGTGATTTTTCGGCTCAAATGAATTTACACAGTTCACGAACCCAACACGTTGTTCACTATTAACTAAAGAGCATCTATGTAAGAGATGCTGTAGTTTGTTACAGTTTCATAATCTGAGTTCCACTAGATATGGTCCGTGTGAGTAGGAAACACAGTTCTTTATTTTGGGGCATGCTCATGTTTCTTGCTGTATTAGAGATGCTAGGAAGAAGAGCATGCTTCTTGTGTTAAAACAGAGTGTGTTTCATGGATGAGAACACTGGTCTGAATTTCCCTTAACAAACGGAGTTAAACCAAACCCTGTGTCTTCCTACAAGCAAGAGTTCATTTCCGGTAAACCCAGTGATTTTTCGGCTCAAATGAATTTACACAGTACATGAACCCAATATGTTTTTCACTATTAACTAAAGAGCATCTATGTAAGAGATGCTGTGGTTTGTTAGTTTCATAAGCAGAGTTCAACTACATATGGTCCATATGAGTAGGAAACACAGTTCTTTTTTTCTGGACATGCTCATATTTCTTGCTGTATTGCAGACTCTGGAAAGAAGAGGATGCTTCTTGCGTTAATAAAGAGGGTGTTTCATGGATGAGAAAACTGGTCTGAATTTTCCTTCAGAAACGGAGTTAAACCAAAGTCTTTGTGTCTTTCTACAAGCCAGAGTTCATTGTCAGTAAACCCAGTGATTTTTTGGCTCAAATGAAATTACACAGTTCACGAATCCAACACGTTTTTCACTATTAACTAAAGAGCATCTATGTAAGAGATGCTGTGGTTTGTTACAGTTTTATAAGCAGAGTTCCACTAGATATGGTCCGTATGAGTAGGAAACACAGTTCATTTTTTCTGGACATGCTCATATTTCTTGCTGTATTGCAGACTCTGGAAAGAAGAGGATGCTTCTTTCGTTCAAACAGAGGGTGTTTCATGGATGAGAACACTGGTCTGAATTTCCCTTCACAAACGGAGTTAAACCAAAGCCTATGTGTCTTACTACAAGCAAGAGTTCATTTCCGGTAAACCCAGTGATTTTTCGGCTCAAATGAATTTACACAGTTCACGAACCCAACACGTTTTTCCCTATAAATGAAAGAGCATTTTTGTAAGAGATGCTGTGGTTTGTTACAGTTTCATAAGCAGAGTTTAACTGGATATAGTCCATAAGAGTAAGAAACACAGTTCTTTTTTTCTGGGCATGCTCATGTTTCTTGCTGTATTGGAGACGCTGGAAAGAAGAGCATGCTTCTTGCGTTAAAACAGAATATGTTTCATGGATGAGAACACCGGTCTGAATTTTCCATCAGAAACGGAGATAAACCAAAGCTTCTGTTTCTTCCTACAAGCAAGAGTTCATTTCCGGTAAGCCCAGTGATTTTTCGGCTCAAATGAATTTACACAGTTCACGAACCCAACATGTTTTTCACTATTAACTAAAGAGCATCTATGTAAGAGATGCTGTGGTTTGTTACAGTTTAATGAGCAGTGTTGAACTGGATATGATCCGTGTCAGTATGAAATATAGTTCTTTTTTTCTGGACATGCTCATTTTTCTTGCTGTATAAGAGATGCTGGAAAGAAGAGCATGCTTCTTGCGTTAAAACAGAGTGTGTTTCAGAGATGAGAACTCTGGTCTGCATTTCCCTTCAGAAACGGAGTGAAACCAAAGGCTCTGTTTCTTCCTACAAGCAATAGTTCATTTCTGGTAAGCCCAGTGATTTTTCGGTTCAAATGAATTTAAACAGTTCACGAACCCAACACGATTTTCACTATTAACTAAACAGCATCTATGTAAGAGATGCTGTGGTTTGTTACAGTTTCATAAGCAGAGTTCAACTAGATAAAGTCCATATCAGTAGGAAACACAGTTCTTTTTTTCTGGGCATGCTCATGTTTCTTGCTGTATTGGAGACCCTGGAAAGAAGAGCATGCTTCTCGCGTTAAAACAGAGTATGTTTCATGGATGAGAACACCGGTCTGAATTTTCCATCAGAAACGGAGTTAAACCAAAGGCTATGATTCTTCCTACAAGCAATAGTTCATTTCCAGTAAGCCCAGGGATTTTTCGGCTCCAATGAATTTACACAGTTCACGAACCGAACACATTTTTCACTATTAACTAAAGAGCATCTATGTAAGAGATGCTGTAGTTTGTTACAGTTTCATAATCAGAGTTCAACTAGATATGGTCCGTATGAGTAAGAAACACAGTTCATTTTTTCTGGACATGCTCTTATTTCTTGCTCTATTGCAGATTCTGGACAGAAGAGGATGCTTCTTGCGTTAAAACAGAGGGTGTTTCATGGATGAGAACACCGGTCTGAATTTTCCATCAGAAACGGAGATAAACCAAAGGCTCTGTTTCTTCCTACAAGCAATAGTTCATTTCCGGTAAGCCCAGTGATTTTTTGGCTCAAATGAATTTACACAGTTCACGAACCCAACACGCTGTTCACTATTAACTAAAGAGCATCTATGTAAGAGATGCTGTAGTTTGTTACAGTTTCATAATCTGAGTTCCACTAGATATGGTCCGTGTGAGTAGGAAACACAGTTCTTTATTTCGGGGCATGCTCATGTTTCTTCCTGTATTAGAGATGCTAGGAAGAAGAGCATGCTTCTTGGGTTAAAACAGAGTGTGTTTCATGGATGAGAACTCTGGTCTGAATTTCCCTTCTCAAACGGAGTTAAACCTAACCCTGTGTCTTCCTACAAGCAAGAGTTCATTTCCGGTAAACCCAGTGATTTTTCGGCTCAAATGAATTTACACAGTTCACGAACCCAACATGTATTTCACTATTAACTAAAGAGCATCTTTGTAAGAGATGCTGTGGTTTGTTACAGTTTCATAAGCAGAGTTCAACTAGATATGGTCCATATTAGTAGGAAACACAGTTCTTTTCTGGACATGCTCATAATTCTTGCTGTATGCAGACTCTGGAAATAAGAGGATGCTTCTTGCGTTAAAACAGAGGGTGTTTCATGGATGAGAACACTGGTCTGAATTTCCCTTAACAAACGTAGTTAAACCAAACCCTGTGTCTTCCTACAAGCAAGAGTTCATATCCGGTAAACCCAGTGATTTTTCGGCTCAAATGAATTTACACAGTACATGAACCGAATATGTTTTTCACTATTAACTAAAGAGCATCTATGTAAGAGATGCTGTGGTTTGTTAGTTTCATAAGCAGAGTTCAACTACATATGGTCCATATGAGTAGGAAACACAGTTCTTTTTTTCTGGATATGCTCATATTTCTTGCTGTATTGCAGACTCTGTAAAGAAGAGGATGCTTCTTGCGTTAATAAAGAGGGTGTTTCATGGATGAGAAAACTGGTCTGAATTTTCCTTCAGAATCGGAGTTAAACCAAAGTCTTTGTGTCTTTCTACAAGCCAGAGTTCATTGTCGGTAAACCCAGTGATTTTTTGGCTCAAATGAAATTACACAGTTCACGAATCCAACACGTTTTTCACTATTAACTAAAGAGCATCTATGTAAGAGATGCTGTGGTTTGTTACAGTTTCATAAGCAGAGTTTAACTGGTTATAGTCCATATGAGTAAGGAACACAGTTCTTTTTTTCTGGGCATGCTCATGTTTCTTGCTGTATTGGAGACGCTGGAAAGAAGAGCATGCTTCTTGCGTTAAAACAGAATATGTTTCATGGATGAGAACACCGGTCTGAATTTTCCATCAGAAACAGAGATAAACCAAAGGCTCTGTTTCTTCCTACAAGCAAGAGTTCATTTCCGGTAAGCCCAGTGATTTTTCGGCTCAAATGAATTTACACAGTTCACGAACCCAACACGTTGTTCACTATTAACTAAAGAGCATCTATGTAAGAGATGCTGTAGTTTGTTACAGTTTCATAATCTGAGTTCCACTAGATATGGTCTGTGTGAGTAGGAAACACAGTTCTTTATTTCGGGGCATGCTCATGTTTCTTGCTGTATTAGAGATGCTAGGAAGAAGAGCATGCTTCTTGGGTTAAAACAGAGTGTGTTTCATGGATGAGAACTCTGGTCTGAATTTCCCTTCTCAAACGGAGTTAACCCTAACCCTGTGTCTTCCTACAAGCAATAGTTCATTTCCGGTAAACCCAGTGATTTTTCGGCGCAAATGAATTTACACAGTTCACGAACCCAACATGTTTTTCACTATTAACTAAAGAGCATCTATGTAAGAGATGCTGTGGTTTGTTACAGTTTAATGAGCAGTGTTGAACTGGATATGATCCGTATCAGTATGAAATATAGTTCTTTTTTTCTGGACATGCTCATTTTTCTTGCTGTATTAGAGATGCTGGAAAGAAGAGCATGCTTCTTGCGTTAAAACAGAGTGTGTTTCATGGATGAGAACTCTGGTCTGAATTTCCCTTCAGAAACGGAGCGAAACCAAAGCCTCTGTGTCTTCCTACAAGCAAGAGTTCATTTCCGGTAAACCCAGAGATTTTTCGGCTCAAAAGAATTTACACAGTTCATGAACCAAATACGTTTTTCACTATTTACTAAAGAGCATCTTTGTAAGAGATGCTGTGGTTTGTTACAGTTTCATAAGCAGAGTTCAACTAGATATAGTCCGTATGAGTAGGAAACACAGTTCTTTTTTTCTGGACATGCTCATATTTCTTGCTGTATTGCAGACTCTGTAAAGAAGAGCATGCTTCTTGCGTTAATAAAGGGGGTGTATCATGGATGAGAACACTGGTCTGAATTTCCCTTCACAAACGGAGTTAAACCAAAGCTTATGTGTCTTACTACAAGCAAGAGTTCATTTCCGGTAAACCCAGTGATTTTTCGGCTCAAATGAATTTACACAGTTCACGAACCCAACACGTTTTTCACTATAAATGAAAGAGCATTTTTGTAAGAGATGCTGTGGTTTGTTACAGTTTCATAAGCAGAGTTTAACTGGATATAGTCCATATGAGTAAGAAAAACAGTTCTTTTTTTCTGGGCATGCTCATGTTTCTTGCTGTATTAGAGACGCTGGAAAGAAGAGCATGCTTCTTGCGTTAAAACAGAATATGTTTCATGGATGAGAACTCTGGTCTGCATTTCCCTTCAGAAACGGAGTGAAACCAAAGGCTCTGTTTCTTCCTACAAGCAATAGTTCATTTCCGGTAAGCCCAGTGATTTTTCGGCTCAAATGAATTTACACAGTTCACGAACCCAACACGTTTTTCACTATTAACTAAACAACATCTATGTAAGAGATGCTGTGGTTTGTTACAGTTTCATAAGCAGAGTTCAACTAGATAAAGTCCATATCAGTTGGAAACCCAGTTCTTTTTTTCTGGGCATGCTCATGTTTCTTGCTGTATTGGAGACCCTGGAAAGAAGAGCATGCTTCTCGCGTTAAAACAGAGTATGTTTCATGGATGAGAACACCGGTCTGAATTTTCCATCAGAAACGGAGTTAAACCAAAGGCTATGATTCTTCCTACAAGCAATAGTTCATTTCCAGTAAGCCCAGGGATTTTTCGGCTCCAAAGAATTTACACAGTTCACGAACCGAACACATTTTTCACTATTAACTAAAGAGCATCTATGTAAGAGATGCTGTAGTTTGTTACAGTTTCATAATCAGAGTTCAACTAGATATGGTCCGTATGAGTAAGAAACACAGTTCATTTTTTCTGGACATGCTCTTATTTCTTGCTCTATTGCAGATTCTGGACCGAAGAGGATGCTTCTTGCGTTAAAACAGAGGGTGTTTCACGGATGAGAACACCGGTCTGAATTTTCCATCAGAAACGGAGATAAACCAAAGGCTCTGTTTCTTCCTACAAGCAATAGTTCATTTCCGGTAAGCCCAGTGATTTTTCGCCTCAAATGAATTTACACAGTTCACGAACCCAACACGCTGTTCACTATTAACCAAAGAGCATCTATGTAAGAGATGCTGTAGTTTGTTACAGTTTCATAATCTGAGTTCCACTAGATATGGTCCGTGTGAATAGGAAACACAGTTCTTTATTTCGGGGCATGCTCATGTTTCTTGCTGTATTAGAGAGTCTAGGAAGAAGAGCATGTTTCTTGGGTTAAAACAGAGTGTGTTTCATGGATGAGAACTCTGGTCTGAATTTCCCTTCTCAAACGGAGTTAAACCTAACCCTGTGTCTTCCTACAAGCAAGAGTTCATTTCCGGTAAACCCAGTGATTTTTCGGCTCAAATGAATTTACACAGTTCACGAACCCAACATGTTTTTCACTATTAACTAAAGAGCATCTTTGTAAGAGATGCTGTGGTTTGTTACAGTTTCATAAGCAGAGTTCAACTAGATATGGTCCATATTAGTAGGAAACACAGTTCTTTTCTGGACATGCTCATAATTCTTGCTGTATGCAGACTCTGGAAAGAAGAGGATGCTTCTTGCGTTAAAACAGAGGGTGTTTCATGGATGAGAACACTGGTCTGAATTTCCCTTAACAAACGTAGTTAAACCAAACCCTGTGTCTTCCTACAAGCAAGAGTTCATTTCCGGTAAACCCAGTGATTTTTCGGCTCAAATGAATTTACACAGTACATGAACCCAATATGTTTTTCACTATTAACTAAAGAGCATCTATGTAAGAGATGCTGTGGTTTGTTAGTTTCATAAGCGGAGTTCAACTACATATGGTCCATATGAGTAGGAAACGCAGTTCTTTTTTTCTGGATATGCTCATATTTCTTGCTGTATTGCAGACTCTGGAAAGAAGAGGATGCTTCTTGCGTTAATAAAGAGGGTGTTTCATGGATGAGAAAACTGGTCTGAATTTTCCTTCAGAATCGGAGTTAAACCAAAGTCTTTGTGTCTTTCTACAAGCAAGAGTTCATTGTCGGTAAACCCAGTGATTTTTTGGCTCAAATGAAATTACACAGTTCACGAATCCAACACGTTTTTCACTATTAACTAAAGAGCATCTATGTAAGAGATGCTGTGGTTTGTTACAGTTTCATAAGCAGAGTTTAACTGGTTATAGTCCATATGAGTAAGGAACACAGTTCTTTTTTTCTGGGCATGCTCATGTTTCTTGCTGTATTGGAGACGCTGGAAAGAAGAGCATGCTTCTTGCGTTAAAACAGAATATGTTTCATGGATGAGAACACCGGTCTGAATTTTCCATCAGAAACAGAGATAAACCAAAGGCTCTGTTTCTTCCTACAAGCAAGAGTTCATTTCCGGTAAGCCCAGTGATTTTTCGGCTCAAATGAATTTACACAGTTCACGAACCCAACACGTTGTTCACTATTAACTAATGAGCATCTATGTAAGAGATGCTGTAGTTTGTTACAGTTTCATAATCTGAGTTCCACTAGATATGGTCTGTGTGAGTAGGAAACACAGTTCTTTATTTCGGGGCATGCTCATGTTTCTTGCTGTATTAGAGATGCTAGGAAGAAGAGCATGCTTCTTGGGTTAAAACAGAGTGTGTTTCATGGATGAGAACTCTGGTCTGAATTTCCCTTCTCAAACGGAGTTAAACCTAACCCTGTGTCTTCCTTCAAGCAATAGTTCATTTCCGGTAAACCCAGTGATTTTTCGGCGCAAATGAATTTACACAGTTCACGAACCCAACATGTTTTTCACTATTAACTAAAGAGCATCTATGTAAGAGATGCTGTGGTTTGTTACAGTTTAATGAGCAGTGTTGAACTGGATATGATCCGTATCAGTATGAAATATAGTTCTTTTTTTCTGGACATGCTCATTTTTCTTGCTGTATTAGAGATGCTGGAAAGAAGAGCATGCTTCTTGCGTTAAAACAGAGTGTGTTTCATGGATGAGAACTCTGGTCTGAATTTCCCTTCAGAAACGGAGCGAAACCAAAGCCTCTGTGTCTTCCTACAAGCAAGAGTTCATTTCCGGTAAACCCAGAGATTTTTCGGCTCAAAAGAATTTACACAGTTCATGAACCAAATACGTTTTTCACTATTTACTAAAGAGCATCTTTGTAAGAGATGCTGTGGTTTGTTACAGTTTCATAAGCAGAGTTCAACTAGATATAGTCCGTATGAGTAGGAAACACAGTTCTTTTTTTCTGGACATGCTCATATTTCTTGCTGTATTGCAGACTCTGTAAAGAAGAGCATGCTTCTTGCGTTAATAAAGGGGGTGTATCATGGATGAGAACACTGGTCTGAATTTCCCTTCACAAACGGAGTTAAACCAAAGCTTATGTGTCTTACTACAAGCAAGAGTTCATTTCCGGTAAACCCAGTGATTTTTCGGCTCAAATGAATTTACACAGTTCACGAACCCAACACGTTTTTCACTATAAATGAAAGAGCATTTTTGTAAGAGATGCTGTGGTTTGTTACAGTTTCATAAGCAGAGTTTAACTGGATATAGTCCATATGAGTAAGAAAAACAGTTCTTTTTTTCTGGGCATGCTCATGTTTCTTGCTGTATTAGAGACGCTGGAAAGAAGAGCATGCTTCTTGCGTTAAAACAGAATATGTTTCATGGATGAGAACTCTGGTCTGCATTTCCCTTCAGAAACGGAGTGAAACCAAAGGCTCTGTTTCTTCCTACAAGCAATAGTTCATTTCCGGTAAGCCCAGTGATTTTTCGGCTCAAATGAATTTACACAGTTCACGAACCCAACACGTTTTTCACTATTAACTAAACAACATCTATGTAAGAGATGCTGTGGTTTGTTACAGTTTCATAAGCAGAGTTCAACTAGATAAAGTCCATATCAGTTGGAAACCCAGTTCTTTTTTTCTGGGCATGCTCATGTTTCTTGCTGTATTGGAGACCCTGGAAAGAAGAGCATGCTTCTCGCGTTAAAACAGAGTATGTTTCATGGATGAGAACACCGGTCTGAATTTTCCATCAGAAACGGAGTTAAACCAAAGGCTATGATTCTTCCTACAAGCAATAGTTCATTTCCAGTAAGCCCAGGGATTTTTCGGCTCCAAAGAATTTACACAGTTCACGAACCGAACACATTTTTCACTATTAACTAAAGAGCATCTATGTAAGAGATGCTGTAGTTTGTTACAGTTTCATAATCAGAGTTCAACTAGATATGGTCCGTATGAGTAAGAAACACAGTTCATTTTTTCTGGACATGCTCTTATTTCTTGCTCTATTGCAGATTCTGGACCGAAGAGGATGCTTCTTGCGTTAAAACAGAGGGTGTTTCACGGATGAGAACACCGGTCTGAATTTTCCATCAGAAACGGAGATAAACCAAAGGCTCTGTTTCTTCCTACAAGCAATAGTTCATTTCCGGTAAGCCCAGTGATTTTTCGCCTCAAATGAATTTACACAGTTCACGAACCCAACACGCTGTTCACTATTAACCAAAGAGCATCTATGTAAGAGATGCTGTAGTTTGTTACAGTTTCATAATCTGAGTTCCACTAGATATGGTCCGTGTGAATAGGAAACACAGTTCTTTATTTCGGGGCATGCTCATGTTTCTTGCTGTATTAGAGAGTCTAGGAAGAAGAGCATGTTTCTTGGGTTAAAACAGAGTGTGTTTCATGGATGAGAACTCTGGTCTGAATTTCCCTTCTCAAACGGAGTTAAACCTAACCCTGTGTCTTCCTACAAGCAAGAGTTCATTTCCGGTAAACCCAGTGATTTTTCGGCTCAAATGAATTTACACAGTTCACGAACCCAACATGTTTTTCACTATTAACTAAAGAGCATCTTTGTAAGAGATGCTGTGGTTTGTTACAGTTTCATAAGCAGAGTTCAACTAGATATGGTCCATATTAGTAGGAAACACAGTTCTTTTCTGGACATGCTCATAATTCTTGCTGTATGCAGACTCTGGAAAGAAGAGGATGCTTCTTGCGTTAAAACAGAGGGTGTTTCATGGATGAGAACACTGGTCTGAATTTCCCTTAACAAACGTAGTTAAACCAAACCCTGTGTCTTCCTACAAGCAAGAGTTCATTTCCGGTAAACCCAGTGATTTTTCGGCTCAAATGAATTTACACAGTACATGAACCCAATATGTTTTTCACTATTAACTAAAGAGCATCTATGTAAGAGATGCTGTGGTTTGTTAGTTTCATAAGCGGAGTTCAACTACATATGGTCCATATGAGTAGGAAACGCAGTTCTTTTTTTCTGGATATGCTCATATTTCTTGCTGTATTGCAGACTCTGGAAAGAAGAGGATGCTTCTTGCGTTAATAAAGAGGGTGTTTCATGGATGAGAAAACTGGTCTGAATTTTCCTTCAGAAACGGAGTTAAACCAAAGTCTTTGTGTCTTTCTACAAGCAAGAGTTCATTGTCGGTAAACCCAGTGATTTTTTGGCTCAAATGAAATTACACAGTTCACGAATCCAACACGTTTTTCACTATTAACTAAAGAGCATCTATGTAAGAGATGCTGTGGTTTGTTACAGTTTCATAAGCAGAGTTTAACTGGTTATAGTCCATATGAGTAAGAAACACAGTTCTTTTTTTCTGGGCATGCTCATGTTTCTTGCTGTATTGGAGACGCTGGAAAGAAGAGCATGCTTCTTGCGTTAAAACAGAATATGTTTCATGGTTGAGAACACCGGTCTGAATTTTCCATCAGAAACAGAGATAAACCAAAGGCTCTGTTTCTTCCTACAAGCAAGAGTTCATTTCCGGTAAGCCCAGTGATTTTTCGGCTCAAATGAATTTACACAGTTCACGAACCCAACACGTTGTTCACTATTAACTAAAGAGCATCTATGTAAGTGATGCTGTAGTTTGTTACAGTTTCATAATCTGAGTTCCACTAGATATGGTCTGTTTGAGTAGGAAACACAGTTCTTTATTTCGGGGCATGCTCATGTTTCTTGCTGTATTAGAGATGCTAGGAAGAAGAGCATGCTTCTTGGGTTAAAACAGAGTGTGTTTCATGAATGAGAACTCTGGTCTGAATTTCCCTTCACAAACGGAGTTAAACCTAACCCTGTGTCTTCCTACAAGCAAGAGTTCATTTCCGGTAAACCCAGTGATTTTTCGGCTCAAATGAATTTGCACAGTTCATGAACCCAACATGTTTTTCACTATTAACTAAAGAGCATCTTTGTAAGAGATGCTGTGGTTTGTTACAGTTTCATAAGCAGAGTTCAACTACATATGGTCCATATGAGTAGGAAACACAGTTCTTTTTTATTGGACATGCTCATATTTCTTGCTGTATTGCAGACTCTGGAAAGAAGAGGATGCTTCTTGCGTTAATAAAGAGGGTGTTTCATGGATGAGAAAACTGGTCTGAATTTTCCTTCAGAAACGGAGTTAAACCAAAGTCTTTGTGTCTTTCTACAAGCCAGAGTTCATTGTCGGTAAACCCAGTGATTTTTTGGCTCAAATGAAATTACACAGTTCACGAATCCAACACGTTTTTCACTATTAACTAAAGAGCATCTATGTAAGAGATGCTGTGGTTTGTTACAGTTTCATAAGCAGAGTTTAACTAGATATAGTCCATATGAGTAAGAAACACAGTTCTTTTTTTCTGGGAATGCTCATGTTTCTTGCTGTATTGGAGACGCTGGAAAGAAGAGCATGCTTCTTGCGTTAAAACAGAATATGTTTCATGGATGAGAACACCGGTCTGAATTTTCCATCAGAAACAGAGATAAACCAAAGGCTCTGTTTCTTCCTACAAGCAAGAGTTCATTTCCCGTAAGCCCAGTGATTTTTCGGCTCAATTGAATTTACACAGTTCACGAACCCAACACGTTTTTCACTATAAATGAAAGAGCATTTTTGTAAGAGATGCTGTGGTTTGTTACAGTTTCATAATCTGAGTTCCACTAGATATGGTCCGTGTGAGTAGGAAACACAGTTCTTTATTTCGGGGCATGCTCATGTTTCTTGCTGTATTAGAGATGCTAGGAAGAAGAGTATGCTTCTTGGGTTAAAACAGAGTGTGTTTCATGGATGAGAACTCTGGTCTGAATTTCCCTTCTCAAACGGAGTTAAACCTAACCCTGTGTCTTCCTACAAGCAAGAGTTCATTTCCGGTAAACCCAGTGATTTTTCGGCTCAAATGAATTTACACAGTTCACGAACCCAACATGTTTTTCACTATTAACTAAAGAGCATCTATGTAAGAGATGCTGTGGTTTGTTACAGTTTAATGAGCAGTGTTGAACTGGATATGATCCGTATCAGTATGAAATATAGTTCTTTTTTTCTGGACATGCTCATTTTTCTTGCTGTATTAGAGATGCTGGAAAGAAGAGCATGCTTCTTGCGTTAAAACAGAGTGTGTTTCATGGATGAGAACTCTGGTCTGAATTTCCCTTCAGAAATGGAGCGAAACCAAAGCCTCTGTGTCTTCCTACAAGCAAGAGTTCATTTCCGGTAAACACAGAGATTTTTCGGCTCAAAAGAATTTACACAGTTCATGAACCAAATACGTTTTTCACTATTTACTAAAGAGCATCTTTGTAAGAGATGCTGTGGTTTGTTACAGTTTCATAAGCAGAGTTCAACAAGATATAGTCCGTATGAGTAGGAAACACAGTTCTTTTTTTCTGGACATGCTCATATTTCTTGCTGTATTGCAGACTCTGTAAAGAAGAGGATGCTTCTTGCGTTAATAAAGGGGGTGTATCATGGATGAGAACACTGGTCTGAATTTCCCTTCACAAACGGAGTTAAACCAAAGCTTATGTATCTTACTACAAGCAAGAGTTCATTTCCGGTAAACCCAGTGATTTTTTGGCCCAAATGAATTTACACAGTTCACGAACCCAACACGTTTTTCACTATAAATGAAAGCATTTTTGTAAGAGATGCTGTGGTTTGTTACAGTTTCATAAGCAGAGTTTAACTGGATATAGTCCATATGAGTAAGAAACACAGTTCTTTTTTTCTGGGCATGCTCATGTTTCTTGCTGTATTAGAGACGCTGGAAAGAAGAGCATGCTTCTTGTGTTAAAACAGAATATGTTTCATGGATGAGAACACCGGTCTGAATTTTCCATCAGAAACGGAGATAAACCAAAGGCTCTGTTTCTTCCTACAAGCAAGAGTTCATTTCCGGTAAGCCCAGTGATTTTTCGGCTAAAATGAATTTACACAGTTCACGAACCCAACACGTTGTTCACTATTAACTAAAGAGCATCTATTTAAGAGATGCTGTGGTTTGTTACAGTTTAATCAGCAGAGTTCAACTAGATATGGTCCGTATGAGTAGGAAATATAGTTCTTTTTTTCTGGGCATGCTCATGTTTCTTGCTGTATTGGAGACGCTGGAAAGAAGAGCATGCTTCTCGCATTAAAACAGAGTATGTTTCATGGATGAGAACACCGGTCTGAATTTTCCATCAGAAACGGAGTTAAACCAAAGGCTATGATTCTTCCTACAAGCAATAGTTCATTTCCGGTAAGCCCAGGGATTTTTTGGCTCCAATGAATTTACACAGTTCACGAAAAGAATACATTTTTCACTATTAACTAAAGAGCATCTATGTAAGAGATGCTGTAGTTTGTTACAGTTTCATAATCAGAGTTCAACTAGATATGGTCCGTATGAGTAAGAAACACAGTTCATTTTTTCTGGACATGCTCTTATTTCTTGCTCTATTGCAGATTCTGGACAGAAGAGGATGCTTCTTGCGTTAAAACAGAGGGTGTTTCATGGATGAGAACACCGGTCTGAATTTTCCATCAGAAATGGAGATAAACCAAAGGCTCTGTTTCTTCCTAAGCAAGAGTTCATTTCCGGTAAGCCCAGTGATTTTTCGGCTCAAATGAATTTACACAGTTCACGAACCCAACACGTTGTTCACTATTAACTAAAGAGCATCTATGTAAGAGATGCTGTAGTTTGTTACAGTTTCATAATCTGAGTTCCACTAGATATGGTCCGTGTGAGTAGGAAACACAGTTCTTTATTTCGGGGCATGCTCATGTTTCTTGCTGTATTAGAGATGCTTGGAAGAAGAGCATGCTTCTTGGGTTAAAACAGAGTGTGTTTCATGGATGAGAACTCTGGTCTGAATTTCCCTTCTCAAACGGAGTTAAACCTAACCCTGTGTCTTCCTACAAGCAAGAGTTCATTTCCGGTAAACCCAGTGATTTTTCGGCTCAAATGAATTTACACAGTTCACGAACCCAACATGTTTTTCACTATTAACTAAAGAGCATCTATGTAAGAGATGCTGTGGTTTGTTACAGTTTAATGAGCAGTGTTGAACTGGATATGATCCGTATCAGTATGAAATATAGTTCTTTTTTTCTGGACATGCTCATTTTTCTTGCTGTATTAGAGATGCTGGAAAGAAGAGCATGCTTCTTGCGTTAAAACAGAGTGTGTTTCATGGATGAGAACTCTGGTCTGAATTTCCCTTCAGAAATGGAGCGAAACCAAAGCCCCTATGTCTTCCTACAAGCAAGAGCTCATTTCCGGCAAAGCCAGAGATTTTTCGGCTCAAAAGAATTTACACAGTTCACGAACCCAACACGATTTTCACTATAAATGAAAGAGCATTTTTGTAAGAGATGCTGTGGTTTGTTACAGATTCATAAGCAGAGTTTAACTGGATATAGTCCATATGAGTAAAAAACACAGTTCTTTTTTTCTGGGCATGCTCATGTTTCTTGCTGTATTGGAGACGATAGAAAGAAGAGCATGCTTCTTGCGTTAAAACAGAATATGTTTCATGGATGAGAACACCGTTCTGAATTTTCCGTCAGAAACAGAGATAAACCAAAGGCTCTGTTTCTTCCTACAAGCAAGAGTTCATTTCGGGTAAGCCCAGTGATTTTTCGGCTCAAATGAATTTACACAGTTCACGAACCCAACACTTTGTTCACTATTAACTAAAGAGCATCTATGTAAGAGATGCTGTAGTTTGTTACAGTTTCATAATCTGAGTTCCACTAGATATGGTCCGTATGAGTAGGAAACACAGTTCTTTTTTTTGGGGCATGCTCATATTTCTTGTTGTATTAGAGATGCTAGGAAAAAGAGCATGCCTCTTGGGTTAAAACAGAGTGTGTTTCATGGATGAGAACTCTGGTCTGAATTTCCCTTCAGAAACGGCTTGAAACCAAAGGCTCTGTTTCTTCCTACAAGCAATAGTTCATTTCCGGTAAGCACAGTGATTTTTCTGCTCAAATGAATTTACACAGTTCACGTACCCAACACGATTTTCACTATTAACTAAAGACCATTTATGTAAGAGATGCTGTAGTTTGTTACAGTTTCATAATCAGAGTTCAACTAGATATGGTCTGTATGAGTAGGAAACACAGTTCTTTTTTTCTGGACATGCTCATATTTCTTGCTGTATTGCAGATTCTGGGCAAAAGAGGATGCTTCTTGCGTTAAAACGGAGGGTGATTCATGGATGAGAACACTGGTCTGAATTTTCATTCACAAATGGAGTTAAACCAAAGGCTCTTTGTCTTCCTACAAGCAAGAGTTCATTTCCGGTAAACCCAGTGATTTTTCGGCTCAAATAAATTTACACAGTTCACGAACCCAACACGTTTTTCACTATAAATGAAAGAGCATCTATGTAAGAGATGCTGTGGTTTGTTACAGTTTCATAAGCAGAGTTCAAGTAGATATGGTCCTTTTGAGTAGGAAACACTGTTCTTTTTTTCTGAACATGCTCATATTTCTTGCTGTATTGTGGACTCTTGAAAGAAGAGGATGCTTCTTGCGTTAAAACAGAGGGTGTTCCATGGATGAGAACACCGGTCTGAATTTTCCTTCACAAACGGAGTTAAACCAAAGGCTCTTTGTGTTCCTACTAGCAAGAGTTCATTTCCGGTAATCCCAGTGATTTTTCGGCTCAAATGAATTTACACAGTTCACAAACCCAACACGATTTTCACTATTAACTAAAGAACATCTATGTAAGAGATGCTGTGGTTTGTTACAGTTTCATAAGCAAAGTTCAACTAGATATGGTCCATATTAGTAGGAAACACAGTTCTTTTCTGGACATGCTCATATTTCTTGCAGTATGCAGACTCTGGAAAGAAGAGGATGCTTCTTGCGTTAAAACAGAGGGTGTTTCATGGATGAGAACACTGGTCTGAATTTCCATTAACAAACGGAGTTAAACCAAACCTTGTGTCTTCCTACAAGCAAGAGTTCATTTCCGGTAAACCCAGTGATTTTTCAGCTCAAATGAATTTACACAGTACATGAACCCAATACGTTTTTCACTATTAACTAAAGAGCATCTATGTAAGAGATGCTGTGGTTTGTTAGTTTCATAAGCAGAGTTCAACTACATATGGTCCATATGAGTAGGAAACACAGTTCTTTTTTTCTGGACATGCTCATATTTCTTGCTGTATTGCAGACTCTGGAAAGAAGAGGATGCTTCTTGCGTTAATAAAGAGGGTGTTTCATGGATGAGAAAACTGGTCTGAATTTTCCTTCAGAAACGCAGTTAAACCAAAGCCTTTGTGTCTTTCTACAAGCCAGAGTTCATTGTCGGTATACCCAGTGATTTTTTGGCTCAAATGAAATTACAGAGTTCACGAACCCAACACGTTTTTCACTATTAACTAAAGAGCATCTATGTAAGAGATACTGTGGTTTGTTACAGTTTCGTAAGCAGAGTTCAAGTAGATATGGTCCGTATGAGTAGGAAACTCAGTTCTTTTTTTTTGGACATGCTCATATTTCTTGCTGTATTGCAGACTCTGGAAAGAAGAGGATGCTTCTTGCTTTAATAAAGAGGGTGTTTCATGGATGAGAACACTGGTCTGAATTTCCCTTCACACACAGAGTTCAACCAAAACCTCTCTGTCTTACTACAAGCAAGAGTTCATTTCCGGTAAACCCAGTGATTTTTCGGCTCAAATGAATTTACACAGTTCACGAACCCAACACGTTTTTCACTATAAATGAAAGAGCATTTTTGTAAGAGATGCTGTGGTTTGTTACAGTTTCATAAGCAGAGTTTAACTGGATATAGTCCATATGAGTAAGAAACACAGTTCTTTTTTTCTGGGCATGCTCATGTTTCTTGCTGTATTAGAGATGCTAGGAAGAAGAGCATGCTTCTTGGGTTAAAACAGAGTGTGTTTCATGGATGAGAACTCTGGTCTGAATTTCCCTTCACAAACGGAGTTAAACCAAACCCTGTGTCTTCCTACAAGCAAGAGTTCATTTCCGGTAAACCCAGTGATTTTTCGGCTCAAATGAATTTACACAGTTCATGAACCCAATACGTTTTTCACTATTAACTAAAGAGCATCTATGTAAGAGATGCTGTGGTTTGTTACAGTTTAATAAGCAGAGTTCAACTAGATATGGTCCGTATGAG
This sequence comes from Onychomys leucogaster, assembly GCA_949786385.1. Classification (NCBI taxonomy): domain Eukaryota; kingdom Metazoa; phylum Chordata; class Mammalia; order Rodentia; family Cricetidae; genus Onychomys; species Onychomys leucogaster. The sequence continues at coordinate 520,069 of CATKUP010000012.1, read as the reverse complement.
TAGGGAACCCAGTTCTTTTTTTCTGTACATGCTCATATATATTGCTGTATTGCAGACACTGGAAAGAGGAGGATGCTTCTTGCGTTAAAACAGAGGGTGTTTCATGGATGAGAACACTGGTCTGAATTTCCCTTCACAAATGGAGTTAAACCAAAGGCTCATTGTCTTCCTACAAGCAAGAGTTCATTTCTGGTAAACCCAGTGATATTTCGGCTCAAATGAATTTACACAGTTCACGAACCCAACACGATTTTCACTATTAACTAAACAGCATCTATGTAAGAGATGCTGTGGTTTGTTACAGTTTCATAAGCACAGTTCAACTAGTTTAAGTCCATATCAGTTGGAAACACAGTTCTATTTTTCTGGGCATGCTCATGTTTCTTGCTGTATTGGAGGCACTGGAAAGAAGAGCATGCTTCTCGCGGTAAAACAGAGTATGTTTCATGGATGAGAACACCGGTCTGAATTTTCCATGTGTCTTCCTACAAGCAATAGTTCATTTCCGGTAAGCCCAGTGATTTTTCGGCTCAAATGAATTTACACAGTTCACGAACCCAACACGTTTTTCACTGTAAATGAAAGAACATTTTTGTAAGGGATGCTGTGGTTTTTTACAGTTTCATAAGCAAAGTTTAACTGGATATGGTCCCTATGAGTAAGAATCACAGTTCTTTTTTTCTGGGCATGCTAATGTTTCTTTCTGTATTGGAGACGCTGGAAAGAAGAGCATGCTTCTTGCGTTAACACAGAGTATGTTTCATGGATGAGTACACCGGTATGAATTTTCCATCAGAAACGGAGTTAAACCAAAGTCTTTGGGTCTTCCTAAAAGCAAGAGTTCATTTCCGGTAAGCCCAGTGATTTTTCGGCTCAAATGATTTTACACAGTTCACAAACCCAACACCTTTTTCACTATTAACTATAGAGCATCTATGTAAGAGATGCTGTAATTTGTTACAGTTTCATAATCAGAGTTCAACTAGATATGGTCCATAGGAGTAGGAAACACAGTTCATTTTTTCTGGACATGCTCATATTTCTTGCTGTATTGCAGATTCTGGACAGAAGAGGATGCTTCTTGCGTTAAAACAGAGGGTATTTCATGGATGAGAACACTGGTCTGAATTTCCGTTCACAAACGGGGTTAAACCAACGCCTCTGAGTCTTCCTACAAGCAAGAGTTCATTTCCGGTAAACCAGGGGTTTTTCGGCTCAAAAGAATTTACACAGTTCACGAACCCAACATGTTTTTCCCTATTAACTAAAGAGCATCTATGTAAGAGATGCTGTAGTTTGTTACAGTTTCATATTCAGAGTTCAACTAGATATGGTCCGTATGAGTAGGAAACACAGATCATTTTTTCTGGACATGCTCTTATTTCTTGCTCTACTGCAGATTCTGGACAGAAGAGGATGCTTCTTGCCTTAAAAAAGAGGGTGTTTCATGGATGAGTACACTTGTCTGAATTTTCCTTCAGAAACGGAGTTAAACCAAAGTCTCTGTGCCTTTCTACATGCAAGAGTTCATTTCCGGTAAACCCAGTGATTTTTCGGCTCAAATGAAATTACACAGTTCACGAACCCAACACGTTTTTCACTTTAGCTAAAGAGCATCTAAGCAAGAGATGCTGTGGTTTGTTACAGTTTCATAAGCAGAGTTCAACTAGATATGTTCTGTATGAGTAGGAAACACAGTTCTTTTTTTCTGGACATGCTCATATTTCTTGCTGTATTGCAGACTCTGGAAAGAAGAGGATGCTTCCTGCGTTAAAACAGAGGGTGTTTCATGGATGAGAACACTGGTCTGAATTTCCCTTCACAAAAAGAGTTAAACCAACGCCTCTGAGACTTCCTACAAGCAAGAGTTCATTTCCGGTAAACCCAGGGGTTTTTTGGTCAAATGAATTTACATAGTTCACGATTCCAAAACGTTTTTCCCTATTAACTAAAGAGCATCTATGTAAGAGATGCTGTAGTTTGTTACAGTTTCATAATCCGAGTTTAACTAGATATGGTCCGTATGAGTAGGAATCACAGTTCATTTTTTCCGGACATGCTCATATTTCTTGCTCTACTGCAGATTCTGGACAGAAGAGGATGCTTCTTGCTTTAAAAAAGAGGGTGTTTCATGGATGAGAACACTGGTCTGAATTTCCATTCACAAACGGAGTTAAACCAAAGGCTCTTTGTCTTCCTACAAGCAAGAGTTCATTTCCGGTAAACCCAGTGATTTTTCGGCTCAAATGAATTTACACAGTTCACGAACCCAACATGTTTTCCACTATAAATGAAAGAGCATATAAGTAAGAGATCCTGTGGTTTGTTACAGTTTCATAAGCAGAGTTCAATTAGATATCGTCCGTATGAGTAGGAGACACAGTTCTTTTTTTGTGGACAGGCTCATATTTCTTGCTGTATTGCCCCCTCTGGAAAGAAGAGGATGCTTCTTGCGATAAAACAGAGTATGTTTCATGGATGAGAACACTGGTCTGAATTTCCCTTCACAAATGGAGGTAAACCAATGCCTCTGATACTTCCTACAAGCAAGAGTTCATTTCCGGTAAACCCAGGGGTTTTTTGGCTCAAATGAATTTACACAGTTCACGAACCCAACACGTTTTTCACTATAAATGTAAGAACATTTTTGTAAGAGATGCTATGGTTTGTTACAGTTTCATAAGCAAAGTTTAACTGGATATGGTCCCTATGAGTAAGAATCACAGTTCTTTTTTTCTGGGCATGCTCATGTTTCTTGCTGTATTGGAGACGCTGGAAAGAAGAGCATGCTTCTCGCGTTAAAACAGAGTATGTTTCATGGATGAGTACACCGGTCTGAATTTTCCATCAGAAACAGAGTTAAACCAAAGTCTTTGTGTCTTCCTACAAGCAAGAGTTCATTTCCAGTAAGCCCAGTGATTTTTCGGCTCAAATGATTTTACACAGTTCACGAAACCAAAACGTTTTTCACTATTAGCTATAGAGCATCTGTGTAAGAGATGCTGTAGTTTGTTACAGTTCCATAATCAGAGTTCAACTAGAAATGGTCCGCATGAGTAGGAAACACAGTTCATTTTTTCCTGACATGATCATATTTCTTGCTCTATTGCAGATTCTGGACAGAAGAGGATGCTTCTTGCGTTAAAACAGAGGGTGTCTCATGGATGAGAACACTGGTCTGAATTTCATTCACAAACGGAGTTAAACCAAAGGCTCTTTGTCTTCCTACAAGCAAGAGTTCATTTCCAGTAAACCCAGTGATTTCTCGGCTCAAATGAATTTACACAGTTCCCGAACCCAACATGTTTTCCACTATAAATGAAAGAGCATATACGTAAGAGATGCTGTGGTTTGTTACAGTTTCATAAGCAGAGTTCAACTAGTTTTGGTCCGTATGAGTAGGAAACACAGTTCATTTTCTCTGGACATGCTGATATTTCTTGCTGTATTGCAGATTCTGGACAGAAGAGGATGCTTCTTGCGTTAAAACAGAGGGTGTTTCATGGATGAGAACACTGGTCTGAATTTCCGTTCACAAACAGAGTTAAACCAACGCTGCTGAGTCTTCCTACAAGGAAGAGTTCATTTCCGGAAAACCCAGGGGTTCTTCGGCTCAAATGAATTTACACAGTTCACGAACCCAATATGATTTGCACTATTAACTAAAGAGCATCTATGTAAGAGATGCTGTGGTTTACTACAATTTCATAAGCAGAGTTCAACTAGATATGGTCCATATGAGTAGGAAACACTGTTCTTTTTTTCTGGACATGCTCATATTTCTTGCTGTTTTGTGGACTATGGAAAGAAGAGGATGCTTCTTGCGTTAAAACAGAGGGTGTTTCATGGATGAGAACACTGGTCTTAATTTTTCTTCAGAAACGGAGTTAAACCAAAGTCTCTGTGTCTTTCTACATCAAGAGTTCATTTCCGGTAAACCCAGTGATTTTTCGGCTCAAATAAATTTACACAGTTCACGAACCCAACACGTTTTTCACTATTAACTAAAGAGCATCTATGTAAGAGATGCTATAGGTTGTTACAGTTTCATAATCAGAGTTCAACTAGTTATGGTCCGTATGAGTAGGAAACACAGTTCCTTTTTTCTGGACATGCTCATATTTCTTGCTGTATTGCAGAATCTGGACAGAAGAGGATGCTTCTTGTGTTAAAACAGAGCATGTTTCATGTATGAGAACACAGGTCTGCATTTCCGTTCACAAACAGAGTTAAACCAAAGTCTTTGTGTCTTCCTACAAGCAAGAGTTCATATCGGGTAAGCCCAGTATTTTTCGCCTCAAATGAATTTACACATTTCATGAACACAATACGTTTTTCACTATTAACTAAAGAGCATCTATGTAAGAGATGCTGTGGTTTGTTACAGTTTCATAAGCAGAGTTCAACTAGATATGGTCCATATGAGTAGGAAACACAGTTCTTTTTTTCTGGACATGCTCATATTTCTTGCTGTATTGGAGACGCTGGAAAGAAGAGCATGCTTCTTGAGTTAAAACAGAGTATGTTTCATGGATGTGAACTCTGGTCTGAATTTCCCTTCACAAACGGAGTGAAAGCAAAGCCTCTGTGTCTTCCTACAAGCAAGAGTTCATTTCCGGTAAACCCAGTCATTTTTCGGCTCAAATGAATTTACACAGTTCATGAACCCAATGCGTTTTTCACTATTAACTAAAGAGCATCTATGTAAGAGATGCTTTGGTTTGTTACAGTTTCATAAGCAAAGTTTAACTGGATATGGTCCCTATGAGTAAGAATCACAGTTCTTTTTTTCTGGGCATGCTCATGTTTATTGCTGTATTGGAGACGCTGGAAAGAAGAGCATGCTTCTCGCGTTAAAACAGAGTATGTTTAATGGATGAGTACACTGGTCTGAATTTCCGTTCACAAACAGATTTAAACCAAAGTCTTTGTGTCTTCTTACAAGCAAGAGTTCATTTCCGGTAAACCCAGTGATTTTTTGGCTCAAATGAATTTACACAGTTCACGAACACAACACGTTTTTCACTATTAACTAAAGAGCATCTATGTAAGAGATGCTGGAGTTTGTTACAGTTTCATAATCAGAGTTCAACTAGTTATGGTTTGTATGAGTAGGAAACACAGTTCATTTTTTCTGGACATGCTCATATTTCTTGCTGTATTGCAGATTCTGGACAGAAGAGGATGCTTCTTGCGTTAAAACAGAGGCTGTTTCATGGATGAGAACACTGGTCTGAATTTCCGTTCACAAACGGAGTTAAACCAATGCCTCTGAGTCTTCCTACAAGCAAGAGTTCATTTCCGGTAAACCCAGGGGTTTTTCGGCTCAAATGAATTTACACAGTTCATGAACCCAATACGATTTTCACTATTAACTAAAGAGCATCTATGTAAGATATGCTGTGGTTTGTTACAGTTTCATAATCAGAGTTCAACTAGATATGGTCCATATGAGTAAGAAACACAGTACTTTTTTTCTGTACATGCTCATAATTCTTTCTATATTGCAGTCTCTGGAAAGAAGAGGATGCTTCTTGCGTTAAAACAGTGGGTGTTTCAGGAATGAGAACACTGGTCTGAATTTCCCTTCACAAACGGAGTTAAACCAAAGCCTCTGTATCTTCCTACAAGCAAGAGTTCATTTCTGGTAAGCCCAGTGATTTTTCGGCTCAAATGATTTTACACAGTTCACGAAACCAACACGTTTTTCACTATTAATTATAGAGAATCTGTGTAAGAGATGCTGTAGTTTGTTACAGTTTCATAAGCAGAGTTCAACTAGATATGGTCCATATGAGTAGGAAACCCAGTTGATTGTTTCTTAGCATGTTCATATTTCTTGCTGTATTAGAGACGCTGGAAAGAAGAGCATGCTTCTGGCGTTAAAACAGAGTATGTTTCATGGATGAGAACACTGGACTGAATTTCCCTTCACAAACGGAGTTAAACCAAAGCCTCTGTGTCTTCCTACAAGCAAGAGTTCATTTCCGGTAAACCCAGTGATTTTTCGGATCAAATGAATTTACACAGTTCACGCACCCAACACGTTTTTCACTACAAATGAAAGAACATTTTTGTAAGAGATGCTGTGGTTTGTTACAGTTTCATAATCAGAGTTCAACTAGATATGGTCCGTATGAGTAGGAAACACATTTCTGTTTTTCTGACCATGCTCATATTTCTTGCTGTATTGGAGACGCTGGTAAGAAGAGCATGCTTCTTGAGTTAAAACAGATTATGTTTCAAGGATGAGAACACTGGTCTGAATTTTCCATCAGATACGGAGTTAAACCAAAGGCTCTGTTTCTTGCTACAAGCAAGAGTTCATTTCGGGTAAGGCCAATGATTTTTCGCCTCAAAAGAATTTACACAGTTCATGAACACAATACTTTTTTCACTATTAACTAAAGAGCATCTATGTAAGAGATGCTGTGGTTTGTTACAGTTTCATAAGCAGAGTTCAACTAGATATGGTCCAGATGAGTATGAAACACAGTTACTTTTTTCTGGACATGCTCATATTTCTTGTTGTGTTGCAGATTCCGGATATAAGAGGATGCTTCTTGCGTTAAAACAGAGGGTGTTTCATGTATGAGAACACTGGTCTGAATTTCCGTTCACAAACGGAGTTAAACCAAAATCTATGTGTCTTCCTAAAAGCAAGAGTTCCTTTCCGGTAAACCCAGTGATTTTTAGGCTCAAATGAATTTACACAGTTCACGAACTCAACACGATTTTCACTATTAACTAAAGAGCATCTATGTAAGAGATGCTGTAGTTTGTTACAGTTTCATAATCAGAGTTCAACTAGTTATGGTCCGTGTGAGTAAGAAACACAGTTCATTTTTTCTGGACATGCTCATATTTCTTGTTGTATTGCAGATTCTGGACAGAAGAGGATGCTTCTTGCGTTAAAACAGAGGGTGTTTCATGGATGAGAACACTGGTCTGAATTTTCCTTCAGAATCGGAGTTAAACAAATGTCTCTGTGTCTTTCTACAAGCAAGAGTTCATTTCCAGTATACCCAGTGATTTTTCGGCTCAAATGAATTTACACAGTTCACGAACCCAACACGTTTTTCACTATTAACTAAAGAGCATCTACGTAAGAGATGCTCTGGTTTGTTATAGTTGCATAAGCAGAGTTCAACTAGATATGGTCCGTATGAGTAGGAAACAGAGTTCTTTTTTTCTGGACATGCTCATATTTCTTGCTGTATTGGAGACGTTGCAAAGAAGAGAATGCTTCTTGAGTTAAAACCGAGTATGTTTCATGGATGAGAACACTGGTCTGTATTTTCCATCAGAAACGGAGTTAAACCAAAGGCTCTGTTTCCTGTTACAAGCAAGAGTTCATTTCGGGTAAGTCCAGTGATTTTTCGCCTCAAATGAATTTACACAGTTCATGAACACAACACGTTTTTCACTATTAACTAAAGGGCATCTATGTAAGAGATGCTGTGGTTTGTTACAGTTTCATAAGCAGAGTTCAACTAGTTATGGTTTGTATTAGTAGGAAACACAGTTCATTTTTTCCGGACATGCTCATATTTCTTTCTATATTGCAGATTCTGGACAGAAGAGGATGCTTCTTGCGTTAAAACAGAGGGTGTTTCATGGATGAGAACACTGTTCTCAATTTCCGTTCACAAACGGAGTTAAACCAACGCCTCTGAGTCTTCCTACAAACAAGAGAACATTTCCGGTAAACCCAGAGGTTTTTCGGCTCAAATGAATTTACACAGTTCATGAACCCAATACGATTTTCACTATTAACTAAAGAGCATCTATGTAAGAGATGCTGTTGTTTTTTACAGTTTCATAATCAGAGTTCAACGAGATATGGTCCATATGAGTAGGAAACACAGTAATTTTTTTCTGTACATGCTCATAATTCTTGCTGTATTGCAGACTCTGGAAAGAAGAGGATGCTTCTTGCATTAAAACACAGTATGTTTCATGGATGAGAACACTGGTCTGAATTTTCCATCAGAAACGGAGTTAAATCAAAAGCTCTATTTCTTGCTACAAGCAAGAGTTCATTTCGGGTAAGCCCAGTGATTTTTCGCCTCAAATGAATTTACACAGTTCATGAACACAATAATTTTTTCACTATTAACTAAAGAGCATCTATGTAAGAGATGCTGTGGTTTGTTACAGTTTCATAATCAGATTTCAACTAGTTATGGTCCGTATGAGTAGGAAACACAGTTCCTTTTTTCAGGACATGCCCATATTTCTTGCTGTATTGCAGATTCTGGAAAGAAGAGGATGCTTCTTGCGTTAAAACAGAGGGTGTTTCATGGATGAGAACCCTGGTCTGAATTTCCGTTCACAAACAGATTTAAACCAAAGTCTTTGTGTCTTCCTACAAGCAAGAGTTCATTTCCGGTAAACCCAGTGATTTTTCAGCTCAATGAATTTACACAGTTCACGAACCCAACACGTTTTTCACTATTAACTAAAGAGCATCTATGTAAGAGATGCTGTGGTTTGTTACAGTTTAATGAGCAGAGTTCAACTAGATATTGTCTGTATGAGTAGGAAATTTAGTTCTTTTTTTCTGGGCCTGCTCATGTTTCTTGCTGTATTAGAGATGCTGGAAAGAAGAGCATGCTTCTTGCGTTAAAACACAGTGTGTTTCATGGATGAGAACTCTGTTCTGAATTTCCCTTCAGAATCGGAGTGACACCAAAGCCTCTGTTTCTTCCTACAAGCAAGAGTTCATTTCCAGTAAACCCAGTGATTTTTCAGCTCAAATGAATTTACACAGTTCATGATCCCAATTCCTTTTTTCACTAATAACTAAAGAGCATCTATGTAAGATATGCTGTTGTTTGTTACAGTTTAATAAGCAGAGTTCAACTAGATATGGTCCATATGAGTAGGAAACCCAGTTCTTTTTTTCTGGACATGCTCATATTTCTTGCTGTATTGCAGACTCTGGAAAGAAGAGGATGCTTCTTGCGTTAAAACAGAGGGTGTTTCATGAATGAGAACACTGGTCTGAATTTTCCTTCAGAAACGGAGTTAAACCAAGGTCTCTGTGTCTTTCTACAAGCAAGAGTTCATTTCCAGTAAACCAAGTGATTTTTCGGCTCAAAGAATTTACACAGTTCACGAACCCAATACGTTTTTCACTATTAACTAAAGAGCATCTGTGTAAGAGATGCTGTAGGTTGTTACAGTTTCATAATTAGAGTTCAACTCGTTATGGTCTGTATGAGTGGGAAACACAGTTCCTTTTTTCTGGACACGCTCATATCTCTTGCTGTATTGCAGATTCTGGACAGAAGAGGATGCTTCTTGCATTAAAACAGAGGGTGTTTCATCGATGAGAACACTGGTCTGAATTTCCGTTCACAAACGGAGTTAAACCAAATTCTTTGTGTCTTCCTACAAGCAAGAGTTCATTTCCGGTAAACCCAGTGATTTTTTGGCTCAAATGAATTTACAAATTTCATGAACCCAACAGGTTTTTCACTATTAACTAAAGAGCATCTATGTAAGAGATGCTGTAGTTTGTTACAGTTTCATAATCAGAGTTCAACTATTTATGGTTTGTATGAGTAGGAAACACAGTTCATTTTTTCTGGACATGCTCATATTTCTTGCTGTTTTGCAGATTATGGACAGAAGAGGATGCTTCTTGCGTTAAAACAGAGGGTGTTTCATGGATGAGAACACTGGTCTGAATTTCCGTTCACAAACGGAATTAAACCAACGCCTCTGAGTCTTCCTACAATCAAGAGTTCATTTCCGGTTAACCCAAGTGTTTTTCGGCTCAAATGAATTTACACAGTTCATGAACCCAATACAATTTTCACTATTAACTAAAGAGCATCTATGTAAGAGATGCTGTGGTTTGTTACAGTTTCATAAGCAAAGTGTAACTGGATATGGTCCCTATGAGTAAGAATCACAGTTCTTTTTTTCTGGACATGCTCATATTTCTTGCTGTATTGGAGACACTGGAAAGAAGAGCATGCTTCTTGAGTTAAAACAGAGAATGTTTCATGGATGAGAACACTGGTCTGAATTTTCCATCAGAAACGGAGTTAAATCAAAAGCTCTATTTCTTGCTACAAGCAAGAGTTCATTTCGGGTAAGCCCAGTGATTTTTCGCCTCAAATGAATTTACACAGTTCATGAACACAATAATTTTTTCACTATTAACTAAAGAGCATCTATGTAAGAGATGCTGTGGTTTGTTACAGTTTCATAATCAGATTTCAACTAGTTATGATCCGTATGAGTAGGAAACACAGTTCCTTTTTTCAGGACATGCCCATATTTCTTGCTGTATTGCAGATTCTGGAAAGAAGAGGATGCTTCTTGCGTTAAAACAGAGGGTGTTTCATGGATGAGAACCCTGGTCTGAATTTCCGTTCACAAACAGATTTAAACCAAAGTCTTTGTGTCTTCCTACAAGCAAGAGTTCATTTCCGGTAAACCCAGTGATTTTTCAGCTCAATGAATTTACACAGTTCACGAACCCAACACGTTTTTCACTATTAACTAAAGAGCATCTATGTAAGAGATGCTGTGGTTTGTTACAGTTTAATGAGCAGAGTTCAACTAGATATTGTCTGTATGAGTAGGAAATTTAGTTCTTTTTTTCTGGGCCTGCTCATGTTTCTTGCTGTATTAGAGATGCTGGAAAGAAGAGCATGCTTCTTGCGTTAAAACACAGTGTGTTTCATGGATGAGAACTCTGTTCTGAATTTCCCTTCAGAATCGGAGTGACACCAAAGCCTCTGTTTCTTCCTACAAGCAAGAGTTCATTTCCAGTAAACCCAGTGATTTTTCAGCTCAAATGAATTTACACAGTTCATGATCCCAATTCCTTTTTTCACTATTAACTAAAGAGCATCTATGTAAGATATGCTGTTGTTTGTTACAGTTTAATAAGCAGAGTTCAACTAGATATGGTCCATATGAGTAGGAAACCCAGTTCTTTTTTTCTGGACATGCTCATATTTCTTGCTGTATTGCAGACTCTGGAAAGAAGAGGATGCTTCTTGCGTTAAAACAGAGGGTGTTTCATGAATGAGAACACTGGTCTGAATTTTCCTTCAGAAACGGAGTTAAACCAAGGTCTCTGTGTCTTTCTACAAGCAAGAGTTCATTTCCAGTAAACCAAGTGATTTTTCGGCTCAAAGAATTTACACAGTTCACGAACCCAACACGTTTTTCACTATTAACTAAAGAGCATCTGTGTAAGAGATGCTGTAGGTTGTTACAGTTTCATAATTAGAGTTCAACTCGTTATGGTCTGTATGAGTGGGAAACACAGTTCCTTTTTTCTGGACACGCTCATATCTCTTGCTGTATTGCAGATTCTGGACAGAAGAGGATGCTTCTTGCATTAAAACAGAGGGTGTTTCATCGATGAGAACACTGGTCTGAATTTCCGTTCACAAACGGAGTTAAACCAAATTCTTTGTGTCTTCCTACAAGCAAGAGTTCATTTCCGGTAAACCCAGTGATTTTTTGGCTCAAATGAATTTACAAAGTTCATGAACCCAACAGGTTTTTCACTATTAACTAAAGAGCATCTATGTAAGAGATGCTGTAGTTTGTTACAGTTTCATAATCAGAGTTCAACTATTTATGGTTTGTATGAGTAGGAAACACAGTTCATTTTTTCTGGACATGCTCATATTTCTTGCTGTTTTGCAGATTATGGACAGAAGAGGATGCTTCTTGCGTTAAAACAGAGGGTGTTTCATGGATGAGAACACTGGTCTGAATTTCCGTTCACAAACGGAATTAAACCAACGCCTCTGAGTCTTCCTACAATCAAGAGTTCATTTCCGGTTAACCCAAGTGTTTTTCGGCTCAAATGAATTTACACAGTTCATGAACCCAATACAATTTTCACTATTAACTAAAGAGCATCTATGTAAGAGATGCTGTGGTTTGTTACAGTTTCATAAGCAAAGTGTAACTGGATATGGTCCCTATGAGTAAGAATCACAGTTCTTTTTTTCTGGATATGCTCATATTTCTTGCTGTATTGCAGATTCTGGACAGAAGAGGAAGCTTCTTGCGTTAAAACAGAGGGTGTTTCATGGATGAGAACACTGGTCTGAATTTTCCATCAGAAATGGAGTTAAATCAAAGGCTCTGTTTCTTGCTACAAGCAAGATTTCATTTCGGTTGAGCCCAGTGATTTTTCGCCTGAAATGAATTTACACAGTTCATGAACACAAAACGTTTTTCACTATTAACAAAAGAGCATCTATGTAAGAGATACTGTGGTTTGATACAATTTCATAAGCAGAGTTCAACTAGATATGGTCCGTATGAATAGGAAACAGTTCTTTTTTTCGGGGCATGCTCATGTTTCTTGCTGTATTAGAGATGCTGGAAAGAAGAGCATGCTTCTTGCGTTAAAACAGAGTGTGTTTCATGGATGAGAACTCTGGTCTGAATTTCCGTTCACAAACGGAGTGAAACCAAAGCATCTGTGTTTTCCTGCAAGCAAGAGTTCATTTCCGGTAAACCCAGGGGTTTTTCGGCTCAAATTAATTTATACAGTTCACGAACCCAACAGGTTTTTCACTATAAATGAAAGAACATTTTTGTAAGAGATGCTGTGGTTTGTTACACTTTCATAAGCAAAGTTTAACTGGATATGGTCCCTATGAGTAAGAATCACAGTTCTTTTTTTCTGGGCATGCTCATGTTTCTTGCTGTATTGGAGACGCTGGAAAGAAGAGCATGCTTCTGGCGTAAAAACAGAGTATGTTTCATGGATGAGTACAACGGTCTGAATTTTCCATCAGAAACGGAGTTAAACCAAAGTCTCTGTGTCTTCCTACAAGCAAGAGTTCATTTCCGGTAAACCCAGTGATTTTTCGGCTCAAATGATTTTACACAGTTCACGAAACCAACACGTTTTTCACTATTAACTATAGAGCATCTGTGTAAGAGATGCTGTAGTTTGTTACAGTTTTATAATCAGAGTTCAACTAGATATGGTCCATATGAGTTCGAAACACAGTTCATTTTTTCTGGACATGCTCATATATCTTGCTGTATTGCAGATTCTGGACAGAAGAGGATGCTTCTAGCGTTAAAACAGAGGGTGTTTCATGGATGAGAACTCTGGTCTGAATTTCCCTTCACAAACGGAGTTAAACCAAAGGCTCTGTTTCTTGCTACAAGCAAGAGTTCATTTCGAGTAAGCCCAGTGATTTTTCGCCTCAAATGAATTTACACAGTTCATGAACACAATACGATATTCACTATTAACTAAAGAGCATCTATGTAAGAGATGCTGTGGTTTGTTACAATTTCATAAGCAGAGTTCAACTAGATATGGTCCATATGAGTAGGAAACACAGTTCTTTTTTTCTGGACATGCTCATATTTCTTGCTGTATTGGAGACGCTGGAAAGAAGAGCATGCTTCTTGCGTTAAAACAGAGTGTGTTTCATGGATGAGAACTCCGGTCTGAATTTCCGTTCACAAACGGAGTGAAACCAAAGCCTCTGTGTCTTCCTACAAGCTAGAGATCATTTCCGGTAAACCCAGGGGTTTTTCGGCTCAAATGAATTTACACAGTTCACGAACCCAACAGGTTTTTCACTATAAATGAAAGAACATTTTTGTAAGAGATGCTGTGGTTTGTTACAGTTTCATAAGCAAATTTTAACTGGATATGTTCCCTATGAGTAAGAATCACAGTTCTTTTTTTCTGGGCATGCTCATGTTTCTTGCTGTATTGGAGAGGCTGGAAAGAAGAGCATGCTTCTCGCGTTAAAACAGAGTATGTTTCATGGTTGAGTACAACGGTCTGAATTTTCCATCAGAAACGGAGTTAAACCAAAGTCTCTGTGTCTTCCTACAAGCAAGAGTTCATTTCCGGTAAACCTAGTGATTTTTCGGCTCAAATAAACTTACACAGTTCACGAACCCAGCACGTTTTTCACTATTAACTAAAGAGCATCTATGTAAGAGATGCTGTGGTTTGTTACAGTTTCATAATCAGAGTTCAACTAGATATGGTCCGTATGAGTAGGAAACACATTTCTTTTTTTCTGACCATGCTCATATTTCTTGCTGTATTGGAGACGCTGGAAAGAAGAGCATGCTTCTTGAGTTAAAACAGATTATGTTTCAAGGATGAGAACACTGGTCTGAATTTTCCATCAGATACGGAGTTAAACCAAAGGCTCTGTTTCTTGCTACAAGCAAGAGTTCATTTCGGGTAAGGCCAATGATTTTTCGCCTCAAAAGAATTTACAGAGTTCATGAACACAATACGTTTTTCACTATTAACTAAAGAGCATCTATGTAAGAGATGCTGTGGTTTGTTACAGTTTCATAAGCAGAGTTCAACTAGATATGGTCCAGATGAGTAGGAAACACAGTTACTTTTTTCTGGACATGCTCATATTTCTTGCTGTATTGCAGATTCTGGACATAAGAGGATGCTTCTTGCGTTAAAACAGAGGGTGTTTCATGTATGAGAACACTGGTCTGAATTTCCGTTCACAAACGGAGTTAAACCAAAGTCTATGTGTCTTCCTAAAAGCAAGAGTTCCTTTCCGGTAAACCCAGTGATTTTTAGGCTCAAATGAATTTACACAGTTCACGAACTCAACACGATTTTCACTATTAACTAAAGAGCATCTATGTAAGAGATGCTGTGGTTTGTTACAGTTTCATAATCAGAGTTCAACTAGTTATGGTCCGTATGAGTAAGAAACACAGTTCATTTTTTCTGGACATGCTCATATTTCTTGTTGTATTGCAGATTCTGGACAGAAGAGGATGCTTCTTGCGTTAAAACAGAGGGTGTTTCATGGATGAGAACACTGGTCTGAATTTTCCTTCAGAATCGGAGTTAAACAAAAGTCTCTGTGTCTTTCTACAAGCAAGAGTTCATTTCCAGTATACCCAGTGATTTTTTGGCTCAAATGAATTTACACAGTTCACGAACCCAACACCTTTTTCACTATTAACTAAAGAGCATCTACGTAAGAGATGCTCTGGTTTGTTTTAGTTTCATAAGCAGAGTTCAACTAGATATGGTCCGTATGAGTAGGAAACACAGTTCTTTTTTTCTGGACATGCTCATATTTCTTGCTGTATTGGAGACGCTGCAAAGAAGAGAATGCTTCTTGAGTTAAAACCGAGTATGTTTCATGGATGAGAACACTGGTCTGTATTTTCCATCAGAA
The DNA here is from genome assembly GCA_949786385.1 of Onychomys leucogaster. Lineage (NCBI taxonomy): Eukaryota > Metazoa > Chordata > Mammalia > Rodentia > Cricetidae > Onychomys > Onychomys leucogaster. The sequence continues at coordinate 504,875 of CATKUP010000012.1, read as the reverse complement.
ACGGAGTTAAACCAAAGGCTCTGTTTCCTGATACAGGCAAGAGTTCATTTTGGGTAAGTCCAGTGATTTTTCGCCTCAAATGAATTTACACAGTTCATGAACACAACACATTTTTCACTATTAACTAAAGGGCATCTATGTAAGAGATGCTGTGGTTTGTTACAGTTTCATAAGCAGAGTTCAATTAGATATGGTCCATATGAGTAGGAAACACAGTAATTTTTTTTCTGTACATGCTCATAATTCTTGCTGTATTGCAGACTCTGCAAAGAAGAGGATGCTTCTTGCATTAAAACAGAGTATGTTTCATGGATGAGTACACCGGTCTGAATTTTCCAGCAGAAACGGAGTTAAACCAAAGTCTCTGTGTCTTCCTACAAGCAAGAGTTCATTTCCGGTAAACCCAGTGATTTTTCGGCTCAAATGATTTTACACAGTTCACGAAACCAACACATTTTTCACTATTAATTACAAAGCATCTGTGTAAGAGATGCTGTAGTTTGTTACAGTTTCATAAGCAGAGTTCAACTAGATATGGTCCGTATGAGTAGGAAACACAGTTCTTTTTTTCTGGACATGCTCATATTTCTTGCTGTATTGGAGACGCTGTTAAGAAGAGCCTGCTTCTTGAGTTATAACAGAGTATGTTTCATGGATGAGAACACTGGTCTGAATTTTCCATCAGAAACGGAGTTAAACCAAAAGCTCTATTTCTTGCTACAAGCAAGAGTTCATTTCAGGTAAGCCCAGTGATTTTTCGCTTCAAATGAATTTACACAGTTCATGAACACAATAATTTTTTCACTATTAACTAAAGAGCATCTATGTAAGAGATGCTGCGGTTTGTTACAGTTTCATAATCAGATTTCAACTAGTTATGGTCCGTATGAGTAGGAAACACAGTTCCTTTTTTCAGGACATGCTCATATTTCTTGCTGTATTGCAGATTCTGGACAGAAGTGGATGCTTCTGGTGTTAAAACAGAGGGTGTTTCATGGATGAGAACACTGGTCTGAATTTCCGTTCACAAACAGATTTAAACCAAAGTCTTTGTGTCTTCCTACAAGCAAGAGTTCATTTCCGGTAAACCCAGTGATTTTTCAGCTCAAATGAATTTACACAGTTCACGAACCCAACACGCTTTTCACTATTAACTAAAGAGCATCTATGTAAAAGTTGCTGTGGTTTGTTACAGTTTAATGAGCAGAGTTCAACTAGACATTGTCCGTATGAGTAGGAAATATAGTTCTTTTTTTCTGGGCCTGCTCATGTTTCTTGCTGTATTAGAGATGCTGGAAAGAAGAGCTTGCTTCTTGCGTTAAAACAGAGTGTGTTTCATGGATGAGAACTCTGCTCTGAATTTCCCTTCAGAATCGGAGTGACACCAAAGCCTCTGTTTCTTCCTACAAGCAAGAGTTCATTTCCAGTAAACCCAGTGATTTTTCAGCTCAAATGAATTTACACAGTTCATGATCCCAATTCCTTTTTTCACTATTAACTAAAGAGCATCTATGTAAGAGATGCTGTTGTTTGTTACAGTTTAATAAGCAGAGTTCAACTAGATATGGTCCATATGAGTAGGAAACCCAGTTCTTTTTTTCTGGACATGCTCATATTTCTTGCTGTATTGCAGACTCTGGAAAGAAGAGGATGCTTCTTGCGTTAAAACAGAGGGTGTTTCATGAATGAGAACACTGGTCTGAATTTTCCTTCAGAAACGGAGTTAAACCAAGGTCTCTGTGTCTTTCTACAAGCAAGAGTTCATTTCCGGTAAACCAAGTGATTTTTCGGCTCAAAGAATTTACACAGTTCACGAACCCAACACGTTTTTCACTGTTAACTAAAGAGCATCTGTGTAAGAGATGCTGTAGGTTGTTACAGTTTCATAATCAGAGTTCAACTCGTTATGGTCTGTATGAGTGGGAAACACAGTTCCTTTTTTCTGGACACGCTCATATCTCTTGCTGTATTGCAGATTCTGGACAGAAGAGGATGCTTCTTGCATTAAAACAGAGGGTGTTTCATCGATGAGAACACTGGTCTGAATTTCCGTTCACAAACGGAGTTAAACCATATTCTTTGTGTCTTCCTACAAGCAAGAGTTCATTTCCGGTAAACCCAGTGATTTTTTGGCTCAAATGAATTTACAAAGTTCACGAACCCAACAGGTTTTTCACTATTAACTAAAGAGCATCTATGTAAGAGATGCTGTAGTTTGTTACAGTTTCATAATCATAGTTCAACTATTTATGGTTTGTATGAGTAGGAAACACAGTTCATTTTTTCTGGACATTCTCATATTTCTTGCTGTATTGCAGATTATGGACAGAAGAGGATGCTTCTTGCGTTAAAACAGAGGGTGTTTCATGGATGAGAACACTGGTCTGAATTTCCTTTCACAAACGGAGTTAAACCAACGCCTCTGAGTCTTCCTACAAGCAAGAGTTCATTTCCGGTAAACCCAGGGGTTTTTCGGCTCAAATGAATTTACACAGTTCACGAACCCAACACGTTTTTCACTATAAATGAAAGAACATTTTTGTAAGATGCTGTGGTTTGTTACAGTTTCATAAGCAACGTTTAACTGGATATGGTCCCTATGAGTAAGAATCACAGTTCTTTTTACTTGGCATGCTCATGTTTCTTGCTGTATTGGAGACGCTGGAATGAAGAGCATGGTTCTCACGTTAAAACAGAGTATGTTTCATGGATGAGTACACCGGTCTGAATTTTCCATCAGGAATGGAGTTAAACCACAGTCTTTGTGTCTTCCTACAAGCAAGAGTTCATTTCCGGTAAGCCCAGTGATTTTTCGGCTCAAATGATTTTACACAGTTCACGAAACCAGCACGTTTTTCACTATTAATTATAGAGCATCTGTGTATGAGATGCTGTACTTTGTTACAGTTTCATAAGCAGAGTTCAACTAGATATGGTCCATAAGAGTAGGAAACACAGTTCTTTGTTTCTGGACATGCTCATATTTCTTGCTGTATTGGAGACGCTGGAAAGAAGAGCATGCTTCTTGCGTTAAAACAGAGTGTGTTTCATGGATGAGAACTCTGGTCTGAATTTCCCTTCACAAACGGAGTGAAACCAAATCCTCTGTGTCTTCCTACAAGCAAGAGTTCATTTCCGGTATACCCAGTGATTTTTCGGCTCAAATGAATTTACACAGTTCACGAACCCAACACAATTGTCACTATTAACTAAATATCATCTATGTAAGTGATGCTGTGGTTTGTTACAGTTTCATGAGCAGAGTTCAAACAGATATGGTCCGTATGAGTAGGAAACAGAGTTCATTTTTTCGGGGCATGCTCATTTTTCTGGCTATATTAGAGATGCTGGAAAGAAGAGCATGCTTCTTGCGTTAAAACAGAGTGTGTTTCATGGATGAGAACTCTGGTGTGTATTTCCCTTCACAAACGGAGTGAAACCAAAGGCTCTGTTTCTTGCTACAAGCAAGAGTTCATATCGGGTAAGCCCAGTATTTTTCGCCTCAAATGAATTTACACATTTCATGAACACAATACGTTTTTCACTATTAACTAAAGAGCATCTATGTAAGAGATGCTGTGGTTTGTTACAGTTTCATAAGCAGAGTTCAACTAGATATGGTCCATATGAGTAGGAAACACAGTTCTTTTTTTCTGGACATGCTCATATTTCTTGCTGTATTGGAGACGCTGGAAAGAAGAGCATGCTTCTTGAGTTAAAACAGAGTATGTTTCATGGATGTGAACTCTGGTCTGAATTTCCCTTCACAAACGGAGTGAAAGCAAAGCCTCTGTGTCTTCCTACAAGCAAGAGTTCATTTCCAGTAAACTCAGTCATTTTTCGGCTCAAATGAATTTACACAGTTCATGAACCCAATGCGTTTTTCACTATTAACTAAAGAGCATCTATGTAAGAGATGCTGTGGTTTGTTACAGTTTCATAAGCAAAGTTTAACTGGATATGGTCCCTATGAGTAAGAATCACAGTTCTTTTTTTCTGGGCATGCTCATGTTTATTGCTGTATTGGAGACGCTGGAAAGAAGAGCATGCTTCTCGCGTTAAAACAGAGTATGTTTAATGGATGAGTACACTGGTCTGAATTTCCGTTCACAAACAGATTTAAACCAAAGTCTTTGTGTCTTCTTACAAGCAAGAGTTCATTTCCGGTAAACCCAGTGATTTTTTGGCTCAAATGAATTTACACAGTTCACGAACACAACACGTTTTTCACTATTAACTAAAGAGCATCTATGTAAGAGATGCTGGAGTTTGTTACAGTTTCATAATCAGAGTTCAACTAGTTATGGTTTGTATGAGTAGGAAACACAGTTCCTTTTTTCTGGACATGCTCATATATCTTGCTGTATTGCAGATTCTGGACAGAAGAGGATGCATCTTGCGTTAAAACAGAGGGTGTTTCATTGATGAGAACACTGGTCTGAATTCCCGTTCACAAACAGATTTAAACAAAAGTCTTTGTGTCTTCCTACAAGCAAGAGTTCATTTCCGGTAAACCCAGTGATTTTTCGGATCAAATGATTTTACACAGTTCACGAAACCAACATGTTTTTCACTATTAATTATAGAGCATCTGTGTAAGAGATGCTTTAGTTTGTTACAGTTTCATAAGCAGAGTTCAACTAGATATGGTCCATATGAGTAGGAAACACAGTTGTTTGTTTCTGGACATGTTCATATTTCTTGCTGTATTAGAGACGTTGGAAAGAAGAGCATTCTTCTGGCGTTAAAACAGAGTATGTTTCATGGATGAGAACACTGGTCTGAATTTCCCTTCACAAACGGAGTTAAACCAAAGCCTCTGTGTCTTCCTACAAGCAAGAGTTCATTTCCAGTAAACCCAGTGATTTTTCGGTTCAAATGAATTTACGCAGTACACGAACCAAACACGTTTTTCACTATAAATGAAAGAACATTTTTGTAAGAGATGCTGTGGTTTGTTACAGTTTCATAAGCAACGTTTAACTGGATATGGTCCCTATGAGTAAGAATCACAGATCTTTTTTTCTTGGCATGCTCATGTTTCTTGCTGTATTGGAGACGCTGGAATGAAGAGCATGGTTCTCACGTTAAAACAGAGTATGTTTCATGGATGAGTACACCGGTCTGAATTTACCATCAGGAATGGAGTTAAACCAAAGTCTTTGTGTCTTCCTACAAGCAAGAGTTCATTTCCGGTAAGCCCAGTGATTTCTCGGCTCAAATGATTTTACACAGTTCACGAAACCAACACGTTTTTCACTATTAATTATAGAGCATCTGTGTAAGAGATGCTGTAGTTTGTTACAGTTTCATAAGCAGAGTTCAACTAGATATGGTCCATAAGAGTAGGAAACACAGTTCTTTGTTTCTGGACATGCTCATATTTCTTGCTGTATTAGAGACGCTGGAAAGAAGAGCATGCTTCATGCATTAAAACAGAGTGTGTTTCATGGATGAGAACTCTGGTCTGAATTTCCCTTCACAAACGGAGTGAAACCAAAGGCTCTGTTTCTTGCTACAAGCAAGAGTTCATATCGGGTAAGCCCAGTATTTTTCGCATCAAATGAATTTACACATTTCATGAACACAATACGTTTTTCACTATTAACTAAAGAGCATCTATGTAAGAGATGCTGTGGTTTGTTACAGTTTCATAAGCAGAGTTCAACTAGATATGGTCCATATGAGTAGGAAACACAGTTCTTTTTTTCTGGACATGCCCATATATCTTGCTGTATTGGAGAAGCTGGAAAGAAGAGCATGCTTCTTGAGTTAAAACAGAGTATGTTTCATGGATGAGAACTCTGGTCTGAATTTCCCTTCACAAACGGAGTGAAACCAAAGCCTCTGTGTCTTACTACAAGCAAGAGTTCATTTCCGGTAAACTCAGTCATTTTTCGGCTCAAATGAATTTACACAGTTCATGAACCCAATACGTTTTTCATTATTAACTAAAGAGCATCTATGTAAGAGATGCTGTGGTTTGTTACAGTTTCATAAGTAAAGTTTAACTGGATATGGTCCCTATGAGTAAGAATCACAGTTCTTTTTTTCTGGGCATGCTCATGTTTATTGCTGTATTGGAGACGCTGGAAAGAAGAGGATGCTTCTCACGTTAAAATAGAGTATGTTTCATGGATGAGTACACTGGTCTGAATTTCCGTTCACAAACAGATTTAAACCAAAGTCTTTGTGTCTTCCTACAAGCAAGAGTTCATTTTCGGTAATACCAGTGATTTTTCCGCTGAAATGAATTTACACAATTCACGAACACAACACGTTTTTCACTATTAACTAAAGAGCATCTATGTAAGAGATGCTGTAGTTTGTTTCAGTTTCATAATCAGTGTTCAACTGGATATGGTCCGTATGAGTATGAAACACAGTTCATTTTTTCTGGGCATGCTCATATTTCTTGCTCTATTGCAGATTCTGGACAGAAGAGGATGCTTCTTGCGTTAAAACTGAGGGTGTTTCATGGATGAGAACTCTGTTCTGAATTTCCCTTCACAAACGGAGTTAAACCAAAGGCTCTTTGTCCTCCTACAAGCAAGAGATCATTTCAGTTAAATCCATTGATTTTTCGGCTCAAATGATTTTACACAGTTCACCAACCCAACACGATTTTCACTATTAACTAAAGAGCATCTATGTAAGAGATGCTGTGGTTTGTTACAGTTTAATGAGCAGAGTTCAACTAGATATGGTCCGCATGAGTAGGAAACATAGGTCTGTTTTTCTGGGCATGCTCATGTTTCTTGCTGTATTAGAGATGCTGGAAAGAAGAGCATGCTTCTTGCATTAAAACAGAGTGTGTTTCATGGATGAGAACTCTGGTCTGAATTTCCCTTCAGAAATGGAGTGAAACCAAAGCCTCTGTGTCTTCCTACAAGCAAGAGTTCATTTGTGGTAAACCCAGTGATTTTTCGGCTCAATTGAATTTACACAGTTTACGAACCCAACACGTTTTCCCTATAAATGAAAGAACATCTATGTAAGAGATGCTGTGGTTAGTTACAGTTTCATAAGCAGAGTTCAACTAGAAATGGTCTGTATGAGTAGGAAACACAGTTCATTTTCTCTGGACATGCTCATATTTCTTGCTGTATTGCAGACTCTGCAAAGACGAGGATGATACTTGCGTTAAAACAGAGGGTGTTTCAGGGATGAGAACACCGGTCTGAATTTCCCTTCACAAACAGAGTTAAATCAAACTATCTGTGTCTTTCTGCAAGCAAGAGTTCATTTCCGGTAAACCCACTGATTTTTCGGCTCAAATGAATTTACACAGTTCAGGAAACCAACACGTTTTTCACTATTAACTAAAGAGCATCTATGTAAGAGATGCTGTGGTTTGTTACAGTTTCATAAGCAGAGTTAAACTAGATAATGTCTGTATCAGTTGGAAACACAGTTCTTTTTTCTGGACATGCTCATATTTCTTTCTGTATTGTGGACTCTGGAAAGAAGAGGATGCTTCTTGCGTTAAAACAGAGGGTGTTTCATGAATGAGAACACTGGTCTGAATTTTCCGTCAGAAACGGAGTTAAACCAAAATCTCTGTGTCTTTCTACAAGCAAGAGTTCATTTCCGGTAAACCCAGTGATTTTTCGGCTCAAATGAATTTACACAGTTCACGAACTCAACACGATTTTCACTATTAACTAAAGAGCATCTATGTAAGAGATGCTGTGGTTTGTTACAGTTTCATAATCAGAGTTCAACTAGTTATGGTCCGTATGAGTAAGAAACACAGTTCATTTTTTCTGGACATGCTCATATTTCTTGTTGTATTGCAGATTCTGGACAGAAGAGGATGCTTCTTGCGTTAAAACAGAGGGTGTTTCATGGATGAGAACACTGGTCTGAATTTTCCTTCAGAATCGGAGTTAAACAAAAGTCCCTGTGTCTTTCTACAAGCAAGAGTTCATTTCCAGTATACCCAGTGATTTTTCGGCTCAAATGAATTTACACAGTTCACGAACCCAACACCTTTTTCACTATTAACTAAAGAGCATCTACGTAAGAGATGCTCTGGTTTGTTTTAGTTTCATAAGCAGAGTTCAACTAGATATGGTCCGTATGAGTAGGAAACACAGTTCTTTTTTTCTGGACATGCTCATATTTCTTGCTGTATTGGAGACGCTGCAAAGAAGAGAATGCTTCTTGAGTTAAAACCGAGTATGTTTCATGGATGAGAACACTGGTCTGTATTTTCCATCAGAAACGGAGTTAAACCAAAGGCTCTGTTTCCTGATACAAGCAAGAGTTCATTTTGGGTAAGTCCAGTGATTTTTCGCCTCAAATGAATTTACACAGTTCATGAACACAACACATTTTTCACTATTAACTAAAGGGCATCTATGTAAGAGATGCTGAGGTTTGTTACAGATTCATAAGCAGAGTTCAATTAGATATGGTCCATATGAGTAGGAAACACAGTAATTTTTTTTCTGTACATGCTCATAATTCTTGCTGTATTGCAGACTCTGCAAAGAAGAGGATGCTTCTTGCATTAAAACAGAGTATGTTTCATGGATGAGTACACCGGTCTGAATTTTCCAGCAGAAACGGAGTTAAACCAAAGTCTCTGTGTCTTCCTACAAGCAAGAGTTCATTTCCGGTAAACCCAGTGATTTTTCGGCTCAAATGATTTTACACAGTTCACGAAACCAACACATTTTTCACTATTAATTACAAAGCATCTGTGTAAGAGATGCTGTAGTTTGTTACAGTTTCATAAGCAGAGTTCAACTAGATATGGTCCGTATGAGTAGGAAACACAGTTCTTTTTTTCTGGACATGCTCATATTTCTTGCTGTATTGGAGACGCTGTTAAGAAGAGCCTGCTTCTTGAGTTATAACAGAGTATGTTTCATGGATGAGAAAACTGGTCTGAATTTTCCATCAGAAACGGAGTTAAACCAAAAGCTCTATTTCTTGCTACAAGCAAGAGTTCATTTCAGGTAAGCCCAGTGATTTTTCGCTTCAAATGAATTTACACAGTTCATGAACACAATAATTTTTTCACTATTAACTAAAGAGCATCTATGTAAGAGATGCTGCGGTTTGTTACAGTTTCATAATCAGATTTCAACTAGTTATGGTCCGTATGAGTAGGAAACACAGTTCCTTTTTTCAGGACATGCTCATATTTCTTGCTGTATTGCAGATTCTGGACAGAAGAGGATGCTTCTGGTGTTAAAACAGAGGGTGTTTCATGGATGAGAACACTGGTCTGAATTTCCGTTCACAAACAGATTTAAACCAAAGTCTTTGTGTCTTCCTACAAGCAAGAGTTCATTTCCGGTAAACCCAGTGATTTTTCAGCTCAAATGAATTTACACAGTTCACGAACCCAACACGCTTTTCACTATTAACTAAAGAGCATCTATGTAAAAGTTGCTGTGGTTTGTTACAGTTTAATGAGCAGAGTTCAACTAGACATTGTCCGTATGAGTAGGAAATATAGTTCTTTTTTTCTGGGCCTGCTCATGTTTCTTGCTGTATTAGAGATGCTGGAAAGAAGAGCTTGCTTCTTGCGTTAAAACAGAGTGTGTTTCATGGATGAGAACTCTGCTCTGAATTTCCCTTCAGAGTCGGAGTGACACCAAAGCCTCTGTTTCTTCCTACAAGCAAGAGTTCATTTCCAGTAAACCCAGTGATTTTTCAGCTCAAATGAATTTACACAGTTCATGATCCCAATTCCTTTTTTCACTATTAACTAAAGAGCATCTATGTAAGAGATGCTGTTGTTTGTTACAGTTTAATAAGCAGAGTTCAACTAGATATGGTCCATATGAGTAAGAAACCCAGTTCTTTTTTTCTGGACATGCTCATATTTCTTGCTGTATTGCAGACTCTGGAAAGAAGAGGATGCTTCTTGCGTTAATAAAGAGGGTGTTTCATGGATGAGAAAACTGGTCTGAATTTTCCTTCAGAAACGGAGTTAAACCAAGGTCTCTGTGTCTTTCTACAAGCAAGAGTTCATTTCCGGTAAACCAAGTGATTTTTCGGCTCAAAGAATTTACACAGTTCACGAACCCAACACGTTTTTCACTGTTAACTAAAGAGCATCTGTGTAAGAGATGCTGTAGGTTGTTACAGTTTCATAATCAGAGTTCAACTCGTTATGGTCTGTATGAGTGGGAAACACAGTTCCTTTTTTCTGGACACGCTCATATCTCTTGCTGTATTGCAGATTCTGGACAGAAGAGGATGTTTCTTGCATTAAAACAGAGGGTGTTTCATCGATGAGAACACTGGTCTGAATTTCCGTTCACAAACGGAGTTAAACCATATTCTTTGTGTCTTCCTACAAGCAAGAGTTCATTTCCGGTAAACCCAGTGATTTTTTGGCTCAAATGAATTTACAAAGTTCACGAACCCAACAGGTTTTTCACTATTAACTAAAGAGCATCTATGTAAGAGATGCTGTAGTTTGTTACAGTTTCATAATCATAGTTCAACTATTTATGGTTTGTATGAGTAGGAAACACAGTTCATTTTTTCTGGACATTCTCATATTTCTTGCTGTATTGCAGATTATGGACAGAAGAGGATGCTTCTTGCGTTAAAACAGAGGGTGTTTCATGGATGAGAACACTGGTCTGAATTTCCTTTCACAAACGGAGTTAAACCAACGCCTCTGAGTCTTCCTACAAGCAAGAGTTCATTTCCGGTAAACCCAGGGGTTTTTCGGCTCAAATGAATTTACACAGTTCACGAACCCAACACGTTTTTCACTATAAATGAAAGAACATTTTTGTAAGATGCTGTGGTTTGTTACAGTTTCATAAGCAACGTTTAACTGGATATGGTCCCTATGAGTAAGAATCACAGTTCTTTTTACTTGGCATGCTCATGTTTCTTGCTGTATTGGAGACGCTGGAATGAAGAGCATGGTTCTCACGTTAAAACAGAGTATGTTTCATGGATGAGTACACCGGTCTGAATTTTCCATCAGGAATGGAGTTAAACCACAGTCTTTGTGTCTTCCTACAAGCAAGAGTTCATTTCCGGTAAGCCCAGTGATTTTTCGGCTCAAATGATTTTACACAGTTCACGAAACCAGCACGTTTTTCACTATTAATTATAGAGCATCTGTGTATGAGATGCTGTACTTTGTTACAGTTTCATAAGCAGAGTTCAACTAGATATGGTCCATAAGAGTAGGAAACACAGTTCTTTGTTTCTGGACATGCTCATATTTCTTGCTGTATTGGAGACGCTGGAAAGAAGAGCATGCTTCTTGCGTTAAAACAGAGTGTGTTTCATGGATGAGAACTCTGGTCTGAATTTCCCTTCACAAACGGAGTGAAACCAAATCCTCTGTGTCTTCCTACAAGCAAGAGTTCATTTCCGGTATACCCAGTGATTTTTCGGCTCAAATGAATTTACACAGTTCACGAACCCAACACAATTGTCACTATTAACTAAATATCATCTATGTAAGTGATGCTGTGGTTTGTTACAGTTTCATGAGCAGAGTTCAAACAGATATGGTCCGTATGAGTAGGAAACAGAGTTCATTTTTTCGGGGCATGCTCATTTTTCTGGCTATATTAGAGATGCTGGAAAGAAGAGCATGCTTCTTGCGTTAAAACAGAGTGTGTTTCATGGATGAGAACTCTGGTGTGTATTTCCCTTCACAAACGGAGTGAAACCAAAGGCTCTGTTTCTTGCTACAAGCAAGAGTTCATATCGGGTAAGCCCAGTATTTTTCGCCTCAAATGAATTTACACATTTCATGAACACAATACGTTTTTCACTATTAACTAAAGAGCATCTATGTAAGAGATGCTGTGGTTTGTTACAGTTTCATAAGCAGAGTTCAACTAGATATGGTCCATATGAGTAGGAAACACAGTTCTTTTTTTCTGGACATGCTCATATTTCTTGCTGTATTGGAGACGCTGGAAAGAAGAGCATGCTTCTTGAGTTAAAACAGAGTATGTTTCATGGATGTGAACTCTGGTCTGAATTTCCCTTCACAAACGGAGTGAAAGCAAAGCCTCTGTGTCTTCCTACAAGCAAGAGTTCATTTCCAGTAAACCCAGTCATTTTTCGGCTCAAATGAATTTACACAGTTCATGAACCCAATGCGTTTTTCACTATTAACTAAAGAGCATCTATGTAAGAGATGCTGTGGTTTGTTACAGTTTCATAAGCAAAGTTTAACTGGATATGGTCCCTATGAGTAAGAATCACAGTTCTTTTTTTCTGGGCATGCTCATGTTTATTGCTGTATTGGAGACGCTGGAAAGAAGAGCATGCTTCTCGCGTTAAAACAGAGTATGTTTAATGGATGAGTACACTGGTCTGAATTTCCGTTCACAAACAGATTTAAACCAAAGTCTTTGTGTCTTCTTACAAGCAAGAGTTCATTTCCGGTAAACCCAGTGATTTTTTGGCTCAAATGAATTTACACAGTTCACGAACACAACACGTTTTTCACTATTAACTAAAGAGCATCTATGTAAGAGATGCTGGAGTTTGTTACAGTTTCATAATCAGAGTTCAACTAGTTATGGTTTGTATGAGTAGGAAACACAGTTCCTTTTTTCTGGACATGCTCATATATCTTGCTGTATTGCAGATTCTGGACAGAAGAGGATGCATCTTGCGTTAAAACAGAGGGTGTTTCATTGATGAGAACACTGGTCTGAATTCCCGTTCACAAACAGATTTAAACAAAAGTCTTTGTGTCTTCCTACAAGCAAGAGTTCATTTCCGGTAAACCCAGTGATTTTTCGGATCAAATGATTTTACACAGTTCACGAAACCAACATGTTTTTCACTATTAATTATAGAGCATCTGTGTAAGAGATGCTTTAGTTTGTTACAGTTTCATAAGCAGAGTTCAACTAGATATGGTCCATATGAGTAGGAAACACAGTTGTTTGTTTCTGGACATGTTCATATTTCTTGCTGTATTAGAGACGTTGGAAAGAAGAGCATTCTTCTGGCGTTAAAACAGAGTATGTTTCATGGATGAGAACACTGGTCTGAATTTCCCTTCACAAACGGAGTTAAACCAAAGCCTCTGTGTCTTCCTACAAGCAAGAGTTCATTTCCAGTAAACCCAGTGATTTTTCGGTTCAAATGAATTTACGCAGTACACGAACCAAACACGTTTTTCACTATAAATGAAAGAACATTTTTGTAAGAGATGCTGTGGTTTGTTACAGTTTCATAAGCAACGTTTAACTGGATATGGTCCCTATGAGTAAGAATCACAGATCTTTTTTTCTTGGCATGCTCATGTTTCTTGCTGTATTGGAGACGCTGGAATGAAGAGCATGGTTCTCACGTTAAAACAGAGTATGTTTCATGGATGAGTACACCGGTCTGAATTTACCATCAGGAATGGAGTTAAACCAAAGTCTTTGTGTCTTCCTACAAGCAAGAGTTCATTTCCGGTAAGCCCAGTGATTTCTCGGCTCAAATGATTTTACACAGTTCACGAAACCAACACGTTTTTCACTATTAATTATAGAGCATCTGTGTAAGAGATGCTGTAGTTTGTTACAGTTTCATAAGCAGAGTTCAACTAGATATGGTCCATAAGAGTAGGAAACACAGTTCTTTGTTTCTGGACATGCTCATATTTCTTGCTGTATTAGAGACGCTGGAAAGAAGAGCATGCTTCATGCATTAAAACAGAGTGTGTTTCATGGATGAGAACTCTGGTCTGAATTTCCCTTCACAAACGGAGTGAAACCAAAGGCTCTGTTTCTTGCTACAAGCAAGAGTTCATATCGGGTAAGCCCAGTATTTTTCGCATCAAATGAATTTACACATTTCATGAACACAATACATTTTTCACTATTAACTAAAGAGCAGCTATGTAAGAGATGCTGTGGTTTGTTACAGTTTCATAAGTAAAGTTTAACTGGATATGGTCCCTATGAGTAAGAATCACAGTTCTTTTTTTCTGGGCATGCTCATGTTTATTGCTGTATTGGAGACGCTGGAAAGAAGAGGATGCTTCTCACGTTAAAATAGAGTATGTTTCATGGATGAGTACACTGGTCTGAATTTCCGTTCACAAACAGATTTAAACCAAAGTCTTTGTGTCTTCCTACAAGCAAGAGTTCATTTTCGGTAATACCAGTGATTTTTCCGCTGAAATGAATTTACACAATTCACGAACACAACACGTTTTTCACTATTAACTAAAGAGCATCTATGTAAGAGATGCTGTAGTTTGTTTCAGTTTCATAATCAGTGTTCAACTGGATATGGTCCGTATGAGTATGAAACACAGTTCATTTTTTCTGGGCATGCTCATATTTCTTGCTCTATTGCAGATTCTGGACAGAAGAGGATGCTTCTTGCGTTAAAACTGAGGGTGTTTCATGGATGAGAACTCTGTTCTGAATTTCCCTTCACAAACGGAGTTAAACCAAAGGCTCTTTGTCCTCCTACAAGCAAGAGATCATTTCAGTTAAATCCATTGATTTTTCGGCTCAAATGATTTTACACAGTTCACCAACCCAACACGATTTTCACTATTAACTAAAGAGCATCTATGTAAGAGATGCTGTGGTTTGTTACAGTTTAATGAGCAGAGTTCAACTAGATATGGTCCGCATGAGTAGGAAACATAGGTCTGTTTTTCTGGGCATGCTCATGTTTCTTGCTGTATTAGAGATGCTGGAAAGAAGAGCATGCTTCTTGCATTAAAACAGAGTGTGTTTCATGGATGAGAACTCTGGTCTGAATTTCCCTTCAGAAATGGAGTGAAACCAAAGCCTCTGTGTCTTCCTACAAGCAAGAGTTCATTTCCGGTAAACCCAGTGATTTTTCGGCTCAATTGAATTTACACAGTTTACGAACCCAACACGTTTTCCCTATAAATGAAAGAACATCTATGTAAGAGATGCTGTGGTTAGTTACAGTTTCATAAGCAGAGTTCAACTAGAAATGGTCTGTATGAGTAGGAAACACAGTTCATTTTCTCTGGACATGCTCATATTTCTTGCTGTATTGCAGACTCTGCAAAGACGAGGATGATACTTGCGTTAAAACAGAGGGTGTTTCAGGGATGAGAACACCGGTCTGAATTTCCCTTCACAAACAGAGTTAAATCAAACTATCTGTGTCTTTCTGCAAGCAAGAGTTCATTTCCGGTAAACCCACTGATTTTTCGGCTCAAATGAATTTACACAGTTCAGGAAACCAACACGTTTTTCACTATTAACTAAAGAGCATCTATGTAAGAGATGCTGTGGTTTGTTACAGTTTCATAAGCAGAGTTAAACTAGATAATGTCTGTATCAGTTGGAAACACAGTTCTTTTTTCTGGACATGCTCATATTTCTTTCTGTATTGTGGACTCTGGAAAGAAGAGGATGCTTCTTGCGTTAAAACAGAGGGTGTTTCATGAATGAGAACACTGGTCTGAATTTTCCGTCAGAAACGGAGTTAAACCAAAATCTCTGTGTCTTTCTACAAGCAAGAGTTCATTTCCGGTAAACCCAGTGATTTTTCGGCTCAAATGAATTTACACAGTTCACAAACCCAACACGTTTTTCACTATTAACTAAAGAGCATCTATCTAAGAGATGCTGTAGTTTGTTACAGTTTCATAATCAGAGTTCAACTAGATATGGTCCATATGAGTAGGAAACACAGTTCATATTTTCTAGACATGCTCATATTTCTTGCTGTATTGCAGATTCTGGACAGAAGAGGATGCTTCTTGCGTTAAAACAGAGGGTGTTTCATGGATGAGAACACTGGTCTGAATTTCCGTTCACAAATGGAGTTAAACCAAAGGCTCCTTGTCTTCCTACAAGCAAGAGTTCATTTCCGGTACACCCAGTGATTTTTCGGCTCAAATGAATTTACACAGTTCACGAACCCAACATGTATTTCACTATAAACGAAAGAGAATATATGTAAGAGATGCTGTGGTTTGTTACAGTTTCATAATCAGAGTTCTACTAGATATGGTCCATATGAGTAGGAAACACTGTTCTTTTTTTCTGGACATGCTCATATTTCTTGCTGTATTGCAAACTCTGGAAAGAAGAGGATGCTTCTTGCGTTAAAACAGAGGGTGTTTCATGGATGTGAACACTGGTCTGAATTTCCCTTCACAAACGGAGTTAAACCAAACCCTAGGTCTTCCTACAAGAAAGAGTTCATTTCTGGTATACCTAGTGATTTTTCAGCTCAAATGAATTTACACAGTTCACGATCCCAACACGATTTTCACTATTAACTAATGAGCATGTATGTAAGAGATGCTGTGGTTTGTTACAATTTCATAAGCAGAGGTCAACTAGATATGGTCCGTATGAGTTGGAAACACCGTTCTTTTTTTCTGGACTTGCTCATATTTCTTGCTGTATTGCAGATTCTGGACAGGAGAGGATGCTTCTTGCGTTAAAACAGAGGGTGTTTCATGGATGAGAACACCGGTTTGAATTATCCATCAGAAACGGAGTTAAACCAAAGGCTCTGTGTCTACCTACAAGCAAGAGTTCATTTTCGGTAATTCCAGTGATTTTTCGGCTAAAATGAATTTACACAGTTCACGAACCAAACACGTTTTTCAGTATTAACTAAAGAGCATCTATGTTAGAGATGCTGTGGTTTGTTTCAGTTTCATAATCAGAGTTCAACTAGATATGGTCCGTATGAGTAGGAAACACAGTTCATTTTTCCTGGACATGCTCATATTTCTTGCTCTATTGCAGATTCTGGACAGAACAGGATGCTTCTTGCGTTAAAACAGAGGGTGTTTCATGGATGAGAACTCTGGTCTGAATTTCCCTTCACAAACGGAGTTAAACCAAAGGCTCTTTGTCTTCCTACAAGCAAGAGATCATTTCAGGTAAATCCAGTGATTTTTCGGCTCAAATGATTTTACACAGTTCACGAACCCAACATGATTTTCACTATTAACTAAAGAGCATCTATGTAAGAGATGCTGTGGTTTGTTACAGTTTAATGAGCAGAGTTCAACTAAATATGGTCCGCATGAGTAGGAAACATAGTTCTGTTTTTCTGGGCATGCTCATGTTTCTTGGTGTATTAGAGATGCTAGAAAGAAGAGCATGCTTCTTGCATTAAAACAGAGTGTGTTTCATGGATGAGAACTCTGGTCTGAATTTCCCTTCAGAAATGGAGTGAAACCAAAGCCTCTGTGTCTTCCTACAAGCAAGAGTTCATTTGTGGTAAACCCAGTGATTTTTCGGCTCAATTGAATTTACACAGTTTACGAACCCAACACGTTTTTCACTATACATGAAAGAGCATCTATGTAAGAGATGCTGTGGTTTGTTACAGTTTCATAAGCAGAGTTCAACTAGAAATGGTCTGTATGAGTAGGAAACACAGTTCATTTTTTCTGGACATGCTCATATTTCTTGCTGTATTGCAGACTCTGGAAAGACGAGGATGATTCTTGCGTTAAAACAGAGGGTGTTTCTTGGATGAGAACACTGGTCTGAATTTCCCTTCACAAACGGAGTTAAACCAAAGGCTCTTTGTCTTCCTACAATCAAGAGTTCATTTCCGGTAAACCCAGTGATTTTTTGGCTCAAACTTATTTACACAGTTCACGAACCCAACACGATTTTCACTATTAACTAAAGAGCATCTATGTAAGAGATGCTTTGGTTTTTTACAATTTAATGAGTAGAGTTCTACTACATATGGTCCGTATGATTAGGAAATATAGTTCTTTTTTTCTGGGCATGCTGATATTTCTTGTTGTATTGGAGATGCTGGAAAGAAGACCATGCTTTTTCGTTAAAACAGAGTGTGTTTCATGGATGAGAACTCTGGTCTGAATTTCCATTCACAAACGGAGCTAAACCAATGGTTCTTTGTCTTCGTACAAGCAAGAGTTCATTTCCGGTAAACCCAGTTATTTTTCGGCTCAAATGAATTTACACAGTTCACGAACGCAACACGATTTTCACTATTAACTAAACAGCATCTATGTAAGAGATGCTGTGGTTTGTTACAGTTTCATAAGCAGATTTCAACTAGATATGGTCCTTATTAGTAGGAAACACAGTTCTTTTTTTCTGGTCATGCTCATATTTCTTGCTATATTGTGGACTCTGGAAAGAAGAGGATTCTTCTTGCGTTAATACAGAGGGTGTTTCCTGGATGAGAACACTGGTCTGAATTTCCCTTCACAAACGGAACTAAACCAAAGGCTCTTTGTCTTCCTACAAGCAAGAGTTCATTTCCGGTAAACCCAGTTATTTTTCGGCTCAAATGAATTTACACAGTTCACGAACGCAACACGATTTTCACTATTAACTAAACAGCATCTATGTAAGAGATGCTGTTGTTTGTTACAGTCATGAGCAGATTTCAACTAGATATGGTCCGTATGAGTAGGAAACACAGTTCTTTTTTTCTGGACATACTCATATTTCTTGCTGTATTGCAGACTCTGGAAAGAAGAGGATGCTTCTTGCGTTAAAACGGAGGGCGCTTCATGGATGAGAACACTGGTCTGAATTTCCATTCACAAACGGAGTCAAACCAAACCCTCTGTGTCTTTCTACAAGCAAGAGTTCATTTCAGGTAAACCCAGTGATTTTTAGGCTCAACTGAATTTACACAGTTCACGAACCCAACACGTTTTTCACTATAAATGAAAGAGCATTTTTGTAAGAGATGCTGTGGTTTGTTACAGTTTCATAACCAGAGTTTAACTGGATACGGTCTGTATGAGTAAGAAACACAGTTCTTTTTTTCTGGGCATGCTCATGTTTCTTGCTGTATTGGAGACTCTGGAAAGAAGAACATGCTTCTTGCGTTAAAACAGAGTATGTTTCTTGGATGAGAACACCGGTCTGAATTTTCCATCAGAAACGAAGTTAAACCAAAGGCTCTGTGTCTTCCTACAAGCAAGAGTTCATTTCCGGTAAGCCCAGTAATTTTTCCGCTCAAATGAATTTACACAGTTCACGAACCCAACAGGTTTTTCACAATTAACTAAAGAGCATCTATGTAAGTAATGCTCTGCTTTGTTACAGTTTACTGAGCAGAGTTCAACTAGATATGGTCCCTATGAGTATGAAACACAGTTCTTTTTTTCTGGGCACGCTCATGTTTCTTGCTGGATTAGAGATGCTGGAAAGAAGAACATGCTTCTTGCGTTAAAACAGAGTATGTTTCACGTTTGAGAACACCGGTCTGAATTTTCCATCAGAAACGGAGTTAAAACAAAGGCTCTCTGTCTTCCTACAAGCAAGAGTTCATTTCTGGTAAACCCAGGGATTTTTTGAATCAAATGAATTTAAACAGTTCACTAACCTACCGTGTTTTTCACTATTAACTATAGAGCATCTATGTAAGAGATGCTGTAGTTTGTTACAGTTTCATAATCAGATTTCAACTACATATGGTCCATATGGGTAGGAAACACAGTTACTTTTTCTGGGCATGCTCATATTTCTTGCTGTATTACAGATTCTGGACAGAAGAGGATGCTTCTTGCGTTAAAACAGAGGGTGTTCATGGATGAGAACACTGGTCTGAATTTCCCTTCACAAACGGAGTTAAACCAAAGGCTCTTTGTCTTCCTACAAGCAAGAGTTCATTTCCAGTAAACCCAGTGATTTTTCGGCTCAAATGAATTTACACAGTTCACGAAACCAACACGATTTTCACTATTAACTAAACAGCATCTATGTAAGAGATGCTGTGTTTTGTTACACTTTCATAAGCAGAGTTCAACTAGCTATGGTCCATATGAGCGGGAAACACATTTGTTTTTTTTTTGGGCATGCTCATTTTTCTTGCTGTATTGGAGACACTTGAAAGAAGAGCATGCTTCTTGCGTTAAAACAGAGTATGTTTCATGGATGAGAACACTGGTCTGAATTTCCGTTCACAAACACATTTAAACCAAAGTCTTTGTGTCTTCCTACAAGCAAGAGTTCATTTTCGGTAATACCAGTGATTTTTCCGCTGAAATGAATTTACACAATTCACGAACACAACACGTTTTTCACTATTAACTAAAGAGCATCTATGTAAGAGATGCTGTAGTTTGTTTCAGTTTCATAATCAGTGTTCAACTGGATATGGTCCGTATGAGTATGAAACACAGTTCATTTTTTCTGGGCATGCTCATATTTCTTGCTCTATTGCAGATTCTGGACAGAAGAGGATGCTTCTTGCGTTAAAACAGAGGGTGTTTCATGGATGAGAACTCTGTTCTGAATTTCCCTTCACAAACGGAGTTAAACCAAAGGCTCTTTGTCTTCCTACAAGCAAGAGATCATTTCAGGTAAATCCATTGATTTTTCGGCTCAAATGATTTTACACAGTTCACGAACCCAACACGATTTTCACTATTAACTAAACAGCATCTATGTAAGAGATGCTGTGGTTTGTTACAGTTTAATGAGCAGAGTTCAACTAGATATGGTCCCTATGAGGAGGAAACACATTTCTTTTTTCTGGGCATGCTCATGTTTCTTGCTGTATTAGAGACGCTGGATGGAAGAGCATGCTCTTTGACTTAAACCAGAGTGTGTTTCATGGATGAGAACTCTGGTCTGAATTTCCCTTCACAAACGGAGTGAAACCAAAGCATCTGTGTCTTCCTACAAGCATGAGTTCTTTTCCGGTACACCCAGTGGTTTTTCGGCTCAAATGAATTTACACAGTTCATGAATCCAACACGATTTTCACTATTAACTAAAGAGCATCTATGTAAGAGATGCTGTGGTTTGTTACAGTTTCATAAGCAGATTTCAACTAGATATTGTCTGTATGAGTAGGAAACACAGTTCTTTATTTCTGGGCATGATCATATTTCCTGATTTATTTGAGACGCTGTAAGAAGAGCATGCTTCTTGCGATAAAACAGAGTATGTTTCATGGATGAGAACACTGGTCTGAATTTTCCTTCAGAAACGGAGTTAAACCAAAGTCTCTGTGTCTTATTACAAGCAAGAGTTCATATCCGGTAAACCCAGTGATTATTCGGCTCAAATGAATTTGCACAGTTCACGAACCCAACACGTTTTTCACTATTAACTAAAGACCATCTACATAAGAGATGCTGTTGTTTGTTACAGTTTCATAAGCAGATTTCAACTAGATATGGTCCTTATTAGTAGGAAACACAGTTCTTTTTTTCTGGTCATGCTCATATTTCTTGCTGTATTGTGGACTCTGGAAAGAAGAGGATTCTTCTTGCGTTAATACAGAGGGTGTTTCCTGGATGAGAACACTGGTCTGAATTTCCCTTCACAAACAGAACTAAACAAAAGGCTCTTTGTCTTCCTACAAGCAAGAGTTCATTTCCGGTAAACCCAGTGATTTTTCGGCTCAAATGAATTTACACAGTTCACGAACCCAACACGTTTTTCACTATTAACTAAAGAGCATCTATGTAAGAGATGCTGTAGTTTGTTACAGTTTCAAATCAGAGTTCATCTCGATATGGTCAGTATGAGTAGGAAACACAGTTCATTTTTTCTGGACATGCTCATATTTCTTGCTCTACTGCAGATTCTGGACAGAAGAGGATGCTTCTTGCGTTAAAACAGAGGGTTTTTCATGGATGAGAACACTGGTCTGAATTTCCCTTCACAAACGGAGTTAAACCAAAGGCTCATTGTCTTCCTACAAGCAAGAGTTCATTTCCGGTTAACCCAGTGATTTTTCGGCTCAATTGAATTTACACTGTTCACGAACCCCACTCGATTTTCACTATTAACTAAAGAGCATCTATGTAAGAGATGCTGTGGTTTTTTACAGTTTCATAAGCAGAGTTCAACTAGATATGGTCCGTATGAGTTGGAAACACAGTTCTTTTTTTCTGGACATGCTCATATTTCCTTCTATATTGTGGACTCTGGAAAGAAGAGCATGCTTCTTGTGTTAAAAAGGGGTATGTTTCATGGATGAGAACACCGGTCGGTATTTTCCATCAGAAACGGAGTTAAACCAAAGGCTCTGTGTCTTCCTACAAGCAAGTGTTCATTTCCGGAAAGCCAAGTGATTTTTCGGCTCAAATGAATTTACACAGTTCACGAACCCAACATGTTTTTCACTATTAACTAAAGAGCATCTATGTTAGAGATGCTGTCGTTTGTTACAGTTTCATAATCAGAGTTCAACTAGATATGGTCCGTATGAGTAGGAAACACAGTTCATTTTTTCTGGACATGCTTATATTTCTTGCTCTATTGCAGATTCTGGACAGAAGAGGATGCTTCTTGCTTTAGTACAGAGGGTGTTTCCTGGATGAGAACACTGGTCTGAATTTCCCTTCACAAACGGAGCTAAACCAATGGTTCTTTGTCTTCCTACAAGCAAGAGTTCATTTCCGGTTAACCCAGTTATTTTTCGGCTCAAATGAATTTACACAGTTCACGAACGCAACACGATTTTCACTATTAACTAAACAGCATCTATGTAAGAGATGCTGTGGTTTGTTACAGTTTAATGAGCAGAGTTCAACTAGATATGGTCCCTATGAGGAGGAAACCCATTTCTTTTTTTCTGGGCATGCTCATGTTTCTTGCTGTATTAGAGACGCTGGATGGAAGAGCATGCTCTTTGACTAAAACCAGAGTGTGTTTCATGGATGAGAACTCTGGTCTGAATTTCCCTTCACAAACGGAGTGAAACCAAAGCCTCTGTGTCTTCCTACAAGCATGAGTTCTTTTCCGGTACACCCAGGGGTTTTTCGGCTCAAATGAATTTATACAGTTCATGAATCCAACACGATTTTCACTATTAACTAAAGAGCATCTATGTAAGAGATGCTGTGGTTTGTTACAGTTTCATAAGCAGATTTCAACTAGATATTGTCTGTATGAGTAGGAAACACAGTTCTTTATTTCTGGGCATGATCATATTTCCTGATTTATTTGAGACGCTGTAAGAAGAGCATGCTTCTTGCGATAAAACAGAGTATGTTTCATGGATGAGAACACTGGTCTGAATTTTCCTTCAGAAACGGAGTTAAACCAAAGTCTCTGTGTCTTATTACAAGCAAGAGTTCATATCCGGTAAACACAGTGATTATTCGGCTCAAATGAATTTACACAGTTCACGAACGCAACACGATTTTCACTATTAACTAAACAGCATCTATGTAAGAGATGCTGTTGTTTGTTACAGTCATGAGCAGATTTCAACTAGATATGGTCCGTATGAGTAGGAAACACAGTTCTTTTTTTCTGGACATACTCATATTTCTTGCTGTATTGCAGACTCTGGAAAGAAGAGGATGCTTCTTGCGTTAAAACGGAGGGCGCTTCATGGATGAGAACACTGGTCTGAATTTCCATTCACAAACGGAGTCAAACCAAACCCTCTGTGTCTTTCTACAAGCAAGAGTTCATTTCAGGTAAACCCAGTGATTTTTAGGCTCAACTGAATTTACACAGTTCACGAACCCAACACGTTTTTCACTATAAATGAAAGAGCATTTTTGTAAGAGATGCTGTGGTTTGTTACAGTTTCATAACCAGAGTTTAACTGGATACGGTCTGTATGAGTAAGAAACACAGTTCTTTTTTTCTGGGCATGCTCATGTTTCTTGCTGTATTGGAGACTCTGGAAAGAAGAACATGCTTCTTGCGTTAAAACAGAGTATGTTTCTTGGATGAGAACACCGGTCTGAATTTTCCATCAGAAACGAAGTTAAACCAAAGGCTCTGTGTCTTCCTACAAGCAAGAGTTCATTTCCGGTAAGCCCAGTAATTTTTCCGCTCAAATGAATTTACACAGTTCACGAACCCAACAGGTTTTTCACAATTAACTAAAGAGCATCTATGTAAGTAATGCTCTGCTTTGTTACAGTTTACTGAGCAGAGTTCAACTAGATATGGTCCCTATGAGTATGAAACACAGTTCTTTTTTTCTGGGCACGCTCATGTTTCTTGCTGGATTAGAGATGCTGGAAAGAAGAACATGCTTCTTGCGTTAAAACAGAGTATGTTTCACGTTTGAGAACACCGGTCTGAATTTTCCATCAGAAACGGAGTTAAAACAAAGGCTCTCTGTCTTCCTACAAGCAAGAGTTCATTTCTGGTAAACCCAGGGATTTTTTGAATCAAATGAATTTAAACAGTTCACTAACCTAACGTGTTTTTCACTATTAACTATAGAGCATCTATGTAAGAGATGCTGTAGTTTGTTACAGTTTCATAATCAGATTTCAACTACATATGGTCCATATGGGTAGGAAACACAGTTACTTTTTTCTGGGCATGCTCATATTTCTTGCTGTATTACAGATTCTGGACAGAAGAGGATGCTTCTTGCGTTAAAACAGAGGGTGTTCATGGATGAGAACACTGGTCTGAATTTCCCTTCACAAACGGAGTTAAACCAAAGGCTCTTTGTCTTCCTACAAGCAAGAGTTCATTTCCAGTAAACCCAGTGATTTTTCGGCTCAAATGAATTTACACAGTTCACGAAACCAACACGATTTTCACTATTAACTAAACAGCATCTATGTAAGAGATGCTGTGTTTTGTTACACTTTCATAAGCAGAGTTCAACTAGCTATGGTCCATATGAGCGGGAAACACATTTGTTTTTTTTGGGGGCATGCTCATTTTCCTTGCTGTATTGGAGACACTTGAAAGAAGAGCATGCTTCTTGCGTTAAAACAGAGAATGTTTCATGGATGAGAACACTGGTCTGAATTTTCCTTCAGAATCGGAGTTAAAGCAAAGGCTCTGTGTCTTCCTACAAGCAAGAGTTCATATCCGGTAAACCCAGTGATTTTTCGGCTCAAATGAATTTACACAGTTCATGAACCCAACATGTTTTTCACTATTAACTAAAGAGCATCTATGTAAGAGATGCTGTAGTTTGTTTCAGTTTCATAATCAGTGTTCAACTGGATATGGTCCGTATGAGTATGAAACACAGTTCATTTTTTCTGGGCATGCTCATATTTATTGCTCTATTGCAGATTCTGGACAGAAGAGGATGCTTCTTGCGTTAAAACAGAGGGTGTTTCATGGATGAGAACTCTGTTCTGAATTTCCCTTCACAAACGGAGTTAAACCAAAGGCTCTTTGTCTTCCTACAAGCAAGAGATCATTTCAGTTAAATCCATTGATTTTTCGGCTCAAATGATTTTACACAGTTCACGAACCCAACACGATTTTCACTATTAACTAAACAGCATCTCTGTAAGAGATGCTGTGGTTTGTTACAGTTTAATGAGCAGAGTTCAACTAGATATGGTCCCTATGAGGAGGAAACACATTTCTTTTTTCTGGGCATGCTCATGTTTCTTGCTGTATTAGAGACGCTGGATGGAAGAGCATGCTCTTTGACTTAAACCAGAGTGTGTTTCATGGATGAGAACTCTGGTCTGAATTTCCCTTCACAAACGGAGTGAAACCAAAGCCTCTGTGTCTTCCTACAAGCATGAGTTCTTTTCCGGTACACCCAGTGGTTTTTCGGCTCAAATGAATTTACACAGTTCATGAATCCAACACGATTTTCACTATTAACTAAAGAGCATCTATGTAAGAGATGCTGTGGTTTGTTACAGTTTCATAAGCAGATTTCAACTAGATATTGTCTGTATGAGTAGGAAACACAGTTCTTTATTTCTGGGGATGATCATATTTCCTGATTTATTTGAGACGCTGTAAGAAGAGCATGCTTCTTGCGATAAAACCGAGTATGTTTCATGGATGAGAACACTGGTCTGAATTTTCCTTCAGAAACGGAGTTAAACCAAAGTCTCTGTGTCTTATTACAAGCAAGAGTTCATATCCGGTAAACCCAGTGATTATTCGGCTCAAATGAATTTACACAGTTCACGAACCCAACACGTTTTTCACTATTAACTAAAGACCATCTACATAAGAGATGCTGTTGTTTGTTACAGTTTCATAAGCAGATTTCAACTAGATATGGTCCTTATTAGTAGGAAACACAGTTCTTTTTTTCTGGTCATGCTCATATTTCTTGCTGTATTGTGGACTCTGGAAAGAAGAGGATTCTTCTTGCGTTAATACAGAGGGTGTTTCCTGGATGAGAACACTGGTCTGAATTTCCCTTCACAAACGGAACTAAACCAAAGGCTCTTTGTCTTCCTACAAGCAAGAGTTCATTTCCGGTAAACCCAGTGATTTTTCGGCTCAAATGAATTTACACAGTTCACGAACCCAACACGTTTTTCACTATTAACTAAAGAGTATCTATGTAAGAGATGCTGTAGTTTGTTACAGTTTCAAATCAGAGTTCATCTCGATATGGTCAGTATGAGTAGGAAACACAGTTCATTTTTTCTGGACATGCTCATATTTCTTGCTCTACTGCAGATTCTGGACAGAAGAGGATGCTTCTTGCGTTAAAACAGAGGGTGTTTCATGGATGAGAACACTGGTCTGAATTTCCCTTCACAAACGGAGTTAAACCAAAGGCTCATTGTCTTCCTACAAGCAAGAGTTCATTTCCGGTTAACCCAGTGATTTTTCGGCTCAATTGAATTTACACTGTCCACGAACCCCACTCGATTTTCACTATTAACTAAAGAGCATCTATGTAAGAGATGCTGTGGTTTTTTACAGTTTCATAAGCAGAGTTCAACTAGATATGGTCCGTATGAGTTGGAAACACAGTTCTTTTTTTCTGGACATGCTCATATTTCTTTCGGTATTGTGGACTCTGGAAAGAAGTGCATGCTTCTTGTGTTAAAAAAGGGTATGTTTCATGGATGAGAACACCGGTCGGTATTTTCCATCAGAAACGGAGTTAAACCAAAGGCTCTGTGTCTTCCTACAAGCAAGTGTTCATTTCCGGAAATCCAAGTGATTTTTTGGCTCAAATGAATTTACACAGTTCACGAACCCAACATGTTTTTCACTATTAACTAAAGAGCATCTATGTTAGAGATGCTGTCGTTTGTTACAGTTTCATAATCAGAGTTCAACTAGATATGGTCCGTATGAGTAGGAAACACAGTTCATTTTTTCTGGACATGCTTATATTTCTTGCTCTATTGCAGATTCTGGACAGAAGAGGATGCTTCTTGCTTTAGTACAGAGGGTGTTTCCTGGATGAGAACACTGGTCTGAATTTCCCTTCACAAACGGAGCTAAACCAATGGTTCTTTGTCTTCCTACAAGCAAGAGTTCATTTCCGGTAAACCCAGTTATTTTTCGGCTCAAATGAATTTACACAGTTCACGAACGCAACACGATTTTCACTATTAACTAAACAGCATCTATGTAAGAGATGCTGTTGTTTGTTACAGTCATGAGCAGATTTCAACTAGATATGGTCCGTATGAGTAGGAAACACAGTTCTTTTTTTCTGGACATACTCATATTTCTTGCTGTATTGCAGACTCTGGAAAGAAGAGGATGCTTCTTGCGTTAAAACGGAGGGCGCTTCATGGATGAGAACACTGGTCTGAATTTCCATTCACAAACGGAGTCAAACCAAACCCTCTGTGTCTTTCTACAAGCAAGAGTTCATTTCAGGTAAACCCAGTGATTTTTAGGCTCAACTGAATTTACACAGTTCACGAACCCAACACGTTTTTCACTATAAATGAAAGAGCATTTTTGTAAGAGATGCTGTGGTTTGTTACAGTTTCATAACCAGAGTTTAACTGGATACGGTCTGTATGAGTAAGAAACACAGTTCTTTTTTTCTGGGCATGCTCATGTTTCTTGCTGTATTGGAGACTCTGGAAAGAAGAACATGCTTCTTGCGTTAAAACAGAGTATGTTTCTTGGATGAGAACACCGGTCTGAATTTTCCATCAGAAACGAAGTTAAACCAAAGGCTCTGTGTCTTCCTACAAGCAAGAGTTCATTTCCGGTAAGCCCAGTAATTTTTCCGCTCAAATGAATTTACACAGTTCACGAACCCAACAGGTTTTTCACAATTAACTAAAGAGCATCTATGTAAGTAATGCTCTGCTTTGTTACAGTTTACTGAGCAGAGTTCAACTAGATATGGTCCCTATGAGTATGAAACACAGTTCTTTTTTTCTGGGCACGCTCATGTTTCTTGCTGGATTAGAGATGCTGGAAAGAAGAACATGCTTCTTGCGTTAAAACAGAGTATGTTTCACGTTTGAGAACACCGGTCTGAATTTTCCATCAGAAACGGAGTTAAAACAAAGGCTCTCTGTCTTCCTACAAGCAAGAGTTCATTTCTGGTAAACCCAGGGATTTTTTGAATCAAATGAATTTAAACAGTTCACTAACCTAACGTGTTTTTCACTATTAACTATAGAGCATCTATGTAAGAGATGCTGTAGTTTGTTACAGTTTCATAATCAGATTTCAACTACATATGGTCCATATGGGTAGGAAACACAGTTACTTTTTTCTGGGCATGCTCATATTTCTTGCTGTATTACAGATTCTGGACAGAAGAGGATGCTTCTTGCGTTAAAACAGAGGGTGTTCATGGATGAGAACACTGGTCTGAATTTCCCTTCACAAACGGAGTTAAACCAAAGGCTCTTTGTCTTCCTACAAGCAAGAGTTCATTTCCAGTAAACCCAGTGATTTTTCGGCTCAAATGAATTTACACA
The DNA here is from genome assembly GCA_949786385.1 of Onychomys leucogaster. Taxonomy (NCBI): domain Eukaryota; kingdom Metazoa; phylum Chordata; class Mammalia; order Rodentia; family Cricetidae; genus Onychomys; species Onychomys leucogaster. The sequence continues at coordinate 476,344 of CATKUP010000012.1, read as the reverse complement.
GTTCACGAAACCAACACGATTTTCACTATTAACTAAACAGCATCTATGTAAGAGATGCTGTGTTTTGTTACACTTTCATAAGCAGAGTTCAACTAGCTATGGTCCATATGAGCGGGAAACACATTTGTTTTTTTTGGGGGCATGCTCATTTTCCTTGCTGTATTGGAGACACTTGAAAGAAGAGCATGCTTCTTGCGTTAAAACAGAGAATGTTTCATGGATGAGAACACTGGTCTGAATTTTCCTTCAGAATCGGAGTTAAAGCAAAGGCTCTGTGTCTTCCTACAAGCAAGAGTTCATATCCGGTAAACCCAGTGATTTTTCGGCTCAAATGAATTTACACAGTTCATGAACCCAACATGTTTTTCACTATTAACTAAAGAGCATCTATGTAAGAGATGCTGTAGTTTGTTTCAGTTTCATAATCAGTGTTCAACTGGATATGGTCCGTATGAGTATGAAACACAGTTCATTTTTTCTGGGCATGCTCATATTTATTGCTCTATTGCAGATTCTGGACAGAAGAGGATGCTTCTTGCGTTAAAACAGAGGGTGTTTCATGGATGAGAACTCTGTTCTGAATTTCCCTTCACAAACGGAGTTAAACCAAAGGCTCTTTGTCTTCCTACAAGCAAGAGATCATTTCAGTTAAATCCATTGATTTTTCGGCTCAAATGATTTTACACAGTTCACGAACCCAACACGATTTTCACTATTAACTAAACAGCATCTCTGTAAGAGATGCTGTGGTTTGTTACAGTTTAATGAGCAGAGTTCAACTAGATATGGTCCCTATGAGGAGGAAACACATTTCTTTTTTCTGGGCATGCTCATGTTTCTTGCTGTATTAGAGACGCTGGATGGAAGAGCATGCTCTTTGACTTAAACCAGAGTGTGTTTCATGGATGAGAACTCTGGTCTGAATTTCCCTTCACAAACGGAGTGAAACCAAAGCCTCTGTGTCTTCCTACAAGCATGAGTTCTTTTCCGGTACACCCAGTGGTTTTTCGGCTCAAATGAATTTACACAGTTCATGAATCCAACACGATTTTCACTATTAACTAAAGAGCATCTATGTAAGAGATGCTGTGGTTTGTTACAGTTTCATAAGCAGATTTCAACTAGATATTGTCTGTATGAGTAGGAAACACAGTTCTTTATTTCTGGGGATGATCATATTTCCTGATTTATTTGAGACGCTGTAAGAAGAGCATGCTTCTTGCGATAAAACCGAGTATGTTTCATGGATGAGAACACTGGTCTGAATTTTCCTTCAGAAACGGAGTTAAACCAAAGTCTCTGTGTCTTATTACAAGCAAGAGTTCATATCCGGTAAACCCAGTGATTATTCGGCTCAAATGAATTTACACAGTTCACGAACCCAACACGTTTTTCACTATTAACTAAAGACCATCTACATAAGAGATGCTGTTGTTTGTTACAGTTTCATAAGCAGATTTCAACTAGATATGGTCCTTATTAGTAGGAAACACAGTTCTTTTTTTCTGGTCATGCTCATATTTCTTGCTGTATTGTGGACTCTGGAAAGAAGAGGATTCTTCTTGCGTTAATACAGAGGGTGTTTCCTGGATGAGAACACTGGTCTGAATTTCCCTTCACAAACGGAACTAAACCAAAGGCTCTTTGTCTTCCTACAAGCAAGAGTTCATTTCCGGTAAACCCAGTGATTTTTCGGCTCAAATGAATTTACACAGTTCACGAACCCAACACGTTTTTCACTATTAACTAAAGAGTATCTATGTAAGAGATGCTGTAGTTTGTTACAGTTTCAAATCAGAGTTCATCTCGATATGGTCAGTATGAGTAGGAAACACAGTTCATTTTTTCTGGACATGCTCATATTTCTTGCTCTACTGCAGATTCTGGACAGAAGAGGATGCTTCTTGCGTTAAAACAGAGGGTGTTTCATGGATGAGAACACTGGTCTGAATTTCCCTTCACAAACGGAGTTAAACCAAAGGCTCATTGTCTTCCTACAAGCAAGAGTTCATTTCCGGTTAACCCAGTGATTTTTCGGCTCAATTGAATTTACACTGTCCACGAACCCCACTCGATTTTCACTATTAACTAAAGAGCATCTATGTAAGAGATGCTGTGGTTTTTTACAGTTTCATAAGCAGAGTTCAACTAGATATGGTCCGTATGAGTTGGAAACACAGTTCTTTTTTTCTGGACATGCTCATATTTCTTTCGGTATTGTGGACTCTGGAAAGAAGTGCATGCTTCTTGTGTTAAAAAAGGGTATGTTTCATGGATGAGAACACCGGTCGGTATTTTCCATCAGAAACGGAGTTAAACCAAAGGCTCTGTGTCTTCCTACAAGCAAGTGTTCATTTCCGGAAATCCAAGTGATTTTTTGGCTCAAATGAATTTACACAGTTCACGAACCCAACATGTTTTTCACTATTAACTAAAGAGCATCTATGTTAGAGATGCTGTCGTTTGTTACAGTTTCATAATCAGAGTTCAACTAGATATGGTCCGTATGAGTAGGAAACACAGTTCATTTTTTCTGGACATGCTTATATTTCTTGCTCTATTGCAGATTCTGGACAGAAGAGGATGCTTCTTGCTTTAGTACAGAGGGTGTTTCCTGGATGAGAACACTGGTCTGAATTTCCCTTCACAAACGGAGCTAAACCAATGGTTCTTTGTCTTCCTACAAGCAAGAGTTCATTTCCGGTAAACCCAGTTATTTTTCGGCTCAAATGAATTTACACAGTTCACGAACGCAACACGATTTTCACTATTAACTAAACAGCATCTATGTAAGAGATGCTGTTGTTTGTTACAGTCATGAGCAGATTTCAACTAGATATGGTCCGTATGAGTAGGAAACACAGTTCTTTTTTTCTGGACATACTCATATTTCTTGCTGTATTGCAGACTCTGGAAAGAAGAGGATGCTTCTTGCGTTAAAACGGAGGGCGCTTCATGGATGAGAACACTGGTCTGAATTTCCATTCACAAACGGAGTCAAACCAAACCCTCTGTGTCTTTCTACAAGCAAGAGTTCATTTCAGGTAAACCCAGTGATTTTTAGGCTCAACTGAATTTACACAGTTCACGAACCCAACACGTTTTTCACTATAAATGAAAGAGCATTTTTGTAAGAGATGCTGTGGTTTGTTACAGTTTCATAACCAGAGTTTAACTGGATACGGTCTGTATGAGTAAGAAACACAGTTCTTTTTTTCTGGGCATGCTCATGTTTCTTGCTGTATTGGAGACTCTGGAAAGAAGAACATGCTTCTTGCGTTAAAACAGAGTATGTTTCTTGGATGAGAACACCGGTCTGAATTTTCCATCAGAAACGAAGTTAAACCAAAGGCTCTGTGTCTTCCTACAAGCAAGAGTTCATTTCCGGTAAGCCCAGTAATTTTTCCGCTCAAATGAATTTACACAGTTCACGAACCCAACAGGTTTTTCACAATTAACTAAAGAGCATCTATGTAAGTAATGCTCTGCTTTGTTACAGTTTACTGAGCAGAGTTCAACTAGATATGGTCCCTATGAGTATGAAACACAGTTCTTTTTTTCTGGGCACGCTCATGTTTCTTGCTGGATTAGAGATGCTGTAAAGAAGAACATGCTTCTTTCGTTAAAACAGACTATGTTTCATAGATGAGAACACCGGTCTGAATTTTCCATCAGAAACGGAGTTAAAACATAGGTTCTGTGTCTTCCTACAAGCAAGAGTTCATTTCCTGTAAACCCTGGGATTTTTCGGCCCAAATGAATTTAAACAGTTCACGAACACAACGTGTTTTTCACTATTAACTAAAGAGCATATATGTAAGAGATGCTGTAGTTTGTTACAGTTTCATAATCTGAATTCAACTACATATGGTCCATACCGGTAGGAAACACAGTTCATTTTTTCTGGGCATGCTCATATTTCTTGCTTTATTGCAGATTCTGGACAGAAGAGGATGCTTCTTGCGTTAAAACAGAGGGTCTTCATGGATGAGAATAATGGTCTGTATTTCCCTTCACAAACGGAGTTAAACCAAAGGCTCTGTGTCTTCCTACAAGCAAGAGTTCATATCCGGTAAACCCAGTGATTTTTCGGCTCAAATGAATTTACACAGTTCACGAACCCAACACGATTTTCACTATTAACTAAACAGCATCTATGTAAGAGATGCTGTGGTTTGTTACAGTTTATTGAGCAGAGTTCAACTAGATATGGTCAGTATGAGTTGGAAACACAGTTGTTTTTTTCTGGGCATGCTCATTTTTCTTGCTGTATTAGAGACACTGGAAAGAAGAGCATGCTTCTTGCGTAAAAACAGAGAATGTTTGATGGATGAGAACACTGCTCTGAATTTTCCTTCAGAATCGGAGTTAAACCAAAGGCTCTGTGTCTTCCTACAAGCAAGAGTTCATATCCAGTAAACACAGTGATTTTTCAGCTCAAATGAATTTACACAGTTCACGAACCGAACGTGTTTTTCACAATTAACTAAAGAGCATCTATGCAAGGGATGCTGTGGTTTGTTACAGTTTCATAAGCAGAGTTCAACTAGATATGGTCTGAATTAGTAGGAAACACAGTTATTTCTTTCTGGACATGCTCATAATTTTTGCTGTATTGTGGACTCTGGAAAGAAGACGATGCTTCTTGCGTTAAAACAGAGGGTGTTTCATGGATGAGAACAATGGTCTGAATTTTCCTTCAGAAATGGAGTTAAAACAAGGACTCTGTGTCTTTCTACAAGCAAGAGTTAATTTCCGGTAAACCCAGTGATTTTTTGGCTGAAATGAATTTACAAAGTTCACTTACCCAAAACGATTTTCACTATAAATGAAAGAGCATTTTTGTAAGAGATGCTGTGGTTTGTTACAGTTACATAAGCAGAGTTTAACTGGATATGGTCCGTATGAGAAAGAAACACAGTTCTTTTTTTCTGGGCATGCTCATGTTTCTTGCTTTATTGGAGACGCTGGAAAGAAGAGCATGCTTCTTGCGTTAAAACAGAGTATGTTTCATTGATGAGAACACTGGTCTGAATTTCCCTGCACAAACGGAGTTAAACCAAAGGCTCTTTGTCTTCCTACAAGCAAGAGTTCATTTCCGGTAAACCCTGTAATTTTTCGGCTCAAATGAATTTACGCAGTTCACGAACCCAACACGAATTTCACAATTAACTAAACAGCATCTATGTAAGAGAGGCAGTGGTTTGTTACAGTTTAATGAGCAGAGTTCAACTAGATATGGTCCGTATGAGTAGGAAACTCAGTTCTTTTTTTCTGGGTATGCTCATGTTTCTTGCTGTATTGCAGACTCTGGAGAGAAAGGATTCTTCTTGCGTTAACACAGACGGTGTTTCATGGATGAGAACACTGGTCTGAATTTTCCTTCAGAAACGGAGTGAAACCAAAGCCTCCGTGTCTTCCTACATGCAAGAGTTCATTTCCGGTAAACCCTGTGATTTTTCGGCTCAAATGTATTTACACAGTTCATGAACCCAATACTTTATTCACTATTAACTAAAGAGCATCTATGTAACACATGCTGTGGTTTGTTACAGTTTCATAAGCAGTGTTTAACTAGATATGGTCCGTATGAGTAGGAAACACAGTTCTTTTTTTCTGGGCATGCTCATATTTCTTGCTGTATTGGAGATGCTGGTAAGAAGAGCATGCTCCTTGCGTTAAAACAGAGTATGTTTCATGGATGAGAACAGCGGTCTGAATTTTCCATCAGAAACAGAGTTAAAGAAAGCCTCTGTGTCTTACTACAAACAAGAGTTCATTTCCGGTAAGCCCAGTGCTTTTTCGGCTCAAATTAATTTACACAGTTCATGAACCCAACACGTTTTTCAACTATTAACTAAAGAGCATCTATGTAAGGGATGAAGTGGTTTGTTACAGTTTAATGAACAGAGTTCAACTAGATATGATCCGTATGAGTAGTAAACACAGTTCTTTTTTTCTGGGCATGCTCATATTTCTTGCTGTATTGCAGATTCTGGACAGAAGAGGATGCTTCTTGCATTAAAACAGAGGGTGTTTCATGGATGAGAACACTGGTGTGAATTTCCCTTCAGAAATGTAGTAAAACCAAAGGCTCTTTGTCTTCCTACAAAAAAGAGTTCATTTCCGGTAAACCCTGTGATATTTCGGCTCAAATGAATTTACACAGTTCACGAACCCAACACGATTTTAACAATTAACTAAACAGCATCAATGTAAGAGATGCAGTGGTTTGTTACAGTTTCATAATCAGAGTTCAACCAGATATGTTCCGTATGAGTAGGAAACACAGTTCATTTTTTCTGGACATGCTCATATTTCTTGCTGTATTGCAGATTCTGGACAGAAGAGGATGCTTCTTGCGCTAAAACACGGTGTGTTTCATGGATGAGAACTCTGGTCTGAATTTCCCTTCAAAAACGGAGTGAAACCAAAGCCTCTGTGTCTTCCTACAAGCATGAGTTCATTTCCGGTAAACCCTGTGATTTTTCGGCTCAAATGAATTTACACAGTTCACAAACCCAACACGTATTTCACTATAAATGAAAGAGCATTTTTGTAAGAGATTCTGTGATTTGTTACAGTTTCATAAACAGAGTTTAACTGGATATGGTCCGTATGAGTAGAAACACAGTTCTTTTTTTCTGGTCATGCTCATGTTTCTTGCTGTATTGCAGATTCTGGACAGAAGAGGATGCTTCTTGCGTGAAAACAGAGGGTGTTTCATGGATGAGAACACTGGTCTGAATTTCCCTTCAGAAATGGTGTTAAACCAAAGGCTCTTTGTCTTCCTAAAAGCAAGAGTTCATTTCCGGTAAACCCAGTGACTTTTCGGCTCAAATGTATTTACATAGTTCACGAACCGAACACGATTTTCACTATTAACTAAACAGCATCTATGTAAGAGATGCAGTGGTTTGTTACAGTTTAATGAGCAGAGTTCAACTAGATATGGTCCGTATGAGTAGGAAACGCAGTTCTTTTTTTCTGGGCATGCTCATGTTTCTTGCTGTATTAGAGATGCTGGAAAGAAGAACATGCTTCTTGCGTTAAAACAGAGGGTGTTTCATGGATGAGAACACTGGTCTGAATTTCCCTTCACAAACGGAATGAAACCAAAGGCTCTGTGTCTTCCTACAAGCAAGATTCATTTCTGGTATACCCAAGGATTTTTCGGCTCAAATGAATTTACACAGTTCATGAATCCAATACTTTTTACACTATTAACTAAAGAGCATCTATGTAACACATGCTGTTGTTTGTTACAGTTTCATAAGCATTGTTCAACTATATATGGTCCGTATGTGTAGGAAATACTGTTCTTTTTTTCTGGGCATGCTCATATTTCTTGCTGTATTGGAGATGCTGGAAAGAATAGCATGCTTCTTGTGTTAAAACAGAGTATGTTTCATGGATGAGAACACTGGTCTGAATTTTCCTGCAGAAACGCAGTGAATCCAAAGGCTCTGTGTCTTCCTACAAGCAAGAGTTCATTTTCGGTAAAACCAGTGATTTTTTGGCTCAAATGAATTTACACAGTTCAAGAACCCAACACGTTTTTCACTATTAACTAAAGAGCATCTATGTAAGAGATTCTGTAGTTTGTTACAGTTTCCTAATCAGAGTTCAACAAGATATGGTCCGTATGAGTAGGAAACACAGTTCATTTTTTCTGGACAGCTCATATTTCTTGCTGTTTTCTGGACTCTGGAAAGAGGAGGATGCTTCTTGCGTTAAAACAGAGTGTGTTTCATGGATGAGAATGCTGGTCTGAATTTCCCTTCACAAACGGAGTTAAACCAAAGCCTATGTGTCTTCCTACAAGCAAGAGTTCATTTCCGGTAAACCCAGTGATTTTTCGGTTCAAATGAATTTACACAGTTCACAAACCCAACATGTTTTTCACTATAAATGAAAGAGCATTTTTGTAAGAGATGCTGTGGTTTGTTACAGTTTCATAAGCAGAGTTTAACTGGATATGGTTCGTATGAGTAGAAACACAGTTCTTTTTTCTGGTCATGCTCATATTTCTTGCTGTATTGCAGATTCTGGACAGAAGAGGATGCTTCTTGCGTTAAAACAGAGTATGTTTCATGGATGAGAACACCTGTCTGAATATTCCATCAGAAACAGAGTTAAAGCAAAGGCTCTGTGTCTTCTTACAAGCAAGAGTTCATTTCCGGTAAACCCAGTGATTTTTTGGCTCAAATGAATTTACACAGTTCACGAACCCAACACGTTTTTCACTATTAACTAAACAGCATCTATGTAAGAGATGCTGTGGTTTGTTACAGTTTCATAAGCAGAGTTTAAGTGGATATGGTCCGTATGAGTAAGAAACACAGTTCTTTTTTTCTGGGCATGCTCATGTTTCTTGCTGTGTTGGAGACGCTGGAAAGAAGAGCATGCTTCTTGCGTTAAAACAGAGTATGTTCCATGGATGAGAACTCCGGTCTGAATTTTCCATCAGAAACGGAGTTGAAGCAAAGGCTCTGTGTCTTCCTACAAGCAAGAGATCATTTCCGGTAAACCCAGTGATTTTTCGGCTCAAATGAATTTACACAGTTCACGAACCCAACACGATTTTCACTATTAACCTAACAGCATCTATGTAAGAGATGCTTTGGTTTGTTACAGTTTAATGAGCAGAGTTCAACTAGACATGTTTCGTGTTAGTAGGAAACACAGTTCTTTTTTTGCTGGGCATGCTCATGTTTCTTGCTGTATTAGAGATGCTGGACAGAAGAGCATGCTTCTTGCGTTAAAACAGAGTGTGTTTCATGGATGAGAACTCTGGTCTCAATTTCCCTTCACAAACGGAGTTAAACCAAAGCCTATGTGTCTTCCTACAAGCAAGAGTTCATTTCCGGTAAAGCCAGTGATTTTTCGGCTCAAATGAATTTACACAGTTCACGAACCCAACACGTTTTTCACTATTGACTAAATAACATCTATGTAAGAGATGCTGTAGTTTGTTACAGTTTCATAATCAGAGTTCAACCAGATATGGTCCGTATGAGTAGGAAACACAGTTCATTTCTTCTGGACATGCTTATATTTCTTGCTGTATTGCAGATTCTGGACAGAAGAGGATGATTCTTGCGTTAAAACAGAGTGTGTTTCATGGATGAGAACTCTGGTCTGAATTTCCCTTCACAAACAGAGTGAAACCAAAGCCTCTGAGTCTTCCTACAACCAAGAGTTCATTTCCGGTAAACCCAGTGATTTTTCAGCTCAAATGATTTTACAAAGTTCATGAACCCAATACTTTTTTCACTATTAACTAAAGAGCATCTATGTAACAAATGCTGTGGTTTGTTACAGTTTCATAAGAAGTGTTCAACTAGATAACGTCCGCATGAGTAGGAAACACGGTTTATTTTTTCAGGGCATGCTCGTGTTTCTTGCTGTATTGGAGACGCTGGAAAGAAGAGCATGCTTCTTGCGTTAAAACAGAGTATGTTTCATGGATGAGAACACTGGTCTGAATTTCCCTGCACAAACGGAGTTAAACCAAAGGCTCTTTGTCTTCCTACAAGCAAGAGTTCATTTCCGGTAAACCCTGTAATTTTTCGGCTCAAATGAATTTACGCAGTTCACGAACCCAACACGAATTTCACAATTAACTAAACAGCATCTATGTAAGAGAGGCAGTGGTTTGTTACAGTTTAATGAGCAGAGTTCAACTAGATATGGTCCGTATGAGTAGGAAACTCAGTTCTTTTTTTCTGGGTATGCTCATGTTTCTTGCTGTATTGCAGACTCTGGAGAGAAAGGATTCTTCTTGCGTTAACACAGACGGTGTTTCATGGATGAGAACACTGGTCTGAATTTTCCTTCAGAAACGGAGTGAAACCAAAGCCTCCGTGTCTTCCTACATGCAAGAGTTCATTTCCGGTAAACCCTGTGATTTTTCGGCTCAAATGTATTTACACAGTTCATGAACCCAATACTTTATTCACTATTAACTAAAGAGCATCTATGTAACACATGCTGTGGTTTGTTACAGTTTCATAAGCAGTGTTTAACTAGATATGGTCCGTATGAGTAGGAAACACAGTTCTTTTTTTCTGGGCATGCTCATATTTCTTGCTGTATTGGAGATGCTGGTAAGAAGAGCATGCTCCTTGCGTTAAAACAGAGTATGTTTCATGGATGAGAACAGCGGTCTGAATTTTCCATCAGAAACAGAGTTAAAGAAAGCCTCTGTGTCTTACTACAAACAAGAGTTCATTTCCAGTAAGCCCAGTGCTTTTTCGGCTCAAATTAATTTACACAGTTCATGAACCCAACACGTTTTTCAACTATTAACTAAAGAGCATCTATGTAAGGGATGAAGTGGTTTGTTACAGTTTAATGAACAGAGTTCAACTAGATATGATCCGTATGAGTAGTAAACACAGTTCTTTTTTTCTGGGCATGCTCATATTTCTTGCTGTATTGCAGATTCTGGACAGAAGAGGATGCTTCTTGCATTAAAACAGAGGGTGTTTCATGGATGAGAACACTGGTGTGAATTTCCCTTCAGAAATGTAGTAAAACCAAAGGCTCTTTGTCTTCCTACAAAAAAGAGTTCATTTCCGGTAAACCCTGTGATATTTCGGCTCAAATGAATTTACACAGTTCACGAACCCAACACGATTTTAACAATTAACTAAACAGCATCAATGTAAGAGATGCAGTGGTTTGTTACAGTTTCATAATCAGAGTTCAACCAGATATGTTCCGTATGAGTAGGAAACACAGTTCATTTTTTCTGGACATGCTCATATTTCTTGCTGTATTGCAGATTCTGGACAGAAGAGGATGCTTCTTGCGCTAAAACACGGTGTGTTTCATGGATGAGAACTCTGGTCTGAATTTCCCTTCAAAAACGGAGTGAAACCAAAGCCTCTGTGTCTTCCTACAAGCATGAGTTCATTTCCGGTAAACCCTGTGATTTCTCGGCTCAAATGAATTTACACAGTTCACAAACCCAACACGTATTTCACTATAAATGAAAGAGCATTTTTGTAAGAGATTCTGTGATTTGTTACAGTTTCATAAACAGAGTTTAACTGGATATGGTCCGTATGAGTAGAAACACAGTTCTTTTTTTCTGGTCATGCTCATGTTTCTTGCTGTATTGCAGATTCTGGACAGAAGAGGATGCTTCTTGCGTGAAAACAGAGGGTGTTTCATGGATGAGAACACTGGTCTGAATTTCCCTTCAGAAATGGTGTTAAACCAAAGGCTCTTTGTCTTCCTAAAAGCAAGAGTTCATTTCCGGTAAACCCAGTGACTTTTCGTCTCAAATGTATTTACATAGTTCACGAACCGAACACGATTTTCACTATTAACTAAACAGCATCTATGTAAGAGATGCAGTGGTTTGTTACAGTTTAATGAGCAGAGTTCAACTAGATATGGTCCGTATGAGTAGGAAACGCAGTTCTTTTTTTCTGGGCATGCTCATGTTTCTTGCTGTATTAGAGATGCTGGAAAGAAGAACATGCTTCTTGCGTTAAAACAGAGGGTGTTTCATGGATGAGAACACTGGTCTGAATTTCCCTTCACAAACGGAATGAAACCAAAGGCTCTGTGTCTTCCTACAAGCAAGATTCATTTCTGGTATACCCAAGGATTTTTCGGCTCAAATGAATTTACACAGTTCATGAATCCAATGCTTTTTACACTATTAACTAAAGAGCATCTATGTAACACATGCTGTTGTTTGTTACAGTTTCATAAGCATTGTTCAACTATATATGGTCCGTATGTGTAGGAAATACTGTTCTTTTTTTCTGGGCATGCTCATATTTCTTGCTGTATTGGAGATGCTGGAAAGAATAGCATGCTTCTTGTGTTAAAACAGAGTATGTTTCATGGATGAGAACACTGGTCTGAATTTTCCTGCAGAAACGCAGTGAATCCAAAGGCTCTGTGTCTTCCTACAAGCAAGAGTTCATTTTCGGTAAAACCAGTGATTTTTTGGCTCAAATGAATTTACACAGTTCAAGAACCCAACACGTTTTTCACTATTAACTAAAGAGCATCTATGTAAGAGATTCTGTAGTTTGTTACAGTTTCCTAATCAGAGTTCAACAAGATATGGTCCGTATGAGTAGGAAACACAGTTCATTTTTTCTGGACAGCTCATATTTCTTGCTGTTTTCTGGACTCTGGAAAGAGGAGGATGCTTCTTGCGTTAAAACAGAGTGTGTTTCATGGATGAGAATGCTGGTCTGAATTTCCCTTCACAAACGGAGTTAAACCAAAGCCTATGTGTCTTCCTACAAGCAAGAGTTCATTTCCGGTAAACCCAGTGATTTTTCGGTTCAAATGAATTTACACAGTTCACAAACCCAACATGTTTTTCACTATAAATGAAAGAGCATTTTTGTAAGAGATGCTGTGGTTTGTTACAGTTTCATAAGCAGAGTTTAACTGGATATGGTTCGTATGAGTAGAAACACAGTTCTTTTTTCTGGTCATGCTCATATTTCTTGCTGTATTGCAGATTCTGGACAGAAGAGGATGCTTCTTGCGTTAAAACAGAGTATGTTTCATGGATGAGAACACCTGTCTGAATATTCCATCAGAAACAGAGTTAAAGCAAAGGCTCTGTGTCTTCTTACAAGCAAGAGTTCATTTCCGGTAAACCCAGTGATTTTTTGGCTCAAATGAATTTACACAGTTCACGAACCCAACACGTTTTTCACTATTAACTAAACAGCATCTATGTAAGAGATGCTGTGGTTTGTTACAGTTTCATAAGCAGAGTTTAAGTGGATATGGTCCGTATGAGTAAGAAACACAGTTCTTTTTTTCTGGGCATGCTCATGTTTCTTGCTGTGTTGGAGACGCTGGAAAGAAGAGCATGCTTCTTGCGTTAAAACAGAGTATGTTCCATGGATGAGAACTCCGGTCTGAATTTTCCATCAGAAACGGAGTTAAAGCAAAGGCTCTGTGTCTTCCTACAAGCAAGAGATCATTTCCGGTAAACCCAGTGATTTTTCGGCTCAAATGAATTTACACAGTTCACGAACCCAACACGATTTTCACTATTAACCTAACAGCATCTATGTAAGAGATGCTTTGGTTTGTTACAGTTTAATGAGCAGAGTTCAACTAGACATGTTTCGTGTTAGTAGGAAACACAGTTCTTTTTTTGCTGGGCATGCTCATGTTTCTTGCTGTATTAGAGATGCTGGACAGAAGAGCATGCTTCTTGCGTTAAAACAGAGTGTGTTTCATGGATGAGAACTCTGGTCTCAATTTCCCTTCACAAACGGAGTTAAACCAAAGCCTATGTGTCTTCCTACAAGCAAGAGTTCATTTCCGGTAAAGCCAGTGATTTTTCGGCTCAAATGAATTTACACAGTTCACGAACCCAACACGTTTTTCACTATTGACTAAATAACATCTATGTAAGAGATGCTGTAGTTTGTTACAGTTTCATAATCAGAGTTCAACCAGATATGGTCCGTATGAGTAGGAAACACAGTTCATTTCTTCTGGACATGCTTATATTTCTTGCTGTATTGCAGATTCTGGACAGAAGAGGATGATTCTTGCGTTAAAACAGAGTGTGTTTCATGGATGAGAACTCTGGTCTGAATTTCCCTTCACAAACAGAGTGAAACCAAAGCCTCTGAGTCTTCCTACAACCAAGAGTTCATTTCCGGTAAACCCAGTGATTTTTCAGCTCAAATGATTTTACAAAGTTCATGAACCCAATACTTTTTTCACTATTAACTAAAGAGCATCTATGTAACAAATGCTGTGGTTTGTTACAGTTTCATAAGAAGTGTTCAACTAGATAACGTCCGCATGAGTAGGAAACACGGTTTATTTTTTCAGGGCATGCTCATGTTTCTTGCTGTATTGGAGACGCTGGAAAGAAGAGCATGCTTCTTGCGTTAAAACAGAGTATGTTTCATGGATGAGAACACTCGTGTGAATTTTCCTTAAGAAACGCAGTGAAACCAAAGCTTCTGTGTCTTCCTACAAGCAAGAGTTCATTTCCGGTAAACCCATTGATTTTTCAGCTCAAATGAATTTACACAGTTCACGAACCCAACACGTTTTTCACTATAAATGAAAGAGCATTTTTGTAAGAGATGCTGTGGTTTGTTACAGTTTCATAAGCAGAGTTTAACTGGATATGGTCCGTATGAGTAAGAAACACAGTTCTTTTTTTCTGGGCATGGTCATGTGTCTTGCTGTTTTGCAGACGCTGGAAAGAAGAGCATGCTTCTTGCGTTAAAACCGAGTATGTTTCATGGATGAGAACAGTCGTCTTAATTTTCCATCAGAAACGGAGTTAAACCAAAGTCTCTGTGTCTTCCTACAAACAAGAGTTCATTTCCGGTAAACCCTGTGATTTTTCAGCTCAAATGAATTTACACAGTTCACAAACCCAACACGTTTTTCACTATAAATGAAAGAGCATTTTTGTAAGAGAGGCTGATGTTTGTTACAGTTTCATAAGCAGAGTTTAACTGGATATGTTCCGTATGAGTAGAAACAGAGTTCTTTTTTTCTGGTCATGCTCATATTACTTGCTGTATTGCAGATTCTGAACAGAAGAGGATACTTCTTGTGTTAAAACAGAGGGTGTTTCATGGATGAGAACACTGGTCTGAATTTCCCTTCAGAAATGGTGTTAAACCAAAGGCTCTTTGTCTTCCTAAAAGCAAGAGTTCATTTCCGGTAAACCCTGTGATATTTCGGCTCAAATGAATTTACACAGTTCACGAATCCAACACGATTTTCACTATTAACTAAACAGCATGTATGTAAGAAATGCTGTGGTTTGTTACAGTTTCATAAGCAGAGTTTAAGTGGATATGGTCCGTATGCTTAAGAAACACAGTTCTTTTTTTCTGGGCATGCTCATGTTTCTTGCTGTATTGGAGACGCTGGAAAGAAGAGCATGCTTCTTGCGTTAAAACAGAGTATGTTTCATGGATGAGAACACCTGTCTGAATATTCCATCAGAAACAGAGTTAAAGCAAGGGCTCTGTGTCTTCCTACAAGCAAGAGTTCATTTCCGGTAAACCCAGTGATTTTTTGGCTCAAATGAATTTACACAGTTCACGAACCCAACACGATTTTTACTATTAACTAAACAGCATCTATGTAAGAGATGCTGTGGTTTGGTACAGTTTAATGAGCAGAGTTCAACTAGACATGGTTCGTGTGAGTAGGAAACACAGTTCTTTTTTAGCTGGGCATGCTCATGTTTCTTGCTGTATTAGAGATGCTGGACAGAAGAGCATGCTTCTTACGTTAAAACAGTCTGTGTTTCATGGATGAGAACTCTGGTCTGAATTTCGCTTCACAAACGGAGTGAAATCAAAGCCTCTGTGTCTTCCTACAAGCAAGAGTACATTTCCGGTAAACCCAGTGATTTTTCGGCTCAAATGAATTTTCACAGTTCATGAACACAATACTTTTTTCACTATTAACTAAAGAGCCTCTATGTAACACATGCTGTGTTTTGTTACAGTTTCATAAGCAGTGTTCAACTAGATATGGTCCATATGAGTAGGAAACACAGTTCTTTTTTTCTGGGCATGCTCATGTTTCTGGCTGTATTAGAGATGCTGGAAAGAAGAACATGCTTCTTGCATTAAAACAGAGTGTGTTTCATGGATGAGAACTCTGTTCGGGATTTCCCTCACAAATGGAGTTAAACCAAAGCCTATGTGTCTTACTACAAGCAAGAGTTCATTTCCGGCAAACCCAGTGATTTTTCGGCTCAAATGAATTTACACTTCATGAACCCAACACGTTTTTCACTATAAATGAAAGAGCATTTTTGTAAGAGATGCTGTGGTTTGTTACAGTTTCATAAGCAGAGTTTAACTGGATATTGTCCGTATGAATAGAAACACAGTTCTTTTTTTCTGGTCATGCTCATGTTTCTTGCTGTATTGCAGACGCTGGAAAGAAGAGCATGCTTCTTGCGTTAAAACAGGGTATGTTTCATTGATGAGAACACCGGTCTGAATTTTCCATCAGAAACGGATTTAAACCTTAGGCTCTGTGTCTTCCTACAATCAAGAGTTCATTTCCTGTAAGCCCAGTGAATTTTCGGCTCAAATGAATTAACACAGTTCACGAACCCAACACGATTTTCACAATTAACTAAACAGCATCTATGTAAGAGATGCTGTAGTTTGTTACACTTTCATAATCAGAATTCAACCAGATATGGTCCGTATGAGTAGGAAACACAGTTCATTTTTTCTGGACATGCTCATATTTCTGGGTGTATTGCAGATTCTAGACAGAAGAGGATGCTTCTTGCGCTAAAACACAGTGTGTTTCATGGATGAGAACTCTGGTCTGATTTTCCCTTCACAAACCGAGTGAAACCAAAGCCTCTGTGTCTTTCTACAAGCAAGAGTTCATTTCCGGTAAGCCCTGTGATTTTTCGGCTCAAATGAATTTACACAGTTCACGAACCCAACACGTTTTTCACTATAAATGAAAGAGCATTTTTGTAAGAGATGCTGTGGTTTGTTATAGTTTCATAAGCAGAGTTCAACTAGACATGGTTCGTGTGAGTAGGAAACACAGTTCTTTTTTAGCTGGGCATGCTCATGTTTCTTGCTGTATTAGAGATGCTGGACAGAAGAGCATGCTTCTTACGTTAAAACAGTGTGTGTTTCATGGATGAGAACTCTGGTCTGAATTTCGCTTCACAAACGGAGTGAAATCAAAGCCTCTGTGTCTTCCTACAAGCAAGAGTACATTTCCGGTAAACCCAGTGATTTTTCGGCTCAAATGAATTTTCACAGTTCATGAACACAATACTTTTTTCACTATTAACTAAAGAGCCTCTATGTAACACATGCTGTGTTTTGTTACAGTTTCATAAGCAGTGTTCAACTAGATATGGTCCATATGAGTAGGAAACACAGTTCTTTTTTTCTGGGCATGCTCATGTTTCTGGCTGTATTAGAGATGCTGGAAAGAAGAACATGCTTCTTGCATTAAAACAGAGTGTGTTTCATGGATGAGAACTCTGGTCGGGATTTCCCTCACAAATGGAGTTAAACCAAAGCCTATGTGTCTTACTACAAGCAAGAGTTCATTTCCGGCAAACCCAGTGATTTTTCGGCTCAAATGAATTTACACTTCATGAACCCAACACGTTTTTCACTATAAATGAAAGAGCATTTTTGTAAGAGATGCTGTGGTTTGTTACAGTTTCATAAGCAGAGTTTAACTGGATATTGTCCGTATGAATAGAAACACAGTTCTTTTTTTCTGGTCATGCTCATGTTTCTTGCTGTATTGCAGACGCTGGAAAGAAGAGCATGCGTCTTGGGTTAAAACAGGGTATGTTTCATTGATGAGAACACCGGTCTGAAATTTCCATCAGAAACGGATTTAAACCTTAGGCTCTGTGTCTTCCTACAATCAAGAGTTCATTTCCTGTAAGCCCAGTGAATTTTCGGCTCAAATGAATTAACACAGTTCACGAACCCAACACGATTTTCACAATTAACTAAACAGCATCTATGTAAGAGATGCTGTAGTTTGTTACACTTTCATAATCAGAATTCAACCAGATATGGTCCGTATGAGTAGGAAACGCAGTTCATTTTTTCTGGACATGCTCATATTTCTGGCTGTATTGCAGATTCTAGACAGAAGAGGATGCTTCTTGCGCTAAAACACAGTGTGTTTCATGCATGAGAACTCTGGTCTGATTTTCCCTTCACAAACCGAGTGAAACCAAAGCCTCTGTGTCTTTCTACAAGCAAGAGTTCATTTCCGGTAAGCCCTGTGATTTTTCGGCTCAAATGAATTTACACAGTTCACGAACCCAACACGTTTTTCACTATAAATGAAAGAGCATTTTTGTAAGAGATGCTGTGGTTTGTTATAGTTTCATAAGCAGAGTTTAAGTGGATATGGTCCGTATGCTTAAGAAACCTAGTTCTCTTTTTCTGGGCATGCTCATGTTTCTTGCTGTATTGGAGATGCTGGAAAGAAGAGCATGCTTCTTGCGTTAAAACAGAGTATGTTTCATGGATGAGAACACCTGTCTGAATATTCCATCAGAAACAGAGTTAAAGCAAAGGCTCTGTGTCTTCCTACAAGCAAGAGTTCATTTCCGGTAAACCCAGTGATTTTTTGGCTCAAATGAATTTACACAGTTCACGAACCCAACACGATTTTTACTATTAACTAAACAGCATCTATGTAAGAGATGCTGTGGTTTGGTACAGTTTAATGAGCAGAGTTCAACTAGACATGGTTCGTGTGA
The DNA here is from genome assembly GCA_949786385.1 of Onychomys leucogaster. Classification (NCBI taxonomy): domain Eukaryota; kingdom Metazoa; phylum Chordata; class Mammalia; order Rodentia; family Cricetidae; genus Onychomys; species Onychomys leucogaster. The sequence continues at coordinate 458,076 of CATKUP010000012.1, read as the reverse complement.
GTAGGAAACACAGTTCTTTTTTAGCTGGGCATGCTCATGTTTCTTGCTGTATTAGAGATGCTGGACAGAAGAGCATGCTTCTTGCGTTAAAACAGTGTGTGTTTCATGGATGAGAAATCTGGTCTGAATTTCCCTTCACAAACAGAGTTAAACCAAAGCCTATGTGTCTTCCTACAAGCAAGAGTTCATTTCCGGTAAACCCAGTGATTTTTCGGCTCAAATGAATTTACACAGTTCCTGAACCCAACACGTTTTTCACTATTAACTAAATAGCATCTATGTAAGAGATGCTGTAGTTTGTTACAGTTTCATAATCAGAGTTCAACCAAATATGGTCCGTATGAGTAGGAAACACAGTTCACTTCTTCTGGACATGCTTATATTTCTTGCTGTATTGCAGATTTTGGACAGAAGAGGATGCTTCTTGCGTTAAAACAGAGTGTGTTTCATGGAAGAGAACTCTGGTCTGAATTTCCCTTCACAAACAGAGTGAAACCAAAGCCTCTGAGTCTTCCTACAACCAGGAGTTCATTTCCGGTCAGCCCTGTGATTTTTCAGCTCAAATGAATTTACACAGTTCACGAACCCAACACGTTTTTCACTATAAATGACAGAGCATTTTTGTAAGAGATGCTGTGGTTTGTTACAGTTTCATAAGCAGGGTTTAAGTGGATATGGTCGTTATGAGTAAGAAGCACAGTTCTTTTTTTCTGGGCATGCTCATGTTTCTTGCTGTATTGCAGACGCTGGAAAGAAGAGCTTGCTTCTTGCGTAAAAACCGAGTATGTTTCATGGATGAGAACACCGGTCTGTATTTTCCATCAGAAACGGAGTTAAACCAAAGTCTCTGTGTCTTCCTACAAGGAAGAGTTCATTTCCGGTAAGCCCAGTGATTTTTCGGCTCAAATGAATTTACACAGTTCATGAACCCAACACGTTTTTCACTATTAACTAAATAGCATCTATGTAAGTGATGCTGTAGTTTGTTACAGTTTCCTAATCAGAGTTCAACAAGATATGGTCCGTATGAGTAGGAAACACAGTTCATTTTTCCTGGACAGCTCATATTTCTTGCTGTATTGCAGATTCTGGACAAAAGAGGATGCTTCTTGCGTTAAAACAGAGGGTGTTTCCTGGATGAGAACACTGGTCTGAATTTCCCTTCAGAAATGGTGTTAAACCAAAGGCTCTGTGTCTTCCTACAAGCAAGAGTTCATTTCCGGTAAACCCAGTGATTTTTCGGCTCACATGTATTTACACAGTTCACGAACCCAACACAATTTTCACTATTAACTAAACAGCATCTATGTAAGAGATGCAGTGGTTTGTTACAGTTTCATAATCAGAGTTCAACCAAATATGGTCCGTATGAGTAGGAAACGCAGTTCTTTTTTTCTGGGCATGCTCATGTTTCTTGCTGTATTAGAGATGCTGGAAAGAAGAACATGCTTCTTGCATTAAAACAGAGTGTGTTTCATGGATGAGAACTCTGGTCGGGATTTCCCTCACAAACGGAGTTAAACCAAAGCCTATGTGTCTTACTACAAGCAAGAGTTCATTTCCGGCAAACCCAGTGATTTTTCGGCTCTAATGAATTTACACTTCATGAACCCAACACGTTTTTCACTATAAATGAAAGAGCATTTTTGTAAGAGATGCTGTGGTTTGTTACAGTTTCATAAGCAGAGTTTAACTGGATATGGTCCGTATGAATAGAAACACAGTTCTTTTTTTCTGGTCATGCTCATTTTTCTTGCTGTATTGCAGACGCTGGAAAGAAGAGCATGCTTCTTGCGTTAAAACAGGGTATATTTCATTGATGAGAACACCGGTCTGAATTTTCCATCAAAAACGGATTTAAACCTTAGGCTCTGTGTGTTCCTACAATCAAGAGTTCGTTTCCTGTAAGCCCAGTGATTTTTCAGCTCAAATGAAGTAACACAGTTCACGAACCCAACATGATTTTCACATTTAATTAAACAGCATCTATGTAAGAGATGCTGTAGTTTGTTACAGTTTCATAATCAGAATTCAACCAGATATGGTCCGTATGAGTAGGAAACACAGTTCATTTTTTCTGGACATGTTCATATTTCTGGCTGTATTGCAGATTCTAGACAGAAGAGGATGCTTCTTGCGCTAAAACACAGTGTGTTTCATGGATGAGAACTCTGGTCTGATTTTCCCTTCACAAACCGAGTGAAACCAAAGCCTCTGTGTCTTTCTACAAGCAAGAGGTCATTTCCGGTAAGCCCTGTGATTTCTCGGCTCAAATGAATTTACACAGTTCACGAACCCAACACGTTTTTCACTATAAATGAAAGAGCATTTTTGTAAGAGATGCTGTGGTTTGTTACAGTTTCATAAGCAGAGTTTAACTGGATATGGTCCGTATGAGTAGAAACACAGTTCTTTTTTTCTGGTCATGCTCATGTTTCTTGCTGTATTGGAGACGCTGGAAAGAAGAGCATGCTTCTTGCATTAAAACAGAGTATGTTTCATGGATGAGAACACCTGTCTGAATTTTCCATCAGAAACGGAGTTAAAGCAAAGGCTCTGTGTCTTCCTACAAGCAAGAGTTCATTTCCGGTAAACCCAGTGATTTTTTGGCTCAAATGAAATTACACAGTTCACGAACCCAACACGATTTTTACTATTAACTAAACAGCATCTATGTAAGAGATGCTGTGGTTTGGTACAGTTTAATGAGCAGAGTTCAACTAGACATGGTTCGTGTGAGTAGGAAACACAGTTCATTTTTAGCTGGGCATGCTCATGTTTCTTGCTGTATTAGAGATGCTGGACAGAAGAGCATGCTTCTTGCGTTAAAACAGTGTGTGTTTCATGGATGAGAAATCTGGTCTGAATTTCTTTTCAAAAACGGAGTTAAACCAAAGCCTATGTGTCTTCCTACAAGCAAGAGTTCATTTCTGGTAAACCCAGTGATATTCGGCTCAAATGAATTAACACAGTTCATGAACCCAACACGTTTTTCACTATTAACTAAATAGCATCTATGTAAGAGATGCTGTAGTTTGTTACAGTTTCATAATCAGAGATCAACCTGATATGGTCCGTATGAGTAGGAAACACAGTTCATTTTTTCTGGACAGCTCATATTTCTTGCTGTATTGCAGATTCTAGACAGAAGAGGATGCTTCTTGCGTTAAAACAGAGTGTGTTTCATGGATGAGAAGGCTGGTCTGAATTTCCCTTCAAAAACGGAGTTAAACCAAATCCTATGTGTCTTCGAATAAGCAAGAGTTCATTTCCGGTAAACCCTGTGATTTTTCGGCTCAAATGAATTTACACAGTTCACGAATCCAACACGATTTTCACTATTAACTAAACAGCATGTATGTAAGAAATGTTGTGGTTTGTTACAGTTTCATAAGCAGAGTTTAAGTGGATATGGTCCGTATGCTTAAGAAACACAGTTCTCTTTTTCTGGGCATGCTCATGTTTCTTGCTGTATTGGAGACGCTGGAAAGAAGAGCATGCTTCTTGCGTTAAAACAGAGTATGTTTCATGGATGAGAACACCTGTCTGAATATTCCATCAGAAACAGAGTTAAAGCAAAGGCTCTGTGTCTTCCTACAAGCAAGAATTCATTTCCGGTAAACCCAGTGATTTTTTGGCTCAAATGAATTTACACAGTTCACGAACCCAACACGATTTTTACTATTAACTAAACAGCATCTATGTAAGAGATGCTGTGGTTTGGTACAGTTTAATGAGCAGAGTTCAACTAGACATGGTTCGTGTGAGTAGGAAACACAGTTCTTTTTTAGCTGGGCATGCTCATGTTTCTTGCTGTATTAGAGATGCTGGACAGAAGAGCATGCTTCTTGCGTTAAAACAGTGTGTGTTTCATGGATGAGAAATCTGGTCTGAATTTCCCTTCACAAACGGAGTTAAACCAAAGCCTATGTGTCTTCCTACAAGCAAGAGTTCATTTCCGGTAAACCCAGTGATTTTTCGGCTCAAATGAATTTACACAGTTCCTGAACCCAACACTCACTATTAACTAAATAGCATCTATGTAAGAGATGCTGTAGTTTGTTACAGTTTCATAATCAGAGTTCAACCAAATATGGTCCGTATGAGTAGGAAACACAGTTCATTTCTTCTGGACATGCTTATATTTCTTGCTTTATTGCAGATTTTGGACAGAAGAGGATGCTTCTTGCGTTAAAACAGAGTGTGTTTCATGGAAGAGAACTCTGGTCTGAATTTCCCTTCACAAACAGAGTGAAACCAAAGCCTCTGAGTCTTCCTACAACCAGGAGTTCATTTCCGGTCAGCCCTGTGATTTTTCAGCTCAAATGAATTTACACAGTTCACGAACCCAACACGTTTTTCACTATAAATGACAGAGCATTTTTGTAAGAGATGCTGTGGTTTGTTACAGTTTCATAAGCAGGGTTTAAGTGGATATGGTCGTTATGAGTAAGAAACACAGTTCTTTTTTTCTGGGCATGCTCATGTTTCTTGCTGTATTGCAGACGCTGGAAAGAAGAGCTTGCTTCTTGCGTAAAAACCGAGTATGTTTCATGGATGAGAACACCGGTCTGTATTTTCCATCAGAAACGGAGTTAAACCAAAGTCTCTGTGTCATCCTACAAGGAAGAGTTCATTTCCGGTAAGCCCAGTGATTTTTCGGCTCAAATGAATTTACACAGTTCATGAACCCAACACGTTTTTCACTATTAACTAAATAGCATCTATGTAAGTGATGCTGTAGTTTGTTACAGTTTCCTAATCAGAGTTCAACAAGATATGGTCCGTATGAGTAGGAAACACAGTTCATTTTTCCTGGACAGCTCATATTTCTTGCTGTATTGCAGATTCTGGACAAAAGAGGATGCTTCTTGCGTTAAAACAGAGGGTGTTTCCTGGATGAGAACACTGGTCTGAATTTCCCTTCAGAAATGGTGTTAAACCAAAGGCTCTGTGTCTTCCTACAAGCAAGAGTTCATTTCCGGTAAACCCAGTGATTTTTCGGCTCAAATGAATTTACACAGTTCACAAACCCAACACAATTTTCACTATTAACTAAACAGCATCTATGTAAGAGATGCAGTGGTTTGTTACAGTTTCATAATCAGAGTTCAACCAAATATGGTCCGTATGAGTAGGAAACGCAGTTCTTTTTTTCTGGGCATGCTCATGTTTCTTGCTGTATTAGAGATGCTGGAAAGAAGAGCATGCTTCTTGCGTTAAAACAGAGTGTGTTTCATGGATGAGAACTCTGGTCTGAATTTCGCTTCACAAACAGAGTGAAACCAAAGCCTCTGAGTCTTCCTACAACCAAGAGTTCATTTCCAGTCAGCCCTGTGATTTTTCAGCTCAAATGAATTTACACAGTTCACGAACCCAACACGTTTTTTACTATAAATGAAAGAGCATTTTTGTAAGAGATGCTGTGGTTTGTTACAGTTTCATAAGCAGAGTTTAACTGGATATGGTCCGTATGAGTGGAAACACAGTTCTTTTTTTCTGGTCATGCTCATATTTCTTGATGTATTGCAGATTCTGGACAGAAGAGGATGCTTCTTGTGTTAAAACAGAGGGTGTTTCATGGATGAGAACACTGGTCTGAATTTCCCTTCAGAAACGGAGTTAAACCAAAGTCTCTGTGTCTTCCTACAAGCAAGAGTTCATTTCCGGTAAGCCCAGTAATTTTTCGGCTCAAATGAATTTACACAGTTCATGAACCCAACACGTTTTTCACTATTAACTAAATAGCATCTATGTAAGAGATTCTGTACTTTGTTACAGTTTCCTAATCAGAGTTCAACAAGATATGGTCCGTATGAGTAGGAAACACAGTTCATTTTTTCTGGACAGCTCATATTTCTTGCTGTTTTGTGGACTCTGGAAAGAAGAGGATGCTTCTTGCGTTAAAACAGAGTGTGTTTCATGGATGAGAACGCTGGTCTGAATTTCCCTTCAGAAACGGAGTGAAACCAAAGCCTATGTGTCTTCCTACAAGCAAGAGTTCATTTCCGGTAAACCCTGTGATTTTTCGGCTCAAATGAATTTACACAGTTGATGAACACAATACTTTTTTCACTATTAACTAAAGAGCCTCTATGTAACACATGCTGTGTTTTGTTACAGTTTCATAAGCAGTGTTCAACTAGATATGGTCCATATGAGTAGGAAACACAGTTCTTTTTTTCTGGGCATGCTCATGTTTCTGGCTGTATTAGAGATGCTGGAAAGAAGAACATGCTTCTTGCATTAAAACAGAGTGTGTTTCATGGATGAGAACTCTGGTCGGGATTTCCCTCACAAACGGAGTTAAACCAAAGCCTATGTGTCTTACTACAAGCAAGAGATCATTTCCGGCAAACCCAGTGATTTTTCGGCTCGAATGAATTTACACTTCATGAACCCAACACGTTTTTCACTATAAATGAAAGAGCATTTTTGTAAGAGATGCTGTGGTTTGTTACAGTTTCATAAGCAGAGTTGAACTACATATGGTCTGTATGAATAGAAACACAGTTCTTTTTTTCTGGTCATGCTCATTTTTCTTGCTGTATTGCAGACGCTGGAAAGAAGAGCATGCTTCTTGCGTTAAAACAGGGTATATTTCATTGATGAGAACACCGGTCTGAATTTTCCATCAAAAACAGATTTAAACCTTAGGCTCTGTGTGTTCCTAAAATCAAGAGTTCATTTCCTGTAAGCCCAGTGATTGTTCAGCTCAAATGAATTAACACAGTTCACGAACCCAACACGATTTTCACATTTAACTAAACAGCATCTATGTAAGAGATGCTGTAGTTTGTTACAGTTTCATAATCAGAATTCAACCAGATATGGTCCGTATGAGTAGGAAACACAGTTCATTTTTTCTGGACACGCTCATATTTCTGGCTGTATTGCAGATTCTAGACAGAAGAGGATGCTTCTTGCGCTAAAACACAGTGTGTTTCATGGATGAGAACTCTGGTCTGATTTTCCCTTCACAAACCGAGTGAAACCAAAGCCTCTGTGTCTTTCTACAAGCAAGAGGTCATTTCCGGTAAGCCCTGTGATTTCTCGGCTCAAATGAATTTACACAGTTCACGAACCCAACACGTTTTTCACTATAAATGAAAGAGCATTTTTGTAAGAGATGCTGTGGTTTGTTACAGTTTCATAAGCAGAGTTTAACTGGATATGGTCCGTATGAGTAGAAACACAGTTCTTTTTTTCTGGTCATGCTCATGTTTCTTGCTGTATTGGAGACGCTGGAAAGAAGAGCATGCTTCTTGCATTAAAACAGAGTATGTTTCATGGATGAGAACACCTGTCTGAATTTTCCATCAGAAACGGAGTTAAAGCAAAGGCTCTGTGTCTTCCTACAAGCAAGAGTTCATTTCCGGTAAACCCAGTGATTTTTTGGCTCAAATGAAATTACACAGTTCACGAACCCAACACGATTTGTACTATTAACTAAACAGCATCTATGTAAGAGCTGCTGTGGTTTGGTACAGTTTAATGAGCAGAGTTCAACTAGACATGGTTCGTGTGAGTAGGAAACACAGTTCTTTTTTAGCTGGGCATGCTCATGTTTCTTGCTGTATTAGAGATGCTGGACAGAAGAGCATGCTTCTTGTGTTAAAACAGTGTGTGTTTCATGGATGAGAAATCTGGTCTGAATTTCCCTTCACAAACGGAGTTAAACCAAAGCCTATGTGTCTTCCTACAAGCAAGAGTTCATTTCCGGTAAACCCAGTGATTTTTCGGCTCAAATGAATTTACACAGTTCATGAACCCAACACGTTTTTCACTATTAACTAAATAGCATCTATGTAAGAGATGCTGTAGTTTGTTACAGTTTCATAATCAGAGTTCAACCAAATATGGTCCGTATGAGTAGGAAACACAGTTCATTTCTTCTGGACATGCATATATTTCTTGATGTATTGCAGATTCTGGACAGAAGAGGATGCTTCTTGCGTTAAAACAGAGTGTGTTTCATGGAAGAGAACTCTGGTCTGAATTTCCCTTCACAAACAGAGTGAAACCAAAGCCTCTGAGTCTTCCTACAACCAAGAGTTCATTTCCAGTCAGCCCTGTGATTTTTCAGCTCAAATGAATTTACACAGTTCACGAACCCAACACGTTTTTTACTATAAATGAAAGAGCATTTTTGTAAGAGATGCTGTGGTTTGTTACAGTTTCATAAGCAGAGTTTAACTGGATATGGTCCGTATGAGTGGAAACACAGTTCTTTTTTTCTGGTCATGCTCATATTTCTTGATGTATTGCAGACTCTGGACAGAAGAGGATGCTTCTTGTGTTAAAACAGAGGGTGTTTCATGGATGAGAACACTGGTCTGAATTTCCCTTCAGAAACGGAGTTAAACCAAAGTCTCTGTGTCTTCCTACAAGCAAGAGTTCATTTCCGGTAAGCCCAGTAATTTTTCGGCTCAAATGAATTTACACAGTTCATGAACCCAACACGTTTTTCACTATTAACTAAATAGCATCTATGTAAGAGATTCTGTACTTTGTTACAGTTTCCTAATCAGAGTTCAACAAGATATGGTCCGTATGAGTAGGAAACACAGTTTATTTTTTCTGGACAGCTCATATTTCTTGCTGTTTTGTGGACTCTGGAAAGAAGAGGATGCTTCTTGCGTTAAAACAGAGTGTGTTTCATGGATGAGAACGCTGGTCTGAATTTCCCTTCAGAAACGGAGTGAAACCAAAGCCTATGTGTCTTCCTACAAGCAAGAGTTCATTTCCGGTAAACCCTGTGATTTTTCGGCTCAAATGAATTTACACAGTTCATGAACACAATACTTTTTTCACTATTAACTAAAGAGCCTCTATGTAACACATGCTGTGTTTTGTTACAGTTTCATAAGCAGTGTTCAACTAGATATGGTCCATATGAGTAGGAAACACAGTTCTTTTTTTCTGGGCATGCTCATGTTTCTGGCTGTATTAGAGATGCTGGAAAGAAGAACATGCTTCTTGCATTAAAACAGAGTGTGTTTCATGGATGAGAACTCTGGTCGGGATTTCCCTCACAAACGGAGTTAAACCAAAGCCTATGTGTCTTACTACAAGCAAGAGTTCATTTCCGGCAAACCCAGTGATTTTTCGGCTCGAATGAATTTACACTTCATGAACCCAACACGTTTTTCACTATAAATGAAAGAGCATTTTTGTAAGAGATGCTGTGGTTTGTTACAGTTTCATAAGCAGAGTTTAACTGGATATGGTCCGTATGAATAGAAACACAGTTCTTTTTTTCTGGTCATGCTCATTTTTCTTGCTGTATTGCAGACGCTGGAAAGAAGAGCATGCTTCTTGCATTAAAACAGGGTATATTTCATTGATGAGAACACCGGTCTGAATTTTCCATCAAAAACGGATTTAAACCTTAGGCTCTGTGTGTTCCTAAAATCAAGAGTTCATTTCCTGTAAGCCCAGTGATTTTTCAGCTCAAATGAATTAACACAGTTCACGAACCCAACACGATTTTCACATTTAACTAAACAGCATCTATGTAAGAGATGCTGTAGTTTGTTACAGTTTCATAATCAGAATTCAACCAGATATGGTCCGTATGAGTAGGAAACACAGTTCATTTTTTCTGGACATGCTCATATTTCTGGCTGTATTGCAGATTCTAGACAGAAGAGGATGCTTCTTGCGCTAAAACACAGTGTGTTTCATGGATGAGAACTCTGGTCTGATTTTCCCTTCACAAACCGAGTGAAACCAAAGCCTCTGTGTCTTTCTACAAGCAAGAGGTCATTTCCGGTAAGCCCTGTGATTTCTCGGCTCAAATGAATTTACACAGTTCACGAACCCAACACGTTTTTCACTATAAATGAAAGAGCATTTTTGTAAGAGATGCTGTGATTTGTTTCAGTTTCATAAGCAGAGTTTAACTGGATATGGTCCGTATGAGTAGAAACACAGTTCTTTTTTTCTGGTCATGCTCATGTTTCTTGCTGTATTGGAGACGCTGGAAAGAAGAGCATGCTTCTTGCATTAAAACAGAGTATGTTTCATGGATGAGAACACCTGTCTGAATTTTCCATCAGAAACGGAGTTAAAGCAAAGGCTCTGTGTCTTCCTACAAGCAAGAGTTCATTTCCGGTAAACCCAGTGATTTTTTGGCTCAAATGAAATTACACAGTTCACGAACCCAACACGATTTTTACTATTAACTAAACAGCATCTATGTAAGAGCTGCTGTGGTTTGGTACAGTTTAATGAGCAGAGTTCAACTAGACATGGTTCGTGTGAGTAGGAAACACAGTTCTTTTTTAGCTGGGCATGCTCATGTTTCTTGCTGTATTAGAGATGCTGGACAGAAGAGCATGCTTCTTGCGTTAAAACAGTGTGTGTTTCATGGATGAGAAATCTGGTCTGAATTTCCCTTCACAAACGGAGTTAAACCAAAGCCTATGTGTCTTCCTACAAGCAAGAGTTCATTTCCGGTAAACCCAGTGATTTTTCGGCTCAAATGAATTTACACAGTTCATGAACCCAACACGTTTTTCACTATTAACTACATAGCATCTATGTAAGAGATGCTGTAGTTTGTTACAGTTTCATAATCAGAGTTCAACCAAATATGGTCCGTATGAGTAGGAAACACAGTTCATTTCTTCTGGACATGCTTATATTTCTTGCTGTATTGCAGATTCTGGACAAAAGAGGATGCTTCTTGCGTTAAAACAGAGTGTGTTTCATGGAAGAGAACTCTGGTCTGAATTTCCCTTCACAAACAGAGTGAAACCAAAGCCTCTGAGTCTTCCTACAACCAAGAGTTCATTTCCAGTCAGCCCTGTGATTTTTCAGCTCAAATGAATTTACACAGTTCACGAACCCAACATGTTTTTCACTATAAATGAAAGAGCATTTTTGTAAGAGATGCTGTGGTTTGTTACAGTTTCATAAGCAGAGTTTAACTGGATATGGTCCGTATGAGTAGAAACACAGTTCTTTTTTTCTGGTCATGCTCATGTTTCTTGCTGTATTGGAGACGCTGGAAAGAAGAGCATGCTTCTTGCATTAAAACAGAGTATGTTTCATGGATGAGAACACCTGTCTGAATTTTCCATCAGAAACGGAGTTAAAGCAAAGGCTCTGTGTCTTCCTACAAGCAAGAGTTCATTTCCGGTAAACCCAGTGATTTTTTGGCTCAAATGAAATTACACAGTTCACGAACCCAACACGATTTTTACTATTAACTAAACAGCATCTATGTAAGAGCTGCTGTGGTTTGGTACAGTTTAATGAGCAGAGTTCAACTAGACATGGTTCGTGTGAGTAGGAAACACAGTTCTTTTTTAGCTGGGCATGCTCATGTTTCTTGCTGTATTAGAGATGCTGGACAGAAGAGCATGCTTCTTGCGTTAAAACAGTGTGTGTTTCATGGATGAGAAATCTGGTCTGAATTTCCCTTCACAAATGGAGTTAAACCAAAGCCTATGTGTCTTCCTACAAGCAAGAGTTCATTTCCGGTAAACCCAGTGATTTTTCGGCTCAAATGAATTTACACAGTTCATGAACCCAACACGTTTTTCACTATTAACTACATAGCATCTATGTAAGAGATGCTGTAGTTTGTTACAGTTTCATAATCAGAGTTCAACCAAATATGGTCCGTATGAGTAGGAAACACAGTTCATTTCTTCTGGACATGCTTATATTTCTTGCTGTATTGCAGATTCTGGACAGAAGAGGATGCTTCTTGCGTTAAAACAGAGTGTGTTTCATGGAAGAGAACTCTGGTCTGAATTTCCCTTCACAAACAGAGTGAAACCAAAGCCTCTGAGTCTTCCTACAACCAAGAGTTCATTTCCAGTCAGCCCTGTGATTTTTCAGCTCAAATGAATTTACACAGTTCACGAACCCAACACGTTTTTTACTATAAATGAAAGAGCATTTTTGTAAGAGATGCTGTGGTTTGTTACAGTTTCATAAGCAGAGTTTAACTGGATATGGTCCGTATGAGTGGAAACACAGTTCTTTTTTTCTGGTCATGCTCATATTTCTTGATGTATTGCAGACTCTGGACAGAAGAGGATGCTTCTTGTGTTAAAACAGAGGGTGTTTCATGGATGAGAACACTGGTCTGAATTTCCCTTCAGAAACGGAGTTAAACCAAAGTCTCTGTGTCTTCCTACAAGCAAGAGTTCATTTCCGGTAAGCCCAGTAATTTTTCGGCTCAAATGAATTTACACAGTTCATGAACCCAACACGTTTTTCACTATTAACTAAATAGCATCTATGTAAGAGATTCTGTACTTTGTTACAGTTTCCTAATCAGAGTTCAACAAGATATGGTCCGTATGAGTAGGAAACACAGTTCATTTTTTCTGGACAGCTCATATTTCTTGCTGTTTTGTGGACTCTGGAAAGAAGAGGATGCTTCTTGCGTTAAAACAGAGTGTGTTTCATGGATGAGAACGCTGGTCTGAATTTCCCTTCAGAAACGGAGTGAAACCAAAGCCTATGTGTCTTCCTACAAGCAAGAGTTCATTTCCGGTAAACCCTGTGATTTTTCGGCTCAAATGAATTTACACAGTTCATGAACACAATACTTTTTTCACTATTAACTAAAGAGCCTCTATGTAACACATGCTGTGTTTTGTTACAGTTTCATAAGCAGTGTTCAACTAGATATGGTCCATATGAGTAGGAAACACAGTTCTTTTTTTCTGGGCATGCTCATGTTTCTGGCTGTATTAGAGATGCTGGAAAGAAGAACATGCTTCTTGCATTAAAACAGAGTGTGTTTCATGGATGAGAACTCTGGTCGGGATTTCCCTCACAAACGGAGTTAAACCAAAGCCTATGTGTCTTACTACAAGCAAGAGTTCATTTCCGGCAAACCCAGTGATTTTTCGGCTCGAATGAATTTACACTTCATGAACCCAACACGTTTTTCACTATAAATGAAAGAGCATTTTTGTAAGAGATGCTGTGGTTTGTTACAGTTTCATAAGCAGAGTTTAACTGGATATGGTCCGTATGAATAGAAACACAGTTCTTTTTTTCTGGTCATGCTCATTTTTCTTGCTGTATTGCAGACGCTGGAAAGAAGAGCATGCTTCTTGCGTTAAAACAGGGTATATTTCATTGATGAGAACACCGGTCTGAATTTTCCATCAAAAACGGATTTAAACCTTAGGCTCTGTGTGTTCCTAAAATCAAGAGTTCATTTCCTGTAAGCCCAGTGATTTTTCAGCTCAAATGAATTAACACAGTTCACGAACCCAACACGATTTTCACATTTAACTAAACAGCATCTATGTAAGAGATGCTGTAGTTTGTTACAGTTTCATAATCAGAATTCAACCAGATATGGTCCGTATGAGTAGGAAACACAGTTCATTTTTTCTGGACATGCTCATATTTCTGGCTGTATTGCAGATTCTAGACAGAAGAGGATGCTTCTTGCGCTAAAACACAGTGTGTTTCATGGATGAGAACTCTGGTCTGATTTTCCCTTCACAAACCGAGTGAAACCAAAGCCTCTGTGTCTTTCTACAAGCAAGAGGTCATTTCCGGTAAGCCCTGTGATTTCTCGGCTCAAATGAATTTACACAGTTCACGAACCCAACACGTTTTTCACTATAAATGAAAGAGCATTTTTGTAAGAGATGCTGTGGTTTGTTACAGTTTCATAAGCAGAGTTTAACTGGATATGGTCCGTATGAGTAGAAACACAGTTCTTTTTTTCTGGTCATGCTCATGTTTCTTGCTGTATTGGAGACGCTGGAAAGAAGAGCATGCTTCTTGCATTAAAACAGAGTATGTTTCATGGATGAGAACACCTGTCTGAATTTTCCATCAGAAACGGAGTTAAAGCAAAGGCTCTGTGTCTTCCTACAAGCAAGAGTTCATTTCCGGTAAACCCAGTGATTTTTTGGCTCAAATGAAATTACACAGTTCACGAACCCAACACGATTTGTACTATTAACTAAACAGCATCTATGTAAGAGCTGCTGTGGTTTGGTACAGTTTAATGAGCAGAGTTCAACTAGACATGGTTCGTGTGAGTAGGAAACACAGTTCTTTTTTAGCTGGGCATGCTCATGTTTCTTGCTGTATTAGAGATGCTGGACAGAAGAGCATGCTTCTTGCGTTAAAACAGTGTGTGTTTCATGGATGAGAAATCTGGTCTGAATTTCCCTTCACAAACGGAGTTAAACCAAAGCCTATGTGTCTTCCTACAAGCAAGAGTTCATTTCCGGTAAACCCAGTGATTTTTCGGCTCAAATGAATTTACACAGTTCCTGAACCCAACACTCACTATTAACTAAATAGCATCTATGTAAGAGATGCTGTAGTTTGTTACAGTTTCATAATCAGAGTTCAACCAAATATGGTCCGTATGAGTAGGAAACACAGTTCATTTCTTCTGGACATGCTTATATTTCTTGCTTTATTGCAGATTTTGGACAGAAGAGGATGCTTCTTGCGTTAAAACAGAGTGTGTTTCATGGAAGAGAACTCTGGTCTGAATTTCCCTTCACAAACAGAGTGAAACCAAAGCCTCTGAGTCTTCCTACAACCAGGAGTTCATTTCCGGTCAGCCCTGTGATTTTTCAGCTCAAATGAATTTACACAGTTCACGAACCCAACACGTTTTTCACTATAAATGACAGAGCATTTTTGTAAGAGATGCTGTGGTTTGTTACAGTTTCATAAGCAGGGTTTAAGTGGATATGGTCGTTATGAGTAAGAAACACAGTTCTTTTTTTCTGGGCATGCTCATGTTTCTTGCTGTATTGCAGACGCTGGAAAGAAGAGCTTGCTTCTTGCGTAAAAACCGAGTATGTTTCATGGATGAGAACACCGGTCTGTATTTTCCATCAGAAACTGAGTTAAACCAAAGTCTCTGTGTCTTCCTACAAGGAAGAGTTCATTTCCGGTAAGCCCTGTGATTTTTCGGCTCAAATGAATTTACACAGTTCATGAACCCAACACGTTTTTCACTATTAACTAAATAGAATCTATGTAAGTGATGCTGTAGTTTGTTACAGTTTCCTAATCAGAGTTCAACAAGATATGGTCCGTATGAGTAGGAAACACAGTTCATTTTTCCTGGACAGCTCATATTTCTTGCTGTATTGCAGATTCTGGACAAAAGAGGATGCTTCTTGCGTTAAAACAGAGGGTGTTTCCTGGATGAGAACACTGGTCTGAATTTCCCTTCAGAAATGGTGTTAAACCAAAGGCTCTGTGTCTTCCTACAAGCAAGAGTTCATTTCCGGTAAACCCAGTGATTTTTCGGCTCAAATGTATTTACACAGTTCAGGAACCCAACACAATTTTCACTATTAACTAAACAGCATCTATGTAAGAGATGCAGTGGTTTGTTACAGTTTAATGAGGAGAGTTCAACTAGATATGGTCCGTATGAGTAGGAAATGCAGTTCTTTTTTTCTGGGCATGCTCATGTTTCTTGCTGTATTAGAGATGCTGGAAAGAAGAGCATGCTTCTTGCGTTAAAACAGAGTGTGTTTCATGGATGAGAACTCTGGTCTGAATTTTGCTTCACAAACGGAGTGAAACCAAAGCCTATGTGTCTTCCTACAAGCAAGAGTACATATCCGGTAAACACAGTGATTTTTCGGCTCAAATGAATTTTCACAGTTCATGAACACAATACTTTTTTCACTATTAACTAAAGAGCCTCTATGTAACACATGCTGTGTTTTGTTACATTTTCATAAGCAGTGTTCAACTAGATATGGTCCATATGAGTAGGAAACACAGTTCTTTTTTTCTGGGCATGCTCATGTTTCTGGCTGTATTAGAGATGCTGGAAAGAAGAACATGCTTCTTGCATTAAAACAGAGTGTGTTTCATGGATGAGAACTCTGGTCGGGATTTCCCTCACAAACGGAGTTAAACCAAAGCCTATGTGTCTTACTACAAGCAAGAGTTCATTTCCGGCAAACCCAGTGATTTTTCGGCTCAAATGAATTTACACCTCACGAACCCAACACGTTTTTCACTATAAATGAAAGAGCATTTTTGTAAGAGATGCTGTGGTTTGTTACAGTTTCATAAGCAGAGTTTAACTGGATATGGTCCGTATGAATAGAAACACAGTTCTTTTTTTCTAGTCATGCTCATGTTTCTTGCTGTATTGCAGACGCTGGAAAGAAGAGCATGCTTCTTGCGTTAAAACAGGGTATGTTTCATTGATGAGAACACCGGTCTGAATTTTCCATCAGAAACGGATTTAAACCTTAGGCTCTGTGTCTTCCTACAATCAAGAGTTCATTTCCTGTAAGCCCAGTGATTTTTCGGCTCAAATGAATTAACACAGTTCACGAACCCAACACGATTTTCACAATTAACTAAACAGCATCTATGTAAGAGATGCTGTAGTTTGTTACAGTTTCATAATCTGAATTCAACCAGATATGGTCCGTATGAGTAGGAAACACAGTTCATTTTTTCTGGACATGCTCATATTTCTGGCTGTATTGCAGATTCTAGACAGAAGAGGATGCTTCTTGCGCTAAAACACAGTGTGTTTCATGGATGAGAACTCTGGTCTGATTTTCCCTTCACAAACCGTGTGAAACCAAAGCCTCTGTGTCTTCCTACAAGCAAGAGTTCATTTCCGGTAAGCCCTGTGATTTTTCGGCTCAAATGAATTTACACAGTTCACGAACCCAACACGTATTTCACTATAAATGAAAGAGCATTTTTGTAAGAGATGCTATGGTTTGTTACAGTTTCATAAGCAGAGTTTAACTGGATATGGTCCGTATGAGTAGAAACACAGTTCTTTTTTTCTGGTCATGCTCATGTTTCTTCCTGTATTAGAGATGCTGGACAGAAGAGCATGCTTCTTGCGTTAAAACAGTGTGTGTTTCATGGATGAGAAATCTGGTCTGAATTTCCCTTCACAAACGGAGTTAAACCAAAGCCTATGTGTCTTCCTACAAGCAAGAGTTCATTTGCGGTAAACCCAGTGATTTTTCGGCTCAAATGAATTTACACAGTTCATGAACCCAACACGTTTTTCACTATTAACTAAATAGCATCTATGTAAGAGATGCTGTAGTTTGTTACAGTTTCATAATCAGAGTTCAACCAAATATGGTCCGTATGAGTAGGAAACACAGTTCTTTTCTTCTGGACATGCTTATATTTCTTGCTGTATTGCAGATTCTGGACAGAAGAGGATGCTTCTTGCGTTAAAACAGAGTGTGTTTCATGGATGAGAACTCTGGTCTGATTTTCCCTTCACAAACCGAGTGAAACCAAAGCCTCTGTGTCTTTCTACAAGCAAGAGGTCATTTCCGGTAAGCCCTGTGATTTCTCGGCTCAAATGAATTTACACAGTTCACGAACCCAACACGTTTTTCACTATAAATGAAAGAGCATTTTTGTAAGAGATGCTGTGGTTTGTTACAGTTTCATAAGCAGAGTTTAACTGGATATGGTCCGTATGAGTAGAAACACAGTTCTTTTTTTCTGGTCATGCTCATGTTTCTTGCTGTATTGGAGACGCTGGAAAGAAGAGCATGCTTCTTGCATTAAAACAGAGTATGTTTCATGGATGAGAACACCTGTCTGAATTTTCCATCAGAAACGGAGTTAAAGCAAAGGCTCTGTGTCTTCCTACAAGCAAGAGTTCATTTCCGGTAAACCCAGTGATTTTTTGGCTCAAATGAAATTACACAGTTCACGAACCCAACACGATTTGTACTATTAACTAAACAGCATCTATGTAAGAGCTGCTGTGGTTTGGTACAGTTTAATGAGCAGAGTTCAACTAGACATGGTTCGTGTGAGTAGGAAACACAGTTCTTTTTTAGCTGGGCATGCTCATGTTTCTTGCTGTATTAGAGATGCTGGACAGAAGAGCATGCTTCTTGCGTTAAAACAGTGTGTGTTTCATGGATGAGAAATCTGGTCTGAATTTCCCTTCACAAACGGAGTTAAACCAAAGCCTATGTGTCTTCCTACAAGCAAGAGTTCATTTCCGGTAAACCCAGTGATTTTTCGGCTCAAATGAATTTACACAGTTCATGAACCCAACACGTTTTTCACTATTAACTAAATAGCATCTATGTAAGAGATGCTGTAGTTTGTTACAGTTTCATAATCAGAGTTCAACCAAATATGGTCCGTATGAGTAGGAAACACAGTTCATTTCTTCTGGACATGCTTATATTTCTTGCTGTATTGCAGATTCTGGACAGAAGAGGATGCTTCTTGCGTTAAAACAGAGTGTGTTTCATGGAAGAGAACTCTGGTCTGAATTTCCCTTCACAAACAGAGTGAAACCAAAGCCTCTGAGTCTTCCTACAACCAAGAGTTCATTTCCAGTCAGCCCTGTGATTTTTCAGCTCAAATGAATTTACACAGTTCACGAACCCAACACGTTTTTTACTATAAATGAAAGAGCATTTTTGTAAGAGATGCTGTGGTTTGTTACAGTTTCATAAGCAGAGTTTAACTGGATATGGTCCGTATGAGTGGAAACACAGTTCTTTTTTTCTGGTCATGCTCATATTTCTTGATGTATTGCAGACTCTGGACAGAAGAGGATGCTTCTTGTGTTAAAACAGAGGGTGTTTCATGGATGAGAACACTGGTCTGAATTTCCCTTCAGAAACGGAGTTAAACCAAAGTCTCTGTGTCTTCCTACAAGCAAGAGTTCATTTCCGGTAAGCCCAGTAATTTTTCGGCTCAAATGAATTTACACAGTTCATGAACCCAACACGTTTTTCACTATTAACTAAATAGCATCTATGTAAGAGATTCTGTACTTTGTTACAGTTTCCTAATCAGAGTTCAACAAGATATGGTCCGTATGAGTAGGAAACACAGTTCATTTTTTCTGGACAGCTCATATTTCTTGCTGTTTTGTGGACTCTGGAAAGAAGAGGATGCTTCTTGCGTTAAAACAGAGTGTGTTTCATGGATGAGAACGCTGGTCTGAATTTCCCTTCAGAAACGGAGTGAAACCAAAGCCTATGTGTCTTCCTACAAGCAAGAGTTCATTTCCGGTAAACCCTGTGATTTTTCGGCTCAAATGAATTTACACAGTTCATGAACACAATACTTTTTTCACTATTAACTAAAGAGCCTCTATGTAACACATGCTGTGTTTTGTTACAGTTTCATAAGCAGTGTTCAACTAGATATGGTCCATATGAGTAGGAAACACAGTTCTTTTTTTCTGGGCATGCTCATGTTTCTGGCTGTATTAGAGATGCTGGAAAGAAGAACATGCTTCTTGCATTAAAACAGAGTGTGTTTCATGGATGAGAACTCTGGTCGGGATTTCCCTCACAAACGGAGTTAAACCAAAGCCTATGTGTCTTACTACAAGCAAGAGTTCATTTCCGGCAAACCCAGTGATTTTTCGGCTCGAATGAATTTACACTTCATGAACCCAACACGTTTTTCACTATAAATGAAAGAGCATTTTTGTAAGAGATGCTGTGGTTTGTTACAGTTTCATAAGCAGAGTTTAACTGGATATGGTCCGTATGAATAGAAACACAGTTCTTTTTTTCTGGTCATGCTCATTTTTCTTGCTGTATTGCAGACGCTGGAAAGAAGAGCATGCTTCTTGCGTTAAAACAGGGTATATTTCATTGATGAGAACACCGGTCTGAATTTTCCATCAAAAACGGATTTAAACCTTAGGCTCTGTGTGTTCCTAAAATCAAGAGTTCATTTCCTGTAAGCCCAGTGATTTTTCAGCTCAAATGAATTAACACAGTTCACGAACCCAACACGATTTTCACATTTACCTAAACAGCATCTATGTAAGAGATGCTGTAGTTTGTTACAGTTTCATAATCAGAATTCAACCAGATATGGTCCGTATGAGTAGGAAACACAGTTCATTTTTTCTGGACATGCTCATATTTCTGGCTGTATTGCAGATTCTAGACAGAAGAGGATGCTTCTTGCGCTAAAACACAGTGTGTTTCATGGATGAGAACTCTGGTCTGATTTTCCCTTCACAAACCGAGTGAAACCAAAGCCTCTGTGTCTTTCTACAAGCAAGAGGTCATTTCCGGTAAGCCCTGTGATTTCTCGGCTCAAATGAATTTACACAGTTCACGAACCCAACACGTTTTTCACTATAAATGAAAGAGCATTTTTGTAAGAGATGCTGTGGTTTGTTACAGTTTCATAAGCAGAGTTTAACTGGATATGGTCCGTATGAGTAGAAACACAGTTCTTTTTTTCTGGTCATGCTCATGTTTCTTGCTGTATTGGAGACGCTGGAAAGAAGAGCATGCTTCTTGCATTAAAACAGAGTATGTTTCATGGATGAGAACACCTGTCTGAATTTTCCATCAGAAACGGAGTTAAAGCAAAGGCTCTGTGTCTTCCTACAAGCAAGAGTTCATTTCCGGTAAACCCAGTGATTTTTTGGCTCAAATGAAATTACACAGTTCACGAACCCAACACGATTTGTACTATTAACTAAACAGCATCTATGTAAGAGCTGCTGTGGTTTGGTACAGTTTAATGAGCAGAGTTCAACTAGACATGGTTCGTGTGAGTAGGAAACACAGTTCTTTTTTAGCTGGGCATGCTCATGTTTCTTGCTGTTTTAGAGATGCTGGACAGAAGAGCATGCTTCTTGCGTTAAAACAGTGTGTGTTTCATGGATGAGAAATCTGGTCTGAATTTCCCTTCACAAACGGAGTTAAACCAAAGCCTATGTGTCTTCCTACAAGCAAGAGTTCATTTCCGGTAAACCCAGTGATTTTTCGGCTCAAATGAATTTACACAGTTCATGAACCCAACACGTTTTTCACTATTAACTAAATAGCATCTATGTAAGAGATGCTGTAGTTTGTTACAGTTTCATAATCAGAGTTCAACCAAATATGGTCCGTATGAGTAGGAAACACAGTTCATTTCTTCTGGACATGCTTATATTTCTTGCTGTATTGCAGATTCTGGACAGAAGAGGATGCTTCTTGCATTAAAACAGAGTGTGTTTCATGGAAGAGAACTCTGGTCTGAATTTCCCTTCACAAACAGAGTGAAACCAAAGCCTCTGAGTCTTCCTACAACCAAGAGTTCATTTCCAGTCAGCCCTGTGATTTTTCAGCTCAAATGAATTTACACAGTTCACGAACCCAACACGTTTTTTACTATAAATGAAAGAGCATTTTTGTAAGAGATGCTGTGGTTTGTTACAGTTTCATAAGCAGAGTTTAACTGGATATGGTCCGTATGAGTGGAAACACAGTTCTTTTTTTCTGGTCATTCTCATATTTCTTGATGTATTGCAGATTCTGGACAGAAGAGGATGCTTCTTGTGTTAAAACAGAGGGTGTTTCATGGATGAGAACACTGGTCTGAATTTCCCTTCAGAAACGGAGTTAAACCAAAGTCTCTGTGTCTTCCTACAAGCAAGAGTTCATTTCCGGTAAGCCCAGTAATTTTTCGGCTCAAATGAATTTACACAGTTCATGAACCCAACACGTTTTTCACTATTAACTAAATAGCATCTATGTAAGAGATTCTGTACTTTGTTACAGTTTCCTAATCAGAGTTCAACAAGATATGGTCCGTATGAGTAGGAAACACAGTTCATTTTTTCTGGACAGCTCATATTTCTTGCTGTTTTGTGGACTCTGGAAAGAAGAGGATGCTTCTTGCGTTAAAACAGAGTGTGTTTCATGGATGAGAACGCTGGTCTGAATTTCCCTTCAGAAACGGAGTGAAACCAAAGCCTATGTGTCTTCCTACAAGCAAGAGTTCATTTCCGGTAAACCCTGTGATTTTTCGGCTCAAATGAATTTACACAGTTCACAAACCCAACACGTTTTTCACTATAAATGAAAGAGCATTTTTGTAAGAGAGGCTGTGGTTTTTTACAGTTTCATAAGCAGAGTTTAACTGGATATGGTCCGTATGAGTAGATACACAGTTCTTTTTTTCTGGTCATGCTCATATTTCTTGCTGTATTGCAGATTCTGGACAGAAGAGGACGCTTCTTGTGTTAAAACAGAGGGTGTTTCATGGATGAGAACACTGGTCTGAATTTCCCTTCAGAAATGGTGTTAAACCAAAGGCTCTTTGTCTTCCTAAAAGCAAGAGTTCATTTCTGGTAAACCCTGTGATATTTCGGCTCAAATGAATTTACACAGTTCACGAACCCAACACGATTTTCACTATTAACTAAACAGCATGTATGTAAGAAATGCTGTGGTTTGTTACAGTTTAATAAGCAGAGTTTAAGTGGATATGGTCCGTATGCTTAAGAAACACAGTTCTTTTTTTCTGGGCATGCTCATGTTTCTTGCTGTACTGGAGACGCTGGAAAGAAGAGCATGCTTCTTGGGTTAAAACAGAGTATGTTTCATGGATGAGAACACCTGTCTGAATTTTCCACCAGAAACGGAGTTAAAGCAAAGGCTCTGTGTCTTCCTACAAGCAAGAGTTCATTTCCGGTAAACCCAGTGATTTTTTGGCTCAAATGAAATTACACAGTTCACGAACCCAACACGATTTGTACTATTAACTAAACAGCATCTATGTAAGAGCTGCTGTGGTTTGGTACAGTTTAATGAGCAGAGTTCAACTAGACATGGTTCGTGTGAGTAGGAAACACAGTTCTTTTTTAGCTGGGCATGCTCATGTTTCTTGCTGTATTAGAGATGCTGGACAGAAGAGCATGCTTCTTGCGTTAAAACAGTGTGTGTTTCATGGATGAGAAATCTGGTCTGAATTTCCCTTCACAAACGGAGTTAAACCAAAGCCTATGTGTCTTCCTACAAGCAAGAGTTCATTTCCGGTAAACCCAGTGATTTTTCGGCTCAAATGAATTTACACAGTTCATGAACCCAACACGTTTTTCACTATTAACTAAATAGCATCTATGTAAGAGATGCTGTAGTTTGTTACAGTTTCATAATCAGAGTTCAACCAAATATGGTCCGTATGAGTAGGAAACACAGTTCATTTCTTCTGGACATGCTTATATTTCTTGCTGTATTGCAGATTCTGGACAGAAGAGGATGCTTCTTGCGTTAAAACAGAGTGTGTTTCATGGAAGAGAACTCTGGTCTGAATTTCCCTTCACAAACAGAGTGAAACCAAAGCCTCTGAGTCTTCCTACAACCAAGAGTTCATTTCCAGTCAGCCCTGTGATTTTTCAGCTCAAATGAATTTACACAGTTCACGAACCCAACACGTTTTTTACTATAAATGAAAGAGCATTTTTGTAAGAGATGCTGTGGTTTGTTACAGTTTCATAAGCAGAGTTTAACTGGATATGGTCCGTATGAGTGGAAACACAGTTCTTTTTTTCTGGTCATGCTCATATTTCTTGATGTATTGCAGACTCTGGACAGAAGAGGATGCTTCTTGTGTTAAAACAGAGGGTGTTTCATGGATGAGAACACTGGTCTGAATTTCCCTTCAGAAACGGAGTTAAACCAAAGTCTCTGTGTCTTCCTACAAGCAAGAGTTCATTTCCGGTAAGCCCAGTAATTTTTCGGCTCAAATGAATTTACACAGTTCATGAACCCAACACGTTTTTCACTATTAACTAAATAGCATCTATGTAAGAGATTCTGTACTTTGTTACAGTTTCCTAATCAGAGTTCAACAAGATATGGTCCGTATGAGTAGGAAACACAGTTCATTTTTTCTGGACAGCTCATATTTCTTGCTGTTTTGTGGACTCTGGAAAGAAGAGGATGCTTCTTGCGTTAAAACAGAGTGTGTTTCATGGATGAGAACGCTGGTCTGAATTTCCCTTCAGAAACGGAGTGAAACCAAAGCCTATGTGTCTTCCTACAAGCAAGAGTTCATTTCCGGTAAACCCTGTGATTTTTCGGCTCAAATGAATTTACACAGTTCATGAACACAATACTTTTTTCACTATTAACTAAAGAGCCTCTATGTAACACATGCTGTGTTTTGTTACAGTTTCATAAGCAGTGTTCAACTAGATATGGTCCATATGAGTAGGAAACACAGTTCTTTTTTTCTGGGCATGCTCATGTTTCTGGCTGTATTAGAGATGCTGGAAAGAAGAACATGCTTCTTGCATTAAAACAGAGTGTGTTTCATGGATGAGAAAACTGGTCTGAATTTCCCTTCAAAAATGGTGTTAATCCAAAGGCTCTTTGTCCTCCTAAAATCAAGAGATCATTTCCGGTAAACCCAGTGACTTTTCGGCTCAAATGTATTTACATAGTTCACGAACCCAACACGTTTTTCACTATAAATGACAGAGCATTTTTGTAAGAGATGCTGTGGTTTGTTACAGTTTCATAAGCAGGGTTTAACTGGATATGGTCCGTATGAGTAAGAAACACTTCTTTTTTTCTGGGCATGCTCATGTTTCTTGCTGTATTGCAGACGCTGGAAAGAAGAGCTTGCTTCTTGCGTAAAAACCGAGTATGTTTCATGGATGAGAACACCGGTCTGTATTTTCCATCAGAAACGGAGTTAAACCAAAGTCTCTGTGTCTTCCTACAAGGAAGAGTTCATTTCCGGTAAGCCCAGTGATTTTTCGGCTCAAATGAATTTACACAGTTCATGAACCCAACACGTTTTTCACTATTAACTAAATAGAATCTATGTAAGTGATGCTGTAGTTTGTTACAGTTTCCTAATCAGAGTTCAACAAGATATGGTACGTATGAGTAGGAAACACAGTTCATTTTTTCTGGACAGCTCATATTTCTTGCTGTTTTGTGGACTCTGGAAAGAAGAGGATGCTTCTTGCGTTAAAACAGAGTGTGTTTCATGGATGAGAACGCTGGTCTGAATTTCCCTTCAGAAACGGAGTGAAACCAAAGCCTATGTGTCTTCCTACAAGCAAGAGTTCATTTCTGGTAAACCCTGTGATTTTTCGGCTCAAATGAATTTACACAGTTCACAAACCCAACACGTTTTTCACTATAAATGAAAGAGCATTTTTGTAAGAGAGGCTGTGGTTTGTTACAGTTTCATAAGCAGAATTTAACTGGATATGGTCCGTATGAGTAGAAACACAGTTCTTTTTTTTTGGTCATGCTCATATTTCTTGCTGTATTGCAGATTCTGGACAGAAGAGGATGTTTCTTGTGTTAAAACAGAGGGTGTTTCATGGATGAGAACACTGGTCTGAATTTCCCTTCAGAAATGGTGTTAAACCAAAGGCTCTTTGTCTTCCTAAAAGCAAGAGTTCATTTCCGGTAAACCCTGTGATGTTTCGGCTCAAATGAATGTACACAGTTCACGAACCCAACACGATTTTCACTATTAACTAAACAGCATGTATGTAAGAAATGCTGTGGTTTGTTACAGTTTAATAAGCAGAGTTTAAGTGGATATGTTCCGTATGCTTAAGAAACACAGTTCTTTTTTTCTGGGCATGCTCATGTTTCTTGCTGTATTGGAGACTCTGGAAAGAAGAGCATGCTTCTTGCGTTAAAACCGAGTATGTTTCATGGATGAGAACACCTGTCTGAATTTTCCATCAGAAACGGAGTTAAAGCAAAGGCTCTGTGCCTTCCTACAAGCAAGAGTTCATTTCCGGTAAACCCAGTGATTTTTCGGCCTAAATGAATTTACACAGTTCATGAACCCAACACGATTTTTAGTATTAACTAAACAGCATCTATGTAAGAGATGCTGTGGTTTGGTACAGTTTAATGAGCAGAGTTCAACTAGACATGGTTCGTGTGAGTAGGAAACACAGTTCTTTTTTAGCTGGGCATGCTCATGTTTCTTGCTGTATTAGAGATGCTGGACAGAAGAGCATGCTTCTTGCGTTAAAACAGTGTGTGTTTCATGGATGAGAAATCTGGTCTGAATTTCCCTTCACAAACGGAGTTAAACCAAAGCCTATGTGTCTTCCTACAAGCAAGAGTTCATTTCCGGTAAACCCAGTGATTTTTCGGCTCAAATGAATTTACACAGTTCACGAACCCAACACGTTTTTCACTATAATTGAAAGAGCATTTTTGTAACAGATGCTGTGGTTTGTTACAGCTTCCTAATCAGAGTTCAACCAGATATGGTCCATATGAGTTGGGAACACAGTTCATTTTTCTGGACATGCTCATTTTTCTTACTGTATTGCCGATTCTGGACAAAGGAAGATGCTTCTTGCGTGAAAACAGCGGGTGTTTCATGGATGAGAACACTGGTCTGAATTTCCCTTCAGAAATGGTGTTAAACCAAAGGCTCTTTGTCTTCCTACAAGCAAGAGTTCATTTCTGGTAAACCCAGTGATTTTTCGGCTCACATGTATTTACACAGTTCACGAACCCAACACGATATTCACTATTAACTAAACAGCATCTATGTAAGAGATGCAGTGGTTTGTTACAGTTTAATGAGCAGAGTTCAACTAGATATGGTCAGTATGAGTAGGAAACGCAGTTCTTTTTTTTCTGGGCATGCTCATGTTTCTTGCTGTATTGAAGACGCTGGAAAGAAGAGCATGCTTCTTGCGTTAAAAGAGAGTGTGTTTCATGGATGAGAACTCTGGTCTGAATTTCCCTTCACAAACGGAGTGAAACCAAAGCCTCTGTGTCTTCCTACAAGCAAGAGTTCATTTCCGGTAAACCCAGTGATTTTTCAGCTCAACTGAATTTACACAGTTCATGAACCCAACACGTTTTTCACTATAAATGAAAGAGCATTTTTGTAAGAGATGCTGTGGTTTGTTAGAGTTTCATAAGCAGAGTTTAAGTGGATATGGTCCATATGAGTAAGAAACACAGTTCTTTTTTTCTGGGCATGCTCATGTTTCTTGCTGTATTGAAGACGCTGGAAAGAAGAGTATGCTTCTTGCATTAAACCCGAGTATGTTTCATGGATGAGAACACCGGTCTGAATTTTTCTTCAGAAACGGAGTTAAACGAAAGGCTCTGTGTCTTCCTACAAGCAAGAGTTCTTTTCCTGTAAGCCCAGTGATTATTCGGCTCAAATGAATTTACACAGATCAGGAACCCAACACGTTTTTCACTATTAACTAAATAGCATCTATGTAAGAGATGCTGTAGTTTGTTACAGTTTCATAATCAGAGTTCAACCAGATATGGTCCGTATGAGTAGGAAACACAGTTCATTTTTTCGGGACATGCTCATATTTCTTGCTGTATTGCAGATTCTGGACAGAAGAGGTTGCTTCTTGCGTTAAAACAGAGTGTGTTTCATGGAGGAAAACACTGTTCTGAATTTC
This sequence comes from Onychomys leucogaster, assembly GCA_949786385.1. NCBI lineage: Eukaryota > Metazoa > Chordata > Mammalia > Rodentia > Cricetidae > Onychomys > Onychomys leucogaster. Next base: position 430,901 of record CATKUP010000012.1, on the reverse strand, counting down.
CCTTCACAAACGGAGTGAAACCAAAGCCTCTGTGTCTTCCTACAAGCAAGAGTTCATTTCCGGTAAACCCAGTGATTTTTCGGCTCAAATGAATTTACACAGTTCACAAACCGAACACGTTTTTCACTATAAATGAAAGAGAATTTTTGTAAGAGATGCTGTGGTTTGTTACAGTTTCCTAATCAGAGTTCAACCAGATATGGTCCATATGAGTAGGGAACACAGTTCATTTTTCTGGACATGCTCATATTTCTTGCTGTATTGCAGATTCTGGACAAAAGAGGATGCTTCTTGCGTTAAAACAGAGGGTGTTTCATGGAAGAGAACACTGGTCTGAATTTCCCTTCAGAAATGGTGTTAAACCAAAGGCTCTTTGTCTTCCTACAAGCAAGAGTTCATTTCCGGTAAACCCAGTGATTTTTTGGCTCACATGTATTTACACAGTTCACGAACCCAACACGACTTTCACTATTAAATAAACAGCATCTATGTAAGAGATGCAGTGGTTTGTTACAGTTTAATGAGTAGAGTTCAACTAGATATAGTCTGTATGAGAAGGAAACGCAGTTCATTTTTTCTGGGCATGCTCATGTTTCTTGCTGTATTAGAGATGCTGGAAAGAAGAGCATGCTTCTTGCGTTAAATCAGAGTGTGTTTCATGGATGAGAACTCTGGTCTGAATTTCCCTTCACAAACGGAGTGAAACCAAAGCCTCTGTGTCTTCCTACAAGCAAGAGTTCATTTCCGGTAAACCCAGTGATTTTTCGGCTCAAATGAATTTACACAGTTCACGAACCCAACACGTTTTTCACTATTAACTAAAGAGCATCTATGTAACACATGCTGTGGTTTGTTACAGTTTCATAAGCAGTGTTCAACTAGATATGGTCCGTATGAGTAGGAAACACAGTTCTTTTTTCTGGGCATGCTCATGTTTCTTGCTGTATTGAAGACGCTGGAAAGAAGAGCATGCTTCTTGCGTTAAAACAGGGTATGTTTCATCGATGAGAACCCCGGTCTGAATTTTCCATCAGAAACGGAGTTAAACCTTAGCCTCTGAGTCTTCCTACAAGCAAGAGTTCATTTCCTGTAAGCCCAGTGATTTTTCGGCTCAAATGAATTTACACAGTTCACAAACCGAACACGTTTTTCACTATAAATGAAAGAGCATTTTTGTAAGAGATGCTGTGGTTTGTTACAGTTTCCTAATCAGAGTTCAACCAGATATGGTCCATATGAGTAGGGAACACAGTTCATTTTTCTGGACATGCTCATATTTCTTGCTGTATTGCAGATTCTTGACAAAAGAGGATGCTTCTTGCGTTAAAACAGAGGGTGTTTCATGGAAGAGAACACTGGTCTGAATTTCCCTTCAGAAATGGTGTTAAACCAAAGGCTCTTTGTCTTCCTACAAGCAAGAGTTCATTTCCGGTAAACCCAGTGATTTTTTGGCTCACATGTATTTACACAGTTCACGAACCCAACACGACTTTCACTATTAACTAAACAGCATCTATGTAAGAGATGCAGTGGTTTGTTACAGTTTAATGAGTAGAGTTCAACTAGATATGGTCTGTATGATTAGGAAACGCAGTTCATTTTTTCTGGGCATGCTCATGTTTCTTGCTGTATTAGAGATGCTGGAAAGAAGAGCATGCTTCTTGCGTTAAAACAGAGTGTGTTTCATGGATGAGAACTCTGGTCTGAATTTCCCTTCACAAACGGAGTGAAACCAAAGCCTCTGTGTCTTCCTACAAGCAAGAGTTCATTTCTGGTAAACCCAGTGATTTTTCGGCTCAAATGAATTTACACAGTTCATGAACTCAATACTTTTTTCACTATTACCTAAAGAGCATCTATGTAACACATGCTGTGGTTTGTTACAGTTTCATAAGCAGTGTTCAACTAGATATGGTCCGTATGAGTAGGAAGCACAGTTCTTTTTTTCTGGGCATCCTCATGTTTCTTGCTGTATTGCAGACGCTTGAAAGAAGAGCATTCTTCTTGCATTAAAACAGAATATGTTTCATGGATGAGAACACTGCTCTGAATTTTCCTTCAGAAATGGAGTGAAACCAAAGCCTCTGTGTCATCCTTCAATCAAGAGTTCATTTCCGGTAAACACAGAGATTTTTCGGCTCAAATGAATTTACACTTCACGAACCCAACACGTTTTTCACTATAAATGAAAGAGCATTTTTGTAAGAGATGCTGTGGTTTGTTACAGTTTCATAAGCAGTGTTTAACTGGATATGGTCCGTATGAGTAGAAACACAGTTCTTTTTTTCTGGTCATGCTCATGTTTCTTGCTGTATTGAAGACGCTGGAAAGAAGAGCATGCTTCTTGCGTTAAAACAGGGTATGTTTCATCGATGAGAACCCCGGTCTGAATTTTCCATCAGAAACGGAGTTAAACTTTAGCCTCTGAGTCTTCCTACAAGCAAGAGTTCATTTCCTGTAAGTCCAGTGATTTTTCGGCTCAAATGAATTTACACAGTTCACGAACCCAACACGTTTTTCACTATTAATTAAATAGCATCTATGTAAGAGATGCTGTGGTTTGTTACAGTTTCCTAATCAGAGTTCAACCAGATATGATCCATATGAGTAGGGAACACAGTTCATTTTTCTGGACATGCTCATATTTCTTGCTGTATTGCAGATTCTGGACAAAAGAGGATGCTTCTTGCGTGAAAACAGAGGGTGTTTCATGGATGAGAACACTGGTCTGAATTTCGCTTCAGAAATGGTGTTAAACCAAAGGCTCTTTGTCTTCCTACAAGCAAGAGTTCATTTCTGGTAAATCCAGGGATTTTTCGGCTCACATGTATTTACACAGTTCACGAACCCAACACGACTTTCACTATTAACTAAACAGCATCTATGTAAGAGATGCAGTGGTTTGTTACAGTTTAATGAGTAGAGTTCAACTAGATATGGTCTGTATGAGAAGGAAACGCAGTTCATTTTTTCTGGGCATGCTCATGTTTCTTGCTGTATTAGAGATGCTGGAAAGAAGAGCATGCTTCTTGCGTTAAAACAGAGTGTGTTTCATGGATGAGAACTCTGGTCTGAATTTCCCTTCACAAACGGAGTGAAACCAAAGCCTCTGTGTCTTCCTACAAGCAAGAGTTCATTTCCGGTAAACCCAGTGATTTTTCGGCTCAAATGAATTTACACAGTTCATGAACTCAATACTTTTTTCACTATTACCTAAAGAGCATCTATGTAACACATGCTGTGGTTTGTTACAGTTTCATAAGCAGTGTTCAACTAGATATGGTCCGTATGAGTAGGAAGCACAGTTCTTTTTTTCTGGGCATCCTCATGTTTCTTGCTGTATTGCAGACGCTTGAAAGAAGAGCATTCTTCTTGCATTAAAACAGAATATGTTTCATGGATGAGAACACTGCTCTGAATTTTCCTTCAGAAATGGAGTGAAACCAAAGCCTCTGTGTCATCCTTCAATCAAGAGTTCATTTCCGGTAAACACAGAGATTTTTCGGCTCAAATGAATTTACACTTCACGAACCCAACACGTTTTTCACTATAAATGAAAGAGCATTTTTGTAAGAGATGCTGTGGTTTGTTACAGTTTCATAAGCAGTGTTTAACTGGATATGGTCCGTATGAGTAGAAACACATTTCTTTTTTTCTGGTCATGCTCATGTTTCTTGCTGTATTGAAGACGCTGGAAAGAAGAGCATGCTTCTTGCGTTAAAACAGGGTATGTTTCATCGATGAGAACCCCGGTCTGAATTTTCCATCAGAAACGGAGTTAAACTTTAGCCTCTGAGTCTTCCTACAAGCAAGAGTTCATTTCCTGTAAGTCCAGTGATTTTTCGGCTCAAATGAATTTACACAGTTCACGAACCCAACACGTTTTTCACTATTAATTAAATAGCATCTATGTAAGAGATGCTGTGGTTTGTTACAGTTTCCTAATCAGAGTTCAACCAGATATGATCCATATGAGTAGGGAACACAGTTCATTTTTCTGGACATGCTCATATTTCTTGCTGTATTGCAGATTCTGGACAAAAGAGGATGCTTCTTGCGTGAAAACAGAGGGTGTTTCATGGATGAGAACACTGGTCTGAATTTCGCTTCAGAAATGGTGTTAAACCAAAGGCTCTTTGTCTTCCTACAAGCAAGAGTTCATTTCTGGTAAATCCAGGGATTTTTCGGCTCACATGTATTTACACAGTTCACGAACCCAACACGATTTTCACTATTAACTAAACAGCATCTATGTAAGAGATGCAGTGGTTTGTTACAGTTTAATGAGCAGAGTTCAACAAGATATTGTCAGTATGAGTAGGAAACGCAGTTCTTTTTTTCTGGGCATGCTCATATTTCTTGCTGTATTGAAGACGCTGGAAAGAAGAGCATGCTTCTTGCGTTAAAACAGGGTATGTTTCATCGATGAGAACCCCGGTCTGAATTTTCCATCAGAAACGGAGTTAAACCTTAGGCTCTGTGTCTTCCTACAAGCAAGAGTTCATTTCCTGTAAGCCCAGTGATTTTTCGGCTCAAATGAATTTACACAGTGCACAAACCGAACACGTTTTTCACTATAAATGAAAGAGAATTTTTGTAAGAGATGCTGTGGTTTGTTACAGTTTCCTAATCAGAGTTCAACCAGATATGGTCCATATGAGTAGGGAACACAGTTCATTTTTCTGGACATGCTCATATTTCTTGCTGTATTGCAGATTCTGGACAAAAGAGGATGCTTCTTGCGTTAAAACAGAGGGTGTTTCATGGAAGAGAACACTGGTCTGAATTTCCCTTCAGAAATGGTGTTAAACCAAAGGCTCTTTGTCTTCCTACAAGCAAGAGTTCATTTCCGGTAAACCCAGTGATTTTTTGGCTCACATGTATTTACACAGTTCACGAACCCAACACGACTTTCACTATTAAATAAACAGCATCTATGTAAGAGATGCAGTGGTTTGTTACAGTTTAATGAGTAGAGTTCAACTAGATATAGTCTGTATGAGAAGGAAACGCAGTTCATTTTTTCTGGGCATGCTCATGTTTCTTGCTGTATTAGAGATGCTGGAAAGAAGAGCATGCTTCTTGCGTTAAATCAGAGTGTGTTTCATGGATGAGAACTCTGGTCTGAATTTCCCTTCACAAACGGAGTGAAACCAAAGCCTCTGTGTCTTCCTACAAGCAAGAGTTCATTTCCGGTAAACCCAGTGATTTTTCGGCTCAAATGAATTTACACAGTTCACGAACCCAACACGTTTTTCACTATTAACTAAAGAGCATCTATGTAACACATGCTGTGGTTTGTTACAGTTTCATAAGCAGTGTTCAACTAGATATGGTCTGTATGAGTAGGAAACACAGTTCTTTTTTGTGGGCATGCTCATGTTTCTTGCTGTATTGAAGACGCTGGAAAGAAGAGCATGCTTCTTGCGTTAAAACAGGGTATGTTTCATCGATGAGAACCCCGGTCTGAATTTTCCATCAGAAACGGAGTTAAACCTTAGCCTCTGAGTCTTCCTACAAGCAAGAGTTCATTTCCTGTAAGCCCAGTGATTTTTCGGCTCAAATGAATTTACACAGTTCACAAACCGAACACGTTTTTCACTATAAATGAAAGAGCATTTTTGTAAGAGATGCTGTGGTTTGTTACAGTTTCCTAATCAGAGTTCAACCAGATATGGTCCATATGAGTAGGGAACACAGTTCATTTTTATGGACATGCTCATATTTCTTGCTGTATTGCAGATTCTTGACAAAAGAGGATGCTTCTTGCGTTAAAACAGAGGGTGTTTCATGGAAGAGAACACTGGTCTGAATTTCCCTTCAGAAATGGTGTTAAACCAAAGGCTCTTTGTCTTCCTACAAGCAAGAGTTCATTTCCGGTAAACCCAGTGATTTTTTGGCTCACATGTATTTACACAGTTCACGAACCCAACACGACTTTCACTATTAACTAAACAGCATCTATGTAAGAGATGCAGTGGTTTGTTACAGTTTAATGAGTAGAGTTCAACTAGATATGGTCTGTATGATTAGGAAACGCAGTTCATTTTTTCTGAGCATGCTCATGTTTCTTGCTGTATTAGAGATGCTGGAAAGAAGAGCATGCTTCTTGCGTTAAAACAGAGTGTGTTTCATGGATGAGAACTCTGGTCTGAATTTCCCTTCACAAACGGAGTGAAACCAAAGCCTCTGTGTCTTCCTACAAGCAAGAGTTCATTTCTGGTAAACCCAGTGATTTTTCGGCTCAAATGAATTTACACAGTTCATGAACTCAATACTTTTTTCACTATTACCTAAAGAGCATCTATGTAACACATGCTGTGGTTTGTTACAGTTTCATAAGCAGTGTTCAACTAGATATGGTCCGTATGAGTAGGAAGCACAGTTCTTTTTTTCTGGGCATCCTCATGTTTCTTGCTGTATTGCAGACGCTTGAAAGAAGAGCATTCTTCTTGCATTAAAACAGAATATGTTTCATGGATGAGAACACTGCTCTGAATTTTCCTTCAGAAATGGAGTGAAACCAAAGCCTCTGTGTCATCCTTCAATCAAGAGTTCATTTCCGGTAAACACAGAGATTTTTCGGCTCAAATGAATTTACACTTCACGAACCCAACACGTTTTTCACTATAAATGAAAGAGCATTTTTGTAAGAGATGCTGTGGTTTGTTACAGTTTCATAAGCAGTGTTTAACTGGATATGGTCCGTATGAGTAGAAACACAGTTCTTTTTTTCTGGTCATGCTCATGTTTCTTGCTGTATTGAAGACGCTGGAAAGAAGAGCATGCTTCTTGCGTTAAAACAGGGTATGTTTCATCGATGAGAACCCCGGTCTGAATTTTCCATCAGAAACGGAGTTAAACTTTAGCCTCTGAGTCTTCCTACAAGCAAGAGTTCATTTCCTGTAAGTCCAGTGATTTTTCGGCTCAAATGAATTTACACAGTTCACGAACCCAACACGTTTTTCACTATTAATTAAATAGCATCTATGTAAGAGATGCTGTGGTTTGTTACAGTTTCCTAATCAGAGTTCAACCAGATATGATCCATATGAGTAGGGAACACAGTTCATTTTTCTGGACATGCTCATATTTCTTGCTGTATTGCAGATTCTGGACAAAAGAGGATGCTTCTTGCGTGAAAACAGAGGGTGTTTCATGGATGAGAACACTGGTCTGAATTTCGCTTCAGAAATGGTGTTAAACCAAAGGCTCTTTGTCTTCCTACAAGCAAGAGTTCATTTCTGGTAAATCCAGGGATTTTTCGGCTCACATGTATTTACACAGTTCACGAACCCAACACGACTTTCACTATTAACTAAACAGCATCTATGTAAGAGATGCAGTGGTTTGTTACAGTTTAATGAGTAGAGTTCAACTAGATATGGTCTGTATGAGTAGGAAACGCAGTTCATTTTTTCTGGGCATGCTCATGTTTCTTGCTGTATTAGAGATGCTGGAAAGAAGAGCATGCTTCTTGCGTTAAAACAGAGTGTGTTTCATGGATGAGAACTCTGGTCTGAATTTCCCTTCACAAACGGAGTGAAACCAAAGCCTCTGTGTCTTCCTACAAGCAAGAGTTCATTTCCGGTAAACCCAGTGATTTTTCGGCTCAAATGAATTTACACAGTTCATGAACTCAATACTTTTTTCACTATTACCTAAAGAGCATCTATGTAACACATGCTGTGGTTTGTTACAGTTTCATAAGCAGTGTTCAACTAGATATGGTCCGTATGAGTAGGAAGCACAGTTCTTTTTTTCTGGGCATCCTCATGTTTCTTGCTGTATTGCAGACACTTGAAAGAAGAGCATTCTTCTTGCATTAAAACAGAATATGTTTCATGGATGAGAACACTGCTCTGAATTTTCCTTCAGAAATGGAGTGAAACCAAAGCCTCTGTGTCATCCTTCAATCAAGAGTTCATTTCCGGTAAACACAGAGATTTTTCGGCTCAAATGAATTTACACTTCACGAACCCAACACGTTTTTCACTATAAATGAAAGAGCATTTTTGTAAGAGATGCTGTGGTTTGTTACAGTTTCATAAGCAGTGTTTAACTGGATATGGTCCGTATGAGTAGAAACACAGTTCTTTTTTTCTGGTCATGCTCATGTTTCTTGCTGTATTGAAGACGCTGGAAAGAAGAGCATGCTTCTTGCGTTAAAACAGGGTATGTTTCATCGATGAGAACCCCGGTCTGAATTTTCCATCAGAAACGGAGTTAAACTTTAGCCTCTGAGTCTTCCTACAAGCAAGAGTTCATTTCCTGTAAGTCCAGTGATTTTTCGGCTCAAATGAATTTACACAGTTCACGAACCCAACACGTTTTTCACTATTAATTAAATAGCATCTATGTAAGAGATGCTGTGGTTTGTTACAGTTTCCTAATCAGAGTTCAACCAGATATGATCCATATGAGTAGGGAACACAGTTCATTTTTCTGGACATGCTCATATTTCTTGCTGTATTGCAGATTCTGGACAAAAGAGGATGCTTCTTGCGTGAAAACAGAGGGTGTTTCATGGATGAGAACACTGGTCTGAATTTCGCTTCAGAAATGGTGTTAAACCAAAGGCTCTTTGTCTTCCTACAAGCAAGAGTTCATTTCTGGTAAATCCAGGGATTTTTCGGCTCACATGTATTTACACAGTTCACGAACCCAACACGATTTTCACTATTAACTAAACAGCATCTATGTAAGAGATGCAGTGGTTTGTTACAGTTTAATGAGCAGAGTTCAACAAGATATTGTCAGTATGAGTAGGAAACGCAGTTCTTTTTTTCTGGGCATGCTCATATTTCTTGCTGTATTGAAGACGCTGGAAAGAAGAGCATGCTTCTTGCGTTAAAACAGGGTATGTTTCATCGATGAGAACCCCGGTCTGAATTTTCCATCAGAAACGGAGTTAAACCTTAGGCTCTGTGTCTTCCTACAAGCAAGAGTTCATTTCCTGTAAGCCCAGTGATTTTTCGGCTCAAATGAATTTACACAGTGCACAAACCGAACACGTTTTTCACTATAAATGAAAGAGAATTTTTGTAAGAGATGCTGTGGTTTGTTACAGTTTCCTAATCAGAGTTCAACCAGATATGGTCCATATGAGTAGGGAACACAGTTCATTTTTCTGGACATGCTCATATTTCTTGCTGTATTGCAGATTCTTGACAAAAGAGGATGCTTCTTGCGTTAAAACAGAGGGTGTTTCATGGAAGAGAACACTGGTCTGAATTTCCCTTCAGAAATGGTGTTAAACCAAAGGCTCTTTGTCTTCCTACAAGCAAGAGTTCATTTCCGGTAAACCCAGTGATTTTTTGGCTCACATGTATTTACACAGTTCACGAACCCAACACGACTTTCACTATTAACTAAACAGCATCTATGTAAGAGATGCAGTGGTTTGTTACAGTTTAATGAGTAGAGTTCAACTAGATATGGTCTGTATGAGTAGGAAACGCAGTTCATTTTTTCTGGGCATGCTCATGTTTCTTGCTGTATAAGAGATGCTGGAAAGAAGAGCATGCTTCTTGCGTTAAAACAGAGTGTGTTTCATGGATGAGAACTCTGGTCTGAATTTCCCTTCACAAACGGAGTGAAACCAAAGCCTCTGTGTCTTCCTACAAGCAAGAGTTCATTTCCGGTAAACCCAGTGATTTTTCGGCTCAAATGAATTTACACAGTTCATGAACTCAATACTTTTTTCACTATTAACTAAAGAGCCTCTATGTAACACATGCTGTGGTTTGTTACAGTTTCATAAGCAGTGTTCAACTAGATATGGTCCGTATGAGTAGGAAGCACAGTTCTTTTTTTCTGGGCATCCTCATGTTTCTTGCTCTATTGCAGACGCTTGAAAGAAGAGCATTCTTCTTGCATTAAAACAGAATATGTTTCATGGATGAGAACACTGCTCTGAATTTTCCTTCAGAAATGGAGTGAAACCAAAGCCTCTGTGTCATCCTTCAATCAAGAGTTCATTTCCGGTAAACACAGAGATTTTTCGGCTCAAATGAATTTACACTTCACGAACCCAACACGTTTTTCACTATAAATGAAAGAGCATTTTTGTAAGAGATGCTGTGGTTTGTTACAGTTTCATAAGCAGAGTTTAACTGGATATGGTCCGTATGAGTAGAAACACAGTTCTTTTTTTCTGGTCATGCTCATGTTTCTTGCTGTATTGAAGACGCTGGAAAGAAGAGCATGCTTCTTGCGTTAAAACAGGGTATGTTTCATCGATGAGAACCCCGGTCTGAATTTTCCATCAGAAACGGAGTTAAACTTTAGCCTCTGAGTCTTCCTACAAGCAAGAGTTCATTTCCTGTAAGCCCAGTGATTTTTCGGCTCAAATGAATTTACACAATTCGCGAACCCAACACGTTTTTCACTATTAATTAAATAGCATCTATGTAAGAGATGCTGTGGTTTGTTACAGTTTCCTAATCAGAGTTCAACCAGATATGATCCATATGAGTAGGGAACACAGTTCATTTTTCTGGACATGCTCATATTTCTTGCTGTATTGCAGATTCTGGACAAAAGAGGATGCTTCTTGCGTGAAAACAGAGGGTGTTTCATGGATGAGAACACTGGTCTGAATTTCGCTTCAGAAATGGTGTTAAACCAAAGGCTCTTTGTCTTCCTACAAGCAAGAGTTCATTTCTGGTAAATCCAGGGATTTTTCGTCTCACATGTATTTACACAGTTCACGAACCCAACACGATTTTCACTATTAACTAAACAGCATCTATGTAAGAGATGCAGTGGTTTGTTACAGTTTAATGAGCAGAGTTCAACAAGATATTGTCAGTATGAGTAGGAAACGCAGTTCTTTTTTTCTGGGCATGCTCATATTTCTTGCTGTATTGAAGATGCTGGAAAGAAGAGCATGCTTCTTGCGTTAAAACAGGGTACGTTTCATCGTTGGGAACACCGGTCTGAATTTTCCATCAGAAACGGAGTTAAACCTTAGGCTCTGTGTCTTCCTACAAGCAAGAGTTCATTTACTGTAAGCCCAAGGATTTTTCGGCTCAAATGAATTTACACAGTTCACGATCCCAACACGTTTTTCACTATTAACTAAATAGCATCTATGTAAGAGATGCTGTAGTTTGTTACAGCTTCCTAATCAGAGTTCAACCAGATATGGTCCATATGAGTAGGGAACACAGTTCATTTTTTTGGACATGCTCATTTTTCTTGCTGTATTGCAGATTCTGGACAAAAGAGGATGCTTCTTGCGTGAAAACAGAGGGTGTTTCATGGATGAGAACACTGGTCTGAATTTCCCTTCAGAAATGGTGTTAAACCAAAGGCTCTTTGTCTTCCTACAAGCAAGAGTTCATTTCTGGTAAACCCAGTGATTTTTCGGCTCACATGTATTTACACAGTTCACGAACCCAACACGACTTTCACTATTAACTAAACAGCATCTATGTAAGAGATGCAGTGGTTTGTTACAGTTTAGTGAGCAGAGTTCAACTAGATATCGTCCGTTTGAGTAGGAAACGCAATTCTTTTTTCCTGGGCATGCTCATGTTTCTTGCTGTATTAGAGATGCTGGAAAGAAGAGCATGCTTCTTGCGTTAAAACAGAGTGTGTTTCATGGATGAGAATTCTGGTCTGAATTTCCCTTCACAAACGGAGTGAAACCAAAGCCTCTGTGTCTTCCTACAAGCAAGAGTTCATTTCCGGTAAACCCAGTGATTTTTCGGCTCAAATGAATTTACACAGTTCATGAACCCAACACGTTTTTCACTATAAATGAAAGAGCATTTTTGTAAGAGATGCTGTGGTTTGTTACAGTTTCATAAGCAGAGTTTAAGTGGATATGGTCCATATGAGTAAGAAACACAGTTCTTTTTTTCTGGGCATGCTCATGTTTCTGGCTGTATTGGAGACGCTGGAAAGAAGAGCATGCTTCTTGCATTAAAACCGAGTATGTTTCATGGATGAGAACCCCGGTCTGAATTTTCCTTCAGAAACGGAGTTAAACGAAAGGCTCTGTGTCTTCCTACAAGCAAGAGTTCATTTCCGGTAAGCCCAGTGATTATTCGGCTCAAATGAATTTACACAGTTCAGGAACCCAACACGTTTTTCACTATTAACTAAATAGCATCTATGTAAGAGATGCTGTAGTTTGTTACAGTTTTATAATCAGAGTTCAACCAGATATGGTCCGTATGAGTAGGAAACACAGTTCATTTTTTCGGGACATGCTCATATTTCTTGCTGTATTGCAGCTTCTGGACAGAAGAGGATGCTTCTTGCGTAAAAAACAGAGTGTGTTTCATGGATGAAAACACTGTTCTGAATTTCCCTTCACAAACGGAGTGAAACCAAAGCCTCTGTGTCTTCCTACAAGCAAGAGTTCATTTCCGGTAAACCCAGTGATTTTTCTGCTCAAATGAATTTACACAGTTCACGAACCCATCACGTTTTTCACTATAAATGAAAGAGCATTTTTGTAAGAGATGCTGTGGTTTGTTACAGTTTCCTAATCAGAGTTCAACCAGATATGGTCCATATGAGTAGGGAACACAGTTCATTTTTCTGGACATGCTCATATTTCTTGCTGTATTGCAGATTCTGGACAAAAGAGGATGCTTCTTGCGTTAAAACAGAGGGTGTTTCATGGATGAGAACACTGGCCTGAATTTCCCTTCAAATTGGTGTTAAACCAAAGGCTCTTTGTCTTCCTACAAGCAAGAGTTCATTTCCGGTAAACCCAGTGATTTTTTGGCTCACATGTATTTACACAGTTCACGAACCCAACACGACTTTCACTATTAACTAAACAGCATCTATGTAAGAGATGCAGTGATTTGTTACAGTTTAATGAGCAGAGTTCAACTAGATATGATCTGTATGAGTAGGAAACGCAGTTCATTTTTTCTGGGCATGCTCATGTTTCTTGCTGTATTAGAGATGCTGGAAAGAAGAGCATGCTTCTTGCGTTAAAACAGAGTGTGTTTCATGGATGAGAAATCTGGTCTGAATTTCCCTTCACAAACGGAGTGAAACCAAAGCCTCTGTGTCTTCCTACAAGCAAGGGTTGATTTACGGTAAACCCAGTGATTTTTCGGCTCAAATGAATTTACACAGTTCATGAACTCAATACTTTTTTCACTATTAACTAAATAGCATCTATGTAAGAGATGCTGTAGTTTGTTACAGTTTCATAATCAGAGTTCAACCAGATATGGTCCGTATGAGTAGGAAACACAGTTCATTTTTTCGGGACATGCTCATATATCTTGCTGTATTGCAGATTCTGGACAGAAGAGGATGCTTCTTGCGTTATAACAGAGGGTGTTTCATGGATGAAAACAATGTTCTGAATTTCCCTTCAAAAACGGAGTGAAACCAAAGCCTCTGTGTCTTCCTACAACAAGAGTTCATTTCCGGTAAACCCAGTGATTTTTCGGCTCAAATGAATATACACAGTTCACGAACCCAACACGTTTTTCACTATAAATGAAAGAGCCTTTTTATAAGAGATGCTGTAGTTTGTTACAGTTTCCTAATCAGAGTTCAACCAGATATGGTCCATATGAGTAGGGAACACAGTTCATTTTTCTGGACATGCTCATCTTTCTTGCTGTTTTGCAGATTCTGGACAGAAGAGGATGCTTGTTGCGTTAAAACGGAGGGTGTTTCATGGATCAGAACACTGGTCTGAATTTCCCTTCAGAAATGGAGTTAAACCAAAGGCTCTTTGTCTTCCTAGAAGCAAGAGGTCATTTCCCGTAAACCTAGTGATTTTTTGGCTCAAATGTATTTACACAGTTCACGAACCCAACATGATTTTCACTATTAACTAAACAGCACCTATGTAAGAGATGCTGTGTTTTGTTACAATTTCATGACAAGAGTTCAACTAGATATGGTCCGTATGAGTAGGAAACACAGTTCTTTTTTTCTGGGCATGCTCATGTTTCTTGTTGTATTGGGGACGCTTGAAAGAAGAGCATTCTTCTTGTGTTAAAACAGAGTATGTTTCATGGATGAAAACACTGGTCCGAATTTTTTTTTTCAGAAACGGAGTGAAACCAAAGCCTCTGTGTCTTCCTACAAGCAAGAGTTCATTTCCGGTAAACCCAGTGATTTTTCGGCTCAAATGAATTTACACAGTTCACGAACCCAACACGTTTTTCACTATAAATGAAAGACCATTTTTGTAAGAGATGCTGTAGTTTGTTACAGTATCCAAATCAGAGTTCAACAAGATATGGTCCGTATGAGTAGGAAACACAGTTCATTTTTTCTGGTCAGCTCATATTTCTTGCTGTATTGCAGATTATGGACAGAAGAGGATGCTTCTTGTGTTATAACAGAGTGTGTTTCCTGGATGAGAACGCTGGTCTGAATTTCCCTTCACAAACGGAGTTAAACCAAAGCCTCTGTGTCTTCCTACAAGCAAGAGTTCATTTCCAGTAAACCCAGTGATTTTTCGGCTCAAATGAATTTACACACTTCATGAACCCAATACTTTTTTCACTCTTAACTAAAGAGCATCTATGTAACACATGCTGTGGTTTGTTACAGTTTCATAAGCATTGTTCAGCTAGATATGGTCTGTATGAGTAGGAAACACAGTTCTTTTTTTCTGGGCATGCTCATGTTTCTTGCTGTATTATAGACGCTTGAAAGAAGAGCATGCTTCTTGCGTTAAAACAGAGTATGTTTCATGGATGAGAACACTGGTCTGTATTTTCCTTCAGAAACGGAGTGAAACCAAAGCCTCTGTGTCTTCCTACAAGCAAGAGTTCATTTCTGGTAAACTCATTGATTTTTTCTCTCAAATGAATTTACACAGTTCACGAACCCAACACGTTTTTCACTATAAATGAATGAGCATTTTTTTATGAGATGCTGTGGTTTGTTACAGTTTCAGAAGCAGAGTTTAACTGGATATGGTCCGTATGAGTAAGAAACACAGTTCTTTTTTTCTGGGCATGCTCATGTTACTTGCTGTATTGCAGACGCTGGAAAGAAGAGCATGCTTCTTGCGTTAAAACCGAGTATGTTTCATGGATGAGAACACCGGTCTGAATTTTCCTTCAGAAACGGACTTAAACCAAAGGCTCTGTGTCTTCCTACAAGCAAGAGTTCATTTCCGTTAAGCCCAGTGATTATTCGGCTCAAATGATTTACACAGTCATGAACCCAACATGTTTTTCACTATTAACTAAATAGCATCTATGTAAGAGATGCTGTATTTTTTTACAGTTTCATAATCAGAGTTCAACCACATATGGTCTGTATGAGTAGGAAACACAGTTCATTTTTTCTGGACATGCTCATATTTCTTGTTCTATTGCAGATTCTGAAAGAAGAGGATGCTTCTTACGTTAAAACAGAGTGTGTTTCATGGATGAGAACTCTGGTCTGAATTTCCCTTCACAAACGGAGTGAAACCAAAGCCTCTGAGTCTTCCTACAAGTAAGACTTCATATCCGGTAAACCCAGTGATTTTTCGGCTCATATGAATTTACACTGTTCATGAACCCAACACTTTTTTCACTATTAACTAAAGAGCATCTATGTAACACATGCTGTGGTTTGTTACAGTTTCATAAGTAGTGTTCAACTAGATATTGTCCGTATGTGTAGGAAACACAGTTCTTTTTTCTGGGCATGCTCATGTTTCTTGCTGTATTGGAGACGTTTGAAAGAAGAGCATTCTTCTTGCATTAAACATAGTATGTTTCATGGATGCGAACACTGGTCTGAATTTTCCTTCAGAAACGGAGTGAAACCAAAGCCTCTGTGTCTTCCTTCAAGCAAGAGTTCATTTCCGGTAAACCCAGTGATTTTTCGGCTCAAATGAATTTACACAGTTCACGAACCCAACACTTTTTTCACTATAAATGATAGAGCATTTTTGTAAGAGATGCTGTGGTTTGTTACAGTTTCATAGGCAGAGTTTAACTGGATATGGTCCGTATGAGTAAGAAACACAGTTCTTTTTGTCTGGGCATGCTCATGTTACTTGCTATATTGCAGACGGTGGAAAGAAGAGCATGCTTCTTGCGTTAAAACCGAGAATGTTTCATGGATGAGAACACCGCTCTTAATTTTCCTTCAGAAACGGACTTGAACCAAAGGCTCTGTGTCTTCCTACAAGCAAGGGTTCACTTCCGGTAAGCCCAGTGATTATTCGGCTCAAATGATTTACACAGTTCATGAACCCAACATGTTTTCACTATTAACTAAATAGCATCTATGTAAGAGATGCTGTATTTTTTTACAGTTTCATAATTAGAGTTCAACCACATATGGTCTGTATGAGTAGGAAACACAGTTCATTTTTTCTGGACATGCTCATATTTCTTGCTCTATTGCAGATTCTGGACAAATGAGGATGCTTCTTGCGTTAAAACAGAGGGGGTTTCTTGGATGAGAACACTGGTCTTAATTTCCCTTCAGAAAAGGTGTTAAAACAAAGGCTCTTTGTCTTCCTACAAGCAAGAGTTCATTTCCGGTAAACCCAGTGATTTTTCGGCTCAAATTTATTTACACAGTTCACGAACCCAACACGATTTTCACTATTAACTAAACAGCATCTATGTAAGAGATGCAGTGGTTTGTTACAGTTTAATGAGCAGAGTTCAACTAGATATGGTCCGTATGAGTAGGAAACACAGTTCTTTTTTTCTGGGCATGCTCATGTTTCTTGCTGTATTATAGATGCTTGAAAGAAGAGCATTCTTCTTGCGTTAAAACAGAGTATGTTTCATGGATGAGAACTCTGGTCTGAATTTCCCTTCAGAAACGGAGTGAAACCAAAGCCTCTGTGTCTTCCTTCAAGCAAGAGTTCGTTTCCGGTAAACCCAGTGATTTTTCGGCTCAAATGAATTTACACAGTTCACGAACCCAACACGTTTTTCACTATAAATGAAAGAGCATTTTTGTAAGAGATGCTGTGGTTTCTTACAGTTTCATAAGCAGAGTTTAACTGGATATGGTACGTATGAGTAGAAACACAGTTCTTTTTTTCTGGTCATGCTCATGTTTCTTGCTGTATTGCAGATGCTGGAAAGAAGAGCATGCTTCTTGCGTTAAAACAGGGTATGTTTCATGGATGAGAACACCGGTCTGATTTTTCCATCAGAAACGGAGTTAAACCAAAGGCTCTGTGTCTTCCTACAAGCAAGAGATCATTTCCGGTAATCCCAGTGATTTTTCGGCTCAAATGAATTTACACAGTTCACGAACCCAACATGTTTTTCACTATTAACTAAATAGCATCTATGTAAGAGATGCTGTAGTTTGCTACAGTTTCCTAATCAGAGTTCAACAAGATATGGTCCGTATGAGTAGGAAACACAGTTCATTTTTTCTGGACGGCTCATATTTCTTGATGTTTTGCATATTCAGAACAGAAGAGGATGCTTCTTGCGTTAAAACAGAGGGTGTTTCATGGAAGAGAACACTGGTCTGAATTTCCCTTCAGAAATGGAGTTAAAACAAAGGCTCTTTTTCTTCCTACAAGCAAGAGGTCATTTCCCGTAAACCTAGTGAATTTTCGGATCAAATGTATTTACACAGTTGACGAACCCAACACGATTTTCACTATTAACTAAACAGCATCTATGTAAGAGATGCAGTGGTTTGTTACAGTTTAATGAGCAGAGTTCAACTAGATATGGTCCGTATGAGTAGGAAACACAGTTCTTTTTTTCTGGGCATGCTCATGTTTCTTGCTGTATTATAGATGCTTGAAAGAAGAGCATTCTTCTTTCGTTAAAACAGACTATGTTTCATGGATGAGAACTCTGGTCTGAATTTCCCTTCAGAAACGGAGTGAAACCAACGCCTCTGTGTCTTCCTTCAAGCAAGAGTTCGTTTCCGGTAAACCCAGTGATTTTTCGGCTCAAATGAATTTACACAGTTCACGAAACCAACACGTTGTTCACTATAAATGAAAGAGCATTTTTGTAAGAGATGCTGTGGTTTCTTACAGTTTCATAAGCAGAGTTTAACTGGATATGGTCCGTATGAGTAGAAACACAGTTCTTTTTTTCTGGTCATGCTCATGTTTCTTGCTGTATTGCAGATGCTGGAAAGAAGAGCATGCTTCTTGCGTTAAAACAGGGTATGTTTCATGGATGAGAACACAGGTCTGATTTTTCCATCAGAAACGGAGTTAAAACAAAGGCTCTGTGTCTTCCTACAAGCAAGAGATCATTTCCGGTAATCCCAGTGATTTTTCGGCTCAAATGAATTTACACAGTTCACGAACCCAACATGTTTTTCACTATTAACTAAATAGCATCTATGTAAGAGATGCTGTAGTTTGCTACAGTTTCCTAATCAGAGTTCAACAAGATATGGTCCGTATGAGTAGGAAACACAGTTCATTTTTTCTGGACGGCTCATATTTCTTGATGTTTTGCATATTCAGAACAGAAGAGGATGCTTCTTGCGTTAAAACAGAGGGTGTTTCATGGAAGAGAACACTGGTCTGAATTTCCCTTCAGAAATGGAGTTAAAACAAAGGCTCTTTTTCTTCCTACAAGCAAGAGGTCATTTCCTGTAAACCTAGTGAATTTTCAGATCAAATGTATTTACACAGTTCACAAACCCAACATGATTTTCACTATTAACTAAACAGCATCTATGTAAGAGATGCTGTGTTTTGTTACAATTTCATGACAAGAGTTCAACTAGATATGGTACTTATGAGTAGGAAACACAGTTCTTTTTTTCTGGGCATGCTCATGTTTCTTGCTGTATTGGGGATGCTTGAAAGAACAGCATTCTTCTTGCGTTAAAACAGAGTATGTTTCATGGATGAGAACACTGGTCGGAATTTTCCTTCAGAAACGGAGTGAAACCAAAGCCTCTGTGTCTTCCTACAAGCAAGAGTTCATTTCCGGTAAACCCAGTGATTTTTCGGCTCAAATGAATTTACACAGTTCACGAACCCAACACGTTTTTCACTATAAATGAAAGACGATTATTGTAAGAGTTGCTGTGGTTTGTTACAGTATCCAAATCAGAGTTCAAGAAGATATCGTCCGTATGAGTAGGAAACACAGTTCATTTTTTCTGGACAGCTCATATTTCTTGCTGTATTGCAGATCATGGACAGAAGAAGATGCTTCTTGCGTTATAACAGAGTGTGTTTCCTGGATGAGAACGCTGGTCTGAATTTCCCTTCACAAACAGTGTTAAACCAAAGCCTATGTGTCTCCCTCCAAGCAAGAGTTCATTTCCGGTAAACCCAGTGATTTTTCTGCTCAAAGGAATTTACACATTTCGCGAACCCAACACGTTTTTCAGTATAAATGAAAGAGCATTTTTGTAAGAGATGCTGTGGTTTGTTACAGTTTCATAAGCAGAGTGTAACTGGATTTGGTCCGTATGAGTATAAACACAGTTCTTTTTTTCTGGGAATGCTCATGTTTCTTGCTGTATTGGAGACACTGGAAAGAAGAGCATGCTTCTTGCGTTAAAACACAGTATGTTTCATGGATGAGAACACCGGTCTGAATTTTCCATCAGAATGGAGTTAAATCAAAGGTTCTGTGGATTCCTACAAGCAAGAGTTCATTTCCGGTAAGCCCAGTGATTATTCGGCTCAAATGAATTTTCACAGTTCACAAAACCAACACGTTTTTCACTATTAACTAAATAACATCTAGGTAAGAGATGCTGTAGTTTGTTACAGTTTCATAATCAGAGTTCTACCAGATATGGTCCGTATGAGTAGGAAACACAGTTCATTTTATCTGGACATGCTCATATTTCGTGCTGTATTGCAGATTATGGACAGAAGAGGATGCTTCTTGTGTTAAAACCGAGGGTGTTTCATGGATGAGAACACTGGCCTGAAATTCCCTTCAGAAATGGAGTTAAACCAAAGGCTCTTTGTCTTCCTACAAGCAAGAGTTCATTTCCGGTAAACCCAGTAATTTTTTGGCTGAAATGAATTTACACAGTTCACGAACCAAACATGATTTTCACTATTAACTAAACAGCATCTATGTAAGAGATGCTGTGGTTTGTTACAGTTTAATGAGCAGAGTTCAACCTGATATGGTCCATATGAGTAGGAAACACAGTTCTTTTTTTCTGGGCATGCTCATGTTTCTTGCTGTATTGCAGACGCTTGAAAGAAGAGCATTCTTCTTGCGTTAAAAAAGAGTATGTTTCATGGAAGAGAACACTGGTCTGAATTTTCCTTCAAAACGGAGTGAAACCAAAGCCTCTGTGTCTTCCTTCAAGCAAGAGTTGATTTCCAGTAAACCCAGTGATTTTTCGGCTCAAATGAATTTACACAGTTCACGAACCCAACATGTTTTTCACTATTAACTAAATAGCATCTATGTAAGAGATGCTGTAGTTTGCTACAGTTTCCTAATCAGAGTTCAACAAGATACGGTCCGTATGAGTAGGTAACACAGTTCATTTTTTCTAGACAGCTCATATTTGTTGCTGTTTTGCAGATTCTGGACAGAAGAGGATGCTTCTTGTGTTAAAACAGAGGGTGTTTCATGGATGAGAACACTGGTCTGAAATTCCCTTCAGAAATGGAGTTAAACCAAAGGCTCTTTGTCTTCCTACGAGCAAGAGTTCATTTCCGGTAAACCCAGTGATTTTTCGGCTCAAATGAATTTACACAGTTCACAAACCCAACACGATTTTCACTATTAACTAAACAGCATCTATGTAAGAGATGCTGTGGTTTGTTACAGTTTAATGAGCAGAGTTCAACTAGATATGGTCCATATGAGTAGGAAACACAGTTCTTTTTTTCTGGGCATGCTCAAGTTACTGGCTCTATTAGAGATGCTGGAAAGAAGAGCATGCTTCTTGCGTTAAAACAGAGTGTGTTTCATGGATGAGAACTCTGGTCTGAATTTCCCTTCACAAACGGAGTAAAACCAAAGCCTCTGTGCCTTCCTACAAGCAAGAGTTCATTTCCGGTAAACCCAGTGATTTTTCGGCTCAAATGAATTTACACAGTTCATGAACCCAATACTTTTTTCACTATTAACTAAAGAGCATCTATGTAACACATGCTGTCGTTTGTTACAGTTTCATAAGCAGTGTTCAACTAGATATGGTCCGTATGAGTAGGAAACACAGTTCTTTTTTTCTGGGCATGCTCATGTTTCTTGCTGTATTGCAGACGCTTGAAAGAAGAGCATTCTTCTTGCGTTAAAACAGAGTATTTTTCATGGATGAGAACACTGGTCTGAATTTTCCTTCAGAAACGGAGTGAAACCAAAGCCTCTGTGTCTTCCTTCAAGCACGAGTTCATTTCCGGTAAACCCAGTGATTTTTCGGCTCAAATGAATTTACACAGTTCACGAATCCAACACGTTTTTCACTATAAATGAAAGACCATTTTTGTAAGAGATGCTGTGGTTTGTTACAGTATCCAAATCAGAGTTCAACAAGATATCATCCGTATGAGTAGGAAACACAGTTCATTTGTAGTGGACTCCTCATATTTCTTGCTGTATTGCAGATTATGGACAGAAGAGGATGCTTCTTGCGTTATAACAGAGTGTGTTTCCTGGATGAGAACGCTGGTCTGAATTTCCCTTCACAAAGGGAGTTAAACCAAAGCCTATGTGTCTTCCTACAAGCAAGAGTTCATTTCCGGTAAACACAGGGATTTTCGGCTCAAATGAATTTACACATTTACAAACCCAACACTTTTTTCAGTATAAATGAAAGAGCATTTTTGTAAGAGATGCTGTGGTTTGTTACAGTTTCATAAGCAGAGTGTAACTGGATATGGTCCGTATGAGTATAAACACAGTTCTTTTTTTCTGGGAATGCTCATGTTTCTTGCTCTATTGGAGACACTGGAAAGAAGAGCATGCTTCTTGTGTTAAAACAGAGTATGTTTCATTGATGAGAACACCGGTCTGAATTTTCCATCAGAACGGAGTTGAAGCAAAGGTTCTGTGTCTTCCTACAAGCAAGAGTTCATTTCCGGTAAGCCCAGTGATTATTCGGCTCAAATGAATTTTCACAGTTCACAAAACCAACACGTTTTTCACTATTAACTAAAGAGCATCTATGTAAGAGATGCTGTAGTTTGTTACAGTTTCAAAATCAGAGGTCAACAAGATATGGTCCATATGAGTAGGAAACACAGTTCATTTTATCTGGACATGCTCATATTTCGTGCTGTATTGCAGATTCTGGACAGAAGAGGATGCTTCTTGTGTTAAAACAGAGGGTGTTTCATGGATGAGAACACTGGTCTGAAATTCCCTTCAGAAATGGAGTTAAACCAAAGGCTCTTTGTCTTCCTACGAGCAAGAGTTCATTTCCGGTAAACCCAGTGATTTTTCGGCTCAAATGAATTTACACAGTTCACGAACCCAACACGATTTTCACTATTAACTAAACAGCATCTATGAAAGAGATGCTGTGGTTTGTTACAGTTTAATGAGCAGAGTTCAACTAGATATGGTCCATATGAGTAGGAAACACAGTTCTTTTTTTCTGGGCATGCTCATGTTTCTGGCTGTATTAGAGATGCTGGAAAGAAGAGCATGCTTCTTGCGTTAAACAGAGTGTGTTTCATGGATGAGAACTCTGGTCTGAATTTCCCTTCATAAACGGTGTAAAACCAAAGCCTCTGTGCCTTCCTACAATCACGAGTTCATTTCCGGTAAACCCAGTGATTTTTCGGCTCAAATGAATTTACACAGTTCACGAACCCAACACGTTTTTCACTATAAATGAAAGACCATTTTTGTAAGAGATGCTGTGGTTTGTTACAGTATCCAAATCAGAGTTCAACAAGATATCGTCCGTATGAGTAGGAAACACAGTTCATTTTTACTGGACTCCTCATATTTCTTGCTGTATTGCAGATTATGGACAGAAGAGGAGGCTTCTTGCGTTATAACAGAGTGTGTTTCCTGGATGAGAACGCTGGTCTGAATTTCCCTTCACAAAGGGAGTTAAACCAAAGCCTATGTGTCTTCCTACAAGCAAGAGTTCATTTCCGGTAAACCCAGTGATTTTTCGGCTCAAATGAATTTACACATTTCACGAAACCAACACTTTTTTCAGTATAAATGAAAGAGCATTTTTGTAAGAGATGCTGTGGTTTGTTACAGTTTCATAAGCAGAGTGTAACTGGATATGGTCCGTATGAGTATAAACACAGTTCTTTTTTTCTGGGAATGCTCATGTTTCTTGCTATATTGGAGACACTGGAAAGAAGAGCATGCTTCTTGCGTTAAAACAGAGGGTGTTTCATGGATGAGAACACTGGTCTGAATTTCCCTTCACAAACGGAGTTAAACCATAGGCTCTGTGTCTTCCTACATGCAAGAGTTCATTTCCGGTAAACCCAGTGATTTTTCGGCTCAAATGAATTTACACAGTTCACGAACCCAACACGTTTTTCACTATAAATGAAAGACCATTTTTGTAAGAGAATCTGTGGTTTGTTACAGTATCCAAATCAGAGTTCAACAAGATATCGTCCGTATGAGTAGGAAACACAGTTCATTTTTTCTGGACTCCTCATATTTCTTGCTGTATTGCAGATTATGGACAGAAGAGGAGGCTTCTTGCGTTATAACAGAGTGTGTTTCCTGGATGAGAACGCTGGTCTGAATTTCCCTTCACAAAGGGAGTTAAACCAAAGCCTATGTGTCTTCCTACAAGCAAGAGTTCATTTCCGGTAAACCCAGTGATTTTTCGGCTCAAATGAATTTACACATTTCACGAAACCAACACTTTTTTCAGTATAAATGAAAGAGCATTTTTGTAAGAGATGCTGTGGTTTGTTACAGTTTCATAAGCAGAGTGTAACTGGATATGGTCCGTATGAGTATAAACACAGTTCTTTTTTTCTGGGAATGCTCATGTTTCTTGCTATATTGGAGACACTGGAAAGAAGAGCATGCTTCTTGCGTTAAAACAGAGGGTGTTTCATGGATGAGAACACTGGTCTGAATTTCCCTTCACAAACGGAGTTAAACCATAGGCTCTGTGTCTTCCTACAAGCAAGAGTTCATTTCCGGTAAGCCCAGTGATTATTCGGCTCAAATGAATTTTCACAGTTCAGGAACCCAACACGTTTTTCACTATTAACTAAATAACATCTATGTAAGAGATGCTGTAGTTTGTTACAGTTTCATAATCAGAGTTCTACCAGATATGGTCCGTATGAGTAGGAAACACAGTTCATTTTATCTGGACATGCTCATATTTCGTGCTGTATTGCAGATTCTGGACAGAAGAGGATGCTTCTTGTGTTAAAACAGAGGGTGTTTCATGGATGAGAACACTGGTCTGAAATTCCCTTCAGAAATGGAGTTAAACCAAAGGCTCTTTGTCTTCCTACGAGCAAGAGTTCATTTCCAGTAAACCCAGTGATTTTTCGGCTCAAATAAATTTACACAGTTCACAAACCCAACACGATTTTCACTATTAACTAAACAGCATCTATGTAAGAGATGCTGTGGTTTGTTACAGTTTAATGAGCAGAGTTCAACTAGATATGGTCCGTATGAGTAGGAAACACAGTTCTTTTTTTCTGGGCACGCTCATGTTTCTTGCTGTATTGCAGACGCTTGAAAGAAGAGCATTCTTCTTGCATTAAAACAGAGTATTTTTCATGGATGAGAAAATTGGGCTGAATTTTCCTTCAGAAACAGAGTGAAACCAAAGCCTCTGTGTCTTCCTTCAACCACGAGTTCATTTCCCGTAAACCTAGTGATTTTTTGGCTCAAATGTATTTACACAGTTCACGAACCCAACATGATTTTCACTATTAACTAAACAGCATCTATGTAAGAGATGCTGTGTTTTGTTACAGTTTCATGACAAGAGTTCAACTACATATGGTACGTATGATTAGGAAGCAGTTCTTTTTTTCTGGGCATGCTCATGTTTCTTGCTGTATTGGGGACGCTTGAAAGAAGAGCATTCTTCTTGCGTTAAAACAGAGTATTTTTCATGGATGAGAACACTGGTCTGAATTTTCCTTTAGAAACGGAGTGAAACCAAAGCCTCTGTGTCTTCCTTCAAGCACGAGTTCATTTCCGGTAAACCCAGTGATTTTTCGGCTCAAATGAATTTACACAGTTCACGAACCCAACACGTTTTTCACTATAAATGAAAGACCATTTTTGTAAGAGAATCTGTGGTTTGTTACAGTATCCAAATCAGAGTTCAACAAGATATCGTCCGTATGAGTAGGAAACACAGTTCATTTTTTCTGGACTCCTCATATTTCTTGCTGTATTGCAGATTATGGACAGAAGAGGATGCTTCTTGCGTTATAACAGAGTGTGTTTCCTGGATGAGAACGCTGGTATGAATTTCCCTTCACAAAGGGAGTTAAACCAAAGCCTATGTGTCTTCCTACAAGCAAGAGTTCATATCCGGTAAACCCAGTGATTTTTCGGCTCAAATGAATTTACACATTTCACAAACCCAACACTTTTTTGAGTATAAATGAAAGAGCATTTTTGTAAGAGATGCTGTGGTTTGTTACAGTTTCATAAGCAGAGTGTAACTGGATATGGTCCGTATGAGTATAAACACAGTTCTTTTTTTCTGGGAATGCTCATGTTTCTTGCTATATTGGAGACACTGGAAAGAAGAGCATGCTTCTTGCGTTAAAACAGAGTATGTTTCATGGATGAGAACACCGGTCTGAATTTTCCATCAGAACGGAGTTAAAGCAAAGGTTCTGTGTCTTCCTACAAGCAAGAGTTCATTTCCGGTAAGCCCAGTGATTATTCGGCTCAAATGAATTTTCACAGTTCACGAACCCAACACGTTTTTCACTATTAACTAAATAACATCTATGTAAGAGATGCTGTAGTTTGTTACAGTTTCATAATCAGAGTTCTACCAGATATGGTCCGTATGAGTAGGAAACACAGTTCATTTTATCTGGACATGCTCATATTTCGTGCTGTATTGCAGATTCTGGACAGAAGAGGATGCTTCTTGTGTTAAAACAGAGGGTGTTTCATGGATGAGAACACTGGTTGAAATTCCCTTCAGAAATGGAGTTAAACCAAAGGCTCTTTGTCTTCCTACGAGCAAGAGTTCATTTCCGGTAAACCCAGTGATTTTTCGGCTAAAATGAATTTACACAGTTCACAAACCCAACACGATTTTCACTATTAACTAAACAGCATCTATGTAAGAGATGCTGTGGTTTGTTACAGTTTAATGAGCAGAGTTCAACTAGATATGGTCCATATGAGTAGGAAACACAGTTCTTTTTTTCTGGGCATGCTCATGTTTCTGGCTGTATTAGAGATGCTGGAAAGAAGAGCATGCTTCTTGCGTTAAAACAGAGTGTGTTTCATGGATGAGAACTCTGGTCTGAATTTCCCTTCACAAACGGAGTAAAACCAAACCTCTGTGCCTTCCTACAAGCAAGAGTTCATTTCCGGTAAACCCAGTGATTTTTCGGCTCAAATGAAATTACACAGTTCATGAACCCAATACTTTTTTCACTATTAACTAAAGAGCATCTATGTAAGAGATCTGTGGTTTGTTACAGTTTAATGAGCAGAGTTCAACTAGATATGGTCCGTATGAGTAGGAAACACAGTTCTTTTTTTCTGGGAACGCTCATGTTTCTTGCTGTATTGCAGACGCTTGAAAGAAGAGCATTCTTCTTGCGTTAAAACAGAGTATTTTTCATGGATGAGAACATTGGGCTGAATTTTCCTTCAGAAACAGAGTGAAACCAAAGCCTCTGTGTCTTCCTTCAACCACGAGTTCATTTCCCGTAAACCTAGTGATTTTTTGGCTTAAATGTATTTACACAGTTCACGAACCCAACATGATTTTCACTATTAACTAAACAGCATCTATGTAAGAGATGCTGTGTTTTGTTACAGTTTCATGACAAGAGTTCAACTACATATGGTACGTATGATTAGGAAGCAGTTCTTTTTTTCTGGGCATGCTCATGTTTCTTGCTGTATTGGGGACGCTTGAAAGAAGAGCATTCTTCTTGCGTTAAAACAGAGTATTTTTCATGGATGAGAACACTGGTCTGAATTTTCCTTTAGAAACGGAGTGAAACCAAATCCTCTGTGTCTTCCTTCAAGCACGAGTTCATGTCCGGTAAACCCAGTGATTTTTCGGCTCAAATGAATTTACACAGTTCACGAACCCAACACGTTTTTCACTATAAATGAAAGACCATTTTTGTAAGAGAATCTGTGGTTTGTTACAGTATCCAAATCAGAGTTCAACAAGATATCGTCCGTATGAGTAGGAAACACAGTTCATTTTTTCTGGACTCCTCATATTTCTTGCTGTATTGCAGATTATGGACAGAAGAGGAGGCTTCTTGCGTTATAACAGAGTGTGTTTCCTGGATGAGAACGCTGGTCTGAATTTCCCTTCACAAAGGGAGTTAAACCAAAGCCTATGTGTCTTCCTACAAGCAAGAGTTCATTTCCGGTAAACCCAGTGATTTTTCGGCTCAAATGAATTTACACATTTCACGAAACCAACACTTTTTTCAGTATAAATGAAAGAGCATTTTTGTAAGAGATGCTGTGGTTTGTTACAGTTTCATAAGCAGAGTGTAACTGGATATGGTCCGTATGAGTATAAACACAGTTCTTTTTTTCTGGGAATGCTCATGTTTCTTGCTATATTGGAGACACTGGAAAGAAGAGCATGCTTCTTGCGTTAAAACAGAGGGTGTTTCATGGATGAGAACACTGGTCTGAATTTCCCTTCACAAACGGAGTTAAACCATAGGCTCTGTGTCTTCCTACAAGCAAGAGTTCATTTCCGGTAAGCCCAGTGATTATTCGGCTCAAATGAATTTTCACAGTTCAGGAACCCAACACGTTTTTCACTATTAACTAAATAACATCTATGTAAGAGATGCTGTAGTTTGTTACAGTTTCATAATCAGAGTTCTACAAGATATGGTCCGTATGAGTAGGAAACACAGTTCATTTTATCTGGACATGCTCATATTTCGTGCTGTATTGCAGATTCTGGACAGAAGAGGATGCTTCTTGTGTTAAAACAGAGGGTGTTTCATGGATGAGAACACTGGTCTGAAATTCCCTTCAGAAATGGAGTTAAACCAAAGGCTCTTTGTCTTCCTACGAGCAAGAGTTCATTTCCAGTAAACCCAGTGATTTTTCGGCTCAAATAAATTTACACAGTTCACAAACCCAACACGATTTTCACTATTAACTAAACAGCATCTATGTAAGAGATGCTGTGGTTTGTTACAGTTTAATGAGCAGAGTTCAACTAGATATGGTCCGTATGAGTAGGAAACACAGTTCTTTTTTTCTGGGCACGCTCATGTTTCTTGCTGTATTGCAGACGCTTGAAAGAAGAGCATTCTTCTTGCGTTAAAACAGAGTATTTTTCATGGATGAGAAAATTGGGCTGAATTTTCCTTCAGAAACAGAGTGAAACCAAAGCCTCTGTGTCTTCCTTCAACCACGAGTTCATTTCCCGTAAACCTAGTGATTTTTTGGCTCAAATGTATTTACACAGTTCACGAACCCAACATGATTTTCACTATTAACTAAACAGCATCTATGTAAGAGATGCTGTGTTTTGTTACAGTTTCATGACAAGAGTTCAACTACATATGGTACGTATGATTAGGAAGCAGTTCTTTTTTTCTGGGCATGCTCATGTTTCTTGCTGTATTGGGGACGCTTGAAAGAAGAGCATTCTTCTTGCGTTAAAACAGAGTATTTTTCATGGATGAGAACACTGGTCTGAATTTTCCTTTAGAAACGGAGTGAAACCAAAGCCTCTGTGTCTTCCTTCAAGCACGAGTTCATTTCCGGTAAACCCAGTGATTTTTCGGCTCAAATGAATTTACACAGTTCACGAACCCAACACGTTTTTCACTATAAATGAAAGACCATTTTTGTAAGAGAATCTGTGGTTTGTTACAGTATCCAAATCAGAGTTCAACAAGATATCGTCCGTATGAGTAGGAAACACAGTTCATTTTTTCTGGACTCCTCATATTTCTTGCTGTA
The DNA here is from genome assembly GCA_949786385.1 of Onychomys leucogaster. NCBI lineage: Eukaryota > Metazoa > Chordata > Mammalia > Rodentia > Cricetidae > Onychomys > Onychomys leucogaster. Next base: position 401,898 of record CATKUP010000012.1, on the reverse strand, counting down.
TTGCAGATTATGGACAGAAGAGGATGCTTCTTGCGTTATAACAGAGTGTGTTTCCTGGATGAGAACGCTGGTATGAATTTCCCTTCACAAAGGGAGTTAAACCAAAGCCTATGTGTCTTCCTACAAGCAAGAGTTCATATCCGGTAAACCCAGTGATTTTTCGGCTCAAATGAATTTACACATTTCACAAACCCAACACTTTTTTGAGTATAAATGAAAGAGCATTTTTGTAAGAGATGCTGTGGTTTGTTACAGTTTCATAAGCAGAGTGTAACTGGATATGGTCCGTATGAGTATAAACACAGTTCTTTTTTTCTGGGAATGCTCATGTTTCTTGCTATATTGGAGACACTGGAAAGAAGAGCATGCTTCTTGCGTTAAAACAGAGTATGTTTCATGGATGAGAACACCGGTCTGAATTTTCCATCAGAACGGAGTTAAAGCAAAGGTTCTGTGTCTTCCTACAAGCAAGAGTTCATTTCCGGTAAGCCCAGTGATTATTCGGCTCAAATGAATTTTCACAGTTCACGAACCCAACACGTTTTTCACTATTAACTAAATAACATCTATGTAAGAGATGCTGTAGTTTGTTACAGTTTCATAATCAGAGTTCTACCAGATATGGTCCGTATGAGTAGGAAACACAGTTCATTTTATCTGGACATGCTCATATTTCGTGCTGTATTGCAGATTCTGGACAGAAGAGGATGCTTCTTGTGTTAAAACAGAGGGTGTTTCATGGATGAGAACACTGGTTGAAATTCCCTTCAGAAATGGAGTTAAACCAAAGGCTCTTTGTCTTCCTACGAGCAAGAGTTCATTTCCGGTAAACCCAGTGATTTTTCGGCTAAAATGAATTTACACAGTTCACAAACCCAACACGATTTTCACTATTAACTAAACAGCATCTATGTAAGAGATGCTGTGGTTTGTTACAGTTTAATGAGCAGAGTTCAACTAGATATGGTCCATATGAGTAGGAAACACAGTTCTTTTTTTCTGGGCATGCTCATGTTTCTGGCTGTATTAGAGATGCTGGAAAGAAGAGCATGCTTCTTGCGTTAAAACAGAGTGTGTTTCATGGATGAGAACTCTGGTCTGAATTTCCCTTCACAAACGGAGTAAAACCAAACATCTGTGCCTTCCTACAAGCAAGAGTTCATTTCCGGTAAACCCAGTGATTTTTCGGCTCAAATGAAATTACACAGTTCATGAACCCAATACTTTTTTCACTATTAACTAAAGAGCATCTATGTAAGAGATCTGTGGTTTGTTACAGTTTAATGAGCAGAGTTCAACTAGATATGGTCCGTATGAGTAGGAAACACAGTTCTTTTTTTCTGGGCATGCTCATGTTTCTTGCTGTATTGCAGATGCTTGAAAGAAGAGCATTCTTCTTGCGATAAAACAGAGTATGTTTCATGGATGAGAACACTGGTCTGAATTTTCCTTCAGAAACGGAGTGAAACCAAAGCCTCTGTGTCTTCCTTCAAGCAAGAGTTCATTTCCGGTAAACCCAGTGATTTTTCGGCTCAAATGAATTTACACAGTTCATGAACCCAACATGTTTTCCATTATTAACTAAATAGCATCTATGTAAGAGATGCTGTAATTTGCTACAGTTTCCTAATCAGAGTTCAACAAGATATGGTCCGTATGAGTAGGAAACACAGTTCATTTTTTCTGGACAGCTCATATTTCTTGCTGTTTTGCAGATTCTGGACAGAAGAGGATGCTTCTTGCGTTAAAACACAGTGTGTTTCATGGATGAGAACACTGGTCTGAATTTCCCTTCAGAATTGGAGTTAAACCAAAGGCTCTTTGTCTTCCTACAAGCAAGAGGTCATTTCCCGTAAACCTAGTGATTTTTTGGCTCAAATGTATTTACACAGTTCACGAACCCAACATGATTTTCACTATTAACTAAACAGCATCTATGTAAGAGATGCTGTGTTTTGTTACAGTTTCATGACAAGAGTTCAACTAGATATGGTACGTATGATTAGGAAGCAGTTCTTTTTTTCTGGGCATGCTCATGTTTCTTGCTGTATTGGGGACGCTTGAAAGAAGAGCTTTCTTCTTGCGTTAAAACAGAGTATTTTTCATGGATGAGAACACTGGTCTGAATTTTCCTTCAGAAACGGAGTGAAACCAAAGCCTCTGTGTCTTCCTTCAAGCACGAGTTCATTTCCGGTAAACCCAGTGATTTTTCGGCTCAAATGAATTTACACAGTTCACGAACCCAACACGTTTTTCAATAAATGAAAGACCATTTTTGTAAGAGATGCTGTGGTTTGTTACAGTATCCAAATCAGAGTTCAACAAGATATCGTCCGTATGAGTAGGAAACACAGTTCATTTTTTCTGGACTCCTCATATTTCTTGCTGTATTGCAGATTATGGACAGAAGAGGATGCTTCTTGCGTTATAACAGAGTGTGTTTCCTGGATGAGAACGCTGGTCTGAATTTCCCTTCACAAAGGGAGTTAAACCAAAGCCTATGTCCTACAAGCAAGAGTTCATTTCCGGTAAACCCAGTGATTTTTCGGCTCAAATGAATTTACACATTTCACGAACCCAACACTTTTTTCAGTATAAATGAAAGAGCATTTTTGTAAGAGATGCTGTGGTTTGTTACAGTTTCATAAGCAGAGTGTAACTGGATATGGTCCGTATGAGTATAAACACAGTTCTTTTTTTTCTGGGAATGCTCATGTTTCTTGCTGTATTTGAGACACTGGAAAGAAGAGCATGCTTCTTGCGTTAAAACAGAGTATGTTTCATTGATGAGAACACCAGTCTGAATTTTACATCAGAACGGAGTTAAAGCAAAGGTTCTGTGTCTTCCTACAAGCAAGAGTTCATTTCCGGTAAGCCAGTGATTATTCGGCTCAAATGAATTTTCACAGTTCACGAACCCAACACGTTTTTCACTATTAACCATATAACATCTATGTAAGAGATGCTGTAGTTTGTTACAGTTTCATAATCAGAGTTCTACCAGATATGGTCCGTATGAGTAGGAAACACAGTCATTTTATCTGGACATGCTCATATTTCGTGCTGTATTGCAGATTCTGGACAGAAGAGGATGCTTCTTGTGTTAAAACAGAGGGTGTTTCATGGATGAGAACACTGGTCTGAAATTCCCTTCAGAAATGGAGTTAAACCAAAGGCTCTTTGTCTTCCTACGAGCAAGAGTTCATTTCCGGTAAACCCAGTGATTTTTCGGCTCAAATGAATTTACACAGTTCACAAACCCAACACGATTTTCACTATTAACTAAACAGCATCTATGTAAGAGATGCTGTGGTTTGTTACAGTTTAATGAGCAGAGATCAACTAGATATGGTCCATATGAGTAGGAAACACAGTTCTCTTTTACTGGGCATGCTCATGTTTCTTGCTGTATTGCAGACGCTTGAAAGAAGAGCATTCTTCTTGCATTAAAACAGAGTATGTTTCATGGATGAGAACACTGGTCTGAATTTTCCTTCAGAAACGGAGTGAAACCAAAGCCTCTGTGTCTTCCTTCAACCACGAGTTCATTTCCGGTAAACCCAGTGATTTTTCGGCTCAAATGAATTTACACAGTTCACGAACCCATCACGTTTTTCACTATAAATGAAAGACCATTTTTGTAAGAGATGCTGTGGTTTGTTACAGTATCCAAATCAGAGTTCAACAAGATATCGTCCGTATGAGTAGGAAACACAGTTCATTTTTTCTGGACTCCTCATATTTCTTGCTGTATTGCAGATTATGGACAGAAGAGGATGCTTCTTGCGTTATAACAGAGTGTGTTTCCTGGATGAGAATGCTGGTCTGAATTTCCCTTCACAAAGGGAGTTAAACCAAAGCCTATGTCCTACAAGCAAGAGTTCATTTCCAGTAAACCCAGTGATTTTTCGGCTCAAATGAATTTACACATTTCACGAACCCAACACTTTTTTCAGTATAAATGAAAGAGCATTTTTGTAAGAGATGCTGTGGTTTGTTACAGTTTCATAAGCAGAGTGTAACTGGATATGGTCCGTATGAGTATAAACACAGTTCTTTTTTTCTGGGAATGCTCATGTTTCTTGCTATATTGGAGACACTGGAAAGAAGAGCATGCTTCTTGCGTTAAAACAGAGTATGTTTCATGGATGAGAACACCGGTCTGAATTTTCCATCAGAACGGAGTTAAAGCAAAGGTTCTGTGTCTTCCTACAAGCAAGAGTTCATTTCCGGTAAGCCCAGTGATTATTCGGCTCAAATGAATTTTCACAGTTCACGAACCCAACACGTTTTTCACTATTAACTAAATAACATCTATGTAAGAGATGCTGTAGTTTGTTACAGTTTCATAATCAGAGTTCTACCAGATATGGTCCGTATGAGTAGGAAACACAGTCATTTTATCTGGACATGCTCATATTTCGTGCTGTATTGCAGATTCTGGACAGAAGAGGATGCTTCTTGTGTTAAAACAGAGGGTGTTTCATGGATGAGAACACTGGTTGAAATTCCCTTCAGAAATGGAGTTAAACCAAAGGCTCTTTGTCTTCCTACGAGCAAGAGTTCATTTCCGGTAAACCCAGTGATTTTTCGGCTCAAATGAATTTACACAGTTCACAAACCCAACACGATTTTCACTATTAACTAAACAGCATCTATGTAAGAGATGCTGTGGTTTGTTACAGTTTAATGAGCAGAGATCAACTAGATATGGTCCATATGAGTAGGAAACACAGTTCTTTTTTCCTGGGCATGCTCATGTTTCTGGCTGTATTAGAGATGCTGGAAAGAAGAGCATGCTTCTTGCGTTAAAACAGAGTGTGTTTCATGGATGAGAACTCTGGTCTGAATTTCCCTTCACAAACGGAGTAAAACCAAACCTCTGTGCCTTCCTACAAGCAAGAGTTCATTTCCGGTAAACCCAGTGATTTTTCGGCTCAAATGAAATTACACAGTTCATGAACCCAATACTTTTTTCACTATTAACTAAAGAGCATCTATGTAAGAGATCTGTGGTTTGTTACAGTTTAATGAGCAGAGTTCAACTAGATATGGTCCGTATGAGTAGGAAACACAGTTCTTTTTTTCTGGGCATGCTCATGTTTCTTGCTGTATTGCAGATGCTTGAAAGAAGAGCATTCTTCTTGCGATAAAACAGAGTATGTTTCATGGATGAGAACACTGGTCTGAATTTTCCTTCAGAAACGGAGTGAAACCAAAGCCTCTGTGTCTTCCTTCAAGCAAGAGTTCATTTCCGGTAAACCCAGTGATTTTTCGGCTCAAATGAATTTACACAGTTCACAAACCCAACATGTTTTCCATTATTAACTAAATAGCATCTATGTAAGAGATGCTGTAATTTGCTACAGTTTCCTAATCAGAGTTCAACAAGATATGGTCCGTATGAGTAGGAAACACAGTTCATTTTTTCTGGACAGCTCATATTTCTTGCTGTTTTGCAGATTCTGGACAGAAGAGGATGCTTCTTGCGTTAAAACACAGTGTGTTTCATGGATGAGAACACTGGTCTGAATTTCCCTTCAGAATTGGAGTTAAACCAAAGGCTCTTTGTCTTCCTACAAGCAAGAGGTCATTTCCCGTAAACCTAGTGATTTTTTGGCTCAAATGTATTTACACAGTTCACGAACCCAACATGATTTTCACTATTAACTAAACAGCATCTATGTAAGAGATGCTGTGTTTTGTTACAGTTTCATGACAAGAGTTCAACTAGATATGGTATGTATGATTAGGAAGCAGTTCTTTTTTTCTGGGCATGCTCATGTTTCTTGCTGTATTGGGGACGCTTGAAAGAAGAGCTTTCTTCTTGCGTTAAAACAGAGTATTTTTCATGGATGAGAACACTGGTCTGAATTTTCCTTCAGAAACGGAGTGAAACCAAAGCCTCTGTGTCTTCCTTCAAGCACGAGTTCATTTCCGGTAAACCCAGTGATTTTTCGGCTCAAATGAATTTACACAGTTCACGAACCCAACACGTTTTTCAATAAATGAAAGACCATTTTTGTAAGAGATGCTGTGGTTTGTTACAGTATCCAAATCAGAGTTCAACAAGATATCGTCCGTATGAGTAGGAAACACAGTTCATTTTTTCTGGACTCCTCATATTTCTTGCTGTATTGCAGATTATGGACAGAAGAGGATGCTTCTTGCGTTATAACAGAGTGTGTTTCCTGGATGAGAACGCTGGTCTGAATTTCCCTTCACAAAGGGAGTTAAACCAAAGCCTATGTCCTACAAGCAAGAGTTCATTTCCGGTAAACCCAGTGATTTTTCGGCTCAAATGAATTTACACATTTCACGAACCCAACACTTTTTTCAGTATAAATGAAAGAGCATTTTTGTAAGAGATGCTGTGGTTTGTTACAGTTTCATAAGCAGAGTGTAACTGGATATGGTCCGTATGAGTATAAACACAGTTCTTTTTTTCTGGGAATGCTCATGTTTCTTGCTGTATTTGAGACACTGGAAAGAAGAGCATGCTTCTTGCGTTAAAACAGAGTATGTTTCATTGATGAGAACACCAGTCTGAATTTTACATCAGAACGGAGTTAAAGCAAAGGTTCTGTGTCTTCCTACAAGCAAGAGTTCATTTCCGGTAAGCCAGTGATTATTCGGCTCAAATGAATTTTCACAGTTCACGAACCCAACACGTTTTTCACTATTAACTAAATAACATCTATGTAAGAGATGCTGTAGTTTGTTACAGTTTCATAATCAGAGTTCTACCAGATATGGTCCGTATGAGTAGGAAACACAGTTCATTTTATCTGGACATGCTCATATTTCGTGCTGTATTGCAGATTCTGGACAGAAGAGGATGCTTCTTGTGTTAAAACAGAGGGTGTTTCATGGATGAGAACACTGGTTGAAATTCCCTTCAGAAATGGAGTTAAACCAAAGGCTCTTTGTCTTCCTACGAGCAAGAGTTCATTTCCGGTAAACCCAGTGATTTTTCGGCTCAAATGAATTTACACAGTTCACAAACCCAACACGATTTTCACTATTAACTAAACAGCATCTATGTAAGAGATGCTGTGGTTTGTTACAGTTTAATGAGCAGAGTTCAACTAGATATGGTCCGTATGAGTAGGAAACACAGTTCATTTTTTCTGGACAGCTCATATTTCTTGCTGTTTTGCAGATTCTGGACAGAAGAGGATGCTTCTTGCGTTAAAACAGAGTGTGTTTCATGGATGAGAACACTGGTCTGAATTTTCCTTCAGAAACGGAGTGAAACCAAAGCCTCTGTGTCTTCCTTCAAGCACGAGTTCATTTCCGGTAAACCCAGTGATTTTTCGGCTCAAATGAATTTACACAGTTCACGAACCCAACACGTTTTTCAATAAATGAAAGACCATTTTTGTAAGAGATGCTGTGGTTTGTTACAGTATCCAAATCAGAGTTCAACAAGATATCGTCCGTATGAGTAGGAAACACAGTTCATTTTTTCTGGACTCCTCATATTTCTTGCTGTATTGCAGATTATGGACAGAAGAGGATGCTTCTTGCGTTATAACAGAGTGTGTTTCCTGGATGAGAACGCTGGTCTGAATTTCCCTTCACAAAGGGAGTTAAACCAAAGCCTATGTCCTACAAGCAAGAGTTCATTTCCGGTAAACCCAGTGATTTTTCGGCTCAAATGAATTTACACATTTCACGAACCCAACACTTTTTTCAGTATAAATGAAAGAGCATTTTTGTAAGAGATGCTGTGGTTTGTTACAGTTTCATAAGCAGAGTGTAACTGGATATGGTCCGTATGAGTATAAACACAGTTCTTTTTTTCTGGGAATGCTCATGTTTCTTGCTGTATTTGAGACACTGGAAAGAAGAGCATGCTTCTTGCGTTAAAACAGAGTATGTTTCATTGATGAGAACACCAGTCTGAATTTTACATCAGAACGGAGTTAAAGCAAAGTTTCTGTGTCTTCCTACAAGCAAGAGTTCATTTCCGGTAAGCCAGTGATTATTCGGCTCAAATGAATTTTCACAGTTCACGAACCCAACACGTTTTTCACTATTAACCATATAACATCTATGTAAGAGATGCTGTAGTTTGTTACAGTTTCACAATCAGAGTTCTACCAGATATGGTCTGTATGAGTAGGAAACACAGTCATTTTATCTGGACATGCTCATATTTCGTGCTGTATTGCAGATTCTGGACAGAAGAGGATGCTTCTTGTGTTAAAACAGAGGGTGTTTCATGGATGAGAACACTGGTCTGAAATTCCCTTCAGAAATGGAGTTAAACCAAAGGCTCTTTGTCTTCCTACGAGCAAGAGTTCATTTCCGGTAAACCCAGTGATTTTTCGGCTCAAATGAATTTACACAGTTCACGAACCCAACACGTTTTTCACTATAAATGAAAGACCATTTTTGTAAGAGATGCTGTGGTTTGTTACAGTTTAATGAGCAGAGTTCAACTAGATATGGTCCATATGAGTAGGAAACACAGTTCTTTTTTTCTGGGCATGCTCATGTTTCTGGCTGTATTAGAGATCCTGGAAAGAAGAGCATGCTTCTTGCGTTAAAACAGAGTGTGTTTCATGGATGAGAACTCTGGTCTGAATTTCCCTTCACAAACGGAGTAAAACCAAAGCCTCTGTGCCTTCCTACAAGCAAGAGTTCATTTCCAGTAAACCCAGTGATTTTTCGGCTCAAATGAATTTACACAGTTCATGAACCCAATACTTTTTTCACTATTAACTAAAGAGCATCTATGTAACACATGCTGTGGGTTGTTACAGTTTCATAAGCAGTGTTCAACTAGATATGGTCCGTATGAGTAGGAAACACAGTTCTTTTTTTCTGGGCATGCTCATGTTTCTTGCTGTATTGGGGACGCTTGAAAGAAGAGCATTCTTCTTGCGTTAAAACAGAGTATTTTTCATGGATGAGAACACTGGTCTGAATTTTCCTTCAGAAACGGAATGAAACCAAAGTCTCTGTGTCTTCCTTCAAGCACGAGTTCATTTCCGGTAAACCCAGTGATTTTTCGGCTCAAATGAATTTACACAGTTCACAAACCCAACACGATTTTCACTATTAACTAAACAGCATCTATGTAAGAGATGCTGTGGTTTGTTACAGTTTAATGAGCAGAGTTCAACTAGATATGGTCCATATGAGTAGGAAACACAGTTCTCTATTACTGGGCATGCTCATGTTTCTTGCTGTATTGCAGACGCTTGAAAGAAGAGCATTCTTCTTGCGTTAAAACAGAGTATTTTTCATGGATGAGAACACTGGTCTGAATTTTCCTTCAGAAACGGAGTGAAACCAAAGCCTCTGTGTCTTCCTTCAACCACGAGTTCATTTCCGGTAAACCCAGTGATTTTTCGGCTCAAATGAATTTACACAGTTCAAGAACCCATCACGTTTTTCACTATAAATGAAAGACCATTTTTGTAAGAGATGCTGTGGTTTGTTACAGTATCCAAATCAGAGTTCAACAAGATATCGTCCGTATGAGTAGGAAACACAGTTCATTTTTTCTGGACTCCTCATATTTCTTGCTGTATTGCAGATTATGGACAGAAGAGGATGCTTCTTGCATTATAACAGAGTGTGTTTCCTGGATGAGAACGCTGGTCTGAATTTCCATTCACAAAGGGAGTTAAACCAAAGCCTATGTCCTACAAGCAAGAGTTCATTTCCGGTAAACCCAGTGATTTTTCGGCTCAAATGAATTTACACATTTCACGAACCCAACACTTTTTTCAGTATAAATGAAAGAGCATTTTTGTAAGAGATGCTGTGGTTTGTTACAGTTTCATAAGCAGAGTGTAACTGGATATGGTCCGTATGAGTATAAACACAGTTCTTTTTTTCTGGGAATGCTCATGTTTCTTGCTGTATTTGAGACACTGGAAAGAAGAGCATGCTTCTTGCGTTAAAACAGAGTATGTTTCATTGATGAGAACACCAGTCTGAATTTTCCATCAGAACGGAGTTAAAGCAAAGGTTCTGTGTCTTCCTACAAGCAAGAGTTCATTTCCGGTAAGCCAGTGATTATTCGGCTCAAATGAATTTTCACAGTTCACGAACCCAACACGTTTTTCACTATTAACCATATAACATCTATGTAAGAGATGCTGTAGTTTGTTACAGTTTCATAATCAGAGTTCTACCAGATATGGTCCGTATGAGTAGGAAACACAGTCATTTTATCTGGACATGCTCATATTTCGTGCTGTATTGCAGATTCTGGACAGAAGAGGATGCTTCTTGTGTTAAAACAGAGGGTGTTTCATGGATGAGAACACTGGTCTGAAATTCCCTTCAGAAATGGAGTTAAACCAAAGGCTCTTTGTCTTCCTACGAGCAAGAGTTCATTTCCGGTAAACCCAGTGATTTTTCGGCTCAAATGAATTTACACAGTTCACAAACCCAACACGATTTTCACTATTAACTAAACAGCATCTATGTAAGAGATGCTGTGGTTTGTTACAGTTTAATGAGCAGAGTTCAACTAGATATGGTCCATATGAGTAGGAAACACAGTTCTTTTTTTCTGGGCATGCTCATGTTTCTGGCTGTATTAGAGATGCTGGAAAGAAGAGCATGCTTCTTGCGTTAAAACAGAGTGTGTTTCATGGATGAGAACTCTGGTCTGAATTTCCCTTCACAAACGGAGTAAAACCAAAGCCTCTGTGCCTTCCTACAAGCAAGAGTTCATTTCCGGTAAACCCAGTGATTTTTCGGCTCAAATGAATTTACACAGTTCATGAACCCAATACTTTTTTCACTATTAACTAAAGAGCATCTATGTAAGAGATCTGTGGTTTGTTACAGTATAATGAGCAGAGATCAACTAGATATGGTCCGTATGAGTAGGAAACACAGTTCTTTTTTTCTGGGCATGCTCATGTTTCTTGCTGTATTGCAGACGCTTGAAAGAAGAGCATTCTTCTTGCGTTAAAACAGAGTATTTTTCATGGATGAGAACACTGGTCTGAATTTTCCTTCAGAAACGGAGTGAAACCAAAGCCTCTGTGTCTTCCTTCAACCACGAGTTCATTTCCCGTAAACCTAGTGATTTTTTGGCTCAAATGTATTTACACAGTTCACGAACCCAACATGATTTTCACTATTAACTAAACAGCATCTATGTAAGAGATGCTGTGTTTTGTTACAGTTTCATGACAAGAGTTCAACTAGATATGGTACGTATGATTAGGAAGCAGTTCTTTTTTTCTGGGCATGCTCATGTTTCTTGCTGTATTGGGGACGCTTGAAAGAAGAGCATTCTTCTTGCGTTAAAACAGAGTATGTTTCATGGATGAGAACACTGGTCTGAATTTTCCTTCAGAAACGGAGTGAAACCAAAGCCTCTGTGTCTTCCTTCAACCACGAGTTCATTTCCGGTAAACCCAGTGATTTTTCGGCTCAAATGAATTTACACAGTTCACGAACCCATCACGTTTTTCACTATAAATGAAAGACCATTTTTGTAAGAGATGCTATGGATTGTTACAGTATCCAAATCAGAGTTCAACAAGATATGGTCCGTATGAGTAGGAAACACAGTTCATTTTTCCTGGACTCCTCATATTTCTTGCTGTATTGCAGATTATGGACAGAAGAGGATGCTTCTTGCATTATAACAGAGTGTCTTTCCTGGATGAGAACGGTGGTCTGAATTTCCCTTCACAAAGGGAGTTAAACCAAAGCCTATGTGTCTTCCTACAAGCAAGAGTTCATTTCCGGTAAACCCAGTGATTTTTCGGCTCAAATGAATTTACACATTTCACAAACCCAACACTTTTTTCGGTATAAATGAAAGAGCATTTTTGTAAGAGATGCTGTGGTTTGTTACAGTTTCATAAGCAGAGTGTAACTGGATATGGTCCGTATGAGTATAAACACAGTTCTTTTTTTCTGGGAATGCTCATGTTTCTTGCTATATTGGAGACACTGGAAAGAAGAGCATGCTTCTTGCGTTAAAACAGAGTATGTTTCATGGATGAGAACACCGGTCTGAATTTTCCATCAGAACGGAGTAAAAGCAAAGGTTCTGTGTCTTCCTACAAGCAAGAGTTCATTTCCGGTAAGCCCAGTGATTATTCGGATCAAATGAATTTTCACAGTTCACGAACCCAACACGTTTTTCACTATTAACTAAATAACATCTATGTAAGAGATGCTGTAGTTTGTTACAGTTTCATAATCAGAGTTCTACCAGATATGGTCCGTATGAGTAGGAAACACAGTTCATTTTATCTGGACATGCTCATATTTCGTGCTGTATTGCAGATTCTGGACAGAAGAGGATGCTTCTTGTGTTAAAACAGAGTGTGTTTCATGGATGAGAACTCTGGTCTGAATTTCCCTTCACAAACGGAGTAAAACCAAAGCCTCTGTGCCTTCCTACAAGCAAGAGTTCATTTCCAGTAAACCCAGTGATTTTTCGGCTCAAATGAATTTACACAGTTCATGAACCCAATACTTTTTTCACTATTAACTAAAGAGCATCTATGTAACACATGCTGTGGTTTGTTACAGTTTCATAAGCAGTGTTCAACTAGATATGGTCCGTATGAGTAGGAAACACAGTTGTTTTTTTCTGGGCATGATCATGTTTCTTGCTGTATTGGGGACGCTTGAAAGAAGAGCATTCTTCTTGCGTTAAAACAGAGTATTTTTCATGGATGAGAACACTGGTCTGAATTTTCCTTCAGAAACGGAATGAAACCAAAGTCTCTGTGTCTTCCTTCAAGCACGAGTTCATTTCCGGTAAACCCAGTGATTTTTCGGCTCAAATGAATTTACACAGTTCACAAACCCAACACGATTTTCACTATTAACTAAACAGCATCTATGTAAGAGATGCTGTGGTTTGTTACAGTTTAATGAGCAGAGTTCAACTAGATATGGTCCATATGAGTAGGAAACACAGTTCTTTTTTACTGGGCATGCTCATGTTTCTTGCTGTATTGCAGACGCTTGAAAGAAGAGCATTCTTCTTGCGTTAAAACAGAGTATTTTTCATGGATGAGAACACTGGTCTGAATTTTCCTTCAGAAACGGAGTGAAACCAAAGCCTCTGTGTCTTCCTTCAAGCACGAGTTCATTTCCGGTAAACCCAGTGATTTTTCGGCTCAAATGAATTTACACAGTTCACGAACCCAACACGTTTTTCACTATAAATGAAAGACCATTTTTGTAAGAGATGCTGTGGTTTGTTACAGTATCCAAATCAGAGTTCAACAAGATATCGTTCGTATGAGTAGGAAACACAGTTCATTTTTTCTGGACTCCTCATATATCTTGCTGTATTGCAGATTATGGACAGAAGAGGAGGCTTCTTGCGTTATAACAGAGTGTGTTTCCTGGAGGAGAACGCTGGTCTGAATTTCCCTTCACAAAGGGAGTTAAACCAAAGCCTATGTGTCTTCCTACAAGCAAGAGTTCATTTCCGGTAAACCTAGTGATTTTTCGGCTCAAATGAATTTACACATTTCACGAAACCAACACTTTTTTCAGTATAAATGAAAGAGCATTTTTGTAAGAGATGCTGTGGTTTGTTACAGTTTCATAAGCAGAGTGTAACTGGATATGGTCCGTATGAGTATAAACACAGTTCTTTTTTTCTGGGAATGCTCATGTTTCTTGCTATATTGGAGACACTGGAAAGAAGAGCATGCTTCTTGCGTTAAAACAGAGGGTGTTTAATGGATGAGAACACTGGTCTGAATTTCCCTTCACAAACGGAGTTAAACCATAGGCTCTGTGTCTTCCTACAAGCAAGAGTTCATTTCCGGTAAGCCCAGTGATTATTCGGCTCAAATGAATTTTCACAGTTCAGGAACCCAACACGTTTTTCACTATTAACTAAATAACATCTATGTAAGAGATGCTGTAGTTTGTTACAGTTTCATAATCAGAGTTCTACCAGATATGGTCCGTATGAGTAGGAAACACAGTTCATTTTATCTGGACATGCTCATATTTCGTGCTGTATTGCAGATTCTGGACAGAAGAGGATGCTTCTTGTGTTAAAACAGAGGGTGTTTCATGGATGAGAACACTGGTCTGAAATTCCTTTCAGAAATGGAGTTAAACCAAAGGCTCTTTGTCTTCCTACGAGCAAGAGTTCATTTCCAGTAAACCCAGTGATTTTTCGGCTCAAATGAATTTACACAGTTCACAAACCCAACACGATTTTCACTATTAACTAAACAGCATCTATGTAAGAGATGCTGTGGTTTGTTACAGTTTAATGAGCAGAGTTCAACTAGATATGGTCCATATGAGTAGGAAACACAGTTCTTTTTTTCTGGGCATGCTCATGTTTCTGGCTGTATTAGAGATGCTGGAAAGAAGAGCATGCTTCTTGCGTTAAAACAGAGTGTGTTTCATGGATGAGAACTCTGGTCTGAATTTCCCTTCACAAACGGAGTAAAACCAAAGCCTCTGTGCCTTCCTACAAGCAAGAGTTCATTTCCGGTAAACCCAGTGATTTTTCGGCTCAAATGAATTTACACAGTTCATGAACCCAATACTTTTTTCACTATTAACTAAAGAGCATCTATGTAAGAGATCTGTGGTTTGTTACAGTATAATGAGCAGAGATCAACTAGATATGGTCCGTATGAGTAGGAAACACAGTTCTTTTTTTCTGGGCATGCTCATGTTTCTTGCTGTATTGCAGACGCTTGAAAGAAGAGCATTCTTCTTGCGTTAAAACCGAGTATTTTTCATGGATGAGAACACTGGTCTGAATTTTCCTTCAGAAACGGAGTGAAACCAAAGCCTCTGTGTCTTCCTTCAACCACGAGTTCATTTCCCGTAAACCTAGTGATTTTTTGGCTCAAATGTATTTACACAGTTCACGAACCCAACATGATTTTCACTATTAACTAAACAGCATCTATGTAAGAGATGCTGTGTTTTGTTACAGTTTCATGACAAGAGTTCAACTAGATATGGTACGTATGATTAGGAAGCAGTTCTTTTTTTCTGGGCATGCTCATGTTTCTTGCTGTATTGGGGACGCTTGAAAGAAGAGCATTCTTCTTGCGTTAAAACAGAGTATTTTTCATGGATGAGAACACTGGTCTGAATTTTCCTTCAGAAACGGAGTGAAACCAAAGCCTCTGTGTCTTCCTTCAACCACGAGTTCATTTCCGGTAAACCCAGTGATTTTTCGGCTCAAATGAATTTACACAGTTCACGAACCCAACACGTTTTTCACTATAAATGAAAGACCATTTTTGTAAGAGATGCTATGGATTGTTACAGTATCCAAATCAGAGTTCAACAAGATATGGTCCGTATGAGTAGGAAACACAGTTCATTTTTCCTGGACTCCTCATATTTCTTGCTGTATTGCAGATTATGGACAGAAGAGGATGCTTCTTGCATTATAACAGAGTGTCTTTCCTGGATGAGAACGGTGGTCTGAATTTCCCTTCACAAAGGGAGTTAAACCAAAGCCTATGTGTCTTCCTACAAGCAAGAGTTCATTTCCGGTAAACCCAGTGATTTTTCGGCTCAAATGAATTTACACATTTCACAAACCCAACACTTTTTTCGGTATAAATGAAAGAGCATTTTTGTAAGAGATGCTGTGGTTTGTTACAGTTTCATAAGCAGAGTGTAACTGGATATGGTCCGTATGAGTATAAACACAGTTCTTTTTTTCTGGGAATGCTCATGTTTCTTGCTATATTGGAGACACTGGAAAGAAGAGCATGCTTCTTGCGTTAAAACAGAGTATGTTTCATGGATGAGAACACCGGTCTGAATTTTCCATCAGAACGGAGTAAAAGCAAAGGTTCTGTGTCTTCCTACAAGCAAGAGTTCATTTCCGGTAATCCCAGTGATTATTCGGCTCAAATGAATTTTCACAGTTCACGAACCCAACACGTTTTTCACTATTAACTAAATAACATCTATGTAAGAGATGCTGTAGTTTGTTACAGTTTCATAATCAGAGTTCTACCAGATATGGTCCGTATGAGTAGGAAACACAGTTCATTTTATCTGGACATGCTCATATTTCGTGCTGTATTGCAGATTCTGGACAGAAGAGGATGCTTCATGTGTTAAAAAAGAGGGTGTTTCATGGATGAGAACACTGGTCTGAAATTCCCTTCAGAAATGGAGTTAAACCAAAGGCTCTTTGTCTTCCCACGAGCAAGAGTTCATTTCCGGTAAACCCAGTGATTTTTCGGCTCAAATGAATTTACACAGTTCACAAACCCAACACGATTTTCACTATTAACTAAACAGCATCTATGTAAGAGATGCTGTGGTTTGTTACAGTTTAATGAGCAGAGTTCAACTAGATATTGTCCATATGAGTAGGAAACACAGTTGTTTTTTTCTGGGCATGCTCATGTTTCTGGCTGTATTAGAGATGCTGGAAAGAAGAGCATGCTTCTTGCGTTAAAACAGAGTGTGTTTCATGGATGAGAACTCTGGTCTGAATTTCCCTTCACAAACGGAGTAAAACCAAAGCCTCTGTGCCTTCCTACAAGCAAGAGTTCATTTCCGGTAAACCCAGTGATTTTTCGGCTCAAATGAATTTACACAGTCCACGAACCAAACACGTTTTTCACTATAAATGAAAGACCATTTTTGTAAGAGATGCTGTGGTTTGTTACAGTATCCAAATCAGAGTTCAACAAGATATCGTCCGTATGAGTAGGAAACACAGTTCATTTTTTCTGGACTCCTCATATTTCTTGCTGTTTTGCAGATTCTGGACAGAAGAGAATGCTTCTTGCGTTAAAACAGAGTGTGTTTCATGGATGAGAACACTGGTCTGAATTTCCCTTCAGAATTGGAGTTAAACCAAAGGCTCTTTGTCTTCCTACAAGCAAGAGGTCATTTCCCGTAAACCTAGTGATTTTTTGGCTCAAATGTATTTACACAGTTCACGAACGCAACATGATTTTCACTATTAACTAAACAGCATCTATGTAAGAGATGCTGCGTTTTGTTACAGTTTCATGACAAGAGTTCAACTAGATATGGTACGTATGATTAGGAAGCAGTTCTTTTTTTCTGGGCATGCTCGTGTTTCTTGCTGTATTGGGGACGCTTGAAAGAAGAGCATTCTTCTTGCGTTAAAACAGAGTATTTTTCATGGATGAGAACACTGGTCTGAATTTTCCTTCAGAAACGGAGTGAAACCAAAGCCTCTGATTCTTCCTTCAAGCACGAGTTCATTTCCGGTAAACCCAGTGATTTTTCGGCTCAAATGAATTTACACAGTTCACGAACCCAACACGTTTTTCACTATAAATGAAAGACCATTTTTGTAAGAGATGCTGTGGTTTGTTACAGTATCCAAATCAGAGTTCAACAAGATATCGTCCGTATGAGTAGGAAACACAGTTCATTTTTTCTGGACTCCTCATATTTCTTGCTGTATTGCAGATTATGGACAGAAGAGGATGCTTCTTGCGTTATAACAGAGTGTGTTTCCTGGATGAGAACGTTGGTCTGAATTTCCCTTCACAAAGGGAGTTAAACCAAAGCCTATGTGTCTTCCTACAAGCAAGAGTTCATTTCCGGTAAGCCCAGTGATTATTCGGCTCAAATGAATTTTCACAGTTCACAAAACCAACACGTTTTTCACTATTAACTAAAGAGCATCTATGTAAGAGATGCTGTAGTTTTTTACAGTTTCATAATCAGAGTTCTACCAGATATGGTCCGTATGAGTAGGAAACACAGTTCATTTTATCTGGACATGCTCATATTTCGTGCTGTATTGCAGATTCTGGACAGAAGAGGATGCTTCTTGTGTTAAAACAGAGGGTGTTTCATGGATGAGAACACTGGTCTGAAATTCCCTTCAGAAATGGAGTTAAACCAAAGGCTCTTTGTCTTCCTACGAGCAAGAGTTCATTTCCGGTAAACCCAGTGATTTTTCGGCTCAAATGAATTTACACAGTTCACGAACAACAACACGATTTTCACTATTAACTAAACAGCATCTATGAAAGAGATGCTGTGGTTTGTTACAGTTTAATGAGCAGAGTTCAACTAGATATGGTCCACATGAGTAGGAAACACAGTTCTTTTTTTCTGGGCATGGTCATGTTTCTGGCTGTATTAGAGATGCTGGAAAGAAGAGCATGCTTCTTGCGTTAAAACAGAGTGTGTTTCATGGATGAGAACTCTGGTCTGAATTTCCCTTCACAAACGGTGTAAAACCAAAGCATCTGTGCCTTCCTACAAGCAAGAGTTCATTTCCGGTAAACCCAGTGATTTTTCGGCTCAAATGAATTTACACAGTTCATGAACCCAATGCTTTTTTCACTATTAACTAAAGAGCATCTATGAAACACATGCTGTGGTTTGTTACAGTTTCATAAGTAGTGTTCAACTAGATATGGTCCGTATGAGTAGGAAACACAGTTGTTTTTTTCTGGGCATGCTCATGTTTCTTGCTGTATTGCAGACGCTTGAAAGAAGAGCATTCTTCTTGCGTTAAAACAGAGTATTTTTCATGGATGAGAACACTGGTCTGAAATTCTCTTCAGAAATGGAGTTAAACCAAAAGCTCTTTGTCTTCCTACAAGCAAGAGTTCATTTCCGGTAAACCCAGTGATTTTTCGGTTCAAATGAATTTATACAGTTCACAAACCCAACACGATTTTCACTATTAACTAAACAGCATCTATGTAAGAGATGCTGTGGTTTGTTACAGTTTAATGAGCAGAGTTCAACTAGATATGGTCCATATGAGTAGGAAACACAGTTCTTTTTTTCTGGGCATGCTCATGTTTCTTGCTCTATTGCAGACGCTTGAAAGAAGAGCATTCTTCTTGCGTTAAAACAGAGTATTTTTCATGGATGAGAACACTGGTCTGAATTTTCCTTCAGAAACGGAGTGAAACCAAAGCCTCTGTGTCGTCCTTCAAGCACGAGTTCATTTCCGGTAAACCCAGTGATTTTTCGGCTCAAATGAATTTACACAGTTCACGAACCCAACACGTTTTTCACTATAAATGAAAGACCATTTTTGTAAGAGATGCTGTGGTTTGTTACAGTATCCAAATCAGAGTTCAACAAGATATCGTCCGTATGAGTAGGAAACACAGTTCATTTTTTCTTGACTCCTCATATTTCTTGCTGTATTGCAGATTATGGACAGAAGAGGATGCTTCTTGCGTTATAACAGAGTGTGTTTCCTGGATGAGAACTCTGGTCTGAATTTCCCTTCACAAAGGGAGTTAAACCAAAGCCTATGTCCTACAAGCAAGAGTTCATTTCCGGTAAACCCAGTGATTTTTCGGCTCAAATGAATTTACACATTTCACGAACCCAACACTTTTTTCAGTATAAATGAAAGAGCATTTTTGTAAGAGATGCTGTGGTTTGTTACAGTTTCATAAGCAGAGTGTAACTGGATATGGTCCGTATGAGTATAAACACAGTTCTTTTTTTCTGGGAATGCTCATGTTTCTTGCTGTATTTGAGACACTGGAAAGAAGAGCATGCTTCTTGCGTTAAAACAGAGTATGTTTCATTGATGAGAACACCGGTCTGAATTTTACATCAGAACGGAGTTAAAGCAAAGGTTCTGTGTCTTCCTACAAGCAAGAGTTCATTTCCAGTAAGCCCAGTGATTATTCGGCTCAAATGAATTTTCACAGTTCACGAACCCAACACGTTTTTCACTATTAACAATATAACATCTATGTAAGAGATGCTGTAGTTTGTTACAGTTTCATAATCAGAGTTCTACCAGATATCGTCCGTATGAGTAGGAAACACAGTCATTTTATCTGGACATGCTCATATTTCGTGCTGTATTGCAGATTCTGGACAGAAGAGGATGCTTCTTGTGTTAAAACAGAGGGTGTTTCATGGATGAGAACACTGGTCTGAAATTCCCTTCAGAAATGGAGTAAAACCAAAGCCTCTGTGCCTTCCTACAAGCAAGAGTTCATTTCCGGTAAACCCAGTGATTTTTCGGCTCAAATGAATTTACACAGTTCACGAACCCAACACGTTTTTGACTATTAACTAAAGAGCATCTATGTAACAATGCTGTGGTTTGTTACAGTTTCATAAGCAGTCTTCAACTAGATATGGTCCATATGAGTAGGAAACACAGTTCTTTTTTAATGGGCATGCTCATGTTTCTTGCTGTATTGCTTATGCTTGACAGAAGAGCATTCTTCTTGCATTAAAACAGTATTTTTCATGGATGAGAACACTGGTCTGTATTTTCCTTTAGAAACGGAGTGAAACCAAAGCCTCTGTGTCTTCCTACAAGCACGAGTTCATTTCCGGTAAACCCAGTGATTTTTCGGCTCAAATGAATTTACACAGTTCACGAACCCAACACGTTTTTCACTATAAATGAAAGACCATTTTTGTAAGAGATGCTGTGGTTTGTTACAGTATCCAAATCAGAGTTCAACAAGATATGGTCCGTATGAGTAGGAAACACAGTTCATTTTTTCTGGACTCCTCATGTTTCTTGCTGTATTGTGGATTATGGACTGAAGAGGATGCTTCTTGCATTATAACAGAGTGTGTTTCCTGGATGAGAACGCTGGTCTGAATTTCCCTTCACAAAGGGAGTTAAACAAAAGCCTATGTGTCTTCCTACAAGCAAGAGTTCATTTCCGGTAAACCCAGTGATTTTTTGGCTCAAATGAATTTACACATTTCATGAAACCAGCACTTTTTTCAGTATAAATGAAAGAGCATTTTTGTAAGAGATGCTGTGGTTTGTTACAGTTTCATAAGCAGAGTGTAACTGGATATGGTCCGTATGAGTATAAACACAGTTCTTTTTTTCTGGGAATGCTCATGTTTCTTGCTATATTGGAGACACTGGAAAGAAGAGCATGCTTCTTGCGTTAAAACAGAGTATTTTTCATGGATGAGAACACCGGTCTGAATTTTCCATCAGAACGGAGTTAAAGCAAAAGTTCTGTGTCTTCCTACAAGCAAGAGTTCATTTCCGGTAAGCCCAGTGATTATTCGGCTCAAATGAATTTTCACAGTTCACGTACCCAACACGTTTTTAACTATTAACTAAATAACATCTATGTAAGAGATGCTGTAGTTTGTTACAGTTTCATAATCAGAGTTCTACCAGATATGGTCCGTATGAGTAGGAAACACAGTTCATTGTATCTGGACATGCTCATATTTCGTGCTGTATTGCAGATTCTGGACAGAAGAGGATGCGATGCTTCTTGTGTTAAAACAGAGGGTGTTTCATGGATGAGAACACTGGTCTGAAATACCCTTCAGAAATGGAGTAAAACCAAAGCCTCTGTGCCTTCCTACAAGCAAGAGTTCATTTCTGGTAAACCCAGTGATTTTTCGGCTCAAATGAATTTACACAGTTCACGAACCCAACACGTTTTTGACTATTAACTAAAGAGCATCTATGTAACAATGCTGTGGTTTGTTACAGTTTCATAAGCAGTCTTCAACTAGATATGGTCCGTATGAGTAGGAAACACAGTTCTTTTTTTCTGGGCATGCTCATGTTTCTTGCTGTATTGCAGATGCTTGACAGAAGAGCATTCTTCTTGCATTAAAACAGTATTTTTCATGGATGAGAACACTGGTCTGTATTTTCCTTTAGAAACGGAGTGAAACCAAAGCCTCTGTGTCTTCCTACAAGCACGAGTTCATTTCCGGTAAACCCAGTGATTTTTCGGCTCAAATGAATTTACACAGTTCACGAACCCAACACGTTTTTCACTATAAATGAAAGACCATTTTTGTAAGAGATGCTGTGGTTTGTTATAGTATCCAAATCAGAGTTCAACAAGATATGGTCCGTATGAGTAGGAAACACAGTTCATTTTTTCTGGACTCCTCATATTTCTTGCTGTATTGCAGATTATGGACTGAAGAGGATGCTTCTTGCATTATAACAGAGTGTGTTTCCTGGATGAGAACGCTGGTCTGAATTTCCCTTCACAAAGGGAGTTAAACAAAAGCCTATGTGTCTTCCTACAAGCAAGAGTTCATTTCCGGTAAACCCAGTGATTTTTTGGCTCAAATGAATTTACACATTTCATGAAACCAACACTTTTTTCAGTATAAATGAAAGAGCATTTTTGTAAGAGATGCTGTGGTTTGTTACAGTTTCATAAGTAGAGTGTAACTGGATATGGTCCGTATGAGTATAAACACAGTTCTTTTTTTCTGGGAATGCTCATGTTTCTTGCTATATTGGAGACACTGTAAAGAAGAGCATGCTTCTTGCGTTAAAACAGAGTATTTTTCATGGATGAGAACACCGGTCTGAATTTTCCATCAGAACGGAGTTAAAGCAAAAGTTCTGTGTCTTCCTACAAGCAAGAGTTCATTTCCGGTAAGCCCAGTGATTATTCGGCTCAAATGAATTTTCACAGTTCACGTACCCAACACGTTTTTAACTATTAACTAAATAACATCTATGTAAGAGATGCTGTAGTTTGTTACAGTTTCATAATCAGTGTTCTACCAGATATGGTCCGTATGAGTAGGAAACACAGTTCATTTTATCTGGACATGCTCATATTTCGTGCTGTATTGCAGATTCTGGACAGAAGAGGATGCTTCTTGTGTTAAAACAGAGGGTGTTTCATGGATGAGAACACTGGTCTGAAATTCCCTTCAGAAATGGAGTTAAACCAAAGGCTCTTTGTCTTCCTACGAGCAAGAGTTCATTTCCGGTAAACCCAGTGATTTTTCGGCTCAAATGAATTTACACAGTTCACAAACCCAACACGATTTTCACTATTAACTAAACAGCATCTATGTAAGAGATGCTGTGGTTTGTTACAGTTTAATGAGCAGAGTTCAACTAGATATGGTCCATATGAGTAGGAAACACAGTTCTTTTTTTCTGGGCATGCACATGTTTCTGGCTCTATTAGAGATGCTGGAAAGAAGAGCATGCTTCTTGTGTTAAAACAGAGTGTGTTTCATGGATGAGAACTCTGGTCTGAATTTCCCTTCACAAACGGAGTAAAACCAAAGCCTCTGTGCCTTCCTACAAGCTAGAGTTAATCTCCGGTAAACCCAGTGATTTTTCGGCTCAAATGAATTTACACAGTTCATGAACCCAATACTTTTTTCACTATTAACTAAAGAGCATCTATGTAAGAGATCTCTAGTTTGTTACAGTTTCATAAGCAGAGTGTAACTGGATATGGTCCGTATGAGTGTAAACACAGTTCTTTTTTTCTGGGCATGCTCATGTTTCTTGCTCTATTGCAGACGCTTGAAAGAAGAGCATTCTTCTTGCGTTAAAACAGAGTATGTTTCATGGATGAGAACACTGGTCTGAATTTTCCTTCAGAAACGGAGTGAAACCAAAGCCTCTGTGTCTTCCTTCAAGCAAGAGTTCATTTCCGGTAAACCCAGTGATTTTTCGGCTCAAATGAATTTACACAGTTCACGAACCCAACATGTTTTTCATTATTAAGTAAATAGCATCTATGTAAGAGATGCTGTAATTTGCTACAGTTTCATGAAAAGAGTTCAACTAGATATGGTACGTATGATTAGGAAGCAGTTCTTTTTTTCTGGGCATGCTCATGTTTCTTGCTGTATTGGGGACTCTTGAAAGAAGAGCATTCTTCTTGCGTTAAAACAGAGTATTTTTCATGGATGAGAACACTGGTTGGAATTTTCCTTCAGAAACGGAGTGAAACCAAAGCCTCTGTGTCTTCCTTCAAGCACGAGTTCATTTCCGGTAAACCCAGTGATTTTTGGGCTCAAAATAATTTGCAGAGTTCACGAACCCAACACGTTTTTCACTATAAATGAAAGACCATTTTTGTAAGAGATGCTGTGGTTTGTTACAGTTTCATAAGCAGAGTTTAACTGGATATGGTCCGTATGAGTAGGAAACACAGTTCATTGTTTCTGGACATGCTCATATTTCTTGCTGTATTGCAGATTCTGGACAGAAGAGGAAGCTTCTTGCGTTAAAACAGAGTGTGTTTCATGGATGAAAACACTGGTCTGAATTTCCATTCAGAAACGGAGTAAAACCAAACGCTCTGTGTCTTCCTACAAGCAAGAGTTCATTTCCAGTAAACCCAGTGATTTTTCGGCTCAAATGAATTTACACAGTTCGTGAACCCAATACTTTTTTCACTATTAACTAAAGAGCATCTATGTTACACATGCTTTGGTTTGTTACACTTTCATAAGCATTGTTCAACTAGATATGGTCCGTATGATTAGGAAACAAAGTTCATTTTTTCTGGGCATGCTCATTTTTCTTGCTGTATTGGAAACGCTGGAAAGAAGACCATGCTTCTTGCGTTAAAACAGAGTATGTTTCATGGATGAGAACACTGGTCTGAATTTTCTTTAAGAAAGGGAGTGAAACCAAAGCCTCTGTGTCTTCCTACAAGCACGAGTTCATTTCCGGTAAACCCAGTGATTTTTCGGCTCAAATGAATTTACACAGTTCACGAACCCAACACGTTTTTCACTATAAATGAAAGACCATTTTTGTAAGAGATGCTGTGGTTTGTTATAGTATCCAAATTGGAGTTCCACAAGATATGGTCCGTATGAGTAGGAAACACAGTTCATTTTTTCTGGACTCCTCATATTTCTTGCTGTATTGCAGATTATGGACAGAAGAGGATGCTTCTTGCGTTATAACAGAGTGTGTTTCCTGGATGAGAACGCTGGTCTGAATTTCCCTTCACAAAGGGAGTTAAACCAAAGCCTATGTGTCTTCCTACAAGCAAGAGTTCATTTCCGGTAAACCCAGTGATTTTTTGGCTCAAATGAATTTACACATTTCATGAAACCAACACTTTTTTCAGTATAAATGAAAGAGCATTTTTGTAAGAGATGCTGTGGTTTGTTACAGTTTCATAAGCAGAGTGTAACTGGATATGGTCCGTATGAGTATAAACACAGTTCTTTTTTTCTGGGAATGCTCATGTTTCTTGCTATATTGGAGACACTGGAAAGAAGAGCATGCTTCTTGCGTTAAAACAGAGTATTTTTCATGGATGAGAACACCGGTCTGAATTTTCCATCAGAACGGAGTTAAAGCAAAGGTTCTGTGTCTTCCTACAAGCAAGAGTTCATTTCCGGTAAGCCCAGTGATTATTTGGCTCAAATGAATTTTCACAGTTCACGTACCCAACACGTTTTTAACTATTAACTAAATAACATCTATGTAAGAGATGCTGTAGTTTGTTACAGTTTCATAATCAGATTTCTACCAGATATGGTCCGTATGAGTAGGAAACACAGTTCATTTTATCTGGACATGCTCATATTTCGTGCTGTATTGCAGATTCTGGACAGAAGAGGATGCTTCTTGTGTTAAAACAGAGGGTGTTTCATGGATGAGAACACTGGTCTGAAATTCCCTTCAGAAATGGAGGTAAACCAAAGGCTCTTTGTCTTCCTACGAGCAAGAGTTCATTTCCGGTAAACCCAGTGATTTTTCGGCTCAAATGAATTTACACAGTTCACAAACCCAACACGATTTTCACTATTAACTAAACAGCATCTATGTAAGAGATGCTGTGGTTTGTTACAGTTTAATGAGCAGAGTTCAACTAGATATGGTCCATATGAGTAGGAAACACAGTTCTTTTTTTCTGGGCATGCTCATGTTTCTGGCTCTATTAGAGATGCTGGAAAGAAGAGCATGCTTCTTGCGTTAAAACAGAGTGTGTTTCATGGATGAGAACTCTGGTCTGAATTTCCCTTCACAAACGGAGTAAAACCAAAGCCTCTGTGCCTTCCTACAAGCAAGAGTTCATTTCCGGTAAACCCAGTGATTTTTCGGCTCAAATGAATTTACACAGTTCATGAACCCAATACTTTTTTCACTATTAACTAAAGAGCATCTATGTAAGAGATCTGTAGTTTGTTACAGTTTCATAAGCAGAGTGTAACTGGATATGGTCCGTATGAGTGTAAACACAGTTCTTTTTTTCTGGGCATGCTCATGTTTCTTGCTGTATTGCAGACGCTTGAAAGAAGAGCATTCTTCTTGCGTTAAAACAGAGTATGTTTCATGGATGAGAACACTGGTCTGAATTTTCCTTCAGAAACGGAGTGAAACCAAAGCCTCTGTGTCTTCCTTCAAGCAAGAGTTCATTTCCGGTAAACCCAGTGATTTTTCGGCTCAAATGAATTTACACAGTTCACGAACCCAACATGTTTTTCATTATTAACTAAATAGCATCTATGTAAGAGATGCTGTAATTTGCTACAGTTTCATGAAAAGAGTTCAACTAGATATGGTACGTATGATTAGGAAGCAGTTCTTTTTTTCTGGGCATGCTCATGTTTCTTGCTGTATTGGGGATGCTTGAAAGAAGAGCATTCTTCTTGCATTAAAACAGAGTATTTTTCATGGATGAGAACACTGGTTGGAATTTTCCTTCAGAAACGGAGTGAACCCAAAGCCTCTGTGTCTTCCTTCAAGCACGAGTTCATTTCCGGTAAACCCAGTAATTTTTGGGCTCAAAATAATTTACACAGTTCACGAACCCAACACGTTTTTCACTATAAATGAAAGACCATTTTTGTAAGAGATGCTGTGGTTTGTTACAGTTTCATAAGCAGAGTTTAACTGGATATGGTCCGTATGAGTAGGAAACACAGTTCATTTTTTCTGGACATGCTCATATTTCTTGCTCTATTGCAGATTCTGGACAGAAGAGGATGCTTCTTGCGTTAAAACAGAGTGTGTTTCATGGATGAAAACACTGGTCTGAATTTCCATTCAGAAACGGAGTGAAAGCAAACGCTCTGTGTCTTCCTACAAGCAAGAGTTCATTTCCGGTAAACCCAGTGTTTTTTCGGCTCAAATGAATTTACACAGTTCATGAACCCAATACTTTTTTCACTATTAACTAAAGAGCATCTATGTTAAACATGCTGTGGTTTGTTACACTTTCATAAGCATTGTTCAACTAGATATGGTCCGTATGATTAGGAAACACAGTTCATTTTTTCTGGGCATGCTCATTTTTCTTGCTGTATTGGAAACGCTGGAAAGAAGAGCATTCTTCTTGCGTTAAAACAGAGTATGTTTCATGGATGAGAACACTGGTCTGAATTTTCTTTAATAAACGCAGTGAAACCAAAGCCTCTGTGTCTTCCTACAAGCAAGAGTTCATTTCCGGTAAACCCAGTGATTTTTCGGCTCAAATGAATTTACACAGTTCACGAACCCAACACGTTTTTCACTATAAATGAAAGACCATTTTTGTAAGAGATGCTGTGGTTTGTTATAGTATCCAAATTGGAGTTCAACAAGATATGGTCCGTATGAGTAGGAAACACAGTTCATTTTTTTCTGGACTCCTCATATTTCTTGCTGTATTGCAGATTATGGACAGAAGAGGATGCTTCTTGCGTTATAACAGAGTGTGTGTCCTGGATGAGAACGCTGGTCTGAATTTCCCTTCACAAAGGGAGTTAAACCAAAGCCTATGTGTCTTCCTACAAGCAAGAGTTCATTTCCGGTAAACCCAGTGATTTTTCGGCTCAAATGAATTTACACAGTTCACGAACCCAACACGTTTTTCAGTATAAATGAAAGAGCATTTTTGTAAGAGATGCTGTGGTTTGTTACAGTTTCATAAGCAGAGTGTAACTGGATATGGTCCGTATGAGTATAAACACAGTTCTTTTTTTCTGGGAATGCTCATGTTTCTTGCTGTATTTGAGACACTGGAAAGAAGAGCATGCTTCTTGCGTTAAAACAGAGTATGTTTCATTGATGAGAACACCGGTCTGAATTTTCCATCAGAACGGAGTTAAAGCAAAGGTTCTGTGTCTTCCTACAAGCAAGAGTTCATTTCCAGTAATCCCAGTGATTATTCGGCTCAAAAGAATTTTCACAGTTCACGAACCCAACACGTTTTTCACTATTAACAATATAACATCTATGTAAGAGATGCTGTAGTTTGTTACAGTTTCATAATCAGATTTCTACCAGATATGGTCCGTATGAGTATGAAACACAGTTCATTTTATCTGGACATGCTCATATTTCGTGCTGTATTGCAGATTCTGGACAGAAGAGGATGCTTCTTGTGTTAAAACAGAGGGTGTTTCATGGATGAGAACACTGGTCTGAAATTCCCTTCGGAAATGGAGTTAAACCAAAGGCTCTTTGTCTTCCTACGAGCAAGAGTTCATTTCCGGTAAACCCAGTGATTTTTCGGCTCAAATGAATTTACACAGTTCACGAACCCAACACGATTTTCACTATTAACTAAACAGCATCTATGTAAGAGATGCTGTGGTTTGTTACAGTTTAATGAGCAGAGTTCAACTAGATATGGTCCATATGAGTAGGAAACACAGTTCTTTTTTTCTGGGCATGCTCATGTTTCTGGCTGTATTAGAGATGCTGGAAAGAAGAGCATGCTTCTTGCGTTAAAACAGAGTGTGTTTCATGGATGAGAACTCTGGTCTGATTTTCCCTTCACAAACGGAGTAAAACCAAAGCCTCTGTGCCTTCCTACAAGCAAGAGTTCATTTCCGGTAAACCCAGTGATTTTTCGGCTCAAATGAATTTACACAGTTCATGAACCCAATACTTTTTTCACTATTAACTAAAGAGCATCTATGTAAGAGATCTGTGGTTTGTTACAGTTTAATGAGCAGAGTTCAACTAGATATGGTCCGTATGAGAAGAAAACACAGTTCTTTTGTTCTGGGCATGCTCATGTTTCTTGCTGTATTGCAGACGCTTGAAAGAAGAGCATTCTTCTTGCGTTAAAACAGAGTATGTTTCATGGATGAGAACACTGGTCTGAATTTTCCTTCAGAAACGGAGTGAAACCAAAGCCTCTGTGTCTTCCTTCAAGCAAGAGTTCATTTCCGGTAAACCCAGTGATTTTTCGGCTCAAATGAATTTACACAGTTCACGAACCCAACATGTTTTTCATTATTAACTAAATAGCATCTATGTAAGAGATGCTGTGTTTTGTTACAGTTTCATGACAAGAGTTCAACTAGATATGGTACGTATGATTAGGAAGCAGTTCTTTTTTTCTGGGCATGCTCATGTTTCTTGCTGTATTGGGGACGCTTGAAAGAAGAGCATTCTTCTTGCGTTAAAACAGAGTATTTTTCATGGATGAGAACACTGGTCTGAATTTTCCTTCAGATACGGAGTGAAACCAAAGCCTCGGTGTCTTCCTTAAAGCACGAGTTCATTTCCGGTAAACCCAGTGATTTTTCGGCTCAAATGAATTTACACAGTTCACGAACCCAACACGTTTTTCACTATAAATGAAAGACCATTTTTGTAAGAGATGCTGTGGTTTGTTACAGTTTCATAAGCAGAGTTTAACTGGATATGGTCCGTATGAGTAGGAAACACAGTTCATTTTTTCTGGACATGCTCATATTTCTTGCTGTATTGCAGATTCTGGACAGAAGAGGATGCTTCTTGCGTTAAAACAGAGTGTGTTTCATGGATGAAAACACTGGTCTGAATTTCCCTTCACAAACGGAGTGAAACCAAAGCCTCTGTGTCTTCCTACAACCAAGAGTTCATTTCCAGTAAACCCAGTTATTTTTCGGCTCAAATGAATTTACACAGTTCATGAACCCAATACTTTTTTCACTATTAACTAAAGAGCATCTATGTAACACATGCTGTGGTTTGTTGCACTTTCATAAGCATTGTTCAACTAGATATGGTCCGTATGATTAGCAAACACAGTTCATTTTTTCTGGGCATGCTCATTTTTCTTGCTGTATTGGAAACGCTGGAAAGAAGACCATGCTTCTTGCGTTAAAACAGAGTATGTTTCATGGATGAGAACACTGGTCTGAATTTTCTTTAAGAAACGCAGTGAAACCAAAGACTCTGTGTCTTCCTACAAGCAAGAGTTTATTTCCGGTAAACCCAGTGATTTTTCGGCTCAAATGAATTTACACAGTTCACGAACCCAACACGTTTTTCACTATAAATGAAAGACCATTTTTGTAAGAGATGCTGTGGTTTGTTATAGTATTCAAATTGGAGTTCAACAAGATATGGTCCGTATGAGTAGGAAACACAGTTCATTTTTTCTGGACTCCTCATATTTCTTGCTGTATTGCAGTTTATGGACAGAGGAGGATGCTTCTTGCGTTATAACAGAGTGTGTTTCCTGGATGAGAACGCTGGTCTGAATTTCCCTTCACAAAGGGAGTTAAACCAAAGCCTATGTGTCTTCCTACAAGCAAGAGTTCATTTCCGGTAAACCCAGTGATTATTCGGCTCAAATGAATTTTCACAGTTCACGAACCCAACACGTTTTTCACTATTAACTAAATAACATCTATGTAAGAGATGCTGTAGTTTGTTACAGTTTCATAATCAGAGTTCTACCAGATATGGTCCGTATGAGTAGGAAACACAGTTCATTTTATCTGGACATGCTCATATTTCGTGCTGAATTGCAGATTCTGGACAGAAGAGGATGCTTCTTGTGTTAAAACAGAGGGTGCTTCATGGATGAGAACACTGGTCTGAAATTCCCTTCACAAATGGAGTTAAACCAAAGGCTCTTTGTCTTCCTACGAGCAAGAGTTCATTTCTGGTAAACCCAGTGATTTTTCGGCTCAAATGAATTTACACAGTTCACGAACCCAACACGATTTTCACTATTAACTAAACAGCATCTATGAAAGAGATGCTGTGGTTTGTTACAGTTTAATGAGCAGAGTTCAACTAGATATGGTCCATATGAGTAGGAAACACAGTTCTTTTTTTCTGGGCATGCTCATATTTCTGGCTGTACTAGAGATGCTGGAAAGAAGAGCATGCTTCTTGCGTTAAAACAAAGTGTGATTCATGGATGAGAACTCTGGTCTGAATTTCCCTTCAGAAATGGAGTAAAACCAAAGCCTCTGTGCCTTCCTACAAGCAAGCGTTCATTTCCGGTAAACCCAGTGATTTTTCGGCTCAAATAAATTTACACAGTTCATGAACCCAATACTTTTTTCACTATTAACTAAAGAGCATCTATGTAAGAGATGCTGTGGTTTGTTACAGTTTAATGAGCAGAGTTCAACTAGATATGGTCCATATGAGTAGTAAACACAGTTCTCTATTACTGGGCATGCTCATGTTTCTTGCTGTATTGCAGACGCTTGAAAGAAGAGCATTCTTCTTGCGTTAAAACAGAGTATTTTTCATGGATGAGAACACTGGTCTGAATTTTCCTTCAGAAACGGAGTGAAACCAAACCTTTGTGTCTTCAAGCACGAGTTCATTTCCGGTAAAAGCAGTGATTTTTCGGCTCAAATGAATTTACACAGTTCACGAACCCAACACGTTTTTCACTATAAATGAAAGACCATTTTTGTAATAGATGCTGTGGGTTGTTACAGTATCCAAATCAGAGTTCAACAAGATATCGTCCGTATGAGTAGGAAACACGGTTCATTTTTTCTGGACTCCTCATATTTCTTGCTGTATTGCAGATTATGGACAGAAGAGGATGCTTCTTGCGTTATAACAGAGTCTGTTTCCTGGATGAGAACGCTGGTCTGAATTTCCCTTCACAAAGGGAGTTAAACCAAAGCCTATGTGTCTTCCTATAAGCAAGAGTTCATTTCCGGTAAACCCAGTGATTTTTCGGCTCAAATGAATTTACACATTTCACGAACCCAACACTTTTTTCAGTATAAATGAAAGAGCATTTTTGTAAGAGATGCTGTGGTTTGTTACAGTTTCATAAGCAGAGTGTAACTGGATATGGTCCGTATGAGTATAAACACAGTTCTTTTTTTCTGGGAATGCTCATGTTTCTTGCTGTATTGGAGACACTGGAAAGAAGAGCATGCTTCTTGCGTTAAAACAGAGTATGTTTCATTGATGAGAACACCGGTCTGAATTTTCCATCAGAACGGAGTTAAAGCAAAGGTTCTGTGTCTTCCTACAAGCAAGAGTTCATTTGCGGTAAGCCCAGTGATTATTCGGCTCAAATGAATTTTCACAGTTCACAAAACCAACAGGTTTTTCACTATTAACTAAAGAGCATCTATGTAAGAGATGCTGTAGTTTGTTACAGTTTCAAAATCAGAGGTCAACAAGATATGGTCCATATGAGTAGGAAACACAGTTCATTTTATCTGGACATGCTCATATTTCATGCTGTATTGCAGATTCTGGACAGAAGAGGATGCTTCTTGTGTTAAAACAGAGGGTGTTTCATGGATGAGAACACTGGTCTGAAATTCCCTTCAGAAATGGAGTTAAACCAAAGGCTCTTTGTCTTCCTACGAGCAAGAGTTCATTTCCGGTAAATCCAGTGATTTTTCAGCTCAAATGAATTTACACAGTTCACGAACCCAACACGATTTTCACTATTAACTAAACAGCATCTATGTAAGAGATGCAGTGGTTTGTTACTGTTTAATGAGCAGAGTTCAACTAGATATGGTCCATATGAGTAGGAAACACAGTTCTTTTTTTCTGGGCATTCTCATGTTTCTGGCTGTATTAGAGATGCTGGAAAGAAGAGCATGCTTCTTGCGTTAAAACAGAGTGTGTTTCATGGATGAGAACTCTGGTCTGAATTTCGATTCACAAACGGAGTAAAACCAAAGCCTCTGTGCCTTCCTACAAGCAAGAGTTCATTTCCGGTAAACCCAGTGATTTTTCGGCTCAAATGAATTTACACAGTTCATGAACCCAATACTTTTTTCACTATTAACTAAAGAGCATCTATGTAACACATGCTGTGGTTTGTTACAGTTTCATAAGCAGTGTTCAACTAGATATTGTCCATATGAGTAGGAAACACAGTTCTTTTTTTCTGGGCCTGCTCATGTTTCTTGCTGTATTGAGGACGCTTGAAAGAAGAGCATTCTTCTTGCGTTAAAACAGAGTATGTTTCATGGATGAGAACACTGGTCTGAATTTTCCTTCAGAAACGGAGTGAAACCAAAGCCTCTGTGTCTTCCTTCAAGCAAGAGTTCATTTCCGGTAAACCCAGTGATTTTTCGACTCAAATGTATTTACACAGTTCACGAACCCAACATGATTTTCACTATTAACTAAACAGCATCTATGTAAGATGCAGTGGTTTGTTACAGTTTCATGACAGGAGTTCAACTAGATATGGTACGTATGATTAGGAAGCAGTTCTTTTTTTCTGGGCATGCTCATGTTTCTTGCTGTATTGGGGACGCTTGAAAGAAGAGCATTCCTCTTGTGATCAAACAGAGTATTTTTCATGGATGAGAACACTGGTCTGAATTTTCCTTCAGATACGGAGTGAAACCAAAGCCTCTGTGTCTTCCTTCAAGCACGAGTTCATTTCCGGTAAACCCAGTGATTTTTCGGTTCAAATGAATTTACACAGTTCACGAACCCAACACGTTTTTCACTATAAATGAAAGACCATTTTTGTAAGAGATGCTGTGGTTTGTTACAGTTTCATAAGCAGAGTTTAACTGGATATGGTCCGTATGAGTAGGAAACACAGTTCAATTTTTCTGGACATGCTCATATTTCTTGCTGTATTGCAGATTCTGGACAGAAGAGGATGCTTCTTGCGTTAAAACAGAGTGTGTTTCATGGATGAAAACACTGGTCTGAATTTCCCTTCACAAACGGAGTGAAACCAAAGCCTCTGTGTCTTCCTACAAGCAAGAGTTCATTTCCAGTAAACCCAGTGATTTTTTGGCTCAAATGAATTTACACAGTTCATGAACCCAATACTTTTTTCACTATTAACTAAAGAGCATCTATGTAACACATGCTGTGGTTTGTTACACTTTCATAAGCATTGTTCAACTAGATATGGTCCGTATGAGTAGGAAACACAGTTCATTTTTTCTGGGCATGCTCATTTTTCTTGCTGTATTGGAAACGCTGGAAGGAAGACCATGCTTCTTGCGTTAAAACAGAGTATGTTTCATGGATGAGAACACTGGTCTGAATTTTCTTTAAGAAACGCAGTGAAACCAAAGCCTCTGTACCTTCCTACAAGCAAGAGTTCATTTCCGGTAAACCCAGTGATTTTTCGGCTCAAATAAATTTACACAGTTCATGAACCCAATACTTTTTTCACTCTTAACTAAAGAGCATCTATGTAACACATGCTGTGGTTTGTTACAGTTTCATAAGCAGTGTTCAACTAGATATGGTCCGTATGAGTAGGAAACACAGTTATTTTTTTCTGGTCATGCTCATGTTTCTTGCTGTATTGCAGACGCTTGAAATAAGAGCATTCTTCTTGCGTTAAAACAGAGTATTTTTCATGGATGAGAACACTGGTCTGAATTTTCCTTCAGAAACGGAGTGAAACCAAAGCCTCTGTGTCTTCAAGCAAGAGTTCATTTCCGGTAAACCCAGTGATTTTTCGGCTCAAATGAATTTACACAGTTCACGAACCCAACACGTTTTTCACTATAAATGAAAGACCATTTTTGTAATAGATGCTGTGGTTTGTTACAGTATCCAAATCAGAGTTCAACAAGATATCGTCTGTATGAGTAGGAAACACAGTTCATTTTTTCTGGACTCCTCATATTTCTTGCTGTATTGCAGATTATGGACAGAAGAGGATGCTTCTTGCGTTATAACAGAGTCTGTTTCCTGGATGAGAACGCTGGTCTTAATTTCCCTTCACAAAGGGAGTTAAACCAAAGCCTATGTGTCTTCCTATAAGCAAGAGTTCATTTCCGGTAAACCCAGTGATTTTTCGGCTCAAATGAATTTACACATTTCACGAACCCAACACTTTTTTCAGTATAAATGAAAGAGCATTTTTGTAAGAGATGCTGTGGTTTGTTACAGTTTCATAAGCAGAGTGTAACTGGATATGGTCCGTATGAGTATAAACACAGTTCTTTTTTTCTGGGAATGCTCATGTTTCTTGCTGTATTGGAGACACTGGAAAGAAGAGCATGCTTCTTGCGTTAAAACAGAGTATGTTTCATTGATGAGAACACCGGTCTGAATTTTCCATCAGAACGGAGTTAAAGCAAAGGTTATGTGTCCTCCTCCAAGCAAGAGTTCATTTCCGGTAAGCCCAGTGATTATTCGGCTCAAATGAATTTTCACAGTTCACAAAACCAACAGGTTTTTCACTATTAACTAAAGAGCATCTATGTAAGAGATGCTGTAGTTTGTTACAGTTTCAAAATCAGAGGTCAACAAGATATGGTCCATTTGAGTAGGAAACACAGTTCATTTTATCTGGACATGCTCATATTTCATGCTGTATTGCAGATTCTGGACAGAAGAGGATGCTTCTTGTGTTAAAACAGAGGGTGTTTCATGGATGAGAACACTGGTCTGAAATTCCCGTCAGAAATGGAGTTAAACCAAAGGCTCTTTGTCTTCCTACGAGCAAGAGTTCATTTCCGGTAAACCCAGTGATTTTTCGGCTCAAATGAATTTACACAGTTCACGAACCCAACACGATTTTCACTATTAACTAAACAGCATCTATGTAAGAGATGCAGTGGTTTGTTACTGTTTAATGAGCAGAGTTCAACTAGATATGGTCCATATGAGTAGGAAACACAGTTCTTTTTTTCTGGGCATTCTCATGTTTCTGGCTGTATTAGAGATGCTGGAAAGAAGAGCATGCTTCTTGCGTTAAAACATAGTGTGTTTCATGGATGAGAACTCTGGTCTGAATTTCGATTCACAAACGGAGTAAAACCAAAGCCTCTGTGCCTTCCTACAAGCAAGAGTTCATTTCCGGTAAACCCAGTGATTTTTCGGCTCAAATGAATTTACACAGTTCATGAACCCAATACTTTTTTCACTATTAACTAAAGAGCATCTATGTAACACATGCTGTGGTTTGTTACAGTTTCATAAGCAGTGTTCAACTAGATATTGTCCATATGAGTAGGAAACACAGTTCTTTTTTTCTGGGCCTGCTCATGTTTCTTGCTGTATTGCAGACGCTTGAAAGAAGAGCATTCTTCTTGCGTTAAAACAGAGTATGTTTCATGGATGAGAACACTGGTCTGAATTTTCCTTCAGAAACGGAGTGAAACCAAAGCCTCTGTGTCTTCCTTCAAGCAAGAGTTCATTTCCGGTAAACCCAGTGATTTTTCGACTCAAATGTATTTACACAGTTCACGAACCCAACATGATTTTCACTATTAACTAAACAGCATCTATGTAAGATGCAGTGGTTTGTTACAGTTTCATGACAAGAGTTCAACTAGATATGGTACGTATGATTAGGAAGCAGTTCTTTTTTTCTGGGCATACTCATGTTTCTTGCTGTATTGGGGACGCTTGAAAGAAGAGCATTCCTCTTGCGTTCAAACATAGTATGTTCCATGGATGAGAACACTTGTTGGAATTTTCCTTCAGAAACGGAGTGGAACCAAAGCCTCTGTGTCTTCCTACAAGCAAGAGTTCATTTGCGGTAAACCCAGTGATTTTTCGGCTCAAAAGAATTTACCCAGTTCACGAACCCAACACGTTTTTCACTATAAATGAAAGACCATTTTTGTAAGAGATGCTGTGGTTTGTTACAGTTTCATAAGCAGAGTTTAACTGGATATGGTCCGTATGAGTAGGCAACACAGTTCATTTTTTCTGGACATGCTCATATTTCTTGCTGTATTGCAGATTCTGGACAGAAGAGCATGCTTCTTGCGTTAAAACAGAGTGTGTTTCATGGATGAAAACACTGGTCTGAATTTCCCTTCACAAACGGAGTGAAACCAAAGCCTCTGTGTCTTCCTACAAGCAAGAGTTCATTTCCAGTAAACCCAGTGATTTTTCGGCTCAAATGAATTTACACAGTTCACAAACCCAACACGATTATCAATATTAACTAAACAGCATCTATGTAAGAGATGCTGTGGTTTGTTACAGTTTAATGAGCAGAGTTCAACTAGATATGGTCCATATGAGTAGGAAACACAGTTCTTTTTTTCTGGGCATGCTCATGTTTCTGGCTGTATTAGAGATGCTGGAAAGAAGAGCATGCTTCTTGCGTTAAAACAGAGTGTGTTTCATGGATGAGAACACTGGTCTGAATTTTCTTTAAGAAACGCAGTGAAACCAAAGCCTCTGTGCCTTCCTACAAGCAAGAGTTCATTTCCGGTAAACCCAGTGATTTTTCGGCTCAAATAAATTTACACAGTTCATGAACCCAATACTTTTTTCACTCTTAACTAAAGAGCATCTATGTAACACATGCTGTGGTTTGTTACAGTTTCATAAGCAGTGTTCAACTAGATATGGTCCGTATGAGTAGGAAACACAGTTCTTTTTTTCTGGTCATGCTCATGTTTCTTGCTGTATTGCAGACGCTTGAAATAAGAGCATTCTTCTTGCGTTAAAACAGAGTATTTTTCATGGATGAGAACACTGGTCTGAATTTTCCGTAAGAAACGGAGTGAAACCAAAGCCTCTGTGTCTTCAAGCACGAGTTCATTTCCGGTAAACCCAGTGATTTTTCGGCTCAAATGAATTTACACAGTTCACGAACCCAACACGTTTTTCACTATAAATGAAAGACCATTTTTGTAATAGATGCTGTGGTGTGTTACAGTATCCAAATCAGAGTTCAACAAGATATCGTCCGTATGAGTAGGAAACACAGTTCATTTTTTCTGGACTCCTCATATTTCCTGCTGTATTGCAGATTATGGACAGAAGAGGATGCTTCTTGCGTTATAACAGAGTCTGTTTCCTGGATGAGAACGCTGGTCTGAATTTCCATTCACAAAGGGAGTTAAACCAAAGCCTATGTCCTACAAGCAAGAGTTCATTTCCGGTAAACCCAGTGATTTTTCGGCTCAAATGAATTTTCACAGTTCACAAATCCAACAGGTTTTTCACTATTAACTAAAGAGCATCTATGTAAGAGATGCTGTAGTTTGTTACAGTTTCAAAATCAGAGGTCAACAAGATATGGTCCATATGAGTAGGAAACACAGTTCATTTTATCTGGACATGCTCATATTTCATGCTGTATTGCAGATTCTGGACAGAAGAGGATGCTTCTTGTGTTAAAACAGAGGGTGTTTCAATGATGAGAACACTGGTCTGAATTTTCCTTCAGAAACGGAGTGAAACCAAAGCCTCTGTGTCTTCCTTCAAGCAAGAGTTCATTTCCGGTAAACCCAGTGATTTTTCGACTCAAATGTATTTACACAGTTCACGAACCCAACATGATTTTCACTATTAACTAAACAGCATCTATGTAAGATGCAGTGGTTTGTTACAGTTTCATGACAAGAGTTCAACTAGATATGGTACGTATGATTAGGAAGCAGTTCTTTTTTTCTGGGCATGCTCATGTTTCTTGCTGTATTGGGGACACTAGAAAGAAGAGCATTCCTCTTGCGTTCAAACAGAGTATTTTTCATGGATGAGAACACTGGTCTGAATTTTCCTTCAGATACGGAGTGAAACCAAAGCCTCTGTGTCTTCCTTCAAGCACGAGTTCATTTCCGGTAAACCCAGTGATTTTTCGGCTCAAATGAATTTACCCAGTTCACAAACCCAACACGTTTTTCACTATAAATGAAAGACCATTTTTGTAAGAGATGCTGTGGTTTGTTACAGTTTCATAAGCAGAGTTTAACTGGATATGGTCCGTATGAGTAGGAAACACAGTTCATTTTTTCTGGACATGCTCATATTTCTTGCTGTATTGCAGATTCTGGACAGAAGAGCATGCTTCTTGCGTTAAAACAGAGTGTGTTTCATGGATGAAAACACTGGTCTGAATTTCCCTTCACAAATGGAGTGAAACCAAAGCCTCTGTGTCTTCCTACAAGCAAGAGTTCATTTCCAGTAAACCCAGTGATTTTTCGGCTCAAATGAATTTACACAGTTCACAAACCCAACACGATTTTCACTATTAACTAAACAGCATCTATGTAAGAGATGCTGTGGTTTGTTACAGTTTAATGAGCAGAGTTCAACTAGATATGGTCCATATGAGTAGGAAACACAGTTCTTTTTTTCTGGGCATGCTCATGTTTCTGGCTGTATTAGAGATGCTGGAAATAAGAGCATGCTTCTTGCGTTAAAACAGAGTGTGTTTCATGGATGAGAACTCTGGTCTGAATTTCCCTTCACAAACGGAGTAAAACCAAAGCCTCTGTGCCTTCCTACAAGCAAGAGTTCATTTCCGGTAAACCCAGTGATTTTTCGGCTCAAATGAATTTACACAGTTCATGAACCCAATACTTTTTTCACTATTAACTAAAGAGCATCTATGTAAGAGATCTGTGGTTTGTTACAGTTTAATGAGCAGAGTTCAACTAGATATGGTCCGTATGAGTAGGAAACACAGTTCATTTTTTCTGGACATGCTCATGTTTCTTGCTGTATTGCAGACGCTTGAAAGAAGAGCATTCTTCTTGCGTTAAAACAGAGTATATTTCATGGATGAGAACACTGGTCTGAATTTTCCTTCAGAAACGGAGTAAAACCAAAGCCTCTGTGTCTTCCTTCAAGCAAGAGTTCATTTCCGGTAAATCCAGTGATTTTTCGGCTCAAATGAATTTACACAGTTCACGAACCCAACATGTTTTTCATTATTAACTAAATAGCATCTATGTAAGAGATGCTGTGTTTTGTTACAGTTTCATGACAAGAGTTCAACTAGATATGGTACGTATGATTAGGAAGCAGTTCTTTTTTTCTGGGCATGCTCATGTTTCTTGCTGTATTGGGGACGCTTGAAAGAAGAGCATTCTTCTTGCGTTAAAACAGAGTATTTTTCATGGATGAGAACACTGGTCTGAAATTTCCTTCAGATACGGAGTGAAACCAAAGCCTCTGTGTCTTCCTTCAAGCACGAGTTCATTTCCGGTAAACCCAGTGATTTTTCGGCTCAAATGAATTTACACAGTTCACGAACCCATCACGTTTTTCACTATAAATGAAAGACCATTTTTGTAAGAGATGCTGTGGTTTGTTACAGTTTCATAAGCAGAGTTTAACTGGATATGGTCCGTATGAGTAGGAAACACAGTTCATTTTTTCTGGACATGCTCATATTTCTTGCTGTATTGCAGATTCTGGACAGAAGAGGATGCTTCTTGCGTTAAAACAGAGTGTGTTTCATGGATGAAAACACTGGTCTGAATTGCCCTTCACAAACGGAGTGAAACCAAAGCCTTTGTGTCTTCCTACAAGCAAGAGTTCATTTCCAGTAAACCCAGTGATTTTTCGGCTCAAATGAATTTACACAGTTCATGAACCCAATACTTTTTTCACTATTAACTAAAGAGCATCTATGTAACACATGCTGTGGTTTGTTACACTTTCATAAGCATTGTTCAACTAGATATGGTCCGTATGATTAGGAAACACAGTTCATTTTTTCTGGGCATGCTCATTTTTCTTGCTGTATTGGAAACGCTAGAAAGAAGACCATGCTTCTTGCGTTAAAACAGAGTATGTTTCATGGATGAGAACACTGGTCTGAATTTTCTTTAAGAAACGCATTGAAACCAAAGCCTCTGTGTCTTCCTACAAGCAAGAGTTCATTTCCGGAAAACCCAGTGATTTTTCGGCTCAAATGAATATACACAGTTCACGAACCCAACACGTTTTTCACTATAAATGAAAGACCATTTTTGTAAGAGATGCTGTGGTTTGTTATAGTATCCAAATTGGAGTTCAACAAGATATGGTCCGTATGAGTAGGAAACACAGTTCCTTTTTCCTGGACTCCTCATATTTCTTGCTGTATTGCAGATTATGGACAGAAGAGGATGCTTCTTGCGTTATAACAGAGTGTGTTTCCTGGATGAGAACGCTGGTCTGAATTTCCCTTCACAAAGGGAGTTAAACCAAAGCCTCTGTACCTTCCTACAATCAAGAGTTCATTTCCGGTAAACCCAGTGATTTTTCGGCTCAAATAAATTTACACAGTTCATGAACCCAATACTTTTTTCACTCTTAACTAAAGAGCATCTATGTAACACATGATGTGGTTTGTTACAGTTTCATAAGCAGTGTTCAACTAGATATGGTCCGTATGAGTAGGAAACACAGTTCTTTTTTTCTGGTCATGCTCATGTTTCTTGCTGTATTGCAGACGCTTGAAATAAGAGCATTCTTCTTGCGTAAAAACAGAGTATTTTTCATGGATGAGAACACTGGTCTGAATTTTCCTTCAGAAACGGAGTGAAACCAAAGCCTCTGTGTCTTCAAGCAAGAGTTCATTTCCGGTAAACCCAGTGATTTTTCGGCTCAAATGAATTTACACAGTTCACGAACCCAACACGTTTTTCACTATAAATGAAAGACCATTTTTGTAATAGATGCTGTGGTTTGTTACAGTATCCAAATCAGAGTTCAACAAGATATCGTCCGTATGAGTAGGAAACACAGTTCATTTTTTCTGGACTCCTCATATTTCTTGCTGTATTGCAGATTATGGACAGAAGAGGATGCTTCTTGCGTTATAACAGAGTGTGTTTCCTGGATGAGAACGCTGGTCTGAATTTCCCTTCACAAAGGGAGTTAAACCAAAGCCTATGTGTCTTCCTATAAGCAAGAGTTCATTTCCGGTAAACCCAGTGATTTTTCGGCTCAAATGAATGTACACATTTCACGAACCCAACACTTTTTTCAGTATAAATGAAAGAGCATTTTTGTAAGAGATGCTGTGGTTTGTTACAGTTTCATAAGCAGAGTGTAACTGGATATGGTCCGTATGAGTATAAACACAGTTCTTTTTTTCTGGGAATGCTCATGTTTCTTGCTGTATTGGAGACACTGGAAAGAAGAGCATTCTTCTTGCGTTAAAACAGAGTATGTTTCATGGATGAGAACACTGGTCTGAATTTTCCTTCAGAAACGGAGTGAAACCAAAGCCTCTGTGTCTTCCTTCAAGCAAGAGTTCATTTCCGGTAAACCCAGTGATTTTTCGACTCAAATGTATTTACACAGTTCACGAACCCAACATGATTTTCACTATTAACTAAACAGCATCTATGTAAGATGCAGTGGTTTGTTACAGTTTCATGACAAGAGTTCAGCTAGATATGGTACGTATGATTAGGAAGCAGTTCTTTTTTTCTGGGCATGCTCATGTTTCTTGCTGTATTGGGGACGCTTGAAAGAAGAGCATTCTTCTTGCGTTCAAACAGAGTATTTTTCATGGATGAGAACACTGGTCTGAATTTTCCTTCAGATACGGAGTGAAACCAAAGCCTCTGTGTCTTCCTTCAAGCACGAGTTCATTTCCGGTAAACCCAGTGATTTTTCGGCTCAAATGAATTTACCCAGTTCACAAACCCAACACGTTTTTCACTATAAATGAAAGACCATTTTTGTAAGAGATGCTGTGGTTTGTTACAGTTTCATAAGCAGAGTTTAACTGGATATGGTCCGTATGAGTAGGAAACACAGTTCATTTTTTCTGGACATGCTCATATTTCTTGCTGTATTGCAGATTCTGGACAGAAGAGCATGCTTCTTGCGTTAAAACAGAGTGTGTTTCATGGATGAAAACACTGGTCTGAATTTCCCTTCACAAATGGAGTGAAACCAAAGCCTCTGTGTCTTCCTACAAGCAAGAGTTCATTTCCAGTAAACCCAGTGATTTTTCGGCTCAAATGAATTTACACAGTTCACAAACCCAACACGATTTTCACTATTAACTAAACAGCATCTATGTAAGAGATGCTGTGGTTTGTTACAGTTTAATGAGCAGAGTTCAACTAGATATGGTCCATATGAGTAGGAAACACAGTTCTTTTTTTCTGGGCATGCTCATGTTTCTGGCTGTATTAGAGATGCTGGAAATAAGAGCATGCTTCTTGCGTTAAAACAGAGTGTGTTTCATGGATGAGAACTCTGGTCTGAATTTCCCTTCACAAACGGAGTAAAACCAAAGCCTCTGTGCCTTCCTACAAGCAAGAGTTCATTTCCGGTAAACCCAGTGATTTTTCGGCTCAAATGAATTTACACAGTTCATGAACCCAATACTTTTTTCACTATTAACTAAAGAGCATCTATGTAAGAGATCTGTGGTTTGTTACAGTTTAATGAGCAGAGTTCAACTAGATATGGTCCGTATGAGTAGGAAACACAGTTCATTTTTTCTGGACATGCTCATGTTTCTTGCTGTATTGCAGACGCTTGAAAGAAGAGCATTCTTCTTGCGTTAAAACAGAGTATATTTCATGGATGAGAACACTGGTCTGAATTTTCCTTCAGAAACGGAGTAAAACCAAAGCCTCTGTGTCTTCCTTCAAGCAAGAGTTCATTTCCGGTAAATCCAGTGATTTTTCGGCTCAAATGAATTTACACAGTTCACGAACCCAACATGTTTTTCATTATTAACTAAATAGCATCTATGTAAGAGATGCTGTGTTTTGTTACAGTTTCATGACAAGAGTTCAACTAGATATGGTACGTATGATTAGGAAGCAGTTCTTTTTTTCTGGGCATGCTCATGTTTCTTGCTGTATTGGGGACGCTTGAAAGAAGAGCATTCTTCTTGCGTTAAAACAGAGTATTTTTCATGGATGAGAACACTGGTCTGAAATTTCCTTCAGATACGGAGTGAAACCAAAGCCTCTGTGTCTTCCTTCAAGCACGAGTTCATTTCCGGTAAACCCAGTGATTTTTCGGCTCAAATGAATTTACACAGTTCACGAACCCATCACGTTTTTCACTATAAATGAAAGACCATTTTTGTAAGAGATGCTGTGGTTTGTTACAGTTTCATAAGCAGAGTTTAACTGGATATGGTCCGTATGAGTAGGAAACACAGTTCATTTTTTCTGGACATGCTCATATTTCTTGCTGTATTGCAGATTCTGGACAGAAGAGGATGCTTCTTGCGTTAAAACAGAGTGTGTTTCATGGATGAAAACACTGGTCTGAATTGCCCTTCACAAACGGAGTGAAACCAAAGCCTTTGTGTCTTCCTACAAGCAAGAGTTCATTTCCAGTAAACCCAGTGATTTTTCGGCTCAAATGAATTTACACAGTTCATGAACCCAATACTTTTTTCACTATTAACTAAAGAGCATCTATGTAACACATGCTGTGGTTTGTTACACTTTCATAAGCATTGTTCAACTAGATATGGTCCGTATGATTAGGAAACACAGTTCATTTTTTCTGGGCATGCTCATTTTTCTTGCTGTATTGGAAACGCTAGAAAGAAGACCATGCTTCTTGCGTTAAAACAGAGTATGTTTCATGGATGAGAACACTGGTCTGAATTTTCTTTAAGAAACGCATTGAAACCAAAGCCTCTGTGTCTTCCTACAAGCAAGAGTTCATTTCCGGAAAACCCAGTGATTTTTCGGCTCAAATGAATATACACAGTTCACGAACCCAACACGTTTTTCACTATAAATGAAAGACCATTTTTGTAAGAGATGCTGTGGTTTGTTATAGTATCCAAATTGGAGTTCAACAAGATATGGTCCGTATGAGTAGGAAACACAGTTCCTTTTTCCTGGACTCCTCATATTTCTTGCTGTATTGCAGATTATGGACAGAAGAGGATGCTTCTTGCGTTATAACAGAGTGTGTTTCCTGGATGAGAACGCTGGTCTGAATTTCCCTTCACAAAGGGAGTTAAACCAAAGCCTCTGTACCTTCCTACAATCAAGAGTTCATTTCCGGTAAACCCAGTGATTTTTCGGCTCAAATAAATTTACACAGTTCATGAACCCAATACTTTTTTCACTCTTAACTAAAGAGCATC
Organism: Onychomys leucogaster; assembly: GCA_949786385.1. Taxonomy (NCBI): domain Eukaryota; kingdom Metazoa; phylum Chordata; class Mammalia; order Rodentia; family Cricetidae; genus Onychomys; species Onychomys leucogaster. The sequence goes on along the minus strand of CATKUP010000012.1, from coordinate 357,256 downwards.
TATGTAACACATGATGTGGTTTGTTACAGTTTCATAAGCAGTGTTCAACTAGATATGGTCCGTATGAGTAGGAAACACAGTTATTTTTTTCTGGTCATGCTCATGTTTCTTGCTGTATTGCAGACGCTTGAAATAAGAGCATTCTTCTTGCGTAAAAACAGAGTATTTTTCATGGATGAGAACACTGGTCTGAATTTTCCTTCAGAAACGGAGTGAAACCAAAGCCTCTGTGTCTTCAAGCAAGAGTTCATTTCCGGTAAACCCAGTGATTTTTCGGCTCAAATGAATTTACACAGTTCACGAACCCAACACGTTTTTCACTATAAATGAAAGACCATTTTTGTAATAGATGCTGTGGTTTGTTACAGTATCCAAATCAGAGTTCAACAAGATATCGTCCGTATGAGTAGGAAACACAGTTCATTTTTTCTGGACTCCTCATATTTCTTGCTGTATTGCAGATTATGGACAGAAGAGGATGCTTCTTGCGTTATAACAGAGTGTGTTTCCTGGATGAGAACGCTGGTCTGAATTTCCCTTCACAAAGGGAGTTAAACCAAAGCCTATGTGTCTTCCTATAAGCAAGAGTTCATTTCCGGTAAACCCAGTGATTTTTCGGCTCAAATGAATGTACACATTTCACGAACCCAACACTTTTTTCAGTATAAATGAAAGAGCATTTTTGTAAGAGATGCTGTGGTTTGTTACAGTTTCATAAGCAGAGTGTAACTGGATATGGTCCGTATGAGTATAAACACAGTTCTTTTTTTCTGGGAATGCTCATGTTTCTTGCTGTATTGGAGACACTGGAAAGAAGAGCATTCTTCTTGCGTTAAAACAGAGTATGTTTCATGGATGAGAACACTGGTCTGAATTTTCCTTCAGAAACGGAGTGAAACCAAAGCCTCTGTGTCTTCCTTCAAGCAAGAGTTCATTTCCGGTAAACCCAGTGATTTTTCGACTCAAATGTATTTACACAGTTCACGAACCCAACATGATTTTCACTATTAACTAAACAGCATCTATGTAAGATGCAGTGGTTTGTTACAGTTTCATGACAAGAGTTCAGCTAGATATGGTACGTATGATTAGGAAGCAGTTCTTTTTTTCTGGGCATGCTCATGTTTCTTGCTGTATTGGGGACGCTTGAAAGAAGAGCATTCTTCTTGCGTTCAAACATAGTATGTTCCATGGATGAGAACACTGGTTGGAATTTTCCTTCAGAAACGGAGTGGAACCAAAGCCTCTGTGTCTTCCTACAAGCAAGAGTTCATTTGCGTTAAACCCAGTGATTTTTCGGCTCAAATGAATTTACCCAGTTCACGAACCCAACACGTTTTTCACTATAAATGAAAGACCATTTTTGTAAGAGATGCTGTGGTTTGTTACAGTTTCATAAGCAGAGTTTAACTGGATATGGTCCGTATGAGTAGGAAACACAGTTCATTTTTTCTGGACATGCTCATATTTCTTGCTGTATTGCAGATTCTGGACAGAAGAGCATGCTTCTTGCGTTAAAACAGAGTGTGTTTCATGGATGAAAACACTGGTCTGAATTTCCCTTCACAAATGGAGTGAAACCAAAGCCTCTGTGTCTTCCTACAAGCAAGAGTTCATTTCCAGTAAACCCAGTGATTTTTCGGCTCAAATGAATTTACACAGTTCACAAACCCAACACGATTTTCACTATTAACTAAACAGCATCTATGTAAGAGATGCTGTGGTTTGTTACAGTTTAATGAGCAGAGTTCAACTAGATATGGTCCATATGAGTAGGAAACACAGTTCTTTTTTTCTGGGCATGCTCATGTTTCTGGCTGTATTAGAGATGCTGGAAATAAGAGCATACTTCTTGCGTTAAAACAGAGTGTGTTTCATGGATGAGAACTCTGGTCTGAATTTCCCTTCACAAACGGAGTAAAACCAAAGCCTCTGTGCCTTCCTACAAGCAAGAGTTCATTTCCGGTAAACCCAATGATTTTTCGGCTCAAATGAATTTACACAGTTCATGAACCCAATACTTTTTTCACTATTAACTAAAGAGCATCTATGTAAGAGATCTGTGGTTTGTTACAGTTTAATGAGCAGAGTTCAACTAGATATGGTCCGTATGAGTAGGAAACACAGTTCTTTTTTTCTGGGCATGCTCATGTTTCTTGCTGTATTGCAGACGCTTGAAAGAAGAGCATTCTTCTTGCGTTAAAACAGAGTATATTTCATGGATGAGAACACTGGTCTGAATTTTCCTTCAGAAACGGAGTGAAACCAAAGCCTCTGTGTCTTCCTTCAAGCAAGAGTTCATTTCCGGTAAACCCAGTGATTTTTCGGCTCAAATGAATATACACAGTTCACGAACCCAACATGTTTTTCATTATTAACTAAATAGCATCTATGTAAGAGATGCTGTGTTTTGTTACAGTTTCATGACAAGAGTTCAACTAGATATGGTACGTATGATTAGGAAGCAGTTCTTTTTTTCTGGGCATGCTCATGTTTCTTGCTGTATTGGGGACGCTTGAAAGAAGAGCATTCTTCTTGCGTTAAAACAGAGTATTTTTCATGGATGAGAACACTGGCTGAATTTTCCTTCAGATACGGAGTGAAACCAAAGCCTCTGTGTCTTCCTTCAAGCACGAGTTCATTTCCGGTAAACCCAGTGATTTTTCGGCTCAAATGAATTTACACAGTTCACGAACCCATCACGTTTTTCACTATAAATGAAAGACCATTTTTGTAAGAGATGCTGTGGTTTGTTACAGTTTCATAAGCAGAGTTTAACTGGATATGGTCCGTATGAGTAGGAAACACAGTTCATTTTTTCTGGACATGCTCATATTTCTTGCTGTATTGCAGATTCTGGACAGAAGAGGATGCTTCTTGCGTTAAAACAGAGTGTGTTTCATGGATGAAAACACTGGTCTGAATTTCCCTTCACAAACGGAGTGAAACCAAAGCCTTTGTGTCTTCCTACAAGCAAGAGTTCATTTCCAGTAAACCCAGTGATTTTTCGGCTGAAATGAATTTACACAGTTCATGAACCCAATACTTTTTTCACTATTAACTAAAGAGCATCTATGTAACACATGCTGTGGTTTGTTACACTTTCATAAGCATTGTTCAACTAGATATGGTCCGTATGATTAGGAAACACAGTTCATTTTTTCTGGGCATGCTCATTTTTCTTGCGGTATTGGAAACGCTAGAAAGAAGACCATGCTTCTTGCGTTAAAACAGAGTATGTTTCATGGATGAGAACACTGGTCTGAATTTTCCTTCAGAAACGGAGTGAAACCAAAGCCTCTGTGTCTTCCTTCAAGCAAGAGTTCATTTCCGGTAAACCCAGTGATTTTTCGACTCAAATGTATTTACACAGTTCACGAACCCAACATGATTTTCACTATTAACTAAACAGCATCTATGTAAGATGCAGTGGTTTGTTACAGTTTCATGACAAGAGTTCAGCTAGATATGGTACGTATGATTAGGAAGCAGTTCTTTTTTTCTGGGCATGCTCATGTTTCTTGCTGTATTGGGGACGCTTGAAAGAAGAGCATTCTTCTTGCGTTCAAACATAGTATGTTCCATGGATGAGAACACTGGTTGGAATTTTCCTTCAGAAACGGAGTGGAACCAAAGCCTCTGTGTCTTCCTACAAGCAAGAGTTCATTTGCGTTAAACCCAGTGATTTTTCGGCTCAAATGAATTTACCCAGTTCATGAACCCAACACGTTTTTCACTATAAATGAAAGACCATTTTTGTAAGAGATGCTGTGGTTTGTTACAGTTTCATAAGCAGAGTTTAACTGGATATGGTCCGTATGAGTAGGAAACACAGTTCATTTTTTCTGGACATGCTCATATTTCTTGCTGTATTGCAGATTCTGGACAGAAGAGCATGCTTCTTGCGTTAAAACAGAGTGTGTTTCATGGATGAAAACACTGGTCTGAATTTCCCTTCACAAATGGAGTGAAACCAAAGCCTCTGTGTCTTCCTACAAGCAAGAGTTCATTTCCAGTAAACCCAGTGATTTTTCGGCTCAAATGAATTTACACAGTTCACAAACTCAACACGATTTTCACTATTAACTAAACAGCATCTATGTAAGAGATGCTGTGGTTTGTTACAGTTTAATGAGCAGAGTTCAACTAGATATGGTCCATATGAGTAGGAAACACAGTTCTTTTTTTCTGGGCATGCTCATGTTTCTGGCTGTATTAGAGATTCTGGACAGAAGAGCATACTTCTTGCGTTAAAACAGAGTGTGTTTCATGGATGAGAACTCTGGTCTGAATTTCCCTTCACAAACGGAGTGAAACCAAAGCCTCTGTGTCTTCCTACAAGCAAGAGTTCATTTCCAGTAAACCCAGTGATTTTTCGGCTCAAATGAATTTACACAGTTCACAAACCCAACACGATTTTCACTATTAACTAAACAGCATCTATGTAAGAGATGCTGTGGTTTGTTACAGTTTAATGAGCAGAGTTCAACTAGATATGGTCCGTATGAGTAGGAAACACAGTTCATTTTTTCTGGACATGCTCATGTTTCTTGCTGTATTGCAGACGCTTGAAAGAAGAGCATTCTTCTTGCGTTAAAACAGAGTATATTTCATGGATGAGAACACTGGTCTGAATTTTCCTTCAGAAACGGAGTAAAACCAAAGCCTCTGTGTCTTCCTTCAAGCAAGAGTTCATTTCCGGTAAACCCAGTGATTTTTCGGCTCAAATGAATTTACACAGTTCACGAACCCAACATGTTTTTCATTATTAACTAAATAGCATCTATGTAAGAGATGCTGTGTTTTGTTACAGTTTCATGACAAGAGTTCAACTAGATATGGTACGTATGATTAGGAAGCAGTTCTTTTTTTCTGGGCATGCTCATGTTTCTTGCTGTATTGGGGACGCTTGAAAGAAGAGCATTCTTCTTGCGTTAAAACAGAGTATTTTTCATGGATGAGAACACTGGTCTGAATTTTCCTTCAGATACGGAGTGAAACCAAAGCCTCTGTGTCTTCCTTCAAGCACGAGTTCATTTCCGGTAAACCCAGTGATTTTTCGGCTCAAATGAATTTACACAGTTCACGAACCCATCACGTTTTTCACTATAAATGAAAGACCATTTTTGTAAGAGATGCTGTGGTTTGTTACAGTTTCATAAGCAGAGTTTAACTGGATATGGTCCGTATGAGTAGGAAACACAGTTCATATTTTCTGGACATGCTCATATTTCTTGCTGTATTGCAGATTCTGGACAGAAGAGGATGCTTCTTGCGTTAAAACAGAGTGTGTTTCATGGATGAAAACACTGGTCTGAATTGCCCTTCACAAACGGAGTGATACCAAAGCCTTTGTGTCTTCCTACAAGCAAGAGTTCATTTCCAGTAAACCCAGTGATTTTTCGGCTCAAATGAATTTACACAGTTCATGAACCCAATACTTTTTTCACTATTAACTAAAGAGCATCTATTTAACACATGCTGTGGTTTGTTACACTTTCATAAGCATTGTTCAACTAGATATGGTCCGTATGATTAGGAAACACAGTTCATTTTTTCTGGGCATGCTCATTTTTCTTGCTGTATTGGAAACGCTAGAAAGAAGACCATGCTTCTTGCGTTAAAACAGAGTATGTTTCATGGATGAGAACACTGGTCTGAATTTTCTTTAAGAAACGCATTGAAACCAAAGCCTCTGTGTCTTCCTACAAGCAAGAGTTCATTTCCGGAAAACCCAGTGATTTTTCGGCTCAAATGAATATACACAGTTCACGAACCCAACACGTTTTTCACTATAAATGAAAGACCATTTTTGTAAGAGATGCTGTGGTTTGTTATAGTATCCAAATTGGAGTTCAACAAGATATGGTCCGTATGAGTAGGAAACACAGTTCCTTTTTCCTGGACTCCTCATATTTCTTGCTGTATTGCAGATTATGGACAGAAGAGGATGCTTCTTGCGTTATAACAGAGTGTGTTTCCTGGATGAGAACGCTGGTCTGAATTTCCCTTCACAAAGGGAGTTAAACCAAAGCCTCTGTACCTTCCTACAATCAAGAGTTCATTTCCGGTAAACCCAGTGATTTTTCGGCTCAAATAAATTTACACAGTTCATGAACCCAATACTTTTTTCACTCTTAACTAAAGAGCATCTATGTAACACATGCTGTGGTTTGTTACAGTTTCATAAGCAGTGTTCAACTAGATATGGTCCGTATGAGTAGGAAACACAGTTCTTTTTTTCTGGTCATGCTCATGTTTCTTGCTGTATTGCAGACGCTTGAAATAAGAGCATTCTTCTTGCGTAAAAACAGAGTATTTTTCATGGATGAGAACACTGGTCTGAATTTTCCTTCAGAAACGGAGTGAAACCAAAGCCTCTGTGTCTTCAAGCAAGAGTTCATTTCCGGTAAACCCAGTGATTTTTCGGCTCAAATGAATTTACACAGTTCACGAACCCAACACGTTTTTCACTATAAATGAAAGACCATTTTTGTAATAGATGCTGTGGTTTGTTACAGTATCCAAATCAGAGTTCAACAAGATATCGTCCGTATGAGTAGGAAACACAGTTCATTTTTTCTGGACTCCTCATATTTCTTGCTGTATTGCAGATTATGGACAGAAGAGGATGCTTCTTGCGTTATAACAGAGTGTGTTTCCTGGATGAGAACGCTGGTCTGAATTTCCCTTCACAAAGGGAGTTAAACCAAAGCCTATGTGTCTTCCTATAAGCAAGAGTTCATTTCCGGTAAACCCAGTGATTTTTCGGCTCAAATGAATGTACACATTTCACGAACCCAACACTTTTTTCAGTATAAATGAAAGAGTATTTTTGTAAGAGATGCTGTGGTTTGTTACAGTTTCATAAGCAGAGTGTAACTGGATATGGTCCGTATGAGTATAAACACAGTTCTTTTTTTCTGGGAATGCTCATGTTTCTTGCTGTATTGGAGACACTGGAAAGAAGAGCATTCTTCTTGCGTTAAAACAGAGTATGTTTCATGGATGAGAACACTGGTCTGAATTTTCCTTCAGAAACGGAGTGAAACCAAAGCCTCTGTGTCTTCCTTCAAGCAAGAGTTCATTTCCGGTAAACCCAGTGATTTTTCGACTCAAATGTATTTACACAGTTCACGAACCCAACATGATTTTCACTATTAACTAAACAGCATCTATGTAAGATGCAGTGGTTTGTTACAGTTTCATGACAAGAGTTCAGCTAGATATGGTACGTATGATTAGGAAGCAGTTCTTTTTTTCTGGGCATGCTCATGTTTCTTGCTGTATTGGGGACGCTTGAAAGAAGAGCATTCTTCTTGCGTTCAAACATAGTATGTTCCATGGATGAGAACACTGGTTGGAATTTTCCTTCAGAAACGGAGTGGAACCAAAGCCTCTGTGTCTTCCTACAAGCAAGAGTTCATTTGCGTTAAACCCAGTGATTTTTCGGCTCAAATGAATTTACCCAGTTCACGAACACAACACGTTTTTCACTATAAATGAAAGACCATTTTTGTAAGAGATGCTGTGGTTTGTTACAGTTTCATAAGCAGAGTTTAACTGGATATGGTCCGTATGAGTAGGAAACACAGTTCATTTTTTCTGGACATGCTCATATTTCTTGCTGTATTGCAGATTCTGGACAGAAGAGCATGCTTCTTGCGTTAAAACAGAGTGTGTTTCATGGATGAAAACACTGGTCTGAATTTCCCTTCACAAATGGAGTGAAACCAAAGCCTCTGTGTCTTCCTACAAGCAAGAGTTCATTTCCAGTAAACCCAGTGATTTTTCGGCTCAAATGAATTTACACAGTTCACAAACCCAACACGATTTTCACTATTAACTAAACAGCATCTATGTAAGAGATGCTGTGGTTTGTTACAGTTTAATGAGCAGAGTTCAACTAGATATGGTCCATATGAGTAGGAAACACAGTTCTTTTTTTCTGGGCATGCTCATGTTTCTGGCTGTATTAGAGATGCTGGAAATAAGAGCATACTTCTTGCGTTAAAACAGAGTGTTTTTCATGGATGAGAACTCTGGTCTGAATTTCCCTTCACAAACGGAGTAAAACGAAAGCCTCTGTGCCTTCCTACAAGCAAGAGTTCATTTCCGGTAAACCCAATGATTTTTCGGCTCAAATGAATTTACACAGTTCATGAACTCAATACTTTTTTCACTATTAACTAAAGAGCATCTATGTAAGAGATCTGTGGTTTGTTACAGTTTAATGAGCAGAGTTCAACTTGATATGGTCCGTATGAGTAGGAAACACAGTTCTTTTTTTCTGGGCATGCTCATGTTTCTTGCTGTATTGCAGACGCTTGAAAGAAGAGCATTCTTCTTGCGTTAAAACAGAGTATATTTCATGGATGAGAACACTGGTCTGAATTTTCCTTCAGAAACGGAGTGAAACCAAAGCCTCTGTGTCTTCCTTCAAGCAAGAGTTCATTTCCGGTAAACCCAGTGATTTTTCGGCTCAAATGAATATACACAGTTCACGAACCCAACATGTTTTTCATTATTAACTAAATAGCATCTATGTAAGAGATGCTGTGTTTTGTTACAGTTTCATGACAAGAGTTCAACTAGATATGGTACGTATGATTAGGAAGCAGTTCTTTTTTTCTGGGCATGCTCATGTTTCTTGCTGTATTGGGGACGCTTGAAAGAAGAGCATTCTTCTTGCGTTAAAACAGAGTATTTTTCATGGATGAGAACACTGGCTGAATTTTCCTTCAGATACGGAGTGAAACCAAAGCCTCTGTGTCTTCCTTCAAGCACGAGTTCATTTCCGGTAAACCCAGTGATTTTTCGGCTCAAATGAATTTACACAGTTCACGAACCCAACACGTTTTTCACTATAAATGAAAGACCATTTTTGTAAGAGATGCTGTGGTTTGTTACAGTTTCATAAGCAGAGTTTAACTGGATATGGTCCGTATGAGTAGGAAACACAGTTCATTTTTTCTGGACATGCTCATATTTCTTGCTGTATTGCAGATTCTGGACAGAAGAGGATGCTTCTTGCGTTAAAACAGAGTGTGTTTCATGGATGAAAACACTGGTCTGAATTTCCCTTCACAAACAGAATGAAACCAAAGCCTTTGTGTCTTCCTACAAGCAAGAGTTCATTTCCAGTAAACCCAGTGATTTTTCGGCTCAAATGAATTTACACAGTTCATGAACCCAATACTTTTTTCACTATTAACTAAAGAGCATCTATGTAACACATGCTGTGGTTTGTTACACTTTCATAAGCATTGTTCAACTAGATATGGTCCGTATGATTAGGAAACACAGTTCATTTTTTCTGGGCATGCTCATTTTTCTTGCGGTATTGGAAACGCTAGAAAGAAGACCATGCTTCTTGCGTTAAAACAGAGTATGTTTCATGGATGAGAACACTGGTCTGAATTTTCTTTAAGAAACGCAGTGAAACCAAAGCCTCTGTGTCTTCCTACAAGCAAGAGTTCATTTCCGGAAAACCCAGTGATTTTTCGGCTCAAATGAATATACACAGTTCACGAACCCAACACGTTTTTCACTATAAATGAAAGACCATTTTTGTAAGAGATGCTGTGTTTTGTTATAGTATCCAAATTGGAGTTCAACAAGATATGGTCCGTATGAGTAGGAAACACAGTTCCTTTTTCCTGGACTCCTCATATTTCTTGCTGTATTGCAGATTATGGACAGAAGAGGATGCTTCTTGCGTTATAACAGAGTGTGTTTCCTGGATGAGAACGCTGGTCTGAATTTCCCTTCACAAAGGGAGTTAAACCAAAGCCTATGTGTCTTCCTATAAGCAAGAGTTCATTTCCGGTAAACCCAGTGATTTTTCGGCTCAAATGAATTTACACATTTCACGAACCCAACACTTTTTTCAGTATAAATGAAAGAGCATTTTTGTAAGAGATGCTGTGGTTTGTTACAGTTTCATAAGCAGAGTGTAACTGGATATGGTCCGTATGAGTATAAACACAGTTCTTTTTTTCTGGGAATGCTCATGTTTCTTGCTGTATTGGAGACACTGGAAAGAAGAGCATGCTTCTTGCGTTAAAACAGAGTATGTTTCATTGATGAGAACACCGGTCTGAATTTTCCATCAGAACGGAGTTAAAGCAAAGGTTCTGTGTCTTCCTACAAGCAAGAGTTCATTTCCGGTAAGCCCAGTGATTATTCGGCTCAAATGAATTTTCACAGTTCACAAAACCAACAGGTTTTTCACTATTAACTAAAGAGCATCTATGTAAGAGATGCTGTAGTTTGTTACAGTTTCAAAATCAGAGGTCAACAAGATATGGTCCATATGAGTAGGAAACACAGTTCATTTTATCTGGACATGCTCATATTTCGTGCTGTATTGCAGATTCTGGACAGAAGAGGATGCTTCTTGTGTTAAAACAGAGGGTGTTTCATGGATGAGAACACTGGTCTGAAATTCCCTTCAGAAATGGAGTTAAACCAAAGACTCTTTGTCTTCCTACGAGCAAGAGTTCATTTCCGGTAAACCCAGTGATTTTTCGGCTCAAATGAATTTACACAGTTCACAAACCCAACACGATTTTCACTATTAACTAAACAGCATCTATGTAAGAGATGCTGTGGTTTGTTACAGTTTAATGAGCAGAGTTCAACTAGATATGGTCCATATGAGTAGGAAACACAGTTCTTTTTTTCTGGGCATGCACATGTTTCTGGCTCTATTAGAGATGCTGGAAAGAAGAGCATGCTTCTTGTGTTAAAACAGAGTGTGTTTCATGGATGAGAACTCTGGTCTGAATTTCCCTTCACAAACGGAGTAAAACCAAAGCCTCTGTGCCTTCCTACAAGCTAGAGTTAATCTCCGGTAAACCCAGTGATTTTTCGGCTCAAATGAATTTACACAGTTCATGAACCCAATACTTTTTTCACTATTAACTAAAGAGCATCTATGTAAGAGATCTCTAGTTTGTTACAGTTTCATAAGCAGAGTGTAACTGGATATGGTCCGTATGAGTGTAAACACAGTTCTTTTTTTCTGGGCATGCTCATGTTTCTTGCTGTATTGCAGACGCTTGAAAGAAGAGCATTCTTCTTGCGTTAAAACAGAGTATGTTTCATGGATGAGAACACTGGTCTGAATTTTCCTTCAGAAACGGAGTGAAACCAAAGCCTCTGTGTCTTCCTTCAAGCAAGAGTTCATTTCCGGTAAACCCAGTGATTTTTCGGCTCAAATGAATTTACACAGTTCACGAACCCAACATGTTTTTCATTATTAAGTAAATAGCATCTATGTAAGAGATGCTGTAATTTGCTACAGTTTCATGAAAAGAGTTCAACTAGATATGGTACGTATGATTAGGAAGCAGTTCTTTTTTTCTGGGCATGCTCATGTTTCTTGCTGTATTGGGGACTCTTGAAAGAAGAGCATTCTTCTTGCGTTAAAACAGAGTATTTTTCATGGATGAGAACACTGGTTGGAATTTTCCTTCAGAAACGGAGTGAAACCAAAGCCTCTGTGTCTTCCTTCAAGCACGAGTTCATTTCCGGTAAACCCAGTGATTTTGGGGCTCAAAATAATTTGCAGAGTTCACGAACCCAACACGTTTTTCACTATAAATGAAAGACCATTTTTGTAAGAGATGCTGTGGTTTGTTACAGTTTCATAAGCAGAGTTTAACTGGATATGGTCCGTATGAGTAGGAAACACAGTTCATTGTTTCTGGACATGCTCATATTTCTTGCTGTATTGCAGATTCTGGACAGAAGAGGAAGCTTCTTGCGTTAAAACAGAGTGTGTTTCATGGATGAAAACACTGGTCTGAATTTCCATTCAGAAACGGAGTAAAACCAAACGCTCTGTGTCTTCCTACAAGCAAGAGTTCATTTCCAGTAAACCCAGTGATTTTTCGGCTCAAATGAATTTACACAGTTCATGAACCCAATACTTTTTTCACTATTAACTAAAGAGCATCTATGTTACACATGCTTTGGTTTGTTACACTTTCATAAGCATTGTTCAACTAGATATGGTCCGTATGATTAGGAAACAAAGTTCATTTTTTCTGGGCATGCTCATTTTTCTTGCTGTATTGGAAACGCTGGAAAGAAGACCATGCTTCTTGCGTTAAAACAGAGTATGTTTCATGGATGAGAACACTGGTCTGAATTTTCTTTAAGAAAGGGAGTGAAACCAAAGCCTCTGTGTCTTCCTACAAGCACGAGTTCATTTCCGGTAAACCCAGTGATTTTTCGGCTCAAATGAATTTACACAGTTCACGAACCCAACACGTTTTTCACTATAAATGAAAGACCATTTTTGTAAGAGATGCTGTGGTTTGTTATAGTATCCAAATTGGAGTTCCACAAGATATGGTCCGTATGAGTAGGAAACACAGTTCATTTTTTCTGGACTCCTCATATTTCTTGCTGTATTGCAGATTATGGACAGAAGAGGATGCTTCTTGCGTTATAACAGAGTGTGTTTCCTGGATGAGAACACTGGTCTGAATTTCCCTTCACAAAGGGAGTTAAACCAAAGCCTATGTGTCTTCCTACAAGCAAGAGTTCATTTCCGGTAAACCCAGTGATTTTTTGGCTCAAATGAATTTACACATTTCATGAAACCAACACTTTTTTCAGTATAAATGAAAGAGCATTTTTGTAAGAGATGCTGTGGTTTGTTACAGTTTCATAAGCAGAGTGTAACTGGATATGGTCCGTATGAGTATAAACACAGTTCTTTTTTTCTGGGAATGCTCATGTTTCTTGCTATATTGGAGACACTGGAAAGAAGAGCATGCTTCTTGCGTTAAAACAGAGTATTTTTCATGGATGAGAACACCGGTCTGAATTTTCCATCAGAACGGAGTTAAAGCAAAGGTTCTGTGTCTTCCTACAAGCAAGAGTTCATTTCCGGTAAGCCCAGTGATTATTCGGCTCAAATGAATTTTCACAGTTCACGTACCCAACACGTTTTTAACTATTAACTAAATAACATCTATGTAAGAGATGCTGTAGTTTGTTACAGTTTCATAATCAGATTTCTACCAGATATGGTCCGTATGAGTAGGAAACACAGTTCATTTTATCTGGACATGCTCATATTTCGTGCTGTATTGCAGATTCTGGACAGAAGAGGATGCTTCTTGTGTTAAAACAGAGGGTGTTTCATGGATGAGAACACTGGTCTGAAATTCCCTTCAGAAATGGAGGTAAACCAAAGGCTCTTTGTCTTCCTACGAGCAAGAGTTCATTTCCGGTAAACCCAGTGATTTTTTGGCTCAAATGAATTTACACAGTTCACAAACCCAACACGATTTTCACTATTAACTAAACAGCATCTATGTAAGAGATGCTGTGGTTTGTTACAGTTTAATGAGCAGAGTTCAACTAGATATGGTCCATATGAGTAGGAAACACAGTTCTTTTTTTCTGGGCATGCTCATGTTTCTGGCTCTATTAGAGATGCTGGAAAGAAGAGCATGCTTCTTGCGTTAAAACAGAGTGTGTTTCATGGATGAGAACTCTGGTCTGAATTTCCCTTCACAAACGGAGTAAAACCAAAGCCTCTGTGCCTTCCTACAAGCAAGAGTTCATTTCCGGTAAACCCAGTGATTTTTCGGCTCAAATGAATTTACACAGTTCATGAACCCAATACTTTTTTCACTATTAACTAAAGAGCATCTATGTAAGAGATCTGTAGTTTGTTACAGTTTCATAAGCAGAGTGTAACTGGATATGGTCCGTATGAGTGTAAACACAGTTCTTTTTTTCTGGGCATGCTCATGTTTCTTGCTGTATTGCAGACGCTTGAAAGAAGAGCATTCTTCTTGCGTTAAAACAGAGTATGTTTCATGGATGAGAACACTGGTCTGAATTTTCCTTCAGAAACGGAGTGAAACCAAAGCCTCTGTGTCTTCCTTCAAGCAAGAGTTCATTTCCGGTAAACCCAGTGATTTTTCGGCTCAAATGAATTTACACAGTTCACGAACCCAACATGTTTTTCATTATTAACTAAATAGCATCTATGTAAGAGATGCTGTAATTTGCTACAGTTTCATGAAAAGAGTTCAACTAGATATGGTACGTATGATTAGGAAGCAGTTCTTTTTTTCTGGGCATGCTCATGTTTCTTGCTGTATTGGGGACGCTTGAAAGAAGAGCATTCTTCTTGCATTAAAACAGAGTATTTTTCATGGATGAGAACACTGGTTGGAATTTTCCTTCAGAAACGGAGTGAAACCAAAGCCTCTGTGTCTTCCTTCAAGCACGAGTTCATTTCCGGTAAACCCAGTAATTTTTGGGCTCAAAATAATTTACACAGTTCACGAACCCAACACGTTTTTCACTATAAATGAAAGACCATTTTTGTAAGAGATGCTGTGGTTTGTTACAGTTTCATAAGCAGAGTTTAACTGGATATGGTCCGTATGAGTAGGAAACACAGTTCATTTTTTCTGGACATGCTCATATTTCTTGCTGTATTGCAGATTCTGGACAGAAGAGGATGCTTCTTGCGTTAAAACAGAGTGTGTTTCATGGATGAAAACACTGGTCTGAATTTCCATTCAGAAACGGAGTGAAAGCAAACGCTCTGTGTCTTCCTACAAGCAAGAGTTCATTTCCGGTAAACCCAGTGTTTTTTCGGCTCAAATGAATTTACACAGTTCATGAACCCAATACTTTTTTCACTATTAACTAAAGAGCATCTATGTTAAACATGCTGTGGTTTGTTACACTTTCATAAGCATTGTTCAACTAGATATGGTCCGTATGATTAGGAAACACAGTTCATTTTTTCTGGGCATGCTCATTTTTCTTGCTGTATTGGAAACGCTGGAAAGAAGAGCATTCTTCTTGCGTTAAAACAGAGTATGTTTCATGGATGAGAACACTGGTCTGAATTTTCTTTAATAAACGCAGTGAAACCAAAGCCTCTGTGTCTTCCTACAAGCAAGAGTTCATTTCCGGTAAACCCAGTGATTTTTCGGCTCAAATGAATTTACACAGTTCACGAACCCAACACGTTTTTCACTATAAATGAAAGACCATTTTTGTAAGAGATGCTGTGGTTTGTTATAGTATCCAAATTGGAGTTCAACAAGATATGGTCCGTATGAGTAGGAAACACAGTTCATTTTTTTCTGGACTCCTCATATTTCTTGCTGTATTGCAGATTATGGACAGAAGAGGATGCTTCTTGCGTTATAACAGAGTGTGTGTCCTGGATGAGAACGCTGGTCTGAATTTCCCTTCACAAAGGGAGTTAAACCAAAGCCTATGTGTCTTCCTACAAGCAAGAGTTCATTTCCGGTAAACCCAGTGATTTTTCGGCTCAAATGAATTTACACAGTTCACGAACCCAACACGTTTTTCAGTATAAATGAAAGAGCATTTTTGTAAGAGATGCTGTGGTTTGTTACAGTTTCATAAGCAGAGTGTAACTGGATATGGTCCGTATGAGTATAAACACAGTTCTTTTTTTCTGGGAATGCTCATGTTTCTTGCTGTATTTGAGACACTGGAAAGAAGAGCATGCTTCTTGCGTTAAAACAGAGTATGTTTCATTGATGAGAACACCGGTCTGAATTTTCCATCAGAACGGAGTTAAAGCAAAGGTTCTGTGTCTTCCTACAAGCAAGAGTTCATTTCCAGTAAGCCCAGTGATTATTCGGCTCAAAAGAATTTTCACAGTTCACGAACCCAACACGTTTTTCACTATTAACAATATAACATCTATGTAAGAGATGCTGTAGTTTGTTACAGTTTCATAATCAGATTTCTACCAGATATGGTCCGTATGAGTAGGAAACACAGTTCATTTTATCTGGACATGCTCATATTTCGTGCTGTATTGCAGATTCTGGACAGAAGAGGATGCTTCTTGTGTTAAAACAGAGGGTGTTTCATGGATGAGAACACTGGTCTGAAATTCCCTTCGGAAATGGAGTTAAACCAAAGGCTCTTTGTCTTCCTACGAGCAAGAGTTCATTTCCGGTAAACCCAGTGATTTTTCGGCTCAAATGAATTTACACAGTTCACGAACCCAACACGATTTTCACTATTAACTAAACAGCATCTATGTAAGAGATGCTGTGGTTTGTTACAGTTTAATGAGCAGAGTTCAACTAGATATGGTCCATATGAGTAGGAAACACAGTTCTTTTTTTCTGGGCATGCTCATGTTTCTGGCTGTATTAGAGATGCTGGAAAGAAGAGCATGCTTCTTGCGTTAAAACAGAGTGTGTTTCATGGATGAGAACTCTGGTCTGATTTTCCCTTCACAAACGGAGTAAAACCAAAGCCTCTGTGCCTTCCTACAAGCAAGAGTTCATTTCCGGTAAACCCAGTGATTTTTCGGCTCAAATGAATTTACACAGTTCATGAACCCAATACTTTTTTCACTATTAACTAAAGAGCATCTATGTAAGAGATCTGTGGTTTGTTACAGTTTAATGAGCAGAGTTCAACTAGATATGGTCCGTATGAGAAGAAAACACAGTTCTTTTGTTCTGGGCATGCTCAT
The DNA here is from genome assembly GCA_949786385.1 of Onychomys leucogaster. Classification (NCBI taxonomy): domain Eukaryota; kingdom Metazoa; phylum Chordata; class Mammalia; order Rodentia; family Cricetidae; genus Onychomys; species Onychomys leucogaster. Next base: position 340,740 of record CATKUP010000012.1, on the reverse strand, counting down.
GTTTCTTGCTGTATTGCAGACGCTTGAAAGAAGAGCATTCTTCTTGCGTTAAAACAGAGTATGTTTCATGGATGAGAACACTGGTCTGAATTTTCCTTCAGAAACGGAGTGAAACCAAAGCCTCTGTGTCTTCCTTCAAGCAAGAGTTCATTTCCGGTAAACCCAGTGATTTTTCGGCTCAAATGAATTTACACAGTTCACGAACCCAACATGTTTTTCATTATTAACTAAATAGCATCTATGTAAGAGATGCTGTGTTTTGTTACAGTTTCATGACAAGAGTTCAACTAGATATGGTACGTATGATTAGGAAGCAGTTCTTTTTTTCTGGGCATGCTCATGTTTCTTGCTGTATTGGGGACGCTTGAAAGAAGAGCATTCTTCTTGCGTTAAAACAGAGTATTTTTCATGGATGAGAACACTGGTCTGAATTTTCCTTCAGATACGGAGTGAAACCAAAGCCTCGGTGTCTTCCTTAAAGCACGAGTTCATTTCCGGTAAACCCAGTGATTTTTCGGCTCAAATGAATTTACACAGTTCACGAACCCAACACGTTTTTCACTATAAATGAAAGACCATTTTTGTAAGAGATGCTGTGGTTTGTTACAGTTTCATAAGCAGAGTTTAACTGGATATGGTCCGTATGAGTAGGAAACACAGTTCATTTTTTCTGGACATGCTCATATTTCTTGCTGTATTGCAGATTCTGGACAGAAGAGGATGCTTCTTGCGTTAAAACAGAGTGTGTTTCATGGATGAAAACACTGGTCTGAATTTCCCTTCACAAACGGAGTGAAACCAAAGCCTCTGTGTCTTCCTACAACCAAGAGTTCATTTCCAGTAAACCCAGTTATTTTTCGGCTCAAATGAATTTACACAGTTCATGAACCCAATACTTTTTTCACTATTAACTAAAGAGCATCTATGTAACACATGCTGTGGTTTGTTGCACTTTCATAAGCATTGTTCAACTAGATATGGTCCGTATGATTAGCAAACACAGTTCATTTTTTCTGGGCATGCTCATTTTTCTTGCTGTATTGGAAACGCTGGAAAGAAGACCATACTTCTTGCGTTAAAACAGAGTATGTTTCATGGATGAGAACACTGGTCTGAATTTTCTTTAAGAAACGCAGTGAAACCAAAGACTCTGTGTCTTCCTACAAGCAAGAGTTTATTTCCGGTAAACCCAGTGATTTTTCGGCTCAAATGAATTTACACAGTTCACGAACCCAACACGTTTTTCACTATAAATGAAAGACCATTTTTGTAAGAGATGCTGTGGTTTGTTATAGTATTCAAATTGGAGTTCAACAAGATATGGTCCGTATGAGTAGGAAACACAGTTCATTTTTTCTGGACTCCTCATATTTCTTGCTGTATTGCAGTTTATGGACAGAAGAGGATGCTTCTTGCGTTATAACAGAGTGTGTTTCCTGGATGAGAACGCTGGTCTGAATTTCCCTTCACAAAGGGAGTTAAACCAAAGCCTATGTGTCTTCCTACAAGCAAGAGTTCATTTCCGGTAAACCCAGTGATTATTCGGCTCAAATGAATTTTCACAGTTCACGAACCCAACACGTTTTTCACTATTAACTAAATAACATCTATGTAAGAGATGCTGTAGTTTGTTACAGTTTCATAATCAGAGTTCTACCAGATATGGTCCGTATGAGTAGGAAACACAGTTCATTTTATCTGGACATGCTCATATTTCGTGCTGTATTGCAGATTCTGGACAGAAGAGGATGCTTCTTGTGTTAAAACAGAGGGTGCTTCATGGATGAGAACACTGGTCTGAAATTCCCTTCACAAATGGAGTTAAACCAAAGGCTCTTTGTCTTCCTACGAGCAAGAGTTCATTTCCGGTGAACCCAGTGATTTTTCGGCTCAAATGAATTTACACAGTTCACGAACCCAACACGATTTTCACTATTAACTAAACAGCATCTATGAAAGAGATGCTGTGGTTTGTTACAGTTTAATGAGCAGAGTTCAACTAGATATGGTCCATATGAGTAGGAAACACAGTTCTTTTTTTCTGGGCATGCTCATATTTCTGGCTGTACTAGAGATGCTGGAAAGAAGAGCATGCTTCTTGCGTTAAAACAAAGTGTGATTCATGGATGAGAACTCTGGTCTGAATTTCCCTTCAGAAATGGAGTAAAACCAAAGCCTCTGTGCCTTCCTACAAGCAAGCGTTCATTTCCGGTAAACCCAGTGATTTTTCGGCTCAAATAAATTTACACAGTTCATGAACCCAATACTTTTTTCACTATTAACTAAAGAGCATCTATGTAAGAGATGCTGTGGTTTGTTACAGTTTAATGAGCAGAGTTCAACTAGATATGGTCCATATGAGTAGTAAACACAGTTCTCTATTACTGGGCATGCTCATGTTTCTTGCTGTATTGCAGACGCTTGAAAGAAGAGCATTCTTCTTGCGTTAAAACAGAGTATTTTTCATGGATGAGAACACTGGTCTGAATTTTCCTTCAGAAACGGAGTGAAACCAAACCTTTGTGTCTTCAAGCACGAGTTCATTTCCGGTAAAAGCAGTGATTTTTCGGCTCAAATGAATTTACACAGTTCACGAACCCAACACGTTTTTCACTATAAATGAAAGACCATTTTTGTAATAGATGCTGTGGGTTGTTACAGTATCCAAATCAGAGTTCAACAAGATATCGTCCGTATGAGTAGGAAACACGGTTCATTTTTTCTGGACTCCTCATATTTCTTGCTGTATTGCAGATTATGGACAGAAGAGGATGCTTCTTGCGTTATAACAGAGTCTGTTTCCTGGATGAGAACGCTGGTCTGAATTTCCCTTCACAAAGGGAGTTAAACCAAAGCCTATGTGTCTTCCTATAAGCAAGAGTTCATTTCCGGTAAACCCAGTGATTTTTCGGCTCAAATGAATTTACACATTTCACGAACCCAACACTTTTTTCAGTATAAATGAAAGAGCATTTTTGTAAGAGATGCTGTGGTTTGTTACAGTTTCATAAGCAGAGTGTAACTGGATATGGTCCGTATGAGTATAAACACAGTTCTTTTTTTCTGGGAATGCTCATGTTTCTTGCTGTATTGGAGACACTGGAAAGAAGAGCATGCTTCTTGCGTTAAAACAGAGTATGTTTCATTGATGAGAACACCGGTCTGAATTTTCCATCAGAACGGAGTTAAAGCAAAGGTTCTGTGTCTTCCTACAAGCAAGAGTTCATTTGCGGTAAGCCCAGTGATTATTCGGCTCAAATGAATTTTCACAGTTCACAAAACCAACAGGTTTTTCACTATTAACTAAAGAGCATCTATGTAAGAGATGCTGTAGTTTGTTACAGTTTCAAAATCAGAGGTCAACAAGATATGGTCCATATGAGTAGGAAACACAGTTCATTTTATCTGGACATGCTCATATTTCATGCTGTATTGCAGATTCTGGACAGAAGAGGATGCTTCTTGTGTTAAAACAGAGGGTGTTTCATGGATGAGAACACTGGTCTGAAATTCCCTTCAGAAATGGAGTTAAACCAAAGGCTCTTTGTCTTCCTACGAGCAAGAGTTCATTTCCGGTAAACCCAGTGATTTTTCAGCTCAAATGAATTTACACAGTTCACGAACCCAACACGATTTTCACTATTAACTAAACAGCATCTATGTAAGAGATGCAGTGGTTTGTTACTGTTTAATGAGCAGAGTTCAACTAGATATGGTCCATATGAGTAGGAATAACAGTTCTTTTTTTCTGGGCATTCTCATGTTTCTGGCTGTATTAGAGATGCTGGAAAGAAGAGCATGCTTCTTGCGTTAAAACATAGTGTGTTTCATGGATGAGAACTCTGGTCTGAATTTCGATTCACAAACGGAGTAAAACCAAAGCCTCTGTGCCTTCCTACAAGCAAGAGTTCATTTCCGGTAAACCCAGTGATTTTTCGGCTCAAATGAATTTACACAGTTCATGAACCCAATACTTTTTTCACTATTAACTAAAGAGCATCTATGTAACACATGCTGTGGTTTGTTACAGTTTCATAAGCAGTGTTCAACTAGATATTGTCCATATGAGTAGGAAACACAGTTCTTTTTTTCTGGGCCTGCTCATGTTTCTTGCTGTATTGCAGACGCTTGAAAGAAGAGCATTCTTCTTGCGTTAAAACAGAGTATGTTTCATGGATGAGAACACTGGTCTGAATTTTCCTTCAGAAACGGAGTGAAACCAAAGCCTCTGTGTCTTCCTTCAAGCAAGAGTTCATTTCCGGTAAACCCAGTGATTTTTCGACTCAAATGTATTTACACAGTTCACGAACCCAACATGATTTTCACTATTAACTAAACAGCATCTATGTAAGATGCAGTGGTTTGTTACAGTTTCATGACAGGAGTTCAACTAGATATGGTACGTATGATTAGGAAGCAGTTCTTTTTTTCTGGGCATGCTCATGTTTCTTGCTGTATTGGGGACGCTTGAAAGAAGAGCATTCCTCTTGTGATCAAACAGAGTATTTTTCATGGATGAGAACACTGGTCTGAATTTTCCTTCAGATACGGAGTGAAACCAAAGCCTCTGTGTCTTCCTTCAAGCACGAGTTCATTTCCGGTAAACCCAGTGATTTTTCGGTTCAAATGAATTTACACAGTTCACGAACCCAACACGTTTTTCACTATAAATGAAAGACCATTTTTGTAAGAGATGCTGTGGTTTGTTACAGTTTCATAAGCAGAGTTTAACTGGATATGGTCCGTATGAGTAGGAAACACAGTTCAATTTTTCTGGACATGCTCATATTTCTTGCTGTATTGCAGATTCTGGACAGAAGAGGATGCTTCTTGCGTTAAAACAGAGTGTGTTTCATGGATGAAAACACTGGTCTGAATTTCCCTTCACAAACGGAGTGAAACCAAAGCCTCTGTGTCTTCCTACAAGCAAGAGTTCATTTCCAGTAAACCCAGTGATTTTTTGGCTCAAATGAATTTACACAGTTCATGAACCCAATACTTTTTTCACTATTAACTAAAGAGCATCTATGTAACACATGCTGTGGTTTGTTACACTTTCATAAGCATTGTTCAACTAGATATGGTCCGTATGAGTAGGAAACACAGTTCATTTTTTCTGGGCATGCTCATTTTTCTTGCTGTATTGGAAACGCTGGAAGGAAGACCATGCTTCTTGCGTTAAAACAGAGTATGTTTCATGGATGAGAACACTGGTCTGAATTTTCTTTAAGAAACGCAGTGAAACCAAAGCCTCTGTACCTTCCTACAAGCAAGAGTTCATTTCCGGTAAACCCAGTGATTTTTCGGCTCAAATAAATTTACACAGTTCATGAACCCAATACTTTTTTCACTCTTAACTAAAGAGCATCTATGTAACACATGCTGTGGTTTGTTACAGTTTCATAAGCAGTGTTCAACTAGATATGGTCCGTATGAGTAGGAAACACAGTTATTTTTTTCTGGTCATGCTCATGTTTCTTGCTGTATTGCAGACGCTTGAAATAAGAGCATTCTTCTTGCGTTAAAACAGAGTATTTTTCATGGATGAGAACACTGGTCTGAATTTTCCTTCAGAAACGGAGTGAAACCAAAGCCTCTGTGTCTTCAAGCAAGAGTTCATTTCCGGTAAACCCAGTGATTTTTCGGCTCAAATGAATTTACACAGTTCACGAACCCAACACGTTTTTCACTATAAATGAAAGACCATTTTTGTAATAGATGCTGTGGTTTGTTACAGTATCCAAATCAGAGTTCAACAAGATATCGTCTGTATGAGTAGGAAACACAGTTCATTTTTTCTGGACTCCTCATATTTCTTGCTGTATTGCAGATTATGGACAGAAGAGGATGCTTCTTGCGTTATAACAGAGTCTGTTTCCTGGATGAGAACGCTGGTCTGAATTTCCCTTCACAAAGGGAGTTAAACCAAAGCCTATGTGTCTTCCTATAAGCAAGAGTTCATTTCCGGTAAACCCAGTGATTTTTCGGCTCAAATGAATTTACACATTTCACGAACCCAACACTTTTTTCAGTATAAATGAAAGAGCATTTTTGTAAGAGATGCTGTGGTTTGTTACAGTTTCATAAGCAGAGTGTAACTGGATATGGTCCGTATGAGTATAAACACAGTTCTTTTTTTCTGGGAATGCTCATGTTTCTTGCTGTATTGGAGACACTGGAAAGAAGAGCATGCTTCTTGCGTTAAAACAGAGTATGTTTCATTGATGAGAACACCGGTCTGAATTTTCCATCAGAACGGAGTTAAAGCAAAGGTTATGTGTCCTCCTCCAAGCAAGAGTTCATTTCCGGTAAGCCCAGTGATTATTCAGCTCAAATGAATTTTCACAGTTCACAAAACCAACAGGTTTTTCACTATTAACTAAAGAGCATCTATGTAAGAGATGCTGTAGTTTGTTACAGTTTCAAAATCAGAGGTCAACAAGATATGGTCCATTTGAGTAGGAAACACAGTTCATTTTATCTGGACATGCTCATATTTCATGCTGTATTGCAGATTCTGGACAGAAGAGGATGCTTCTTGTGTTAAAACAGAGGGTGTTTCATGGATGAGAACACTGGTCTGAAATTCCCGTCAGAAATGGAGTTAAACCAAAGGCTCTTTGTCTTCCTACGAGCAAGAGTTCATTTCCGGTAAACCCAGTGATTTTTCGGCTCAAATGAATTTACACAGTTCACGAACCCAACACGATTTTCACTATTAACTAAACAGCATCTATGTAAGAGATGCAGTGGTTTGTTACTGTTTAATGAGCAGAGTTCAACTAGATATGGTCCATATGAGTAGGAAACACAGTTCTTTTTTTCTGGGCATTCTCATGTTTCTGGCTGTATTAGAGATGCTGGAAAGAAGAGCATGCTTCTTGCGTTAAAACATAGTGTGTTTCATGGATGAGAACTCTGGTCTGAATTTCGATTCACAAACGGAGTAAAACCAAAGCCTCTGTGCCTTCCTACAAGCAAGAGTTCATTTCCGGTAAACCCAGTGATTTTTCGGCTCAAATGAATTTACACAGTTCATGAACCCAATACTTTTTTCACTATTAACTAAAGAGCATCTATGTAACACATGCTGTGGTTTGTTACAGTTTCATAAGCAGTGTTCAACTAGATATTGTCCATATGAGTAGGAAACACAGTTCTTTTTTTCTGGGCCTGCTCATGTTTCTTGCTGTATTGCAGACGCTTGAAAGAAGAGCATTCTTCTTGCGTTAAAACAGAGTATGTTTCATGGATGAGAACACTGGTCTGAATTTTCCTTCAGAAACGGAGTGAAACCAAAGCCTCTGTGTCTTCCTTCAAGCAAGAGTTCATTTCCGGTAAACCCAGTGATTTTTCGACTCAAATGTATTTACACAGTTCACGAACCCAACATGATTTTCACTATTAACTAAACAGCATCTATGTAAGATGCAGTGGTTTGTTACAGTTTCATGACAAGAGTTCAACTAGATATGGTACGTATGATTAGGAAGCAGTTCTTTTTTTCTGGGCATACTCATGTTTCTTGCTGTATTGGGGACGCTTGAAAGAAGAGCATTCCTCTTGCGTTCAAACATAGTATGTTCCATGGATGAGAACACTTGTTGGAATTTTCCTTCAGAAACGGAGTGGAACCAAAGCCTCTGTGTCTTCCTACAAGCAAGAGTTCATTTGCGGTAAACCCAGTGATTTTTCGGCTCAAAAGAATTTACCCAGTTCACGAACCCAACACGTTTTTCACTATAAATGAAAGACCATTTTTGTAAGAGATGCTGTGGTTTGTTACAGTTTCATAAGCAGAGTTTAACTGGATATGGTCCGTATGAGTAGGCAACACAGTTCATTTTTTCTGGACATGCTCATATTTCTTGCTGTATTGCAGATTCTGGACAGAAGAGCATGCTTCTTGCGTTAAAACAGAGTGTGTTTCATGGATGAAAACACTGGTCTGAATTTCCCTTCACAAACGGAGTGAAACCAAAGCCTCTGTGTCTTCCTACAAGCAAGAGTTCATTTCCAGTAAACCCAGTGATTTTTCGGCTCAAATGAATTTACACAGTTCACAAACCCAACACGATTATCAATATTAACTAAACAGCATCTATGTAAGAGATGCTGTGGTTTGTTACAGTTTAATGAGCAGAGTTCAACTAGATATGGTCCATATGAGTAGGAAACACAGTTCTTTTTTTCTGGGCATGCTCATGTTTCTGGCTGTATTAGAGATGCTGGAAAGAAGAGCATGCTTCTTGCGTTAAAACAGAGTGTGTTTCATGGATGAGAACACTGGTCTGAATTTTCTTTAAGAAACGCAGTGAAACCAAAGCCTCTGTGCCTTCCTACAAGCAAGAGTTCATTTCCGGTAAACCCAGTGATTTTTCGGCTCAAATAAATTTACACAGTTCATGAACCCAATACTTTTTTCACTCTTAACTAAAGAGCATCTATGTAACACATGCTGTGGTTTGTTACAGTTTCATAAGCAGTGTTCAACTAGATATGGTCCGTATGAGTAGGAAACACAGTTCTTTTTTTCTGGTCATGCTCATGTTTCTTGCTGTATTGCAGACGCTTGAAATAAGAGCATTCTTCTTGCGTTAAAACAGAGTATTTTTCATGGATGAGAACACTGGTCTGAATTTTCCGTAAGAAACGGAGTGAAACCAAAGCCTCTGTGTCTTCAAGCACGAGTTCATTTCCGGTAAACCCAGTGATTTTTCGGCTCAAATGAATTTACACAGTTCACGAACCCAACACGTTTTTCACTATAAATGAAAGACCATTTTTGTAATAGATGCTGTGGTGTGTTACAGTATCCAAATCAGAGTTCAACAAGATATCGTCCGTATGAGTAGGAAACACAGTTCATTTTTTCTGGACTCCTCATATTTCCTGCTGTATTGCAGATTATGGACAGAAGAGGATGCTTCTTGCGTTATAACAGAGTCTGTTTCCTGGATGAGAACGCTGGTCTGAATTTCCATTCACAAAGGGAGTTAAACCAAAGCCTATGTCCTACAAGCAAGAGTTCATTTCCGGTAAACCCAGTGATTTTTCGGCTCAAATGAATTTTCACAGTTCACAAATCCAACAGGTTTTTCACTATTAACTAAAGAGCATCTATGTAAGAGATGCTGTAGTTTGTTACAGTTTCAAAATCAGAGGTCAACAAGATATGGTCCATATGAGTAGGAAACACAGTTCATTTTATCTGGACATGCTCATATTTCATGCTGTATTGCAGATTCTGGACAGAAGAGGATGCTTCTTGTGTTAAAACAGAGGGTGTTTCAATGATGAGAACACTGGTCTGAATTTTCCTTCAGAAACGGAGTGAAACCAAAGCCTCTGTGTCTTCCTTCAAGCAAGAGTTCATTTCCGGTAAACCCAGTGATTTTTCGACTCAAATGTATTTACACAGTTCACGAACCCAACATGATTTTCACTATTAACTAAACAGCATCTATGTAAGATGCAGTGGTTTGTTACAGTTTCATGACAAGAGTTCAACTAGATATGGTACGTATGATTAGGAAGCAGTTCTTTTTTTCTGGGCATGCTCATGTTTCTTGCTGTATTGGGGACGCTAGAAAGAAGAGCATTCCTCTTGCGTTCAAACAGAGTATTTTTCATGGATGAGAACACTGGTCTGAATTTTCCTTCAGATACGGAGTGAAACCAAAGCCTCTGTGTCTTCCTTCAAGCACGAGTTCATTTCCGGTAAACCCAGTGATTTTTCGGCTCAAATGAATTTACCCAGTTCACAAACCCAACACGTTTTTCACTATAAATGAAAGACCATTTTTGTAAGAGATGCTGTGGTTTGTTACAGTTTCATAAGCAGAGTTTAACTGGATATGGTCCGTATGAGTAGGAAACACAGTTCATTTTTTCTGGACATGCTCATATTTCTTGCTGTATTGCAGATTCTGGACAGAAGAGCATGCTTCTTGCGTTAAAACAGAGTGTGTTTCATGGATGAAAACACTGGTCTGAATTTCCCTTCACAAATGGAGTGAAACCAAAGCCTCTGTGTCTTCCTACAAGCAAGAGTTCATTTCCAGTAAACCCAGTGATTTTTCGGCTCAAATGAATTTACACAGTTCACAAACCCAACACGATTTTCACTATTAACTAAACAGCATCTATGTAAGAGATGCTGTGGTTTGTTACAGTTTAATGAGCAGAGTTCAACTAGATATGGTCCATATGAGTAGGAAACACAGTTCTTTTTTTCTGGGCATGCTCATGTTTCTGGCTGTATTAGAGATGCTGGAAATAAGAGCATGCTTCTTGCGTTAAAACAGAGTGTGTTTCATGGATGAGAACTCTGGTCTGAATTTCCCTTCACAAACGGAGTAAAACCAAAGCCTCCGTGCCTTCCTACAAGCAAGAGTTCATTTCCGGTAAACCCAGTGATTTTTCGGCTCAAATGAATTTACACAGTTCATGAACCCAATACTTTTTTCACTATTAACTAAAGAGCATCTATGTAAGAGATCTGTGGTTTGTTACAGTTTAATGAGCAGAGTTCAACTAGATATGGTCCGTATGAGTAGGAAACACAGTTCATTTTTTCTGGACATGCTCATGTTTCTTGCTCTATTGCAGACGCTTGAAAGAAGAGCATTCTTCTTGCGTTAAAACAGAGTATATTTCATGGATGAGAACACTGGTCTGAATTTTCCTTCAGAAACGGAGTAAAACCAAAGCCTCTGTGTCTTCCTTCAAGCAAGAGTTCATTTCCGGTAAATCCAGTGATTTTTCGGCTCAAATGAATTTACACAGTTCACGAACCCAACATGTTTTTCATTATTAACTAAATAGCATCTATGTAAGAGATGCTGTGTTTTGTTACAGTTTCATGACAAGAGTTCAACTAGATATGGTACGTATGATTAGGAAGCAGTTCTTTTTTTCTGGGCATGCTCATGTTTCTTGCTGTATTGGGGACGCTTGAAAGAAGAGCATTCTTCTTGCGTTAAAACAGAGTATTTTTCATGGATGAGAACACTGGTCTGAATTTTCCTTCAGATACGGAGTGAAACCAAAGCCTCTGTGTCTTCCTTCAAGCACGAGTTCATTTCCGGTAAACCCAGTGATTTTTCGGCTCAAATGAATTTACACAGTTCACGAACCCATCACGTTTTTCACTATAAATGAAAGACCATTTTTGTAAGAGATGCTGTGGTTTGTTACAGTTTCATAAGCAGAGTTTAACTGGATATGGTCCGTATGAGTAGGAAACACAGTTCATTTTTTCTGGACATGCTCATATTTCTTGCTGTATTGCAGATTCTGGACAGAAGAGGATGCTTCTTGCGTTAAAACAGAGTGTGTTTCATGGATGAAAACACTGGTCTGAATTGCCCTTCACAAACGGAGTGAAACCAAAGCCTTTGTGTCTTCCTACAAGCAAGAGTTCATTTCCAGTAAACCCAGTGATTTTTCGGCTCAAATGAATTTACACAGTTCATGAACCCAATACTTTTTTCACTATTAACTAAAGAGCATCTATGTAACACATGCTGTGGTTTGTTACACTTTCATAAGCATTGTTCAACTAGATATGGTCCGTATGATTAGGAAACACAGTTCATTTTTTCTGGGCATGCTCATTTTTCTTGCTGTATTGGAAACGCTAGAAAGAAGACCATGCTTCTTGCGTTAAAACAGAGTATGTTTCATGGATGAGAACACTGGTCTGAATTTTCTTTAAGAAACGCATTGAAACCAAAGCCTCTGTGTCTTCCTACAAGCAAGAGTTCATTTCCGGAAAACCCAGTGATTTTTCGGCTCAAATGAATATACACAGTTCACGAACCCAACACGTTTTTCACTATAAATGAAAGACCATTTTTGTAAGAGATGCTGTGGTTTGTTATAGTATCCAAATTGGAGTTCAACAAGATATGGTCCGTATGAGTAGGAAACACAGTTCCTTTTTCCTGGACTCCTCATATTTCTTGCTGTATTGCAGATTATGGACAGAAGAGGATGCTTCTTGCGTTATAACAGAGTGTGTTTCCTGGATGAGAACGCTGGTCTGAATTTCCCTTCACAAAGGGAGTTAAACCAAAGCCTCTGTACCTTCCTACAATCAAGAGTTCATTTCCGGTAAACCCAGTGATTTTTCGGCTCAAATAAATTTACACAGTTCATGAACCCAATACTTTTTTCACTCTTAACTAAAGAGCATCTATGTAACACATGATGTGGTTTGTTACAGTTTCATAAGCAGTGTTCAACTAGATATGGTCCGTATGAGTAGGAAACACAGTTCTTTTTTTCTGGTCATGCTCATGTTTCTTGCTGTATTGCAGACGCTTGAAATAAGAGCATTCTTCTTGCGTAAAAACAGAGTATTTTTCATGGATGAGAACACTGGTCTGAATTTTCCTTCAGAAACGGAGTGAAACCAAAGCCTCTGTGTCTTCAAGCAAGAGTTCATTTCCGGTAAACCCAGTGATTTTTCGGCTCAAATGAATTTACACAGTTCACGAACCCAACACGTTTTTCAGTATAAATGAAAGACCATTTTTGTAATAGATGCTGTGGTTTGTTACAGTATCCAAATCAGAGTTCAACAAGATATCGTCCGTATGAGTAGGAAACACAGTTCATTTTTTCTGGACTCCTCATATTTCTTGCTGTATTGCAGATTATGGACAGAAGAGGATGCTTCTTGCGTTATAACAGAGTGTGTTTCCTGGATGAGAACGCTGGTCTGAATTTCCCTTCACAAAGGGAGTTAAACCAAAGCCTATGTGTCTTCCTATAAGCAAGAGTTCATTTCCGGTAAACCCAGTGATTTTTCGGCTCAAATGAATGTACACATTTCACGAACCCAACACTTTTTTCAGTATAAATGAAAGAGCATTTTTGTAAGAGATGCTGTGGTTTGTTACAGTTTCATAAGCAGAGTGTAACTGGATATGGTCCGTATGAGTATAAACACAGTTCTTTTTTTCTGGGAATGCTCATGTTTCTTGCTGTATTGGAGACACTGGAAAGAAGAGCATTCTTCTTGCGTTAAAACAGAGTATGTTTCATGGATGAGAACACTGGTCTGAATTTTCCTTCAGAAACGGAGTGAAACCAAAGCCTCTGTGTCTTCCTTCAAGCAAGAGTTCATTTCCGGTAAACCCAGTGATTTTTCGACTCAAATGTATTTACACAGTTCACGAACCCAACATGATTTTCACTATTAACTAAACAGCATCTATGTAAGATGCAGTGGTTTGTTACAGTTTCATGACAAGAGTTCAGCTAGATATGGTACGTATGATTAGGAAGCAGTTCTTTTTTTCTGGGCATGCTCATGTTTCTTGCTGTATTGGGGACGCTTGAAAGAAGAGCATTCTTCTTGCGTTCAAACATAGTATGTTCCATGGATGAGAACACTGGTTGGAATTTTCCTTCAGAAACGGAGTGGAACCAAAGCCTCTGTGTCTTCCTACAAGCAAGAGTTCATTTGCGTTAAACCCAGTGATTTTTCGGCTCAAATGAATTTACCCAGTTCACGAACCCAACACGTTTTTCACTATAAATGAAAGACCATTTTTGTAAGAGATGCTGTGGTTTGTTACAGTTTCATAAGCAGAGTTTAACTGGATATGGTCCGTATGAGTAGGAAACACAGTTCATTTTTTCTGGACATGCTCATATTTCTTGCTGTATTGCAGATTCTGGACAGAAGAGCATGCTTCTTGCGTTAAAACAGAGTGTGTTTCATGGATGAAAACACTGGTCTGAATTTCCCTTCACAAATGGAGTGAAACCAAAGCCTCTGTGTCTTCCTACAAGCAAGAGTTCATTTCCAGTAAACCCAGTGATTTTTCGGCTCAAATGAATTTACACAGTTCACAAACCCAACACGATTTTCACTATTAACTAAACAGCATCTATGTAAGAGATGCTGTGGTTTGTTACAGTTTAATGAGCAGAGTTCAACTAGATATGGTCCATATGAGTAGGAAACACAGTTCTTTTTTTCTGGGCATGCTCATGTTTCTGGCTGTATTAGAGATGCTGGAAATAAGAGCATACTTCTTGCGTTAAAACAGAGTGTGTTTCATGGATGAGAACTCTGGTCTGAATTTCCCTTCACAAACGGAGTAAAACCAAAGCCTCTGTGCCTTCCTACAAGCAAGAGTTCATTTCCGGTAAACCCAATGATTTTTCGGCTCAAATGAATTTACACAGTTCATGAACCCAATACTTTTTTCACTATTAACTAAAGAGCATCTATGTAAGAGATCTGTGGTTTGTTACAGTTTAATGAGCAGAGTTCAACTAGATATGGTCCGTATGAGTAGGAAACACAGTTCTTTTTTTCTGGGCATGCTCATGTTTCTTGCTGTATTGCAGACGCTTGAAAGAAGAGCATTCTTCTTGCGTTAAAACAGAGTATATTTCATGGATGAGAACACTGGTCTGAATTTTCCTTCAGAAACGGAGTGAAACCAAAGCCTCTGTGTCTTCCTTCAAGCAAGAGTTCATTTCCGGTAAACCCAGTGATTTTTCGGCTCAAATGAATATACACAGTTCACGAACCCAACATGTTTTTCATTATTAACTAAATAGCATCTATGTAAGAGATGCTGTGTTTTGTTACAGTTTCATGACAAGAGTTCAACTAGATATGGTACGTATGATTAGGAAGCAGTTCTTTTTTTCTGGGCATGCTCATGTTTCTTGCTGTATTGCAGACGCTTGAAATAAGAGCATTCTTCTTGCGTTAAAACAGAGTATTTTTCATGGATGAGAACACTGGTCTGAATTTTCCGTAAGAAACGGAGTGAAACCAAAGCCTCTGTGTCTTCAAGCACGAGTTCATTTCCGGTAAACCCAGTGATTTTTCGGCTCAAATGAATTTACACAGTTCACGAACCCAACACGTTTTTCACTATAAATGAAAGACCATTTTTGTAATAGATGCTGTGGTGTGTTACAGTATCCAAATCAGAGTTCAACAAGATATCGTCCGTATGAGTAGGAAACACAGTTCATTTTTTCTGGACTCCTCATATTTCCTGCTGTATTGCAGATTATGGACAGAAGAGGATGCTTCTTGCGTTATAACAGAGTCTGTTTCCTGGATGAGAACGCTGGTCTGAATTTCCATTCACAAAGGGAGTTAAACCAAAGCCTATGTCCTACAAGCAAGAGTTCATTTCCGGTAAACCCAGTGATTTTTCGGCTCAAATGAATTTTCACAGTTCACAAATCCAACAGGTTTTTCACTATTAACTAAAGAGCATCTATGTAAGAGATGCTGTAGTTTGTTACAGTTTCAAAATCAGAGGTCAACAAGATATGGTCCATATGAGTAGGAAACACAGTTCATTTTATCTGGACATGCTCATATTTCATGCTGTATTGCAGATTCTGGACAGAAGAGGATGCTTCTTGTGTTAAAACAGAGGGTGTTTCAATGATGAGAACACTGGTCTGAATTTTCCTTCAGAAACGGAGTGAAACCAAAGCCTCTGTGTCTTCCTTCAAGCAAGAGTTCATTTCCGGTAAACCCAGTGATTTTTCGACTCAAATGTATTTACACAGTTCACGAACCCAACATGATTTTCACTATTAACTAAACAGCATCTATGTAAGATGCAGTGGTTTGTTACAGTTTCATGACAAGAGTTCAACTAGATATGGTACGTATGATTAGGAAGCAGTTCTTTTTTTCTGGGCATGCTCATGTTTCTTGCTGTATTGGGGACGCTAGAAAGAAGAGCATTCCTCTTGCGTTCAAACAGAGTATTTTTCATGGATGAGAACACTGGTCTGAATTTTCCTTCAGATACGGAGTGAAACCAAAGCCTCTGTGTCTTCCTTCAAGCACGAGTTCATTTCCGGTAAACCCAGTGATTTTTCGGCTCAAATGAATTTACCCAGTTCACAAACCCAACACGTTTTTCACTATAAATGAAAGACCATTTTTGTAAGAGATGCTGTGGTTTGTTACAGTTTCATAAGCAGAGTTTAACTGGATATGGTCCGTATGAGTAGGAAACACAGTTCATTTTTTCTGGACATGCTCATATTTCTTGCTGTATTGCAGATTCTGGACAGAAGAGCATGCTTCTTGCGTTAAAACAGAGTGTGTTTCATGGATGAAAACACTGGTCTGAATTTCCCTTCACAAATGGAGTGAAACCAAAGCCTCTGTGTCTTCCTACAAGCAAGAGTTCATTTCCAGTAAACCCAGTGATTTTTCGGCTCAAATGAATTTACACAGTTCACAAACCCAACACGATTTTCACTATTAACTAAACAGCATCTATGTAAGAGATGCTGTGGTTTGTTACAGTTTAATGAGCAGAGTTCAACTAGATATGGTCCATATGAGTAGGAAACACAGTTCTTTTTTTCTGGGCATGCTCATGTTTCTGGCTGTATTAGAGATGCTGGAAATAAGAGCATGCTTCTTGCGTTAAAACAGAGTGTGTTTCATGGATGAGAACTCTGGTCTGAATTTCCCTTCACAAACGGAGTAAAACCAAAGCCTCCGTGCCTTCCTACAAGCAAGAGTTCATTTCCGGTAAACCCAGTGATTTTTCGGCTCAAATGAATTTACACAGTTCATGAACCCAATACTTTTTTCACTATTAACTAAAGAGCATCTATGTAAGAGATCTGTGGTTTGTTACAGTTTAATGAGCAGAGTTCAACTAGATATGGTCCGTATGAGTAGGAAACACAGTTCATTTTTTCTGGACATGCTCATGTTTCTTGCTGTATTGCAGACGCTTGAAAGAAGAGCATTCTTCTTGCGTTAAAACAGAGTATATTTCATGGATGAGAACACTGGTCTGAATTTTCCTTCAGAAACGGAGTAAAACCAAAGCCTCTGTGTCTTCCTTCAAGCAAGAGTTCATTTCCGGTAAATCCAGTGATTTTTCGGCTCAAATGAATTTACACAGTTCACGAACCCAACATGTTTTTCATTATTAACTAAATAGCATCTATGTAAGAGATGCTGTGTTTTGTTACAGTTTCATGACAAGAGTTCAACTAGATATGGTACGTATGATTAGGAAGCAGTTCTTTTTTTCTGGGCATGCTCATGTTTCTTGCTGTATTGGGGACGCTTGAAAGAAGAGCATTCTTCTTGCGTTAAAACAGAGTATTTTTCATGGATGAGAACACTGGTCTGAATTTTCCTTCAGATACGGAGTGAAACCAAAGCCTCTGTGTCTTCCTTCAAGCACGAGTTCATTTCCGGTAAACCCAGTGATTTTTCGGCTCAAATGAATTTACACAGTTCACGAACCCATCACGTTTTTCACTATAAATGAAAGACCATTTTTGTAAGAGATGCTGTGGTTTGTTACAGTTTCATAAGCAGAGTTTAACTGGATATGGTCCGTATGAGTAGGAAACACAGTTCATTTTTTCTGGACATGCTCATATTTCTTGCTGTATTGCAGATTCTGGACAGAAGAGGATGCTTCTTGCGTTAAAACAGAGTGTGTTTCATGGATGAAAACACTGGTCTGAATTGCCCTTCACAAACGGAGTGAAACCAAAGCCTTTGTGTCTTCCTACAAGCAAGAGTTCATTTCCAGTAAACCCAGTGATTTTTCGGCTCAAATGAATTTACACAGTTCATGAACCCAATACTTTTTTCACTATTAACTAAAGAGCATCTATGTAACACATGCTGTGGTTTGTTACACTTTCATAAGCATTGTTCAACTAGATATGGTCCGTATGATTAGGAAACACAGTTCATTTTTTCTGGGCATGCTCATTTTTCTTGCTGTATTGGAAACGCTAGAAAGAAGACCATGCTTCTTGCGTTAAAACAGAGTATGTTTCATGGATGAGAACACTGGTCTGAATTTTCTTTAAGAAACGCATTGAAACCAAAGCCTCTGTGTCTTCCTACAAGCAAGAGTTCATTTCCGGAAAACCCAGTGATTTTTCGGCTCAAATGAATATACACAGTTCACGAACCCAACACGTTTTTCACTATAAATGAAAGACCATTTTTGTAAGAGATGCTGTGGTTTGTTATAGTATCCAAATTGGAGTTCAACAAGATATGGTCCGTATGAGTAGGAAACACAGTTCCTTTTTCCTGGACTCCTCATATTTCTTGCTGTATTGCAGATTATGGACAGAAGAGGATGCTTCTTGCGTTATAACAGAGTGTGTTTCCTGGATGAGAACGCTGGTCTGAATTTCCCTTCACAAAGGGAGTTAAACCAAAGCCTCTGTACCTTCCTACAATCAAGAGTTCATTTCCGGTAAACCCAGTGATTTTTCGGCTCAAATAAATTTACACAGTTCATGAACCCAATACTTTTTTCACTCTTAACTAAAGAGCATCTATGTAACACATGATGTGGTTTGTTACAGTTTCATAAGCAGTGTTCAACTAGATATGGTCCGTATGAGTAGGAAACACAGTTCTTTTTTTCTGGTCATGCTCATGTTTCTTGCTGTATTGCAGACGCTTGAAATAAGAGCATTCTTCTTGCGTAAAAACAGAGTATTTTTCATGGATGAGAACACTGGTCTGAATTTTCCTTCAGAAACGGAGTGAAACCAAAGCCTCTGTGTCTTCAAGCAAGAGTTCATTTCCGGTAAACCCAGTGATTTTTCGGCTCAAATGAATTTACACAGTTCACGAACCCAACACGTTTTTCAGTATAAATGAAAGACCATTTTTGTAATAGATGCTGTGGTTTGTTACAGTATCCAAATCAGAGTTCAACAAGATATCGTCCGTATGAGTAGGAAACACAGTTCATTTTTTCTGGACTCCTCATATTTCTTGCTGTATTGCAGATTATGGACAGAAGAGGATGCTTCTTGCGTTATAACAGAGTGTGTTTCCTGGATGAGAACGCTGGTCTGAATTTCCCTTCACAAAGGGAGTTAAACCAAAGCCTATGTGTCTTCCTATAAGCAAGAGTTCATTTCCGGTAAACCCAGTGATTTTTCGGCTCAAATGAATGTACACATTTCACGAACCCAACACTTTTTTCAGTATAAATGAAAGAGCATTTTTGTAAGAGATGCTGTGGTTTGTTACAGTTTCATAAGCAGAGTGTAACTGGATATGGTCCGTATGAGTATAAACACAGTTCTTTTTTTCTGGGAATGCTCATGTTTCTTGCTGTATTGGAGACACTGGAAAGAAGAGCATTCTTCTTGCGTTAAAACAGAGTATGTTTCATGGATGAGAACACTGGTCTGAATTTTCCTTCAGAAACGGAGTGAAACCAAAGCCTCTGTGTCTTCCTTCAAGCAAGAGTTCATTTCCGGTAAACCCAGTGATTTTTCGACTCAAATGTATTTACACAGTTCACGAACCCAACATGATTTTCACTATTAACTAAACAGCATCTATGTAAGATGCAGTGGTTTGTTACAGTTTCATGACAAGAGTTCAGCTAGATATGGTACGTATGATTAGGAAGCAGTTCTTTTTTTCTGGGCATGCTCATGTTTCTTGCTGTATTGGGGACGCTTGAAAGAAGAGCATTCTTCTTGCGTTCAAACATAGTATGTTCCATGGATGAGAACACTGGTTGGAATTTTCCTTCAGAAACGGAGTGGAACCAAAGCCTCTGTGTCTTCCTACAAGCAAGAGTTCATTTGCGTTAAACCCAGTGATTTTTCGGCTCAAATGAATTTACCCAGTTCACGAACCCAACACGTTTTTCACTATAAATGAAAGACCATTTTTGTAAGAGATGCTGTGGTTTGTTACAGTTTCATAAGCAGAGTTTAACTGGATATGGTCCGTATGAGTAGGAAACACAGTTCATTTTTTCTGGACATGCTCATATTTCTTGCTGTATTGCAGATTCTGGACAGAAGAGCATGCTTCTTGCGTTAAAACAGAGTGTGTTTCATGGATGAAAACACTGGTCTGAATTTCCCTTCACAAATGGAGTGAAACCAAAGCCTCTGTGTCTTCCTACAAGCAAGAGTTCATTTCCAGTAAACCCAGTGATTTTTCGGCTCAAATGAATTTACACAGTTCACAAACCCAACACGATTTTCACTATTAACTAAACAGCATCTATGTAAGAGATGCTGTGGTTTGTTACAGTTTAATGAGCAGAGTTCAACTAGATATGGTCCATATGAGTAGGAAACACAGTTCTTTTTTTCTGGGCATGCTCATGTTTCTGGCTGTATTAGAGATGCTGGAAATAAGAGCATACTTCTTGCGTTAAAACAGAGTGTGTTTCATGGATGAGAACTCTGGTCTGAATTTCCCTTCACAAACGGAGTAAAACCAAAGCCTCTGTGCCTTCCTACAAGCAAGAGTTCATTTCCGGTAAACCCAATGATTTTTCGGCTCAAATGAATTTACACAGTTCATGAACCCAATACTTTTTTCACTATTAACTAAAGAGCATCTATGTAAGAGATCTGTGGTTTGTTACAGTTTAATGAGCAGAGTTCAACTAGATATGGTCCGTATGAGTAGGAAACACAGTTCTTTTTTTCTGGGCATGCTCATGTTTCTTGCTGTATTGCAGACACTTGAAAGAAGAGCATTCTTCTTGCGTTAAAACAGAGTATATTTCATGGATGAGAACACTGGTCTGAATTTTCCTTCAGAAACGGAGTGAAACCAAAGCCTCTGTGTCTTCCTTCAAGCAAGAGTTCATTTCCGGTAAACCCAGTGATTTTTCGGCTCAAATGAATATACACAGTTCACGAACCCAACATGTTTTTCATTATTAACTAAATAGCATCTATGTAAGAGATGCTGTGTTTTGTTACAGTTTCATGACAAGAGTTCAACTAGATATGGTACGTATGATTAGGAAGCAGTTCTTTTTTTCTGGGCATGCTCATGTTTCTTGCTGTATTGGGGACGCTTGAAAGAAGAGCATTCTTCTTGCGTTAAAACAGAGTATTTTTCATGGATGAGAACACTGGCTGAATTTTCCTTCAGATACGGAGTGAAACCAAAGCCTCTGTGTCTTCCTTCAAGCACGAGTTCATTTCCGGTAAACCCAGTGATTTTTCGGCTCAAATGAATTTACACAGTTCACGAACCCATCACGTTTTTCACTATAAATGAAAGACCATTTTTGTAAGAGATGCTGTGGTTTGTTACAGTTTCATAAGCAGAGTTTAACTGGATATGGTCCGTATGAGTAGGAAACACAGTTCATTTTTTCTGGACATGCTCATATTTCTTGCTGTATTGCAGATTCTGGACAGAAGAGGATGCTTCTTGCGTTAAAACAGAGTGTGTTTCATGGATGAAAACACTGGTCTGAATTTCCCTTCACAAACGGAGTGAAACCAAAGCCTTTGTGTCTTCCTACAAGCAAGAGTTCATTTCCAGTAAACCCAGTGATTTTTCGGCTGAAATGAATTTACACAGTTCATGAACCAAATACTTTTTTCACTATTAACTAAAGAGCATCTATGTAACACATGCTGTGGTTTGTTACACTTTCATAAGCATTGTTCAACTAGATATGGTCCGTATGATTAGGAAACACAGTTCATTTTTTCTGGGCATGCTCATTTTTCTTGCGGTATTGGAAACGCTAGAAAGAAGACCATGCTTCTTGCGTTAAAACAGAGTATGTTTCATGGATGAGAACACTGGTCTGAATTTTCCTTCAGAAACGGAGTGAAACCAAAGCCTCTGTGTCTTCCTTCAAGCAAGAGTTCATTTCCGGTAAACCCAGTGATTTTTCGACTCAAATGTATTTACACAGTTCACGAACCCAACATGATTTTCACTATTAACTAAACAGCATCTATGTAAGATGCAGTGGTTTGTTACAGTTTCATGACAAGAGTTCAGCTAGATATGGTACGTATGATTAGGAAGCAGTTCTTTTTTTCTGGGCATGCTCATGTTTCTTGCTGTATTGGGGACGCTTGAAAGAAGAGCATTCTTCTTGCGTTCAAACATAGTATGTTCCATGGATGAGAACACTGGTTGGAATTTTCCTTCAGAAACGGAGTGGAACCAAAGCCTCTGTGTCTTCCTACAAGCAAGAGTTCATTTGCGTTAAACCCAGTGATTTTTCGGCTCAAATGAATTTACCCAGTTCATGAACCCAACACGTTTTTCACTATAAATGAAAGACCATTTTTGTAAGAGATGCTGTGGTTTGTTACAGTTTCATAAGCAGAGTTTAACTGGATATGGTCCGTATGAGTAGGAAACACAGTTCATTTTTTCTGGACATGCTCATATTTCTTGCTGTATTGCAGATTCTGGACAGAAGAGCATGCTTCTTGCGTTAAAACAGAGTGTGTTTCATGGATGAAAACACTGGTCTGAATTTCCCTTCACAAATGGAGTGAAACCAAAGCCTCTGTGTCTTCCTACAAGCAAGAGTTCATTTCCTGTAAACCCAGTGATTTTTCGGCTCAAATGAATTTACACAGTTCACAAACTCAACACGATTTTCACTATTAACTAAACAGCATCTATGTAAGAGATGCTGTGGTTTGTTACAGTTTAATGAGCAGAGTTCAACTAGATATGGTCCATATGAGTAGGAAACACAGTTCTTTTTTTCTGGGCATGCTCATGTTTCTGGCTGTATTAGAGATGCTGGAAATAAGAGCATACTTCTTGCGTTAAAACAGAGTGTGTTTCATGGATGAGAACTCTGGTCTGAATTTCCCTTCACAAACGGAGTAAAACCAAAGCCTCTGTGCCTTCCTACAAGCAAGAGTTCATTTCCGGTAAACCCAATGATTTTTCGGCTCAAATGAATTTACACAGTTCATGAACCCAATACTTTTTTCACTATTAACTAAAGAGCATCTATGTAAGAGATCTGTGGTTTGTTACACTTTAATGAGCAGAGTTCAACTACATATGGTCCGTATGAGTAGGAAACACAGTTCATTTTTTCTGGACATGCTCATATTTCTTGCTGTATTGCAGATTCTGGACAGAAGAGCATGCTTCTTGCGTTAAAACAGAGTGTGTTTCATGGATGAAAACACTGGTCTGAATTTCCCTTCACAAACGGAGTGAAACCAAAGCCTCTGTGTCTTCCTACAAGCAAGAGTTCATTTCCAGTAAACCCAGTGATTTTTCGGCTCAAATGAATTTACACAGTTCACAAACCCAACACGATTTTCACTATTAACTAAACAGCATCTATGTAAGAGATGCTGTGGTTTGTTACAGTTTAATGAGCAGAGTTCAACTAGATATGGTCCGTATGAGTAGGAAACACAGTTCATTTTTTCTGGACATGCTCATGTTTCTTGCTGTATTGCAGACGCTTGAAAGAAGAGCATTCTTCTTGCGTTAAAACAGAGTATATTTCATGGATGAGAACACTGGTCTGAATTTTCCTTCAGAAACGGAGTAAAACCAAAGCCTCTGTGTCTTCCTTCAAGCAAGAGTTCATTTCCGGTAAACCAAGTGATTTTTCGGCTCAAATGAATTTACACAGTTCACGAACCCAACATGTTTTTCATTATTAACTAAATAGCATCTATGTAAGAGATGCTGTGTTTTGTTACAGTTTCATGACAAGAGTTCAACTAGATATGGTACGTATGATTAGGAAGCAGTTCTTTTTTTCTGGGCATGCTCATGTTTCTTGCTGTATTGGGGACGCTTGAAAGAAGAGCATTCTTCTTGCGTTAAAACAGAGTATTTTTCATGGATGAGAACACTGGTCTGAATTTTCCTTCAGATACGGAGTGAAACCAAAGCCTCTGTGTCTTCCTTCAAGCACGAGTTCATTTCCGGTAAACCCAGTGATTTTTCGGCTCAAATGAATTTACACAGTTCACGAACCCATCACGTTTTTCACTATAAATGAAAGACCATTTTTGTAAGAGATGCTGTGGTTTGTTACAGTTTCATAAGCAGAGTTTAACTGGATATGGTCCGTATGAGTAGGAAACACAGTTCATATTTTCTGGACATGCTCATATTTCTTGCTGTATTGCAGATTCTGGACAGAAGAGGATGCTTCTTGCGTTAAAACAGAGTGTGTTTCATGGATGAAAACACTGGTCTGAATTGCCCTTCACAAACGGAGTGAAACCAAAGCCTTTGTGTCTTCCTACAAGCAAGAGTTCATTTCCAGTAAACCCAGTGATTTTTCGGCTCAAATGAATTTACACAGTTCATGAACCCAATACTTTTTTCACTATTAACTAAAGAGCATCTATTTAACACATGCTGTGGTTTGTTACACTTTCATAAGCATTGTTCAACTAGATATGGTCCGTATGATTAGGAAACACAGTTCATTTTTTCTGGGCATGCTCATTTTTCTTGCTGTATTGGAAACGCTAGAAAGAAGACCATGCTTCTTGCGTTAAAACAGAGTATGTTTCATGGATGAGAACACTGGTCTGAATTTTCTTTAAGAAACGCATTGAAACCAAAGCCTCTGTGTCTTCCTACAAGCAAGAGTTCATTTCCGGAAAACCCAGTGATTTTTCGGCTCAAATGAATATACACAGTTCACGAACCCAACACGTTTTTCACTATAAATGAAAGACCATTTTTGTAAGAGATGCTGTGGTTTGTTATAGTATCCAAATTGGAGTTCAACAAGATATGGTCCGTATGAGTAGGAAACACAGTTCCTTTTTCCTGGACTCCTCATATTTCTTGCTGTATTGCAGATTATGGACAGAAGAGGATGCTTCTTGCGTTATAACAGAGTGTGTTTCCTGGATGAGAACGCTGGTCTGAATTTCCCTTCACAAAGGGAGTTAAACCAAAGCCTCTGTACCTTCCTACAATCAAGAGTTCATTTCCGGTAAACCCAGTGATTTTTCGGCTCAAATAAATTTACACAGTTCATGAACCCAATACTTTTTTCACTCTTAACTAAAGAGCATCTATGTAACACATGCTGTGGTTTGTTACAGTTTCATAAGCAGTGTTCAACTAGATATGGTCCGTATGAGTAGGAAACACAGTTCTTTTTTTCTGGTCATGCTCATGTTTCTTGCTGTATTGCAGACGCTTGAAATAAGAGCATTCTTCTTGCGTAAAAACAGAGTATTTTTCATGGATGAGAACACTGGTCTGAATTTTCCTTCAGAAACGGAGTGAAACCAAAGCCTCTGTGTCTTCAAGCAAGAGTTCATTTCCGGTAAACCCAGTGATTTTTCGGCTCAAATGAATTTACACAGTTCACGAACCCAACACGTTTTTCACTATAAATGAAAGACCATTTTTGTAATAGATGCTGTGGTTTGTTACAGTATCCAAATCAGAGTTCAACAAGATATCGTCCGTATGAGTAGGAAACACAGTTCATTTTTTCTGGACTCCTCATATTTCTTGCTGTATTGCAGATTATGGACAGAAGAGGATGCTTCTTGCGTTATAACAGAGTGTGTTTCCTGGATGAGAACGCTGGTCTGAATTTCCCTTCACAAAGGGAGTTAAACCAAAGCCTATGTGTCTTCCTATAAGCAAGAGTTCATTTCCGGTAAACCCAGTGATTTTTCGGCTCAAATGAATGTACACATTTCACGAACCCAACACTTTTTTCAGTATAAATGAAAGAGCATTTTTGTAAGAGATGCTGTGGTTTGTTACAGTTTCATAAGCAGAGTGTAACTGGATATGGTCCGTATGAGTATAAACACAGTTCTTTTTTTCTGGGAATGCTCATGTTTCTTGCTGTATTGGAGACACTGGAAAGAAGAGCATTCTTCTTGCGTTAAAACAGAGTATGTTTCATGGATGAGAACACTGGTCTGAATTTTCCTTCAGAAACGGAGTGAAACCAAAGCCTCTGTGTCTTCCTTCAAGCAAGAGTTCATTTCCGGTAAACCCAGTGATTTTTCGACTCAAATGTATTTACACAGTTCACGAACCCAACATGATTTTCACTATTAACTAAACAGCATCTATGTAAGATGCAGTGGTTTGTTACAGTTTCATGACAAGAGTTCAGCTAGATATGGTACGTATGATTAGGAAGCAGTTCTTTTTTTCTGGGCATGCTCATGTTTCTTGCTGTAATGGGGACGCTTGAAAGAAGAGCATTCTTCTTGCGTTCAAACATAGTATGTTCCATGGATGAGAACACTGGTTGGAATTTTCCTTCAGAAACGGAGTGGAACCAAAGCCTCTGTGTCTTCCTACAAGCAAGAGTTCATTTGCGTTAAACCCAGTGATTTTTCGGCTCAAATGAATTTACCCAGTTCACGAACACAACACGTTTTTCACTATAAATGAAAGACCATTTTTGTAAGAGATGCTGTGGTTTGTTACAGTTTCATAAGCAGAGTTTAACTGGATATGGTCCGTATGAGTAGGAAACACAGTTCATTTTTTCTGGACATGCTCATATTTCTTGCTGTATTGCAGATTCTGGACAGAAGAGCATGCTTCTTGCGTTAAAACAGAGTGTGTTTCATGGATGAAAACACTGGTCTGAATTTCCCTTCACAAATGGAGTGAAACCAAAGCCTCTGTGTCTTCCTACAAGCAAGAGTTCATTTCCAGTAAACCCAGTGATTTTTCGGCTCAAATGAATTTACACAGTTCACAAACCCAACACGATTTTCACTATTAACTAAACAGCATCTATGTAAGAGATGCTGTGGTTTGTTACAGTTTAATGAGCAGAGTTCAACTAGATATGGTCCATATGAGTAGGAAACACAGTTCTTTTTTTCTGGGCATGCTCATGTTTCTGGCTGTATTAGAGATGCTGGAAATAAGAGCATACTTCTTGCGTTAAAACAGAGTGTTTTTCATGGATGAGAACTCTGGTCTGAATTTCCCTTCACAAACGGAGTAAAACGAAAGCCTCTGTGCCTTCCTACAAGCAAGAGTTCATTTCCGGTAAACCCAATGATTTTTCGGCTCAAATGAATTTACACAGTTCATGAACTCAATACTTTTTTCACTATTAACTAAAGAGCATCTACGTAAGAGATCTGTGGTTTGTTACAGTTTAATGAGCAGAGTTCAACTTGATATGGTCCGTATGAGTAGGAAACACAGTTCTTTTTTTCTGGGCATGCTCATGTTTCTTGCTGTATTGCAGACGCTTGAAAGAAGAGCATTCTTCTTGCGTTAAAACAGAGTATATTTCATGGATGAGAACACTGGTCTGAATTTTCCTTCAGAAACGGAGTGAAACCAAAGCCTCTGTGTCTTCCTTCAAGCAAGAGTTCATTTCCGGTAAACCCAGTGATTTTTCGGCTCAAATGAATATACACAGTTCACGAACCCAACATGTTTTTCATTATTAACTAAATAGCATCTATGTAAGAGATGCTGTGTTTTGTTACAGTTTCATGACAAGAGTTCAACTAGATATGGTACGTATGATTAGGAAGCAGTTCTTTTTTTCTGGGCATGCTCATGTTTCTTGCTGTATTGGGGACGCTTGAAAGAAGAGCATTCTTCTTGCGTTAAAACAGAGTATTTTTCATGGATGAGAACACTGGTCTGAATTTTCCTTCAGATACGGAGTGAAACCAAAGCCTCTGTGTCTTCCTTCAAGCACGAGTTCATTTCCGGTAAACCCAGTGATTTTTCGGCTCAAATGAATTTACACAGTTCACGAACCCATCACGTTTTTCACTATAAATGAAAGACCATTTTTGTAAGAGATGCTGTGGTTTGTTACAGTTTCATAAGCAGAGTTTAACTGGATATGGTCCGTATGAGTAGGAAACACAGTTCATATTTTCTGGACATGCTCATATTTCTTGCTGTATTGCAGATTCTGGACAGAAGAGGATGCTTCTTGCGTTAAAACAGAGTGTGTTTCATGGATGAAAACACTGGTCTGAATTGCCCTTCACAAACGGAGTGAAACCAAAGCCTTTGTGTCTTCCTACAAGCAAGAGTTCATTTCCAGTAAACCCAGTGATTTTTCGGCTCAAATGAATTTACACAGTTCATGAACCCAATACTTTTTTCACTATTAACTAAAGAGCATCTATTTAACACATGCTGTGGTTTGTTACACTTTCATAAGCATTGTTCAACTAGATATGGTCCGTATGATTAGGAAACACAGTTCATTTTTTCTGGGCATGCTCATTTTTCTTGCTGTATTGGAAACGCTAGAAAGAAGACCATGCTTCTTGCGTTAAAACAGAGTATGTTTCATGGATGAGAACACTGGTCTGAATTTTCTTTAAGAAACGCATTGAAACCAAAGCCTCTGTGTCTTCCTACAAGCAAGAGTTCATTTCCGGAAAACCCAGTGATTTTTCGGCTCAAATGAATATACACAGTTCACGAACCCAACACGTTTTTCACTATAAATGAAAGATCATTTTTGTAAGAGATGCTGTGGTTTGTTATAGTATCCAAATTGGAGTTCAACAAGATATGGTCCGTATGAGTAGGAAACACAGTTCCTTTTTCCTGGACTCCTCATATTTCTTGCTGTATTGCAGATTATGGACAGAAGAGGATGCTTCTTGCGTTATAACAGAGTGTGTTTCCTGGATGAGAACGCTGGTCTGAATTTCCCTTCACAAAGGGAGTTAAACCAAAGCCTCTGTACCTTCCTACAATCAAGAGTTCATTTCCGGTAAACCCAGTGATTTTTCGGCTCAAATAAATTTACACAGTTCATGAACCCAATACTTTTTTCACTCTTAACTAAAGAGCATCTATGTAACACATGCTGTGGTTTGTTACAGTTTCATAAGCAGTGTTCAACTAGATATGGTCCGTATGAGTAGGAAACACAGTTCTTTTTTTCTGGTCATGCTCATGTTTCTTGCTGTATTGCAGACGCTTGAAATAAGAGCATTCTTCTTGCGTAAAAACAGAGTATTTTTCATGGATGAGAACACTGGTCTGAATTTTCCTTCAGAAACGGAGTGAAACCAAAGCCTCTGTGTCTTCAAGCAAGAGTTCATTTCCGGTAAACCCAGTGATTTTTCGGCTCAAATGAATTTACACAGTTCACGAACCCAACACGTTTTTCACTATAAATGAAAGACCATTTTTGTAATAGATGCTGTGGTTTGTTACAGTATCCAAATCAGAGTTCAACAAGATATCGTCCGTATGAGTAGGAAACACAGTTCATTTTTTCTGGACTCCTCATATTTCTTGCTGTATTGCAGATTATGGACAGAAGAGGATGCTTCTTGCGTTATAACAGAGTGTGTTTCCTGGATGAGAACGCTGGTCTGAATTTCCCTTCACAAAGGGAGTTAAACCAAAGCCTATGTGTCTTCCTATAAGCAAGAGTTCATTTCCGGTAAACCCAGTGATTTTTCGGCTCAAATGAATGTACACATTTCACGAACCCAACACTTTTTTCAGTATAAATGAAAGAGCATTTTTGTAAGAGATGCTGTGGTTTGTTACAGTTTCATAAGCAGAGTGTAACTGGATATGGTCCGTATGAGTATAAACACAGTTCTTTTTTTCTGGGAATGCTCATGTTTCTTGCTGTATTGGAGACACTGGAAAGAAGAGCATTCTTCTTGCGTTAAAACAGAGTATGTTTCATGGATGAGAACACTGGTCTGAATTTTCCTTCAGAAACGGAGTGAAACCAAAGCCTCTGTGTCTTCCTTCAAGCAAGAGTTCATTTCCGGTAAACCCAGTGATTTTTCGACTCAAATGTATTTACACAGTTCACGAACCCAACATGATTTTCACTATTAACTAAACAGCATCTATGTAAGATGCAGTGGTTTGTTACAGTTTCATGACAAGAGTTCAGCTAGATATGGTACGTATGATTAGGAAGCAGTTCTTTTTTTCTGGGCATGCTCATGTTTCTTGCTGTAATGGGGACGCTTGAAAGAAGAGCATTCTTCTTGCGTTCAAACATAGTATGTTCCATGGAGGAGAACACTTGTTGGAATTTTCCTTCAGAAACGGAGTGGAACCAAAGCCTCTGTGTCTTCCTACAAGCAAGAGTTCATTTGCGTTAAACCCAGTGATTTTTCGGCTCAAATGAATTTACCCAGTTCACGAACACAACACGTTTTTCACTATAAATGAAAGACCATTTTTGTAAGAGATGCTGTGGTTTGTTACAGTTTCATAAGCAGAGTTTAACTGGATATGGTCCGTATGAGTAGGAAACACAGTTCATTTTTTCTGGACATGCTCATATTTCTTGCTGTATTGCAGATTCTGGACAGAAGAGCATGCTTCTTGCGTTAAAACAGAGTGTGTTTCATGGATGAAAACACTGGTCTGAATTTCCCTTCACAAATGGAGTGAAACCAAAGCCTCTGTGTCTTCCTACAAGCAAGAGTTCATTTCCAGTAAACCCAGTGATTTTTCGGCTCAAATGAATTTACACAGTTCACAAACCCAACACGATTTTCACTATTAACTAAACAGCATCTATGTAAGAGATGCTGTGGTTTGTTACAGTTTAATGAGCAGAGTTCAACTAGATATGGTCCATATGAGTAGGAAACACAGTTCTTTTTTTCTGGGCATGCTCATGTTTCTGGCTGTATTAGAGATGCTGGAAATAAGAGCATACTTCTTGCGTTAAAACAGAGTGTTTTTCATGGATGAGAACTCTGGTCTGAATTTCCCTTCACAAACGGAGTAAAACGAAAGCCTCTGTGCCTTCCTACAAGCAAGAGTTCATTTCCGGTAAACCCAATGATTTTTCGGCTCAAATGAATTTACACAGTTCATGAACTCAATACTTTTTTCACTATTAACTAAAGAGCATCTATGTAAGAGATCTGTGGTTTGTTACAGTTTAATGAGCAGAGTTCAACTTGATATGGTCCGTATGAGTAGGAAACACAGTTCTTTTTTTCTGGGCATGCTCATGTTTCTTGCTGTATTGCAGACGCTTGAAAGAAGAGCATTCTTCTTGCGTTAAAACAGAGTATATTTCATGGATGAGAACACTGGTCTGAATTTTCCTTCAGAAACGGAGTGAAACCAAAGCCTCTGTGTCTTCCTTCAAGCAAGAGTTCATTTCCGGTAAACCCAGTGATTTTTCGGCTCAAATGAATATACACAGTTCACGAACCCAACATGTTTTTCATTATTAACTAAATAGCATCTATGTAAGAGATGCTGTGTTTTGTTACAGTTTCATGACAAGAGTTCAACTAGATATGGTACGTATGATTAGGAAGCAGTTCTTTTTTTCTGGGCATGCTCATGTTTCTTGCTGTATTGGGGACGCTTGAAAGAAGAGCATTCTTCTTGCGTTAAAACAGAGTATTTTTCATGGATGAGAACACTGGCTGAATTTTCCTTCAGATACGGAGTGAAACCAAAGCCTCTGTGTCTTCCTTCAAGCACGAGTTCATTTCCGGTAAACCCAGTGATTTTTCGGCTCAAATGAATTTACACAGTTCACGAACCCAACACGTTTTTCACTATAAATGAAAGACCATTTTTGTAAGAGATGCTGTGGTTTGTTACAGTTTCATAAGCAGAGTTTAACTGGATATGGTCCGTATGAGTAGGAAACACAGTTCATTTTTTCTGGACATGCTCATATTTCTTGCTGTATTGCAGATTCTGGACAGAAGAGGATGCTTCTTGCGTTAAAACAGAGTGTGTTTCATGGATGAAAACACTGGTCTGAATTTCCCTTCACAAACAGAATGAAACCAAAGCCTTTGTGTCTTCCTACAAGCAAGAGTTCATTTCCAGTAAACCCAGTGATTTTTCGGCTCAAATGAATTTACACAGTTCATGAACCCAATACTTTTTTCACTATTAACTAAAGAGCATCTATGTAACACATGCTGTGGTTTGTTACACTTTCATAAGCATTGTTCAACTAGATATGGTCCGTATGATTAGGAAACACAGTTCATTTTTTCTGGGCATGCTCATTTTTCTTGCGGTATTGGAAACGCTAGAAAGAAGACCATGCTTCTTGCGTTAAAACAGAGTATGTTTCATGGATGAGAACACTGGTCTGAATTTTCTTTAAGAAACGCAGTGAAACCAAAGCCTCTGTGTCTTCCTACAAGCAAGAGTTCATTTCCGGAAAACCCAGTGATTTTTCGGCTCAAATGAATATACACAGTTCACGAACCCAACACGTTTTTCACTATAAATGAAAGACCATTTTTGTAAGAGATGCTGTGTTTTGTTATAGTATCCAAATTGGAGTTCAACAAGATATGGTCCGTATGAGTAGGAAACACAGTTCCTTTTTCCTGGACTCCTCATATTTCTTGCTGTATTGCAGATTATGGACAGAAGAGGATGCTTCTTGCGTTATAACAGAGTGTGTTTCCTGGATGAGAACGCTGGTCTGAATTTCCCTTCACAAAGGGAGTTAAACCAAAGCCTATGTGTCTTCCTATAAGCAAGAGTTCATTTCCGGTAAACCCAGTGATTTTTCGGCTCAAATGAATTTACACATTTCACGAACCCAACACTTTTTTCAGTATAAATGAAAGAGCATTTTTGTAAGAGATGCTGTGGTTTGTTACAGTTTCATAAGCAGAGTGTAACTGGATATGGTCCGTATGAGTATAAACACAGTTCTTTTTTTCTGGGAATGCTCATGTTTCTTGCTGTATTGGAGACACTGGAAAGAAGAGCATGCTTCTTGCGTTAAAACAGAGTATGTTTCATTGATGAGAACACCGGTCTGAATTTTCCATCAGAACGGAGTTAAAGCAAAGGTTCTGTGTCTTCCTACAAGCAAGAGTTCATTTCCGGTAAGCCCAGTGATTATTCGGCTCAAATGAATTTTCACAGTTCACAAAACCAACAGGTTTTTCACTATTAACTAAAGAGCATCTATGTAAGAGATGCTGTAGTTTGTTACAGTTTCAAAATCAGAGGTCAACAAGATATGGTCCATATGAGTAGGAAACACAGTTCATTTTATCTGGACATGCTCATATTTCATGCTGTATTGCAGATTCTGGACAGAAGAGGATGCTTCTTGTGTTAAAACAGAGGGTGTTTCATGGATGAGAACACTGGTTTGAAATTCCCTTCAGAAATGGAGTTAAACCAAAGGCTCTTTGTCTTCCTACGAGCAAGAGTTCATTTCCGGTAAACCCAGTGATTTTTCGGCTCAAATGAATTTACACAGTTCACGAACCCAACACGATTTTCACTATTAACTAAACAGCATCTATGTAAGAGATGCAGTGGTTTGTTACTCTTTAATGAACAGAGTTCAACTAGATATGGTCCATATGAGTAGGAAACACAGTTCTTTTTTTCTGGGCATGCTCATGTTTCTGGCTGTACTAGAGATGCTGGAAAGAAGAGCATGCTTCTTGCGTTAAAACAGAGTGTGATTCATGGATGAGAATCTGGTCTGAATTTCCCTTCAGAAATTTAGTAAAACCAAAGCCTCTGTGCCTTCCTAAAATCAAGAGTTCATTTCAGGTAAACCCAGTGATTTTTCAGCTCAAATAAATTTACACAGTTCATGAACCCAATACTATTTTCACTCTTAACTAAAGAGCATCTATGTAACACATGCTGTGGTTTGTTACAGTTTCATAAGCAGTGTTCAACTAGATATGGTCCGTATGAGTAGGAAACACAGTTCTTTTTTTCTGAGCATGCTCATGTTTCTTGCTGTATTGCAGACGCTTGAAAGAAGAGCATTCTTCTTGCATTAAAACAGAGTATTTTTCATGGATGAGAACACTGGTCTGAATTTTCCTTCAGAAAAGGAGTGAAACCAAAGCCTCTGTGTCTTCAAGCACGAGTTCATTTCCAGTAAACCCAGTGATTTTTCGGCTCAAATGAATTTACACAGTTCACGAACCCAACACGTTTTTCACTATAAATGAAAGACCATTTTTGTAATAGATGCTGTGGTTTGTTACAGTATCCAAATCAGACTTCAACAAGATATCGTCCGTATGAGTAGGAAACACAGTTCATTTATTCTTGACTCCTCATATTTCTTGCTGTATTGCAGATTATGGACAGAAGTGGATGCTTCTTGCGTTATAACAGAGTCTGTTTCCTGGATGACAACGCTGGTCTGAATTTCCCTTCACAAAGGGAGTTAAACCAAAGCCTATGTGTCTTCCTATAAGCAAGAGTTCATTTCCGGTAAACCCAGTGATTTTTCGGCTCAAATGAATTTACACATTTCACGAACCCAACACTTTTTTCAGTATAAATGAAAGAGCATTTTTATAAGAGATGCTGTGGTTTGTTACTGTTTCATAAGCAGAGTGTAACTGGATATGGTCCGTATGAGTATAAACACAGTTCTTTTTTTCTGGGAATGCTCATGTTTCTTGCTGTATTGGAGACACTGGAAAGAAGAGCATGCTTCTTGCGTTAAAACAGAGTATGTTTCATTGATGAGAACACCGGTCTGAATTTTCCATCAGAACGGAGTTAAAGCAAAGGTTCTGTGTCTTCCTACAAGCAAGAGTTCATTTCCGGTAAGCCCAGTGATTATTCGGCTGAAATGAATTTTCACAGTTCACAAAACCAACAGGTTTTTCACTATTAACTAAAGAGCATCTATGTAAGAGATGCTGTAGTTTGTTACAGTTTCAAAATCAGAGGTCAACAAGATATGGTCCATATGAGTAGGAAACACAGTTCATTTTATCTGGACATGCTCATATTTCATGCTGTATTGCAGATTCTGGACAGAAGAGGATGCTTCTTGTGTTAAAACAGAGGGTGTTTCATGGATGAGAACACTGGTCTGAAATTCCCTTCAGAAATGGAGTTAAACCAAAGGCTCTTTGTCTTCCTACGAGCAAGAGTTCATTTCCGGTAAACCCAGTGATTTTTCGGCTCAAATGAATTTACACAGTTCACGAACCCAACACGATTTTCACTATTAACTAAACAGCATCTATGTAAGAGATGCAGTGGTTTGTTACTGTTTAATGAGCAGAGTTCAACTAGATATGGTCCATATGAGTAGGAAACACAGTTCTTTTTTTCTGGGCATTCTCATGTTTCTGGCTGTATTAGAGATGCTGGAAAGAAGAGCATGCTTCTTGCGTTAAAACATAGTGTGTTTCATGGATGAGAACTCTGGTCTGAATTTCGATTCACAAACGGAGTAAAACCAAAGCCTCTGTGCCTTCCTACAAGCAAGAGTTCATTTCCGGTAAACCCAGTGATTTTTCGGCTCAAATGAATTTACACAGTTCATGAACCCAATACTTTTTTCACTATTAACTAAAGAGCATCTATGTAACACATGCTGTGGTTTGTTACAGTTTCATAAGCAGTGTTCAACTAGATATTGTCCATATGAGTAGGAAACACAGTTCTTTTTTTCTGGGCCTGCTCATGTTTCTTGCTGTATTGCAGACGCTTGAAAGAAGAGCATTCTTCTTGCGTTAAAACAGAGTATGTTTCATGGATGAGAACACTGGTCTGAATTTTCCTTCAGAAACGGAGTGAAACCAAAGCCTCTGTGTCTTCCTTCAAGCAAGAGTTCATTTCCGGTAAACCCAGTGATTTTTCGACTCAAATGTATTTACACAGTTCACGAACCCAACATGATTTTCACTATTAACTAAACAGCATCTATGTAAGATGCAGTGGTTTGTTACAGTTTCATGACAAGAGTTCAACTAGATATGGTACGTATGATTAGGAAGCAGTTCTTTTTTTCTGGGCATGCTCATGTTTCTTGCTGTATTGGGGACGCTTGAAAGAAGAGCATTCTTCTTGCGTTCAAACATAGTATGTTCCATGGATGAGAACACTGGTTGGAATTTTCCTTCAGAAACGGAGTGAAACAAAAGCCTCTGTGTCTTCCTACAAGCAAGAGTTCATTTGTAGTAAACCCAGTGATTTTTCGGCTCAAATGAATTTACCCAGTTCAAGAACCCAACACGTTTTTCACTATAAATGAAAGACCATTTTTGTAAGAGATGCTGTGGTTTGTTAAAGTTTAATAAGCAGAGTTTAACTGGATATGGTCCGTATGAGTAAGAAACACAGTTCTTTTTTTCTGGGCATGCTCATGTTACTTGCTGTATTGCAGACGCTGGAAAGAAGTGCATGCTTCTTGCGTGAAAACCGAGTATGTTTCATGGATGAGAACACCGGTCTGAATTTTCCTTCACAAACGGACTTAAACCAAATGCTCTGTGTATTCCTACAAGCAAGAGTTCATTTCCGGTAAGCCCAGTGATTTTTCGGCTCAAATGAATTTACAATGTTCATGAACCCAACACTTTTTCACTATTAACTAAAGAGCATCTATGTAACACATGCTGTGGTTTGTTACAGTTTCATAAGTAGTGTTCAACTAGATATGGTCCATATGAGTAGGAAACACAGTTCTTTTTTTCTGGGCATGCTCATGTTTCTTGCTGTATTGCAGACGCTTGAAAGAAGACCATTCTTCTTGCGTTAAAACAGAGTATGTTTCATGGATGAGAACACTGGTCTGAAATTTCCTTCAGAAACGGAGTGAAACCAAAGCCTCTGTGTCTTCCTTCAAGCAAGAGTTCATTTCCGGTAAACCCAGTGATTTTTTGGCTCAAATGAATTTACATATTTCAAGAACCCAACACGTTTTTCACTATAAATGAAAGAGCATTTTTGTAAGAGATGCTGTGGTTTGTTACAGTTTCATAAGCAGAGTTTAACTGGATATGGTCCGTATAATTGGAACACAGTTCTTTTTTTCTGTTCATGCTCATGTTTCTTGCTGTATTGTAGACACTGGAAAGAAGAGCATTTTTCTTGGGTTAAAACAGGGTATGTTTCATGGATGTGAACACCGGTCTGAAATTTCCATCAGAAACGGATTTAAACCAAAGGCTCTGTGTCTTCCTACAAGCAAGAGTTCATTTCCGGTAATCCCAGTGATTTTTCGGCTCAAATGAATTTACACAGTTCACGAACCCAACAAGATTTTCACTATTAACTAAAGAGCATGTATGTAAGACATGCTGTGGTTTGTTACAGTTTCATAAGCAGAGTTCAACTAGATATGGTCTGTATGAGTAGGTAACACAGTTCTTTTTTTCTGGGCATGGTCATGTTTCTTGCTGTATTGCAGATGCTTGAATGAAGAGCATTCTTCTTGCGTTAAAACAGAGTATGTTTCATGGATGAGAATGCTGGTCTGAATTATCCTTCACAAACGGACTTAAACCAAATGCACTGTGTCTTCCTACAAGCAAGAGTTCATTTCCGGTAAGCCCAGTGATTATTCGGCTCAAATGATTTACACAGTTCATGAACCCAACCTGTTTTTCACTATTAACTAAATAGCATCTATGTAAGAGATGCTGTATTTTTTTACAATTTCATAATCAGAGTTCAACCACATATGGTCCGTATGAGTAGGAAACACAGTTCGTTTTTCTGGACAGCTCATATTTCTTGCTGTTTTGCAGATTCTGCACAGAAGAGGATGCTTCTTGCGTTAAAACAGAGGGTGTTTCATGGATGAGAACACTGGTCTGAATTTCCCTTCAGAAATGGAGTTAAACCAAAGGCTCTTTGTCTTCCTACAAGCAAGAGGTCATTTCCCGTAAACCTAGTGATTTTTCGGCTCAAATGTATTTACACAGTTCACGAACCCAACATGATTTTCACTATTAACTAAACAGCATCTATGTAAGAGATGCTGTGTTTTGTTACAGTTTCATGACAAGACTTCAACTAGATATGGTACGTATGAGTAGGAAACAGTTCTTTTTTTCTGGGCATGCTCATGTTTCTTGCTGTATTGGGGACGCTTGAAAGAAGAGCATTCCTCTTGCGTTAAAACAGAGTATGTTTCATGGATGAGAACACTGGTCTGAATTTTCCTTCAGAAACGGAGTGAAACCAAAGCCTCTGTGTCTTCCTACAAGCAAGAGTTCATTTCCGGTAAACCCAGTGATTTTTCAGCTCAAATGAAATTACACAGTTCACGAACCCAACACGTTTTTCACTATAAATGAAAGACCATTTTTGTAAGAGATGCTGTGGTTGTTACAGTTTCATAAGCAGAGTTTAACTGGATATGTTCCGTATGAGTAGGAAACACAGTTCTTTTTTTCTGGGCATGCTCATGTTTCTGGCTGTATTAGAGATGCTGGAAAGAAGAGCATGCTTCTTGCATTAAAACAGAGTGTGTTTCATGGATGAGATCTCTGGTCTGAATTTCCCTTCAAAAACGGAGTGAAACCAAAGCCTCTGTGACTTCCTACAAGCAAGAGTTCATTTCCGGTAAACCCAGTGAGTTTTCGGCTGAAATGAATTTACACAGTTCACGAACAAAACACGATTTTCACTGTTAACTAAACAGCATCTATGTAAGAGATGCTGTGGTTTGTTACAGTTTAATGAGCAGAGTTCAACTAGATATGGTCCATATGTGTAGGAAACACAGTTCTTTTTTTCTGGGCATGCTCATGTTTCTGGCTGTATTAGAGATGCTAGAAAGAAGAGCATGCTTCTTGAATTAAAACAGAGTGTGTTTCATGGATGAGCACTCTGGTCTGAATTTCCCTTCAAAAACGGAGTGAAACCAAAGCCTCTGTGCCTTCCTACAAGCAAGAGTTCATTTCCGGTAAACCCAGTGATTTTTCGGCTCAAATGAATTTACACAGTTCATGAACCCAATACTTTTTTCACTATTAACTAAAGAGCATCTATGTTACCCATGCTGTCGTTTGATACAGTTTCATAAGCAGTGTTCATCTAGATATGGTCCGTATGAGTAGGAAACACAGTTCTTTTTTTCTGGGCATGCTCATGTTTCTTGCTGTATTGCAGACGCTTGAAAGAAGAGCATTCTTCTTGCGTTAAAACAGAGTATGTTTCATGGATGAGAACACTGGTCTGAAATTTCCTTCAGAAACGGAGTGAAACCAAAGCCTCTGTGTCTTCCTTCAAGCAAGAGTTCATTTCCGGTAAACCCAGTGATTTTTTGGCTCAAATGAATTTACATATTTCAAGAACCCAACACGTTTTTCACTATAAATGAAAGAGCATTTTTGTAAGAGATGCTGTGGTTTGTTACAGTTTCATAAGCAGAGTTTAACTGGATGTGGTCCGTATAATTGGAACACAGTTCTTTTTTTCTGTTCATGCTCATGTTTCTTGCTGTATTGTAGACACTGGAAAGAAGAGCATGCTTCTTGGGTTAAAACAGGGTATGTTTCATGGATGTGAACACCGGTCTGAAATTTCCATCAGAAACGGAGTTAAACCAAAGGCTCTGTGTCTTCCTACAAGCAAGAGTTCATTTCCGGTAATCCCAGTGATTTTTCGGCTCAAATGAATTTACACAGTTCACGAACCCAACATGTTTTTCACTATTAACTAAATAGCATCCTTGTAAGAGATGCTGTAGTTTGCTACAGTTTCCTAATCAGAGTTCAACAAGATATGGTCCGTATGAGTAGGATACACAGTTCATTTTTTCTGGACAGCTAATATTTCTTGCTGTTTTGCAGATTCTGGACAGAAGAGGATGCTTCTTGCGTTAAAACAGAGGGTGTTTCATGGATGAGAACACTGGTCTGAATTTCCCTTCAGAAATGGAGTTAAACCAAAGTCTCTTTGTCTTCCTACAAGCAAGAGGTCATTTCCCGTAAACCTAGTGATTTTTCGGCTCAAATGTATTTACACAGTTCACGAACCCAACATGATTTTCACTATTAACTAAACAGCATCTATGTAAGAGATGCTGTGTTTTGTTACAGTTTCATGACAAGAGTTCAACTAGATATGGTACGTATGAGTAGGAAACAGTTCTTTTTTTCTGGTCATGCTCATGTTTCTTGCTGTATTGGGGACTCTTGAAAGAAGAGCATTCTTCTTGCGTTCAAACAGAGTATGTTTCATGGATGAGAACACTGGTCTGAATTTTCGTTCAGAAACGGAGTGAAACCAAAGCCTCTGTGCCTTACTACAAGCAAGAGTTCATTTCCGGTACACCCAGTGATTTTTTGGCTCAATGAATTTACACAGTTCACGAACCCAACAGGTTTTTCACTATTAACTAAATAGCATCTATGTAAGAGATGCTGTAGTTTGTTACAGTTTCCTAATCAGAGTTCAACAAGATATGGTCCGTATGAGTAGGAAACACAGTTCATTTTTTCTGGAGAGCTCATATTTCTTGCTGTATTGCAGATTATGGACTGAAGAGGATGCTTCTTGCGTTAAAACAGAGTGTGTTTCATGGATGAGAACGCTGGTCTGAATTTCCCTTCACAAACGGAGTTAAACCAAAGCCTATGTGTCTTCCTACAAGCAAGAGTTCATTTCTGGTAAACCCAGTGATATTTCGGCTCAAATGAATTTACACATTTCACGAACCCAACACGTTTTTCAGTATAAATGAAAGAGCATTTTTGTAAGAGATGCTGTGGTTTGTAACAGTTTCATAAGCAGAGTGTAACTGGATATGGTCCGTATGAGTATAAACACAGTTCTTTTTTTCTGGGAATGCTCATGTTTCTTGATGTATTAGAGACGCTGGAAAGAAGAGCATGCTTCTTGCGTTAAAACAGAGTATGTTTCATGGATGAGAACACCGGTCTGAATTTTCCATCAGAACGGAGTTAAAGCAAAGGTTCTGTGTCTTCCTACAAGCAAGACTTCATTTCCAGTAAGCCCAGTCATTATTCGGCTCAAATGAATTTTCACAGTTCACGACCCAACACGTTTTTCACTATTAACTAAATAACATCTATGTAAGAGATGCTGTAGTTTGTTACAGTTTCATAATCAGAGTTCTACCAGATATGGTCCGTATGAGTAGGAAACACAGTTCATTTTCTCTGGACATGCTCATATTTCGTGCTGTATTGCAGATTCTGGACAGAAGAGGATGCTTCTTGTGTTAAAACAGAGGGTGTTTCATGGATGAGAACACTGGTCTGAAATTGCCTTCAGAAATGGAGTTAAACCAAAGGATCTTTGTCTTCCTACAAGCAAGAGTTCATTTCCGGTAAACCCAGTGATTTTTCGGCTGAAATGAATTTACACAGTTCACGAACCCAACACGATTTTCACTATTAACTAAACGGCATCTATGTAAGAGATGCTGTGGTTTGTTACAGTTTAATGAGCAGAGTTCAACTAAATATGGTCCATATGAGTAGGAAACACAGTTCTTTTTTCTGGGCATCCTCATGTTTCTGGCTGTGTTAGAGATGCTGGAAAGAAGAGCATGCTTCTTGCGTGAAAACAGAGTGTTTTTCATGGATGAGAACTCTGGTCTGAATTTCCCTTCACAAACGGAGTGAAACCAAAGCCTCTGTGCCTTCCTACAAGCAAGAGTTCATTTCTGGTAAACCCAGTGATTTTTCGGCTCAAATGAATTTACACAGTTCATGAACCCAATACTTTTTTCACTATTAACTAAAGAGCATCTATGTAACACATGCTGTGGTTTGTTACAGTTTCACAAGCAGTGTTCAACTAGATATGGTCCGTATGAGTAGGAAACACAGTTCTTTTTTTCTGGGCATGCTCATGTTTCTTGCTGTATTGCAGACGCTTGAAAGAAGAGCATTCTTCTTGCGTTAAAACAGAGTATGTTTCATGGATGAGAACACTGGTCTGAATTTTCCTTCAGAAACGGAGTGAAACCAAAGCCTCTGTGTCTTCCTTCAAGCAAGAATTCATTTCCGGTAAACCCAGTGATTTTTCGGCTCAAATGAATTTGCACAGTTCACGAACCCAACACGTTTTTCACTATAAATGAAAGAGCATTTTTGTAAGAGATGCTGTGGTTTGTTACAGTTTCATAAGCAGAGTTTACCTGGATATGGTCCGTATGAGTAGAAACACAGTTCTTTTTTTCTGGTCATGCTCATGTTTCTTGCTGTATTGCAGACGCTGGAAAGAAGAGCATGCTTCTTGGGTTAAAACAGGGTATGTTTCATGGAAGAGAACACCGGTCTGAAATTTCCATCAGAAACGGAGTTAAACCAAAGGCTCTGTGTCTTCCTACAAGCAAGAGTTCATTTCTGGTAATCCCAGTGATTTTTCGGCTCAAATGAATTTACACAGTTCACGAACCCAACATGTTTTTCACTATTAACGAAATAGCATCTATGTAAGAGATGCTGTAGTTTGCTACATTTTCCTAATCAGAGTTCAACAAGATATGGTCCGTATGAGTAGGAAACACAGTTCATTTTTTCTGGACAGCTCATATTTCTTGCTGTTTTGAAGATCCTGGACAGAAGAGGATGCTTGTTGCGTTAAAACGGAGGGTGTTTCATCGATCAGAACACTGGTCTGAATTTCCCTTCAGAAATGGAGTTAAACCAAAGGCTCTTTGTCTTCCTACCAGCAAGAGGTCATTTCCCGTAAACCTAGTGATTTTTCGGCTCAAATGTATTTACACAGTTCACGAACCCAACATGATTTTCACTATTAACTAAACAGCATCTATGTAAGAGATGCTGTGTTTTGTTACAGTTTCATGACAAGAGTTCAACTAGATATGGTACGTATGAGTAGGAAACACAGTTCTTTTTTTGTGGGCATGCTCATGTTTCTTGCTGTATTGGGGACACTTGAAAGAAGAGTATTCTTCTTGTGTAAAAAAAGAGTATGTTGCATGGATGAGAACACTGGTCGGAATTTTCCTCCAGAAACGGAGTGAAACCAAAGCCTCTGTGTCTTCCTACAAGCAAGAGTTCATTTCCGGTAAACCCAGTGATTTTTCGGCTCAAATGAATTTACACAGTTCAGGAACCCAACACGTTTTTCACTATAAATGAAAGAGCATTGTCGTAAGAGATGCTGTGGTTTGTTACAGTTTCATAAGCAGAGTTCTACTATATATGGTCCATGTGAGTAGGAAACACAGTTCTTTTTATCTGGGCCTGCTCATGATTCTTGCTGTATTAGAGATGCTGGAAAGAAGAGCATGCTTCTTGCGATAAAACAGAGTGTGCTTCGTGGATGAGAACTCTGATCTGAATTACCCTTCACAAACGGAGTGAAACCAAAGCCTCTGTGTCTTCATACAAGCAAGAGTTCATTTCCGGTAATCCCAGGGTTTTTCGGCTCAAATGAATTTACACAGTTCACGAACACAACAAGATTTTCACTATTAACTAAAGAGCATGTATGTAAGACATGCTGTGGTTTGTTACAGTTTCATAAGCAGAGTTCATCTAGATATGGTCTGTATGAGTAGGTAACACAGT
Organism: Onychomys leucogaster; assembly: GCA_949786385.1. Lineage (NCBI taxonomy): Eukaryota > Metazoa > Chordata > Mammalia > Rodentia > Cricetidae > Onychomys > Onychomys leucogaster. The sequence goes on along the minus strand of CATKUP010000012.1, from coordinate 297,708 downwards.
TCTTTTTTTCTGGGCATGGTCATGTTTCTTGCTGTATTGCAGATGCTTGAATGAAGAGCATTCTTCTTGCGTTAAAACAGAGTATGTTTCATGGATGAGAACACTGGTCTGAATTTCCCTTCACAAACGGAGTGAAACTAAAGCCTCTGTGCCTTCCTACAAGCAAGAGTTCATTTCCGGTAAACAAAGTGATTTTTCGGGTCAAATGAATTTACACAGTTCACGAACCCAATTTGTTTTTCACTATTAACTAAATAGCATCTTTGTAAGAGTTGCTGTAGTTTGTTACAGTTTCATAATCAGAGTTCAACCAGATATGGTCCGTATGAGTAGGAAACACAGTTCATTTTTCTGGACATGCTCATATTTCTTGCTTTATTGCAGATTCTGGACAGAAGAGGATGCTTCTTGCGTAAAAGAGAGGGTGTTTCATGGATGAGAACACTGGTCTGAATTTCCCTTCAGAAATGGTGTGAAACCAAAGGCACTTTGTCCTCTTACAAGCTAGAGTTCATATACGGTAAACCCAGTGATTTTTCGGCTCAAATGTATTTACACAGTTCACGAACCCAACACGATTTCCACTATTAATTAAACAGCATCTATGTAAGATATGCAGTGGTTTGTTACAGTTTAATGAGCAGAGTTCAACTAGATATGGTCCGTATGAGTCGGAAACACAGTTCTTTTTTTCTGGGCATGCTCATGTTTCTTGCTGTATTGGGGACGCTTGAAAGAAGAGCGTTCTTCTTGCGTTAAAATGAGTATGTTTCATGGATGAGAACACTGGTCGGAATTTTCCGTCAGAAACGGAGTGAAACCAAAGCCTCTGTGTCTTCCTGCAAGCAAGAATTCATTTCCGGTAAACCCAGTGATTTTTCGGCTAAATTGAATTTACACAGTTCACGAACCCAACACGATTTTCACTGTTAACTAAACTGCATCTATGTAAGAGATGCTGTCGTTTGTTACAGTTTAATGAGCAGAGTTCAACAAGATATGGTCCGTATGAGTAGGAAACACAGTTCATTTTTTCTGGAGAGCTCATATTTCTTGCTGTATTGCAGATTATGGACAGAAGAGGATGCTTCTTGCGTTAAAACAGAGTGTGTTTCATGGATGAGAACGCTGGTCTGAATTTCCCTTCACAAACGGAGTTAAACCAAAGCCTATGTGTCTTCCTACAAGCAAGAGTTCATTTCTGGTAAACCCAGTGATATTTCGGCTCAAATGAATTTACACATTTCACGAACCCAACACGTTTTTCAGTATAAAGAAAGAGCATTTTTGTAAGAGATGCTGTGGTGTGTAACAGTTTTATAAGCAGAGTGTAACTGGATATGGTCCGTATGAGTATAAACACAGTTCTTTTTTTCTGGGAATGCTCATGTTTCTTGATGTATTAGAGACGCTGGAAAGAAGAGCATGCTTCTTGCGTTAAAACAGAGTATGTTTCATGGATGAGAACACCGGTCTGAATTTTCCATCAGAACGGAGTTAAAGCAAAGGTTCTGTGTCTTCCTACAAGCAAGAGTTCATTTCCAGTAAGCCCAGTCATTATTCGGCTCAAATGAATTTTCACAGTTCACGACCCAACACGTTTTTCACTATTAACTAAATAACATCTATGTAAGAGATGCTGTAGTTTGTTACAGTTTCATAATCAGAGTTCTACCAGATATGGTCCGTATGAGTAGGAAACACAGTTCATTTTCTCTGGACATGCTGGCTGTGTTAGAGATGCTGGAAAGAAGAGCATGCTTCTTGCGTTAAAACAGAGTGTTTTTCATGGATGAGAACTCTGGTCTGAATTTCCCTTCACAAACGGAGTGAAACCAAAGCCTCTGTGCCTTCCTACAAGCAAGAGTTCATTTCTGGTAAACCCAGTGATTTTTCGGCTCAAATGAATTTGCACAGTTCACGAACCCAACACGTTTTTCACTATAAATGAAAGAGCATTTTTGTAAGAGATGCTGTGGTTTGTTACAGTTTCATAAGTAGAGTTTAACTGGATATGGTCCGTTTGAGTAGAAACACAGTTCTTTTTTTCTGGTCATGCTCATGTTTCTTGCTGTATTGCAGACGCTGGAAAGAAGAGCATGCGTCTTGGGTTAAAACAGGGTATGTTTCATGGATGAGAACACCGGTCTGAAATTTCCATCAGAAACGGAGTTAAACCAAAGGCTCTGTGTCTTCCTACAAGCAAGAGTTCATTTCTGGTAATCCCAGTGATTTTTCGGCTCAAATGAATTTACACAGTTCACGAACCCAACATGTTTTTCACTATTAACTAAATAGCATCTATGTAAGAGATGCTGTAGTTTGCTACTGTTTCCTAATCAGAGTTCAACAAGATATGGTCCGTATGAGTAGGAAACACAGTTCATTTTTTCTGGACAGCTCATATTTCTTGCTGTTTTGCAGATTCTGGACAGAAGAGGATGCTTGTTGCGTTAAAACGGAGGGTGTTTCATGGATCAGAACACTGGTCTGAATTTCCCTTCAGAAATGGAGTTAAACCAAAGGCTCTTTGTCTTCCTACCAGCAAGAGGTCATTTCCCATAAACCTAGTGATTTTTCGGCTCAAATGTATTTACACAGTTCACGAACCCAACATGATTTTCACTATTAACTAAACAGCATCTATGTAAGAGATGCTGTGTTTTGTTACAGTTTCATGACAAGAGTTCAACTAGATATGGTACGTATGAGTAGGAAACACAGTTCTTTTTTTCTGGGCATGCTCATGTTTCTTGCTGTATTGGGGAAGCTTGAGAGAAGAGCATTCTTCTTGTGTAAAAAAAGAGTATGTTGCATGGATGAGAACACTGGTCGGAATTTTCCTTCAAAAACGGAGTGAAATCAAAGCCTCTGTGTCTTCCTACAAGCAAGAGTTCATTTCCGGTAAACCCAGTGATTTTTCGGCTCAAATGAATTTACACAGTTCAGGTACCCAACACGTTTTTCACTATAAATGAAAGAGCATTGTCGTAAGAGATGCTGTGGTTTGTTACAGTTTCATAAGCAGAGTTTAACTGGATATGGTCCGTATGAGTAGGAAACACAGTTCATTTTTTCTGGACATGCTCATATTTCTTGCTGTATTGCAGATTCTGGACATAAGAGGATTCCTCTTGCGTTAAAACAGAGTGTGTTTCATGGATGAAAACACTGGTCTGAATTTCCCTTCACAAACGGAGTGAAACCAAAGACTCTGTGTCTTCCTACAGGCAAGAGTACATTTCCGGTAAACCCAGTGATTTTTCCGCTCAAATGAATTTACCCAGTTCATGAACCCAATACTTTTTTCACTATTACCTAAAGAGCGTCTATGTAACACATGCTGTGGTTTGTTACAGTTTCATAAGCAGTGTTCAACTAGATATGGTCCGTATGAGTAGGAAACACAGTTCTTTTTTTCTGGGCATGCTCATGTTTCTTGCTGTATTGCAGATGCTTGAAAGAAGAGCATTCTTCTTGCGTTAAAACAGAGTATGTTTCATGGATGAGAACACTGGTCTGAATTTCCCTTCACAAACGGAGTGAAACCAAAGCCTCTGTGCCTTCCTACAAGCAAGAGTTCATTTCCGGTAAACAAAGTGATTTTTCTGCTCAAATGATTTTACACAGTTCACGAACCCAACACGTTTTTCACTATTAACTAAATAGCATCTATGTAAGAGTTGCTGTAGTTTGTTACAGTTTCATAATCAGAGTTCAACCAGATATGGTCCGTATGAGTAGGAAACACAGTTCATTTTTCTGGACATGCTCATATTTCTTGCTTTATTGCAGATTCTGGACAGAAGAGGATGCTTCTTGCGTTAAAAGAGAGGGTGTTTCATGGATGAGAACACTGGTCTGAATTTCCCTTCAGAAATGGTGTGAAACCAATGGCACTTTGTCCTCGTACAAGCTAGAGTTCATGTACGGTAAATCCAGTGATTTTTCGGCTCAAATGTATTTACACAGTTCACGAACCCAACACGATTTCCACTATTAATTAAACAGCATCTATGTAAGATATGCAGTGGTTTGTTACAGTTTAATGAGCAGAGTTCAACTAGATATGGTCCGTATGAGTCGGAAACGCAGTTCTTTTTTTCTGGGCATGCTCATGTTTCTTGCTGTATTAGAGATGCTGGAAAGAACAGCATGCTTCTCTCGTTAAAACAGAGTATGTTTCATGGATGAGAACACTGGTCTGAATTTCCCTTCAGAAACGGAGTTAAACCAAAGCCTCTGTGTCTTCCTACAAGCAAGAGTTCATTTCCGGTAAGCCCAGTGATTTTTTGGATCAAATGAATTCACACAGTTCACGAACACAACACGTTTTTCACTATTAACTAAAGAGCATCTATGTAAGAGATGCTGTGGTTTGTTACAGTTTCATAAGCAGAGTTCTACTATATATGGTCCATATGAGTAGGAAACACAGTTCTTTTTATCTGGGCCTGCTCATGATTCTTGCTGTATTAGAGATGCTGGAAAGAAGAGCATGCTTCTTGCGATAAAACAGAGTGTGCTTCATGGATGAGAACTCTGGTCTGAATTACCCTTCACAAACGGAGTGAAACCAAAGCCTCTGTGTCTTCATACAAGCAAGAGTTCATTTCCGGTAAAACCAGGGTTTTTCGGCTGAAATGAATTTACACAGTTCACGAACCCAACAAGATTTTCACTATTAACTAAAGAGCATCTATTTAAGACATGCTGTGGTTTGTTACAGTTTCATAAGCAGAGTTCAACTAGATATGGTCTGTATGAGTAGGTAACACAGTTCTTTTTTTCTGGGCATGGTCATGTTTCTTGCTATATTAGAGATGCTGGAAAGAAGAGCATGCTTCTTGCGATAAAACAGAGTGTGTTCCATGGATGAGAACTCTGGTCTGAATTTCCCTCACAAACGGAGTTAAACCAAAGCCTATGTGTCTTCATACAGGCAAGAGTTCATTTCCGGTAAAACCAGTCTTTTTTCGGCTCAAATGAATTTACACAGTTCACGAACCCAACATGATTTTCACTATTAACTAAAGAGCATCTATGTAAGACATGCTGCGGTTTGTTACAGTTTCATAAGCATAGTTCAACTAGATATGGTCTGTATGACTTGGAAACACAGTTCTTTTTTTCTGGGCATGCTCATGTTTCTTGCTGTATTGGAGACGCTGGTAAGAAGTTCATGCTTCTCGCGTTAAAACAGAGTATGTTTCATGGATGAGAACACCGGTCTGAATTTTACATCAGAAACGGAGATTAAACCAAATGCTCTGTGTCTTCCTACAAGCAAGACTTCATTTCCGGTAAGCCCATTGGTTTTTTGGCTCAAATGAATTTACACAGTTCAAGAACCCAACATGTTTTTCACTAATGACTAAAGAGCATTTTTGAAAGAGATGCTGTGGTTTGTTACAGTTTCATAAGCAGAGTTCTACTAGATATGGTCCATATGAGTAGGAAAAACATTTCATTTTTTCTGGACATGCTCATATTTCTTGCTGTATTGCAGACTGTGGAAAGAAGAGGATGCTTCTTGAGTTAAAACAGAGGGTGTTTCATGGATGAGAACACTGGACTGAATTTTCCTTCACAAACGTAGTTAAACCAAACCCAGTGTCTTCCTACAGGCAAGAATTCATTTCTGGTATACCCAGTGATTTTGCGGCTCAAATGAATTTACACAGTTCACGAACCCAACAAGATTTTCTCTGTTAACTAAAGAGCCTCTATGTAAGAGATGGTGCGGTTTGTTACAGTTTCATAAGCAGATTTTAACTGGATATGGTCTGTATGAGTAAGAAACACAGTTCTTTTTTTCTGGGTATGCTGATATTTCTTGCTGTATTGGAGACTCCGGAAAGAAGAGCATGTTTCTTGCGTTAAAACAGAGGGTGTTTCATGGATGAGAACACAGGTCTGAATTTTCAATCAGAAACGGAGTTAAACAAAAGGTTCTTTGTCTTCCTACAAGCAAGAGTTCATTTCCGGTAAGCCCAGTGATTTTTCGGCTCAAATGAATTTACACAGTTCACGAACCCAACACGATTTCCACAATTAACTTAAGCGTATCTATGTAAGAGAAGCTGTGGTTTGTTACAGTTTAATGAGCTGCGTTCAACTAGATATTGTCTGTATGATTAGGAAACACAGTTCATTTTTTCTGGACATGCTCGTATTTCTAGCTGCATTGCAGATTCTGGACGGAAGAGGATGCTTCTTGCGTCAAAACTGAGTATGTTTCATGGATGAGAACACCGGTCTGAATTTTCCATCAGAAACGGAGTTAAGCCAAAGGCTGTGTGTCTTTCTACAAGCAAGAGTTCATTTCAGGAAAGACCAGTGATTTTTCGGCTCAAATGAATTCACACAGTTCACGAACCCAACACGTTTTTCACTATTAACTAAAGAGCATCTATGTAAGAGATGCTGTGGTTTGTTACAGTTTCATAAGCAGTGTTCTACTAGATATGGTCTGTATGAGTAGGAAACACAGTTCTTTTTATCTGGGCCTGCTCATGATTCTTGCTGTATTAGAGATGCTGGAAAGAAGAGCATGCTTCTTGCGATAAAACAGATTGTGTTTCGTGGATGAGAACTCTGGTCTGAATTACCCTTCACAAACGGAGTGAAACCAAAGCCTCTGTGTCTTCCTACGAGCAAGAGTTCATTTCCAATAAAACCAGTCTTTTTTCGGCTCAAATGAATTTACACAGTTCACGAACCCAACACGATTTTCACTATTAACTACAGAGGATCTATGTAGGACATGCTGTGGTTTGTTACAGTTTCATAAGCAGAGTTCAACTTGATAATGTCCATATCAGTTGGAAACACAGTTCTTTTTTCTGGGCATGCTCATGTTTCTTGCTGTATTGGAGACGCTGGAGAGAAGAGCATGCTTCTCGCGTTAAAACAGAATATGTTTCATGGATGAGAACACCGGTCTGAATTGTCCATCAGAAACAGAGTTAAACCAAAGGCTCTGTGTCTTCCTATAAGCAAGAGTTCATTTCCGGTAATCCCAGTGATTTTTCGGCTCAAATGAATTTACACAGTTCACGAACCCAACACGATTTCCACAATTAACTAAAGGGTATCTATGTAAAACATGCTGTGGTTTGTTACAGTTTCATAATCATAGTTCAATAAGATGTGGTCTGTATGAGTAGGAAACACAGTTCATTTTTTCTGGACATAATCATAATTCTTGCTGCATTGCAGATTCTGGACGGAAGAGGATGCTTCTTGCGTCAAAACAGAGGGTGTTTCATGGATGAGAACACTTGTCGGAATTTCCATTCACAAACGGAGTTAAACCAAAGGTTCTTTGTCTTCCTACAAGCAAGAGTTCATTTCCAGTAAACACAGTGATTTTTCGGCTCAAATGAATTTACACAGTTCACGAACCCATCACGATTTTCACTATTAACTAAAGAGCATCTATGTAAGAGATGCTGTGGTTTGTTACAGTTTAATGAGCAGCGTTCAACTAGATATTGTCCGTATGAGTAGGAAACACAGTTCTTTTTTTCTGGGCATGCGCATCTTTCTTGCTGTATTAGATATGCTGGAAGAAGATGATGCTTCTTGCGTTAAAACAGAGGGTGTTTCATGGATGAGAACACTGGTCTGAATTTCCCTTCAGGAACGGAGTTAAACCAAAGCCTCTGTGTCTTCCTACAAGCAAGAGTTCATTTCCGGTAAGCCCAGTGATTTTTCGGATCAAATGAATTTACACAGTTCAAGAACCCAACACATTTTTCACTTTTAACTAAAGAGCAGCTATGTAAGAGATGCTGTACTTTGCTACAGTTTCATAAGCAGAGTTCTACTAGATATGGTCCGTATGAGTAGGAAACACTATTCTTTTTTTCTGGACATGCTCATATTTCTTCCTGTATTGCAGAATCTGGAAAGAAGAGGATGCTTCTTCGGTTAAAACACAGGGTGTTTCATGGATGAGAACGCTGGTCTGAATTTTCCTTCACAAACGGAGTTAAACCAAATGCTCTGTGTCTTCCTAAAAGCAAGAGTTCATTTCCGGTAAGCCCATTGATTTTTCGGCTCAAATGAATTTACACAGTTCAAGAACCCAACATGTTTTTCACTATTAACTAAAGAGAATTTTTGAAAGAGATGCTGTGGTTTGTTACAGTTTCATAAGCATAGTTCTACTAGATATGGTTCGTATGAGTAGGAAAAACAGTTCATTTTTTCTGGACATGCTCATATTTCTTGCAGTATTGCAGACTCTGGAAAGAAGTGGATGCTTCTTGAGTTAAAACAGAGGGTGTGTCATGGATGAGAACACTGGACTGAATTTTCCTTCACAAACGTAGTTAACCCAAACCCTGTGTCTTCCTACAGGCAAGAATTCATTTCTGGTATACCCAGTGATTTTGCGGCTAAAATGAATTTACACAGTTCACGAACCCAACACGATTTTCTCTGTTAACTAAAGAGCCTCTATGTAAGAGATGCTGCGGTTTGTTACAGTTTCATAAGCAGATTTTAACTGGATATGGTCCGTATGAGTAAGAAACACAGTTCTTTTTTTCTGGGTATGCTGATATTTCTTGCTGTATTGGAGACTCTGGAAAGAAGAGCATGCTTCTTGCGTTAAAAAAGGGTGTGTTTCATGGATGAGAACTCTGGTCTGAATTTCCCTCACAAACGGAGTTAAACCAAAGCCTATGTATCTTCATACAAGCAAGAGTTCATTTCCAGTAAAACCAGTCTTTTTTCGGCTCAAATGAATTTACACAGTTCACGAACCCAACACGATTTTCACTATTAACTAAAGAGGATCTATGTAAGACATGCTGTGGTTTGTTACAGTTTCATAAGCAGAGTTCAACTAGATAATGTCCGTATCAGTTGGAAACACAGTTCTTTTTTCTGGGCATGCTCATGTTTCTTGCTGTATTGGAGACGCTGGAGAGAAGAGCATGCTTCTCGCGTTAAAACAGAATATGTTTCATGGATGAGAACACCGGTCTGAATTGTCCATCAGAAACAGAGTTAAACCAAAGGCTCTGTGTCTTCCTACAAGCAAGAGTTCATTTCCGGTAAGCCCAGTGATTTTTCGGCTCAAATGAATTTACACAGTTCACGAACCCAACACGATTTCCACAATTAACTAAAGCGTATATATGTAAGAGATGCTGTGGTTTGTTACAGTTTAATGAGCTGCGTTCAACTAGATATTGTCCGTATGAGTAGGAAACACAGTTCATTTTTTCTGGACATGCTCATATTTCTAGCTGCATTGCAGATTCTGGACGGAAGAGGATGCTTCTTGCGTCAAAACTGAGTATGTTTCATGGATGAGAACACCGGTCTGAATTTTCCATCAGAAAAGGAGTTAAGCCAACGGCTCTGTGTCTTTCTACAAGCAAGAGTTCATTTCCGTTATGCCCAGTGATTTTTCGGCTCAAATGAATTTACACAGTTCACGAACCCAACACGTTTTTCACTATTAACTAAAGAGCATCTATGTAAGAGTTGCTGTAGTTTGTTACAGTTTCATAATCAGAGTTCAACTAGATATGGTCCGAATGAGTAGGAATCACAGTTCATTTTTTCTGGACATGCTCATATTTCTTGCTGTATTGCAGACTCTGGAAAGAAGGGGATGCTTCTTGCGTTAAACAGGGGGTGTTTCGTGGATGAGAACGCTGGTCTGAATTTTCCTTCACAAACGGAGTTAAAGCAAACCCTGTGTCTGCATACAAGCAAGAGTTCATTTCAGGAAAGACCAGTGATTTTGCGGCTCAAATGAATTCACACATTTCACGAACCCAACACGTTTTTCACTATTAACTAAAGAGCATCTATGTAAGAGATGCTGTGGTTTGTTGCAGTTTCATAAGCAGAGTTCTACTAGATATGGTCCGTATGAGTAGGAAACACAGTTCCTTTTATCTGGGCATGCTCATGATTCTTGCTGTATTAGAGATGCTGGAAAGAAGAGCATGCTTCTTGCGATAAAACAGAGTGTGTTTTGTGGATGAGAACTCTGGTCTGAATTACCCTTCACAAACGGAGTTAAACCAAACCCTGTGTCTTCCTACAAGCAAGAGTTCATTTCCGGTAAACCCAGGGTTATTCGGCTCAAATTAATTTACACAGTTCACGAACCCAACAAGATTTTCACTATTAACTAAAGAGCATCTATGTAAGACATGCTGTGGTTTGTTACAGTTTCATAAGCAGAGTTCAACTAGATATGGTCTGTATGAGTAGGTAACACAGTTCTTTTTTTCTGGGCATGGTCATGTTTCTTGCTATATTAGAGATGCTGGAAAGAAGAGCATGCTTCTTGCGTTAAAACAGAGCGTGTTTCATGGATGAGAACTATGGTCTGAATTTCCCTTCACAAACGGAGTTAAACCAAATCCTATGTGTCTTCATACAAGCAAGAGTTCATTTCCAATAAAACCAGTCTTTTTTCCGCTCAAATGAATTTTCACAGTTCACGAATCCATCACGATTTTCACTATTAACTAAAGAGGATCTATGTAAGACATGCTGTGGTTTGTTACAGTTTCATAAGCAGAGTTCAACTAGATAATGTCCGTATCAGTTGGAAACACAGTTTTTTTTTTCTGGGCATGCTCATGTTTCTTGCTGTATTGGAGATGCTGGAGAGAAGAGCATGCTTCTCGCGTTAAAACAGAATATGTTTCATGGATGAGAACAAAGGTCTGAATTGTCCATCAGAAACGGAGTTAAACCAAAGGCTCTGTGTCTTCCTACAAGCAAGAGTTCATTTCCGATAAGCCCAGTGATTTTTCGGCTCAAATGAATTTACAAAGTTCAAGAACCCAACACGATTTCAACAATTAACTAAAGCGTATCTATGTAACACATGCTATGGTTTGTTACAGTTTCATAATCAGAGTTCAAGAAGATGTGGTCCGTATGAGTAGGAAACACAGTTCACTTTTTCTGGACATGCTCATATAACTAGCTGCATTGCAGATTCTGGACGGAAGAGGATGCTTCTTGCGTCAAAACAGAGGGTGTTTCATGGATTCGAACACTTGTCTGAATTTCCATTCGCAAACGGAGTTAATCCAAAGGCTCTTTGTCTTCCTACAAGCAAGAGTTCATTTCCAGTAAACACAGTGATTTTTCGGCTCAAATGAATTTACACAGTTCACGAACTCAACACGTTTTTCACTATTAACTAAAGAGCATCTATGTAAGAGATGCTGTAGTTTGTTACAGTTTCATAATCAGAGTTCAACTAGATATTGTCCGTATAATTAGGAAATACAGTTCTTTTTATCTGGCATGATCATGTTTCTTGCTGTATTAGAGATGCTGGAAAGAAGAGCATGCTTCTTGCGATAAAACAGAGTGTGTTTCATGGATGAGAACTCTGGTCTGAATTACCCTTCACAAACGGAGAGAAACCAAAGCCTCTTTGTCTTCCTACAAGCAAGAGTTCATTTCTGGTAAACCCAGGGTTTTTCGGCTCAAATGAATTTACACAGTTCACGAACCCAACATGATTTTCACTATTAACTAAAGAGCCTCTATGTAAGAGATGCTGCGGTTTGTTACAGTTTCATAACCAGATTTTAACTGGATATGGTCCGTATGAGTAAGAAACACAGTTCTTTTTTTCTGGGCATGCTCATGTTTCTTGCTGTATTGGAGACGCTGGAAAGAAGAGCATGCTTCTTGCGGTAAAACAGAGGGTGTTTCATGGATGAGAACACCGGTCTGAATTTTCCATCAGAAACGGAGTTAAACAAAAAGCTCTTTGTCTTCCTACAAGCAAGATTTCATTTCCGATAAACCCAGTGATTTTTTGGCTCAAATGAATTTACACAGTTCACGAACACAACACGTTTTTCAGTATAAATGATTGAGCATTTTTGTTAGAGATGCTGTGGTTTGTTTCAGTTTAATGAGTAGAGTTCAACTAGATATGGTCTGTATGAGTAGGAAACACAGTTCATTTTTTCTGGACATGCTCATATGTTTTGCTGTATTGTAGATTCTTGACAGAAGAGGATGCTTCATGCGTTAAAACAGAGTGTGTTTCATGGATGAGAACTCTGGTCTGAATATCCCTTCACAAAGGGAGTTAAACCAAAGCCTATGTGTCTTCCTACAAGCAAGAGTTCATTTCCGGCAAACCCAGGGTTTTTCGGCCCAAACGAATTTACACAGTTCACAAAACCAACACGATTTTCACTATTAACTAAAGAATATCTATGTAAGACATGCTGTGGTTTGTTACAGTTTCATAAGCAGAGTTCTACTAGATATGGTCCGTATGAGTAGTAAACACAGTTCTTTTTTTCTGGACATGCTCATATTTGTTGCTGTATTGCAGACCTTGGAAAGAAGAGGATGCTTCTTTCGATAAAACAGAGGGTGTTTCATGGAGGGGAACGCTGGTCTGAATTTTCCTTCACAAACGGATTTAAACCAAACCCTGTGTCTTCCTAAAAGCAAGAGTTCATTTCCGGTAAGCCCAGTGATTTTTCGGATCAAATGAATTTACACAGTTCACGAACCCAACACGTTTTTCACTATTAACTAAAGAGCATCTATGTAAGAGTTGCTGTGGTTTGTTACAGTTTAATGAGGTGAGTTCAACTAGATTTGGTCCGTATGAGTAGGATACGCAGTTCTTTTTTTCTGGGCATGCTCATGTTTCTTGCTTTATTAGAGATGCTGGAAAGAAGAGCATGCTTCCTGCGTTAAAACTGAGCATGTTTCATGGATGAGAACTCTGGTCCGAAATTCCCTTCACAAACAGAGTGAAACCAAATCCTCTGAGTCTTCGTACAAGCAAGAGTTCATTTCCGGAAAACCCAGTAACTTTTTGGCTTAATTGAATATACACAGTGCATGAACCCAATACGTGTTTCACTATTAACTAAAGAGCATCTATGTAACATATGCTGTGCTTTGTTACAGTTTCATGAGCAGAGTTCAAATAGATAATGTCCGTATCAGTTGGCAACACAGTTCTTTTTTTCTGGGCATGCTCATGTTTCTTGCTGTTTTGCAGATTCTGGACAGAAGAGGAAGCTTCTTGCGTTAAAACCGAGGGTGTTTCATGGATGAGAACACTGGTCTGAATTTCCCTTCACAAACGGAGTTAAACCAAAGGCTCTTTGTCTTCCTACACGCAAGAGTTCATTTCCAGTAAACCCAGTGATTTTCGGCTCAAATGAATTTACACAGTTCACGAACTCAACACGTTTTTCACTATTAACTAAAGAGCATCTATGTAAGAGATGCTGTAGTTTGTTACAGTTTCATAATCAGAGTTCAACTAGATATTGTCCGTATGATTAGGAAATACAGTTCTTTTTATCTGGGCATGATCATGTTTCTTGCTGTATTAGAGATGCTGGAAAGAAGAGCATGCTTCTTGCGATAAAACAGAGTGTGTTTCATGGATGAGAACTCTGGTCTGAATTACCCTTCACAAACGGAGAGAAACCAAAGCCTCTGTGCCTTCCTACAAGCAAGAGTTCATTTCTGGTAAACCCAGGGTTTTTCGGCTCAAATGAATTTACACAGTTCACAAACCCAACATGATTTTCACTATTAACTAAAGAGCCTCTATGTAAGAGATGCTGCGGTTTGTTACAGTTTCATAACCAGATTTTAACTGGATATCGTCCGTATGAGTAAGAAACACAGTTCTTTTTTTCTGGGCATGCTCATGTTTCTTGCTGTATTGGAGACGCTGGAAAGAAGAGCATGCTTCTTGCGGTAAAACAGAGGGTGTTTCATGGATGAGAACACCGGTCTGAATTTTCCATCAGAAACGGAGTTAAACAAAAGGCTCTTTGTCTTCCTACAAGCAAGAGTATATTTCCGATAAACCCAGTGATTTTTTGGCTCAAATGAATTTACACAGTTCACGAACACAACACGTTTTTCAGTATAAATGATTGAGCATTTTTGTTAGAGATGCTGTGGTTTGTTGCAGTTTAATGATCAGAGTTCAACTAGATATGGTCTGTATGAGTAGGAAACACAGTTCTTTTTTTCTGGGCATGCTCATGTTTCTTGCTGTATTAGAGATGCTGGAAGGAAGAGCATGCTTCTTGCGTTAATAGAGAGGGGGTTTCATGGATGAGAACTCTGGTCTGAATTTCCCTTCACAAACGGAGTTAAACCAAAGCCTATGTGTCTTCCTATAAGCAAGAGTTCATTTCCGGTAAACCCAGGGTTTTTCGGCTAAAATGAATTTACACAGTTCACGAACCCAACAAGATTTTCACTATTAACTAAAGAGCATCTATGTAAGACATGCTGTGGTTTGTTACAGTATCATAAGCAGAGTTCAACTAGATATAGTCCGTGTGAGTAGGAAACACAGTTCCTTTTTTCTGGACATGCTCATATTTCTTGCTGTATTGCAGACTCTGGAGAGAAGAGGATGCTTCTTGCAATAAAACAGAGGGTGTTTCATGGATGAGAACATTGTTCTGAATTTCCCTTCACAAACGGTGTTAAACCAAAGCCTCTGTGTCTTACTACAAGCAAGAGTTCATTTCCGGTAAACCCAGTGATTTTTCGGCTCAAATGAATTTACACAGTTCATGAACCCAACACGTTTTTCACTATAAATTAAAGAGCATCTATGTAAGAGATGCTGTGGTGTGTTACAGTTTCATAACCAGAGTTCAACTAGATAATGTCCGTATCAGTTGGAAACACAGTTTTTTTTTTCTGGGCATGCTCATTTTTCTTGCTGTATTGGAGAACCTGGAAAGAAGAACATGCTTCTCGCGTTAAAACAGAGTATGTTTCATGGATGAGAACACTGGTCTGAATTTTAAATCAGAAACGGAGTTAAACCAAAGGCTCTGTGTATTCCTACATGCAAGAGTTCATTTTCGGTAGCCAGTGATTTTTCGGCTCAAGTGAATTTACACAGTTCACGTACACAACACGATTTTCTCTATTAACTAAAGAGCATCTATGTAAGAGATGCTGTGGTTTGTTACAGTTTAGTGAGCAGAGTTCAAGTAGATATGGTCTGTATGAGTAGGAAACACAGTTCTTTTTTTCTGGGCATGCTCATGTTTCTTGCTGTATTAGAGATGCTGGAAAGAAGAGCATGCTTCTTGCGTTAAAACAGAGGGTGTTTCATGGATGAGAACTCTGGTCTGAATTTCCCTTCACAACGGAGTTAAACCAAACCCTGAGTCTTCCTACAAGCAAGAGTTCATTTCCGGTAATCCCAGTGATTTTTCGGCTCAAATGAATTTACACAGTTCAAGAACCCAATACGTTTTTCACTATTAACTAAAGAACATCTATGTAAGCGATGCTGTGGTTTGTTACAGTTTCATAAGCAAAGTTCTACTAGATATGGTCTGTATGAGTAGGAAACACAGTTCTTTTTTTCTGGGCATGCTCATGTTTCTTGCTGTATTAGAGATGCTGGAAGGAAGAGCATGCTTCTTGCGTTAATAGAGAGGGGGTTTCATGGATGAGAACTCTGGTCTGAATTTCCCTTCACAAACGGAGTTAAACCAAAGCCTATGTGTCTTCCTATAAGCAAGAGTTCATTTCCGGCAAACCCAGTGTTTTTCGGCTCAAACGAATTTACACAGTTCACGAAACCAACACGATTTTCACTATTAACTAAAGAATATCTATGTAAGACATGCTGTGGTTTGTTACAGTTTCATAAGCAGAGTTCTACTAGATATGGTCCGTATGAGTAGTAAACACAGTTCTTTTTTTCTGGACATGCTCATATTTGTTGCTGTATTGCAGACCTTGGAAAGAAGAGGATGCTTCTTTCGATAAAACAGAGGGTGTTTCATGGAGGGGAACGCTGGTCTGAATTTTCCTTCACAAACGGATTTAAACCAAACCCTGTGTCTTCCTAAAAGCAAGAGTTCATTTCCGGTAAGCCCAGTGATTTTTTGGATCAAATGAATTTACACAGTTCACGAACCCAACACGTTTTTCACTATTAACTAAAGAGCATCTATGTAAGAGTTGCTGTGGTTTGTTACAGTTTAATGAGGAGAGTTCAACTAGATTTGGTCCGTATGAGTAGGATACGCAGTTCTTTTTTTCTGGGCATGCTCATGTTTCTTGCTTTATTAGAGATGCTGGAAAGAAGAGCATGCTTCCTGCGTTAAAACTGAGTATGTTTCATGGATGAGAACTCTGGTCCGAAATTCCCTTCACAAACAGAGTGAAACCAAATCCTCTGAGTCTTCGTACAAGCAAGAGTTCATTTCCGGAAAACCCAGTAACTTTTTGGCTTAATTGAATATACACAGTGCATGAACCCAATACGTGTTTCACTATTAACTAAAGAGCATCTATGTAACATATGCT
This sequence comes from Onychomys leucogaster, assembly GCA_949786385.1. Lineage (NCBI taxonomy): Eukaryota > Metazoa > Chordata > Mammalia > Rodentia > Cricetidae > Onychomys > Onychomys leucogaster. The sequence continues at coordinate 281,361 of CATKUP010000012.1, read as the reverse complement.
GTGCTTTGTTACAGTTTCATGAGCAGAGTTCAAATAGATAATGTCCGTATCAGTTGGCAACACAGTTCTTTTTTTCTGGGCATGCTCATGTTTCTTGCTGTTTTGCAGATTCTGAACAGAAGAGGAAGCTTCTTGCGTTAAAACCGAGGGTGTTTCATGGATGAGAACACTGGTCTGAATTTCCCTTCACAAACGGAGTTAAACCAAAGGCTCTTTGTCTTCCTACAAGCAAGAGTTCATTTCCAGTAAACCCAGTGATTTTTCGGCTCAAATGAATTTACACAGTTCACGAACTCAACACGTTTTTCACTATTAACTAAAGAGCATCTATGTAAGAGATGCTGTAGTTTGTTACAGTTTCATAATCAGAGTTCAACTAGATATTGTCCGTATGATTAGGAAATACAGTTCTTTTTATCTGGGCATGATCATGTTTCTTGCTGTATTAGAGATGCTGGAAAGAAGAGCATGCTTCTTGCGATAAAACAGAGTGTGTTTCATGGATGAGAACTCTGGTCTGAATTACCCTTCACAAACGGAGAGAAACCAAAGCCTCTGTGTCTTCCTACAAGCAAGAGTTCATTTCTGGTAAACCCAGGGTTTTTCGGCTCAAATGAATTTACACAGTTCACGAACCCAACATGATTTTCACTATTAACTAAAGAGCCTCTATGTAAGAGATGCTGCGGTTTGTTACAGTTTCATAACCAGATTTTAACTGGATATGGTCCGTATGAGTAAGAAACACAGTTCTTTTTTTCTGGGCATGCTCATGTTTCTTGCTGTATTGGAGACGCTGGAAAGAAGAGCATGCTTCTTGCGGTAAAACAGAGGGTGTTTCATGGATGAGAACACCGGTCTGAATTTTCCATCAGAAACGGAGTTAAACAAAAGGCTCTTTGTCTTCCTACAAGCAAGAGTATATTTCCGATAAACCCAGTGATTTTTTGGCTCAAATGAATTTACACAGTTCACGAACACAACACGTTTTTCAGTATAAATGATTGAGCATTTTTGTTAGAGATGCTGTGGTTTGTTGCAGTTTAATGATCAGAGTTCAACTAGATATGGTCTGTATGAGTAGGAAACACAGTTCTTTTTTTCTGGGCATGCTCATGTTTCTTGCTGTATTAGAGATGCTGGAAGGAAGAGCATGCTTCTTGCGTTAATAGAGAGGGGGTTTCATGGATGAGAACTCTGGTCTGAATTTCCCTTCACAAACGGAGTTAAACCAAAGCCTATGTGTCTTCCTATAAGCAAGAGTTCATTTCCGGTAAACCCAGGGTTTTTCGGCTAAAATGAATTTACACAGTTCACGAACCCAACAAGATTTTCACTATAAATTAAAGAGCATCTATGTAAGAGATGCTGTGGTGTGTTACAGTTTCATAACCAGAGTTCAACTAGATAATGTCCGTATCAGTTGGAAACACAGTTTTTTTTTTCTGGGCATGCTCATTTTTCTTGCTGTATTGGAGAACCTGGAAAGAAGAGCATGCTTCTCGCGTTAAAACAGAGTATGTTTCATGGATGAGAACACTGGTCTGAATTTTAAATCAGAAACGGAGTTAAACCAAAGGCTCTGTGTATTCCTACATGCAAGAGTTCATTTTCGGTAGCCAGTGATTTTTCGGCTCAAGTGAATTTACACAGTTCACGTACACAACACGATTTTCTCTATTAACTAAAGAGCATCTATGTAAGAGATGCTGTGGTTTGTTACAGTTTAGTGAGCAGAGTTCAAGTAGATATGGTCTGTATGAGTAGGAAACACAGTTCTTTTTTCTGGGCATGCTCATGTTTCTTGCTGTATTAGAGATGCTGGAAAGAAGAGCATGCTTCTTGCGTTAAAACAGAGGGTGTTTCACGGATGAGAACTCTGGTCTGAATTTCCCTTCACAAACGGAGTTAAACCAAACCCTGTGTCTTCCTACAAGCAAGAGTTCATTTCCGGTAATCCCAGTGATTTTTCGGCTCAAATGAATTTACACAGTTCAAGAACCCAATACGTTTTTCACTATTAACTAAAGAACATCTATGTAAGCGATGCTGTGGTTTGTTACAGTTTCATAAGCAAAGTTCTACTAGATATGGTCTGTATGAGTAGGAAACACAGTTCTTTTTTTCTGGGCATGCTCATGTTTCTTGCTGTATTAGAGATGCTGGAAAGAAGAGCAGGCTTCTCGCGTTAAAACAGAGAATGTTTCATGGATGAGAACACTGGTCTGAATTTTCCATCAGAAACGGTGTTAAACCAAATTCTCTGTGTCTTTCCCTAAGCAAGAATTCATTTTCGGTAATCCCAGTGATTTTTCGGCTCAAATGAATTCACACAGTTCACCAACCCAAGACCTTTTTCACTATTAACAAAAGAGCATCTATGTAAGAGATGCTGTGGTTTGTTACAGTTTCATAAGCAGAGTTCAACTAGATATGGTCTGTATGAACAGGAAACACTGTTCATGTTTTCTGGACATGCACATATTTCTTGCTGGATTGCATATTCTGGACAGAAGAGGATGCTGCTTGCGTCAAAACAGAGGCTGTTTCATGGATGAGAACACTTGTCTGAATTTCCATTCACAAACGGAGTTAAACCAAAGGCTCTTTGTCTTACTACAAGCAAGAGTTCATTTCCTGTAAACACAGTGATTTTTCGGCTCAAATTAATTTACACAGTTCACGAACCCAACATGATTTTCACTAAAAGTAAAGAGCATCTATGTAAGAGATGCTGTGGTTTGTTACAGTTTCATAAGCAGAGTTCAACTAGATATTGTCCATATGAGTAGGAAACACAGTTCATTTTATCTGGGCATGCTCATGTTTCTTGCTGTATTAGAGATGCTGGAAAGAAGAGCATGCTTTTTGCGTTAAAACAGAGTGTGTTTCATGGATGACAACTCTGGTCTTAATTACCCTTCACAAACGGAGTGAAACCAAAGCCTCTGTGTCTTCCTACAAGCAAGAGTTCATTTCCGGTATACCAATGATTTTTCGGCTCAAATGAATTTACACAGTTCACGAACCGAAAACGATTTTCAGTATTAACTAAAGAGCATCTATGTAAGAGATGCTGTGGTTTGTTACAGTTTAATGATTAGAGTTCAACTAGACATGGTGCGTATGAGTAGGAAACACAGTTCTTTTTTTCTGGGCATGCTCATGTTTCTTGCTGTATTAGAGATGCTGGACAGAAGAACATGCTTCTTGCGTTAAAACAGAGTGTGTTTCATGGATGAGAACTCTGGTCTGAATTTCCCTTCAAAAACGGAGTGAAACCAAAGCCTCTGTGTCTTCCTACAAGTAAGAGTTCATTTTCGGTAAGGCCAGTGATTTTTCGGCTCAAATGAATTTACACAGTTCACGTACCCAACACGATTTTCACTATTAACAAAAGAGCATCTATGTAAGAGATGCTGTGGTTTGTTACAGTTTCATAAGCAGAGTTCAACTAGATATGGTCCGTATGAGTAGGAAACACAGTTCCTTTTTTCTGGACATGCTCATATTTCTTGCTGTATTGCAGACTCTGGAAAGAAGAGGATGCTTTTTGTGATAAAACAGAGGGTGTTTCAAGGATGAGAACACTGGACTGAATTTCCCTTCACAAACAGAGTTAAACCAAAGCCTCTGTGTCTTACTACAAGCAAGAGTTCATTTCCGGTAAACCCCGTGATTTTTCGGCTCAAATGAATTTACACAGTTCACGAACCCAACACGTTTTTCACTATAAATGAAAGAGCATTTTTGTAAGAGATGTTGTGGTTTGTTAGAGTTTCGTAAGCAGAGTTTGACTGGATATGCTCCGTATGAGTAAGAAACACTGTTCCTTTTTTCTGGGCATGCTCATATTTCTTGCTGTATTGGAGAGGCTGGAAAGACGAGAATGCTTCTTGCGTTAAAACAGAGTATGTTTCATACATGAGAACACTGGTCTGAATTTCCCTTCACAAACGGAGTTAAACCAAAACTCTTTGTATTCCTACAAGCAAGAGTTCAATTCCGGTAAAACCAGTGATATTTCGGCTCAAATGAATTTACACAGTTCACGAACCCAACACAATTTTCACTATTAACTAAACAGCATCTATGTAAGAGATGCTGTGGTTTGTTACAGTTTAATGAGCAGAGTTCAACTAGATATGGTCTGTATGAGTAGGAAACACAGTTCCTTTTTTCTGGACATGCTCATATTTCTTGCTGTATTGCAGACTCTGGAAACAAGAGGATGCTTCTTGCTTTAAAACTGAGTGTGTTTCATGGATGAGAACACTGGTTTGAAATTCCCTTCACAAACGGAGTTAAACCAAAGCCTTTGTGTCTTACTACAAGCAAGAGTTCATTTCCAGTAAACACAGTGATTTTTCGGCACAAATGAATTTACACAGTTCACGAACCCAACACGTTTTTCACTATAAATGAAAGAGCATTTTTGTAAGAGATGCTGTGGTTTGTTACACTTTCGTAAGCAGAGTTTAACTGGATATGGTCCGTATGAGTAAGAAACACAGTTCTTTTATTCTGGGCTTACTCATGTTTCTTGCTGTATTGGAGAGAATGGAAAGAAGAGAATGCTTTTTGCGTTAAAACAGAGTATGTTTCATAGATGAGAACACCGGTCTGAATTTCCATTCACAAACGGAGTTAAACCAAATGCTGTGTGTCTTCCTACAAACAAGAGTTCCTTTCCGGTAAACCCAGTGATTTTTCGGCTCAAATGAATTTACACAGTTCAGGAACCCAACACGATTTTCAATATTAACTAAAGAGCATCTATGTAAGAAGTGCTGTGGTTTGTTTCAGTTTAATGTGTAGAGTTCAAGTAGACATGGTGCGTATGAGTAGGAAACACAGTTCTTTTTTTCCTGGCATGCTCATGTTTCTTGCTGTATTAGAGATGCTGGACAGAAGAGCATGCTTCTTGCATTAAAACAGAGTGTGTTTCATGGATGAGAACTCTGGTCTGAATTTCCCTTCACAAACGGAGTTAAACCAAAGCCTATGTGTCTTACTACAAGCAAGAGTTCATTTCCGGTAAACCCAGTGATTTTTCGGCTCAAATGAATTTACACAGTTCACGAACCCAACACGTTTTTCAGGATAAATGAAAGCATTGTTGTAAGAGATGCTGTAGTTTGTTACAGTTTTGTAAGCAGGGTTTAACTGGATATGGTCAGTATGAGTAGGAAACACAGTTCATTTTTTCTGGACATGCTCATATTTCTTGCTGTATTGCAGATTCTGGATAGAAGAGGATGCTTCTTGCTTTAAAACAGAGGGTGTTTCATTGATGAGAACACTGGTCTGAATTTCCCTTCACAAACGGAGTTAAACCAAAGCCTCCGTGTCTTCCTACAAGCAAAAGTTCATTTCCGGTAAACCCAGTGATTTTTCGGCTCAAATGATTTTACACAGTTCACGAACCCAACACGATTTTCACTATTAACTAAAGAGCATCTATGTAAGAGATGCTGTAGTTTGTTACAGTTTCATAATCAGAGGTCAACTAGATATGGACCACATGAGTAGGAAACCCAGTTCGTTTTTGCTGGACATGCTCAAATTTCTTGATGTATTGCAGATTTTGGATAGAAGATGATGCTTCTCGCGTTAAAACAGAGTATGTTTCATGGATGATAGCTCTGGTCTGTATTTTCCTTCACAAACGGAGTTAAACCTAAGGCTCTTTGTCTTCCTACAAGCAAGAGTTCATTTCCGGTAAACCCAGTGGTTTTTCGGCTCAAATGAATTTACACAGTTCACGAACCCAACACGTTTTTCGCTATTAACTAAAGAGCATCTATGTAAGAGATGCTGTAGTTGTTACAGTTTCATAATCAGAGTTCAACTAGATATTGTCCGTATGAGTAGGAAACACAGTTCATTTATTCTCAACATGCTCATATTTCTTGCTGTATTGCACATTCTGGATAGAAGAGGATGCTTCTTGCGTTAAAACAGAGGGTGTTTCATGGATGAGAAAACTGGGCTGAATTTCCCTTCACAAACGGAGTTAAACCAAAGGCTCTTTGTCTTCCTACAAGCAAGAGTTCATTTCCGGGAAACCCAGTGATTTTTCTGCTCAAATGAATTTACACAGTTCACGAACCAGACACGATATTCACTATTAACTATGCAGCATCTATGTAAGAGATGCTGTGGTTAGTTACAGTTTAATGAGTAGAGTTCAACTAGACATCATGCGTATGAGTAGGAAACACAGTTCTTTTTTTCTGGGCATGTTCATGTTTCTTGCGGTATTGGAGACGCTGGAAAGAAGAGCAGGCTTCTTGCGTTAAAACAGAGTGTGTTTCATGGATGAGAACTCTGGTCTGAATTTCCCTTCAAAAACGGAGTGAAACCAAAGCCTCTGTGTCTTCCTACATGTAAGAGTTCATTTTCGGTAAGGCCAGTGATTTTTCGGCTCAAATGAATTTACACAGTTCACGTACCCAACACGATTTTCACTATTAACTAAAGAGCTTCTATGTAAGAGATGCTGTGGTTTGTTACAGTTTAATGAGCAGAGTTCAAGTAGATATGGTCCGTATGAGTAGGAAACACAGTTCATTTTTTCTGGACTTGCTCATATTTCTTGCTGTATTGTGGACTCTGCAAAGAAGAGGATGCTTCTTGCGTTAAAACAGAGTATGTTTCATGGATGAGAACACTGGTCTGAATTTTCCATCAGAAACGGTGTTAAACCAAAGTCTCTGTGTCTTTCTACAAGCAAGAATTCATTTTCGGTAATCCCAGTGATTTTACGGCTCAAATGAATTCACACAGTTCACCAACCCAAGACCTTTTCACTATTAACTAAAGAGCATCTATGTAAGAGATGCTGTAGTTTGTTACTGTTTCATAATATGAGTTCAACTAGATATGGTCCGAATGAGTAGGAAACACAGTTCATTTTTGCTGGACATGCTCATATTTCTTGCTGTATTGCAGATTCTGGACAGAAGAGGATGCTACTTGCATTAAAACGGAGGGTGTTTCATGGATGAGAACACTGGTCTGAATTTCTCTTCACAAACGGAGTTCAACCAAAGGCTCTTTGTCTTCCTAGAAGCAAGAGTTCATTTCCGGTAAGCCCAGTGTTTTTCGGCTCAAATTAATTTACACAGTTCACGAAACCAACACGTTTTTCACTATTAACTAAAGAGCATCTATGTAAGAGATGCTGTGGTTTGTTACAGTTTCATAATCAAAGTTCAACTCGATAAAGTCCATATCAGTTGGAAACACAGTTCTTTTTTTCTGAGCATGCTCATCTTTCTTGCTGTATTGGAGACACTGGAAAGAAGAGCATGCTTCTTGCATTAAAACAGAGTGTGTTTCATGGATGAGAACACTGGTCTGAATTTTCCATCAGAAACGGAGTTACACCAAAAGCTCTGTGTCTTCCTACGAGCAAGAGTTCATTTCCGGTAAGCCCAGTAATTTTTCGGCTCAAATGAATTTACACAGTTCACGAACCCAACACGTTTTTCAGGATAAATGAAAGCATTGTTGTAAGAGATGCTGTGGTTTGTTACAGTTTTATAAGCAGGGTTTAACTGGATATGGTAAGTATGAGTAGGAAACACAGTTCATTTTTTCTGGACATGCTCATATTTCTTGCTGTATTGCAGATTCTGGAAAGAAGAGGATGCTTCTTGCTTTAAAACAGAGGGTGTTTCATGGATGAGAACACTGGTGTGAATTTCCCTTCACAAACGGAGTTAAACCAAAGCCTCCATGTCTTCCTACAAGCAAAAGTTCATTTCCGGGAAACCCAGTGATTTTTCGGCTCAAATGATTTTACACAGTTCACGAACCCAACACGATTTTCACTATTAACTAAAGAGCATCTATGTAAGAGATGCTGTAGTTTGTTACAGTTTCATAATCAGAGGTCAACTAGATATGGACCACATGAGGAGGAAACCCAGTTCGTTTTTGCTGGACATGCTCAAATTTCTTGATGTATTGCAGATTTTGGATAGAAGATGATGCTTCTCGCGTTATAACAGAGTATGTTTCATGGATGATAGCTCTGGTCTGTATTTTCCTTCACAAACGGAGTTAAACCTAAGGCTCTTTGTCTTCCTACAAGCAAGAGTTCATTTCCGGTAAACCCAGTGATTTTTCGGCTCAAATGAATTTACACAGTTCACGAACCCAACACGTTTTTCGCTATTAACTAAAGAGCATCTGTGTAAGAGATGCTGTAGTTGTTACAGTTTCATAATCAGAGTTCAACTAGATATTGTCCGTATGAGTAGGAAACACAGTTCATTTATTCTCAACATGCTCATATTTCTTGCTGTATTGCACATTCTGGATAGAAGAGGATGCTTCTTGTGTTAAAACAAAGGGTGTTTCATGGATGAGAAAACTGGTCTGAATTTCCCTTCACAAACGGAGTTAAACCAAAGGCTCTTTGTCTTCCTACAAGCAAGAGTTAATTTCCGGGAAACCCAGTGATTTTTCTGCTCAAATGAATTTACACAGTTCACGAACCCAACACGATATTCACTATTAACTATGCAGCATCTATGTAAGAGATGCTGTGGTTAGTTACAGTTTAATGAGTAGAGTTCAACTAGACATCATGCGTATGAGTAGGAAACACAGTTCTTTTTTTCTGGGCATGCTCATGTTTCTTGCTGTATTAGAGATGCTGGACAGAAGAGCATGCTTCTTGCGTTAAAACAGAGTGTGTTTCATGGATGAGAACTCTGGTCTGAATTTCCCTTCAAAAACGGAGTGAAACCAAAGCCTCTGTGTCTTCCTACAAGTAAGAGTTCATTTTCGGTAAGGCCAGTGATTTTTCGGCTCAAATGAATTTACACAGTTCACGTACCCAACACGATTTTCACTATTAACTAAAGAGCTTCTATGTAAGAGATGCTGTGGTTTGTTACTGTTTAATGAGCAGAGTTCAAATATATATGGTCCGTATGAGTAGGAAACACAGTTCATTTTTTCTGGACTTGCTCATATTTCTTGCTGTATTGTGGACTCTGCAAAGAAGAGGATGCTTCTTGCGTTAAAACAGAGTATGTTTCATGGATGAGAACACTGGTCTGAATTTTCCATCAGAAACGGTGTTAAACCAAAGTCTCTGTGTCTTTCTACAAGCAAGAATTCATTTTCATAATCCCAGTTATTTTACGGCTCAAATGAATTCACACAGTTCACCAACCCAAGACCTTTTCACTATTAACAAAAGAGCATCTATGTAAGAGATGCTGTGGTTTGTTACAGTTTCATAAGCAGAGTTCTACTAGACATGGTGCGTATGAGTAGGAAACACAGTTCCTTTTTTCTGGACATGCTCATATTTCTTGCTGTATTGCAGATTCTGGACAGAAGAGGATGCTACTTGCATTAAAACGGAGGGTGTTTCATGGATGAGAACACTGGTCTGTATTTCTCTTCACAAACGGAGTTCAACCAAACGCTCTTTGTCTTCCTAGAAGCAAGAGTTCATTTCCGGTAAGCCCTGTGCTTTTTCGGCTCAAATTAATTTACACAGTTCACGAAAGCAACACGTTTTTCACTATTAACTAAAGAGCATCTATGTAAGAGGTGCTGTGGTTTGTTACAGTTTCGTAATTAAAGTTCAACTCGATAAAGTCCATATCAGTTGGAAACACAGTTCTTTTTTTCTGATCATGCTCATCTTTCTTACTGTATTGGAGACACTGGAAAGAAGAGCATGCTTCTCGCATTAAAACAGAGTGTGTTTCATGGATGAGAACACTGGTCTGAATTTTCCATCAGAAACGGAGTTAAACCAAAAGCTCTGTGTCTTCCTATGTGCAAGAGTTCATTTCCGGTAAGCCCAGTGATTTTTCGGCTCAAATGAATTTACAGAGTTCATGAAACCAATACGTTTTTCACTATTAACTAAAGAGCATCTATGTAAGAGATGCTGTAGTTTGTTACAGTTTCATAATCAGAGTTCAACTAGATATGGTCAGTATGAGTAGGAAAAACAGTTCATTTTTTCTGGACATGCTCATGTTTCTTGCTGTATTTGAGACGCTGGAACGAAGAGCATTCTTCTCGCATTAAAACAGAGTGTGTTTCATGGATGAGAACACCGGTCTGAATTTTCCATCAGAAACGGAGTTAAACCAAAGGCTCTGTGTCTTCCTACGAGCAAGAGTTCATTTCCGGTAAGCCCAGTGATCTTTCGTCTCAAATGAATTTACACTGTTCACGAAACCAACACGTTTTTCACTATTAACTAAAGAGCATCTATGTAAGAGATGATGTAGTTACAGTTTCATAATATGAGTTCAACTTTATGTGGTCCGAATGAGTAGGAAACACAGTTCATTTTTTCTGGACATGCTTATATTTCATGCTGTTTTGCAGATTCGGGACAGAAGAGGATGCTACTTGCATTAAAACGAAGGGTGTTTCATGGATGAGAACATTGGTCTGAATTTCCCTTCACAAACGGAGTTCAAACAAAGGCTCTGTGTCTTCCTACAAGCAAGAGTTCATTTCCGGGAAACCCAGTGATTTTTCTGCTCAAATGAATTTACACAGTTCACGAACCAAACACGATATTCACTATTAACTATACAGCAGCTATGTAAGAGATGCTGTGGTTTGTTACAGTTTCATAATCTGAGTTCAACTAGATAAAGTCCATATCAGTTGGAAACACAGTTCTTTTTTTCTGGGCATGCTCATGTTTCTTGCTGTATTGGAGACGCTGGAAAGAAGAGCATGCTTCTCGCGTTAAAACAGAGTATGTTTCATGGATGAGAACACCGGTCTGAATTTTCCATCAGAAACGGAGTTAAACCAAAAGCTCTGTGTCTTCCTATGAGCAAGAGTTCATTTCCGGTAAGCCCAGTGCTTTTTCGGCTCAAATTAATTTACACAGTTCACGAAACCTACACGATTTTCACTATTAACTAAAGAGCATCTATGTAAGAGATGCTGTAGTTTGTTACAGTTTCATAATCAGAGGTCAACTAGATATGGACCAAATGAGTAGGAAACCCAGTTCGTTTTTGCTGGACATGCTCAAATTTCTTGATGTATTGCAGATTTTGGATAGAAGATGATGCTTCTTGCGTTAAAACAGAGTATGTTTCATGGATGATAGCTCTGGTCTGAATTTTCCTTCACAAACGGAGTTAAACCTAAGGCTCTTTGTCTTCCTACAAACAAGAGTTCATTTCCAGTATACCCAGTGATTTTTCGGCTCAAATGAATTTACACAGTTCACGAACCCAACACGTTTTTCACTATTAACTAAAGAGCATCTATGTAACACATGCTGTGGTTTGTTACAGTTTCATAAGCAGTGTTCAACTAGATATGGTCAGTATGAGTAGGAAAAACAGTTCATTTTTTCTGGACATGCTCATGTTTCTTGCTGTATTTGAGACGCTGGAACGAAGAGCATTCTTCTCGCATTAAAACAGAGTGTGTTTCATGGATGAGAACACCGGTCTGAATTTTCCATCAGAAACGGAGTTAAACCAAAGGCTCTGTGTCTTCCTACGAGCAAGAGTTCATTTCCGGTAAGCCCAGTGATCTTTCGTCTCAAATGAATTTACACTGTTCACGAAACCAACACGTTTTTCACTATTAACTAAAGAGCATCTATGTAAGAGATGATGTAGTTACAGTTTCATAATATGAGTTCAACTTTATGTGGTCCGAATGAGTAGGAAACACAGTTCATTTTTTCTGGACATGCTTATATTTCATGCTGTTTTGCAGATTCGGGACAGAAGAGGATGCTACTTGCATTAAAACGAAGGGTGTTTCATGGATGAGAACATTGGTCTGAATTTCCCTTCACAAACGGAGTTCAAACAAAGGCTCTGTGTCTTCCTACAAGCAAGAGTTCATTTCCGGGAAACCCAGTGATTTTTCTGCTCAAATGAATTTACACAGTTCACGAACCAAACACGATATTCACTATTAACTATACAGCAGCTATGTAAGAGATGCTGTGGTTTGTTACAGTTTCATAATCTGAGTTCAACTAGATAAAGTCCATATCAGTTGGAAACACAGTTCTTTTTTTCTGGGCATGCTCATGTTTCTTGCTGTATTGGAGACGCTGGAAAGAAGAGCATGCTTCTCGCGTTAAAACAGAGTATGTTTCATGGATGAGAACACCGGTCTGAATTTTCCATCAGAAACGGAGTTAAACCAAAAGCTCTGTGTCTTCCTATGAGCAAGAGTTCATTTCCGGTAAGCCCAGTGCTTTTTCGGCTCAAATTAATTTACACAGTTCACGAAACCTACACGATTTTCACTATTAACTAAAGAGCATCTATGTAAGAGATGCTGTAGTTTGTTACAGTTTCATAATCAGAGGTCAACTAGATATGGACCAAATGAGTAGGAAACCCAGTTCGTTTTTGCTGGACATGCTCAAATTTCTTGATGTATTGCAGATTTTGGATAGAAGATGATGCTTCTTGCGTTAAAACAGAGTATGTTTCATGGATGATAGCTCTGGTCTGAATTTTCCTTCACAAACGGAGTTAAACCTAAGGCTCTTTGTCTTCCTACAAACAAGAGTTCATTTCCAGTATACCCAGTGATTTTTCGGCTCAAATGAATTTACACAGTTCACGAACCCAACACGTTTTTCACTATTAACTAAAGAGCATCTATGTAATAGATGCTGTAGTTTGTTACTGTTTCATAATATGAGTTCAACTAGATATGGTCCGAATGAGTAGGAAACACAGTTCATTATTGCTGGACATGCTCATATTTCTTGCTGTATTGCAGATTCTGGACAGAAGAGGATGCTACTTGCATTAAAACGGAGGGTGTTTCATGGATGAGAACACTGGTCTGAATTTCTCTTCACAAACGGAGTTCAACCAAAGGCTCTTTGTCTTCCTAGAGGCAAGAGTTCATTTCCGGTAAGCCCAGTGTTTTTCGGCTCAAATTAATTTACACAGTTCACAAAACCAACACGTTTTTCACTATTAACTAAAGAGCATCTATGTAAGAGATGCTGTGGTTTGTTACAGTTTCATAAGCAAAGTTCAACTCGATAAAATCCATATCAGTTGGAAACACAGTTCTTTTTTTCTGAGCATGCTCATCTTTCTTGCTGTATTGGAGACACTGGAAAGAAGAGCATGCTTCTCGCATTAAAACAGAGTGTGTTTCATGGATGAGAACACTGGTCTGAATTTTCCATCAGAAACGGAGTTACACCAAAAGCTCTGTGTCTTCCTACGAGCAAGAGTTCATTTCGGGTAAGCCCAGTGATTTTTCGGCTCAAATGAATTTACACAGTTCACGAAACCAACACGTTTTTCACTATTAACTAAAGAGCATCTATGTAAGAGATGCTGTAGTTTGTTACAGTTTCATGATCAGAGTTCAACTAGATATGGTCCATATGAGTAGGAAACACAGTTCATTTTTTCTGCACATGCTCATGTTTCTTGCTGTATTGGAGACGCTGGAACGAAGAGCATTCTTCTTGCATTAAAACAGAGTGTGTTTCATGGATGAGAACACCGGTCTGAATTTTCCATCAGAAACTGACTTAAACCAAAGGCTCTGTGTCTTCCTACAAGCAAGAGTTCATTTCCGGTAAATCCAGTGATTTTTCGGCTCAAATGAATTAACACAGTTCACGAACCCAACACGTTTTTCACTATTAACTAAAGAGCATCTATGGAAGAGATGCTGTAGTTTGTTACAGTTTCATAATCAGAGTTCAACTAGATATGGTCCGAATGAGTAGGAAACACAGTTCATTTTTTATGGACATGCTCATATTTCTTGCTGTATTGCAGATTCTGGAAAGAAGAGGATGATACTTGCATTAAACGGAGGGTGTTTCATGGATGAGAACACTGGTCTGAATTTCCCTTCACAAACGGAGTTCAACCAAAGGCTCTTTGTCTTCCTAGAAGCAAGAGTACATTTCGGGTAAGCCCAGTGCTTTTTGGCTCAAATTAGTTTACACAGTTCATGAAACCAACACGTTTTTCACTATTAACTAAAGAGCATCTATGTAAGAGATGCTGTGGTTTGTTACAGTTTCATAAGCAAAGTTCAACTCGATAAAGTCCATATCAGTTGGAAACACAGTTCTTTTTTTCTGGACATGCTCATGTTTCTTGCTGTATTGGAGACGCTGGAAAGAAGAGCATGCTTCAAGCGTTAAAACAGAGTATGTTTCATGGATGAGAACACCGGTCTGAATTTTCCATCAGAAACTGACTTAAACCAAAGGCTCTGTGTCTTCCTACAAGCAAGAGTTCATTTCCGGAAAACCCAGTGATTTTTCGGCTCAAATGAATTTACACAGTTCACGAACCCAACACGTTTTTCACTATTAACTAAAGACTATCTATGTAAGAGATGGTGTAGTTTGTTACAGTTTCATAATCAGAATTCAACTAGATATGATCCGAATGAGTAGGAAACACAGTTCATTTTTGCTGGACATGCTCAAATTTCTTGATGTATTGCAGATTCTGGATAGAAGAGGATGCTTCTTGCATTAAAACAGAGGGTGTTTCATGGATGATAACACTGGTCTGAATTTCCCTTCCTAAACGGATTTAAACCAAAGGCTCTTTGTCTTCCTGCAAGCAAGAGTTCATTTCCGGTAAACGCAGTGATTTTTCGGCTCAAATGATTTACACAGTTCACGAACCCAACACCTTTTTCACTATTAACTAAAGAGCATCTATGTAAGAGATGCTGTAGTTTGTTACAGTTTCATAATCAGAGTTCAAGTAGATATGGTCCATATGAGTCGGAAACACAGTTCATTTTTTCTGGACATGCTCATGTTTCTTGCTGTATTGGAGACGCTGGAAAGAAGAGCATGCTTCTCGCGTTAAAACAGAGTGTGTTTCATGGAAGAGAACACCGGAATGAATTTTCCATCAGAAACAGAGTTAAACCAAAGGCTCTGTGTCTTCCTACAAGCAAGAGTTCATTTCCGGGAAATCCAGTGATTTTTCGGCTCAAATGAATTAACACAGTTCAAGAACCCAACACGTTTTTCACTATTAACTAAAGAGCATCTATGGAAGAGGTGCTGTAGTTTATTACAGTTTCATAATCAGAGTTCAACTAGATATGGTCCGAATGAGTAGAAAACACAGTTCATTTTTTCTGGACATGCTCATATTTCTTGCTGTATTGCAGATTTTGGACAGAAGAGGATGCTACTTGCATTAAAACGGAGGGTGTTTCATGGATGAGAACACTGGTCTGAATTTCCCTTCACAAACGGAGTTCAACCAAGGCTCTTTGTCTTCCTAGAAGCAAGAGTTCATTTCTGGTAAGCCCAGTGCTTTTT
This sequence comes from Onychomys leucogaster, assembly GCA_949786385.1. NCBI lineage: Eukaryota > Metazoa > Chordata > Mammalia > Rodentia > Cricetidae > Onychomys > Onychomys leucogaster. The sequence continues at coordinate 266,039 of CATKUP010000012.1, read as the reverse complement.
CGGCTCAAATTAATTTACACAGTTCACGAAACCAACACGTTTTTCACTATTAACTAAAGAGCATCTATGTAAGAGATGGTGTGGTTTGTTACAGTTTCATAAGCAAAGTTCAACTCGATAAAGTCCATATCAGTTGGAAACACAGTTCTTTTTTTCTGAGCATGCTCATGTTTCTTGCTGTATTGGAGACGCTGGAAAGAAGAGCATGCTTCTCACGTTAAAACAGAGTATGTTTCATGGATGAGAGCACTGGTCTGAATTTCCCTTCACAAGGGAGTTAAACAAAAGCCTCTGTGTCTTCCTACAAGCAAGAGTTCATTTCCGGGAAACGCAGTGATTTTTCGGCTCAAATGATTTTACACAGTTCACGAAACCAACACGATTTTCACTATTAACTAAACAGCATCTATGTAAGAGATGCTGTGGTTTGTTAGAGTTTCATAAGCAGAGTTCAACTAGATAAAGTCCATATCAGTTGGAAACACAGTTCTTATTTTCTGAGCATGCTCTTGTTTCTTGCTGTATTGGAGACGCTGGAAAGAAGAGCATGCTTCTCGCGTTAAAACAGAGTATGTTTCATGGCTGAGAACTACAGTCTGAATTTTCCATCAGAAACGGAGTTAAACCAAAGGCTCTGTGTCTTCCTAGAAGCAAGAGTTCATTTCCGGTAAGCCCAGTGATTTTTTGGCTCAAATGAATTTACTCAGTTCACGAAACCAAAACGTTTTTCACTATTAACTAAAGAGCATCTATGGAAGAGAAGCTGTAGTTTGTTACAGTTTCATAATCAGAGTACAACTAGATATGGTCCGTATGAGTAGGAAACACAGTTCATTTTTTCTGGACATGCTCATATTTCTTGCTGTATTGCAGATGCTGGACAGAAGAGGATGCTACTTGCGTTAAAACGGATGGTATTTCATGGATGAGAACACTGGTCTGAATTTCCCTTCACAAACGGAGTTATATCAAAGGCTCTTTGTCTTCCTAGAAGCAAGAGTTCATTTCCGGTAAGCCCAGTGCTTTTTCGGCTCAAATTAATTTACACAGTTCACGAAACCAACACGTTTTTCACTATCAAATAAAGAGCACCTATGTAAGAGATGCTGTGGTTTGTTACACTTTCATAAGCAGAGTTCAACTAGATAAAGTCCATATCAGTTGGAAACACATTTTTTTTTTCTGAGCATGCTCATGTTTCTTGCTGTATTGGAGACACTGGAAAGAAGAGCATGCTTCTCGCGTTTAAACAGAATATGTTTCATGGATGAGAGCAATGGTCTGAATTTCCCTTCACAAACGGAGTTAAACCAAAGCCTCTCTGTCTTCCTACAGGCAAGAGTTTATTTCCGGGAAACCCAGTGATTTTTCGGCTCTAATGATTTTACACAGTTCACGAACCCAACACGTTTTTCACTATTAACTAAAGAGCATCTATTTAAGAGATGCTGTAGTTTGTTACACTTTCATAATCAGAGTTCAACTATATATGGTCCGAATGATTAGGAAACACAGTTCATTTTTGCTGGACATGCTCAAATTTCTTGATGTATTGCAAATTCTGGATAGATGAGGATGCTTCTTGCGTTAAAACAGAGGGTATTTCATGGATGAGAACACTGGTCTGAATTTCCCTTCACAAACGGATTTAAACCAAAGGCTCTTTGTCTTCCTGCAAGCAAGAGTTCATTTCCGGTAAACCCAAAGATTTTTGGCTCAAATGATTTACACAGTTCACGAACCCAACACGTTTTTCACTATTAACTAAAGAGCATCTATGTAAGAGATGCTGTAGTTTGTTACAGTTTCATAATATGAGTTCAACTAGATATGGTCCGTATGAGTCGGAAACACAATTCATTTTTTCTGGACATGCTCATGTTTCTTGCTGTATTGGAGAATCTGGAAAGAGGAGCATGCTTCTCGCGTTAAAACAGAGTGTGTTTCTTGGATGAGAACACCGGTCTGAATTTTCCATCAGAAACGGAGTTAAACCAAAAGCTCTGTGTCTTCCAACGAGCAAGAGTTCATTTCCGGTAAGCCCAGTGATTTTTCGGCTCAAATGAATTTACAAAGTTCACTAAAACAAAACGTTTTTCACTATTAACTAAAGAGTATCTATGTAAGAGATGCTGTAGTTTGTACAGTTTCATAAGCAGAGTTCAATTAGATAATGTCCATATCAGTTGGAAACACAGTTTTTTTTTTTCTGGCCATGCTCATATTTCTTGCTGTATTGGAGACGTTGGAAAGAAGAGCATGCTTCTTGCGTTAAAACAGAGTATGTTTCATGGATGAGAACACCGGTCTGAATTTCCCTTCACAAACGGATTTAAACCAAAGCCTCTGTGTCTTCCTACAAGCAAGAGTTCATTTCCAGTAAGCCCAGTGATTTTTCGGCTCAAATGAATTTACACAGTTCACGACACCAACACGTTTTTCACTATTAACTAAAGAGCATCTATGTAAGAGATGCTGTAGTTTGTTACAATTTCATAATTGGAGTTCAACTAGATATGATCTATATGAGTAGGAAACAAAGTTCATTTTTTCTGGACATGCTCATATTTCTTGCTCTATTGCAGATTCTGGGCAGAAGAGGATGCTTCTTGAGTTAAAACGGAGGGTGTGTCATGGATGAGAACACTGGTCTGAATTTCCTTTCACAAACGGAGTTAAACCAAAGGCTCTTTGTCTTCATAGAAGCAAGAGTTCATTTCCGGTAAGCCCAGTGCTTTTTCGGCTCAAATTAATTTACACAGTACACGAAACCAACACGTTTTTCACTATTAACTAAAGAGCATCTATGTAAGAGATGCTGTGGTTGGTTACAGTTTCATAATATGAGTTCAACTAGATAAAGTCCATATCAGTTGGAAACACAGTTCTTTTTTTCTGAGCATGCTCATGTTTCTTGCTGTATTGGAGACGCTGGAAAGAAGAGCATGCTTCTCGCGTTAAAACAGAGTATGTTTCATGGTTGAGAACTCCAGTCTGAATTTTCCATCATAAACGGAGTTAAACCAAAGGCTCTGTGTCTTCCTACAAGCAAGAGTTCATTTCCGGTAAGCCCAGAGATTTTTCGGCTCAAATGAATTTACACAGTTCACTAAACCTACACGTTTTTCACTATTAACTAAAGAGCATCTATGTAAGAGATGCTGTAGTTTGTTACAGTTTCATAATCAGAGTTCAACTAGGTATGGTCGGTATGAGTAGGAAACACAGTTCATTTTTTCTGGACATGCTCATGTTTCTTGCTGTATTGGAGACGCTGGAAGGAAGAGCATGCTTCTTGCGTTTAAACAGAGTATGTTTCATGGATGAGAACACTGGTCTGAATTTCCCTTCACAAACGGAGTTAAACCAAAGGCTCTGTGTCTTCCTACAAGCAAGAGTTCATTTCCGGTAAGCCCAGTGATTTTTCGGCTGAAATGAATTTACACAGTTCACGAACCCAACACGATTTTCACTATTAACTAAACAGCATCTATGTAAGAGATGGTGCGGTTTGTTACAGTTTCATAAGCAGAGTTCAACTAGATAATGTCCATATCAGTTGGAAACACAGTTCTTTTTTCTGGGCATGCTCATGTTTCTTGCTGTATTGGAGACTCTAGAAAGAAGAGCATGCTTCTCACTTTAAAACAGAGTATGTTTCATGGATGAGAACAGCGGTCTTAATTTTCCATCAGAAACGGAGTTAAACCAAAGGCTCTGTGTCTTCCTACAAGCAAGAGTTCATTTCCAGTAAGCCCAGTGATTTTTCGGCTCAAATGAATTTACACAATTCACGAAACCAACACGTTTTTCACTATTAACTAAAGAGCATCTATGTAAGAGATGCTGTAGTTTGTTACAGTTTCATAATCAGAGTTCAACTAGATATGGTCCATATGAGTAGGAAACCGTTCATTTTTTCGGGACATGCTCATATTTCTTGCTGTATTGCAGATTCTGAGCAGAAGAGGATGCTTCTTGCGTTAAAACGGAGGGTGTTTCATGGATGAGAACACTGGTCTGAATTTCCCTTCACAAACGGAGTTAAACCAAAGGCTCTTTGTCTTCCTAGAAGCAAGAGTTCATTTCCGGTGAGCCCAGTGATTTTTCGGCTCAAATTAATTTACACAGTTCACGAAACCAACACGTTTTTCACTATTAACTAAAGAGCATCTATGTAAGAGATGATGTAGTTACAGTTTCATAATATGAGTTCAACTTGATATGGTCCGAATGAGTAGGAAACACAGTTCATTTTTTCTGGACATGCTCATATTTCTTGCTGTATTGCACATTCTGGTCAGAAGAGGATGCTTCTTGCGTTAAAATGGAGGGTGTTTCATGGATGAAAACACTGGTCTGAATTTCCCTTCACAAACGGAGTTAAACCAAAGGCTCTTTGTCTTCCTACAAGCAAGAGTTCTTTTCCGGTAAACCCAGTGATATTTGGGGTCAAATGAATTTAAACAGTTCACGAACCCAACATGTTTTTCACTATTAATTAAAGAGCATCTATGTAAGAGATGCTGTAGTTTGTTACAGTTTCATAAGCAGAGTTCAACTAGATAAAGTCCATATCATTTGGAAACACAGTTCTTTTTTTCTGAGCATGCTCATGTTTCTTGCTGTATTGGAGACGCTGGAAAGAAGAGCATGCTTCTCGCATTAAAACAGAGTATGTTTCATTGTTGAGAACCCCGGTCTGAATTTTCCATCAGAAACGGAGTTAAACCAAAGCCTCTGTGTCTTCCTACGAGCAAGAGTTCATTTTCGGTAAGCCCAGTGATTTTTCGGCTCAAATGAATTTACACAGTTCACTAAACCTACACGTTTTTCACTATTAACTAAAGAGCATCTATGTAAGAGATGCTGTAGTTTGTTACAGATTCATAATATGAGTTCAACTAGATATGGTCCGTATGAGTAGGAAACACAGTTCTTTTTTTCTGGACATGCTCATGTTTCTTGCTGTATTGGAGACGCTGGAAAGAAGAGCATGCTTCTCGCGTTAAAACAGAGTATGTTTCATGGATGAGAACACCTGTCTGAATTTTCCATCAGAAACGGAGTTAAACCAAAGGCACTGTGTCTTCCTACAAGCAAGAGTTCATTTCCGGTAAGCCCAGTGATTTTTCGGTTCAAATGAATTTACACAGTTCACGAAACCAACACGTTTTTCACTATTAACTTAAGAGCATCTATGTAAGAGATGCTGTGGTTTGTTACAGTATCATAAGCAGGGTTCAACTAGATATGGTCCGTATGAGTAGGAAACACAGTTCATTTTTCTGGTCATGCTCATATTTCTTACTGTATTGCAGATTCTGGACAGAACATGATGCTTCTTGTGTTAAAACAGAGGGTGTTTCAGGGATGAGAACACTGGTCTGAATTTCAATTCACAAACGGAGTTAAATAAAAGGCTCTTTGTCTTCCTACAAGCAAGAGTTCATTTCCGGTAAACACAGTGCTTCTTCGGCTCAAATGAATTTACACAGTTCTCGAACACAACACAATTTTCACTATTAACTAAACAGCATCTATGTAAGACATGCTATGGTTTGTTACAGTTTAATGACCAGAGTTCAACTGGATATGGTCCATATGAGTAGGAATCACAGTTCTTTTTTTCTGGGCATGCTCATGTTTCTTGCTGTATTGGAGACGCTGGAAAGAAGAGCATGCTTCTTGCGTTTAAACAGAGTATGTTTCATGGATGAGAACACTGGTCTGAATTTCCCTTCACAAACGGAGTTAAACCAAAGGCTCTGTGTCTTCCTACAAGCAAGAGTTCATTTCCGGTAAGCCCAGTGATTTTTCGGCTGAAATGAATTTACACAGTTCACGAACCCAACACGATTTTCACTATTAACTAAACAGCATCTATGTAAGAGATGGTGCGGTTTGTTACAGTTTCATAAGCAGAGTTCAACTAGATAATGTCCATATCAGTTGGAAACACAGTTCTTTTTTCTGGGCATGCTCATGTTTCTTGCTGTATTGGAGACGCTGGAAAGAAGAGCATGCTTCTCACGTTAAAACAGAGTATGTTTCATGGATGAGAACAGCGGTCTTAATTTTCCATCAGAAACGGAGTTAAACCAAAGGCTCTTTGTCTTCCTAGAAGCAAGAGTTCATTTCCGGTAAGCCCAGTGATTTTTCGGCTCAAATTAATTTGCACAGTTCACGAAACCAACACGTTTTTCACTATTAACTAAAGACCATCTATGTAAGAGATGCTGTAGTTTGTTACAGTTTCATAATCAGAGTTCAACTAGATATGGTCCATATGAGTAGGAAACCGTTCATTTTTTCGGGACATGCTCATATTTCTTGCTGTATTGCACATTCTGGTCAGAAGAGGATGCTTCTTGCGTTAAAATGGAGGGTGTTTCATGGATGAAAACACTGGTCTGAATTTCCCTTCACAAACGGAGTTAAACCAAAGGCTCTTTGTCTTCCTACAAGCAAGAGTTCTTTTCCGGTAAACCCAGTGATATTTGGGGTCAAATGAATTTAAACAGTTCACGAACCCAACATGTTTTTCACTATTAACTAAAGAGCATCTATGTAAGAGATGCTGTAGTTTGTTACAGTTTCATAAGCAGAGTTCAACTAGATAAAGTCCATATCAGTTGGAAACACAGTTCTTTTTTTCTGAGCATGCTCATGTTTCTTGCTGTATTGGAGACGCTGGGAAGAAGAGCATGCTTCTCGCATTAAAACAGAGTATGTTTCATTGTTGAGAACCCCGGTCTGAATTTTCCATCAGAAACGGAGTTAAACCAAAGCCTCTGTGTCTTCCTACGAGCAAGAGTTCATTTTCGGTTAGCCCAGTGATTTTTCGGCTCAAATGAATTTACACAGTTCACTAAACCTACACGTTTTTCACTATTAACTAAAGAGCATCTATGTAAGAGATGCTGTAGTTTGTTACAGTTTCATAATATGAGTTCAACTAGATATGGTCCGTATGAGTAGGAAACACAGTTCTTTTTTTCTGGACATGCTCATGTTTCTTGCTGTATTGGAGACGCTGGAAAGAAGAGCATGCTTCTCGCGTTAAAACAGAGTATGTTTCATGGATGAGAACACCGGTCTGAATTTTCCATCAGAAACGGAGTTAAACCAAAGGCACTGTGTCTTCCTACAAGCAAGAGTTCATTTCCGGTAAGCCCAGTGATTTTTCGGTTCAAATGAATTTACACAGTTCACGAAACCAACACGTTTTTCACTATTAACTAAAGAGCATCTATGTAAGAGATGCTGTGGTTTGTTACAGTATCATAAGCAGGGTTCAACTAGATATGGTCCGTATGAGTACGAAACACAGTTCATTTTTCTGGTCATGCTCATATTTCTTACTGTATTGCAGATTCTGGACATAACATGATGCTTCTTGTGTTAAAACAGAGGGTGTTTCAGGGATGAGAACACTGGTCTGAATTTCCCTTCACAAACGGAGTTAAATAAAAGGCTCTTTGTCTTCCTACAAGCAAGAGTTCATTTCCGGTAAACCCAGTGCTTCTTCGGCTCAAATGAATTTACACAGTTCTCGAACCCAACACAATTTTCACTATTAACTAAACAGCATCTATGTAAGAGATGCTATGGTTTGTTACAGTTTAATGACCAGAGTTCAACTAGATATGGTCCATATGAGTAGGAATCACAGTTCTTTTTTTCTGGGCATGCTCATGATTCTTGCTGTATTAGAGATGCTGGAAAGAAGAGCATGCTTCTTGCGTTAAAACAGAGTATGTTTCATGGATGAGAACACTAGTCTGAATTTTCCTTCAGAAATGGAGTTAAACCAAAGTCTCTGTGTCTTCCTACAAGCAAGAATTCATATCCGCTAAACACAGTGATTTTTTGGCTCAAATGAATTTACACAGTTCACGAACCCAACACGTTTTTCACTATTAACTAAAGAGCATCTGTGTAAGAGATGCTGAGGTTTGTTACAGTGCCATAAGCAGAGTTCAACTAGATATGGTCCGTCTGAGTAGGAAACACAGTTCTTTTTTTCTGGACATGCTCATATTTCTTGCTGTATTGCAGACTCTGGAAAGAAGACAATGCTTCTTGCGTTAAAACAGAGGGTGTTTCATTGATGAGAACACTGGTCTGAATTTTCCTTCAGACTGAGTTAAACCAAAGTCTCTGTGTCCTCCTACAAGCAAGAGTTCATTTCCGGTAAACCCAGGGGTTTTTCGGCTCAAATGAAATTACACGGTTCTCGAACCCAACACGTTTTTCACTATTAACTAAAGAGCATCTTTGTAAGAGATGATGTGGTTTGTTAGAGTTTTATAATCAGAGTTCAACTAGATATGGTCCGTATGAGTAGGAAATACAGTTATTTTTTCTGGGTATGCTCATATTTCTTGATGTATTAGAGACGCAGGAAAGAAGAGCATGCTCTTTGCGTTAAAACAGAGTGTGTTTCATGGATGAGACCTCTGGTCTGAATTTCCCTTCAAAAAAGGAGTTAAACCAAAGCCTCTGTCTTCCTATAAGCAAGTGTTCATTTCTGGAAAACCCAGTGATTTTTCGGAGCAAAAGAATTTACACAGATCACGAACCCAACACGTTTTTCACTATAAACAAAAGAGCATATATGTAAGTAATGCTGTGGTTTGTTACAGTTTCATAAGCAGAGTTCAACTAGATATGGTCCGTATGAGTAGGAAACACAGTTATTTTTTTCTGGGCATGCTCATGTTTCTTGCTATATTGGAGAAGATGGAAAGAAGAGCATGCTTCTTGCGTTAAAACAGAGTATGTTTGATGGATGAGGACATTGGTCTGAATTTTCCTTCAGAAACGTAGTTAAACCAAATTCTCTGTGTCTTCCTACAAGGAAGAGTTCATATCCAGTAAACCCAGGGATTTTTTCGGCACAAATTAATTTACCCACTTCACGAAAAAACACGTTTTGCACTATTGACTAAAGAGCATCTATGTAAGAGATGCTGTGGTTTGTTAGAGTTTCATAGGCAGAGTTCAACTAGATATGGTCCATATGAGTAGTAAACACAGTTCTTTTTTTCTGGGCATGCTCATGTTTCTTGATGTATTAGAGACGCTGGAAAGAAGAGGATGCTTCTTGCGTTAAAACAGAGTATGTTTCATGGATGAGAACTCTGGTCTGAATTTCCCTTCACAATCGGAGTTAAATAAAAGGCTCTTTGACTTCCTACAAGCAAGAGTTCATTTCCTTTAATCCCAGTGATTCTTCGGCTCAAATGAATTTACTCCGTTCACGAACCCAACACGATTTTCACTATTAAGTAAACAGCATCTATGTAAGAGATGCTAAGGTTTGTTACAGTTTAATGAGCAGAGTTCAACTAGATATGATCCGTCTGAGTAGGAAACCCAGTTCTTTTTTTCTGGACATGCACATATTTCTTGCTGTATTGCAGATCTGGAAAGAAGACGATGCTCTTTGCGTTAAAACAGAGGGTGTTTCATGAATGAGAATACTGGACTGCATTTCCCTTCACAAACGGAGTGAAACCAAAGGCTCTGTGTCTTCCTAAAAGCAACAGTTCATTCCCGGTAAACCCAGTTTTTTTTTCGGCTCAAATGAATTTACACAGTTCACAAACCCAAGTTTCTCACTATTAACTAAAGAGCATCTGTGTATGAGATGCTGTGGTTTGTTACAGTTTCATAAGCAGAGTTCAACCAGATATGGTCCGTATGAGTAGGAAACACAGTTCTTTTTTTCTGGACATCCTCATATTACTTGCTGTATTGCAGACTCTGGAAAGAAGAGGATTCTTCTTGCATTAAAACAGCGGGTGTTTCATGAATGAAAATACTGGTCTGAATTTCCCTTCACAAACGGAGTGAAACCAAAGGCTCTGTGTTTTCCTACAAGCCAGAGTTCATTTCCGGTAAACCGAGGGGTTTTTTGGCTCAAATGCATTTACACAGTTCATGAACCCAACACGTTTTTCACTATTAACTTAAGGGCATCTATGTAGCACATGCTGTGGTTTGTTAGAGTTTCATAAGCAAAGTTCAACTAGATATGGTCTGTTTGACTGGGAAACACAGTTCTTTTTTTGTGGGCATGCTCATGTTTCTTGTTGTATTGGAGACGCTGGAAAGAAGAGCATACTTCTTGTGTTAAAACAGAGTATGTTTCATGGATGAGAAAACTGGTCTGAATTTTCCTTCAGAAACGGAGTTAAACCAAAGTCTCTGTGTCTTCCTACAAGCAAGAGTTCATTTCCGGTAAACCCAGTTTTTTTTCGGCTCAAATGAATATACACAGTTCACGAACTCAAGTTTTTTACTATTAACTAAAGAGCATCTATGTAAGAGATGCTGTTGTTTTTTACAGTTTCATAAGCAGAGTTCAACTAGATATGGTCCGTATGAGTAGGAAACATAGTTCGTTTTTTCTGGGCATGCTCATGTTTCCTGATGTATTAGAGACGCTGGAAAGAAGAGGATGTTTCTTGCGTTGAAACAGAGTGTGTTTCATGGATGAGAATTCTGTCCTCATTTTCCCTTCACAAACGGAGTGAAACCAAAGCCTCTGTGTCTTCCTACAAGCAAGAGTTCATTTCCGGTAAACACAGGGGTTTTTGGCTCAAATGAATTTACACAGTTCATGAACCCAACACGTTTTTCACTATTAACTAAAAAGCATCTATGTAACACATGCTGTGGTTTTTTACAGCTTCAAAAGCAGAGTTCAACCATATATGGTCCGTATGAGTAGGAAACCCAGTTCATTTTTCTGGACATGCTCATATTTCTTGCTGTATTGCAGATTCTAGACAGAACATGATGCTTCTTGTGTTAAAACAGAGGGTGTTTCAGGGATGAGAACACTGGTCTGAATTTCCCTTCACAAACGGAGTTAAATTAAAGGCTCTTTGTCTTCCTACAAGCAAGAGTTCATTTCCGGTAAACCCAGTGATTCTTCGGCTCAAATGAATTTACACAGTTCACGAACCCAACACGATTTTCACTATTAACTAAACAGCATCTATGTAAGAGATACTATGGTATGTTACAGTTTAATGAGCAGAGTTCAACTAGATATGGTCCATATGAGTAGGAATCACAGTTCTTTTTTTCTGGGCATGCTCATGTTTCTTGCTGTATTAGAGATGCTGGAAAGAAGAGCATGCTTCTTGCGTTAAAACAGAGTATGTTTCATGGATGAGAACACTGGTCTGAATTTTCCTTCAGAAACGTAGTTAAACCAAATTCTCTGTGTCTTCCTACAAGCAAGAGTTCATATCAGCTAAACGCAGTGATTTTTTTGGCTCAAATGAATTTGCACAGTTCACGAACCCAACACGTTTTTCACTATAATTAAAGAGCATCTATGTAAGAGATGATGTGGTTTGTTACAGTGCCATAAGCAGAGTTCAACTAGATATGGTCCGTCTGAGTAGGAAACACAGTTCTATTTTTCTGGACATGCTCATATTTCTTGCTGTATTGCAGACTCTGGAAAGAAGATGATGCTTCTTGCGTTAAAACAGAGGGCGTTTCATGGATGAGAACAATGGTCTGAATTTTCCTTCAGAAACGGAGTTAAACCAAAGTCTCTGTGTCTTCCTACAAGCAACAGTTCATTTCCGGTAAACCCAGTGATTTTTTGGCTCAAATCAATTTGCACAGTTTACGAATCCAACACGTTTTTCACTATTAACTAAAGAGCATCTATGTAAGAGATGCTGTGGTTTGTTACAGTGCCATAAGCAGAGTTCAACTAGATATGGTCCGTATGAGTAGGAAACACAGTTCTTTTTTTCTGGACATGATCATATTTCTTGCTGTATTGCAGACTCTGGAAAGAAGACGATGCTTCTTGTGTTAAAACAGAGGTTGTTTCATGAATCAGAATACTGGACTGAATTTCCCTTCACAAACGGAGTGAAGCCAAACGCTCTGTGTCTTCCTACAAGCAAGAGTTCATTTCCGGTAAACCCAGATTTATTTCGGCTCAAATGAATTTACACAGTTCACGAACCCAAGTTTTTCACTATTAACTAAAGAGCATCTATGTAAGAGATGCTGTGGTTTGTTACAGTATCATAAGCAGGGTTCAACTAGATATGGTCCGTATGAGTAGGAAACATAGTTCATTTTTCTGGTCATGCTCATTTTTCTTACTGTATTGCAGATTCTGGACAGAACATGATGCTTCTTGTGTTAAAACAGAGGGTGTTCCAGGGATGAAAACACTGGTCTGAATTTCCCTTCACAAACGGAGTTAAATAAAAGGCTCTTTGTCTTCCTACAAGCAAGAGTTCATTTCCGGTAAACCCAGTGCTTCTTCGGCTCAAATGAATTTACACAGTTCTCGAACCCAACACAATTTTCACTATTAACTAAACAGCATCTATGTAAGAGATGCTATGGTTTGTTACAGTTTAATGACCAGAGTTCAACTAGATATGGTCCATATGAGTAGGAATCACAGTTCTTTTTTTCTGGGCATGCTCATGTTTCTTGCTGTATTAGAGATGCTGGAAAGAAGAGCATGCTTCTTGCGTTAAAACAGAGTATGTTTCATGGATGAGAACACTGGTCTGAATTTTCCTTCAGAAATGGAGTTAAACCAAAGTCTCTGTGTCTTCCTACAAGCAAGAGTTCATATCCGCTAAACACAGTGATTTTTTGGCTCAAATGAATTTACACCATTCACGAACCCAACACGTTTTTCACTATTAACTAAAGAGCATCTGTGTAAGAGATGCTGTGGTTTGTTACAGTGCCATAAGCAGAGTTCAACTAGATATGGTCCGTCTGAGTAGGAAACACAGTTCTTTTTTTCTGGACATGCTCATATTTCTTGCTGTGTTGCAGACTCTGGAAAGAAGACAATGCTTCTTGCGTTAAAACAGAGGGTGTTTCATGGATGAGAACACTGGTCTGAATTTTCCTTCAGAAACTGAGTTAAACCAAAGTCTCTGTGTCCTCCTACAAGCAAGAGTTCATTTCCGGTAAACTCAGGGGTTTTTCGGCTCAAATGAAATTACACGGTTCTCGAACCCAACACGTTTTTCACTATTAACTAAAGAGCATCTTTGTAAGAGATGATGTGGTTTGTTAGAGTTTCATAGGCAGAGTTCAACTAGATATGGTCCATATGAGTAGTAAACACAGTTCTTTTTTTCTGGGCATGCTCATGTTTCTTGATGTATTAGAGGCGCTGGAAAGAAGAGGATGCTTCTTGCGTTAAAACAGAGTATGTTTCATGGATGAGAACTCTGGTCTGAATTTCCCTTCACATTCGGAGTTAAATAAAAGGCTCTTTGTCTTCCTACAAGCAAGAGTTCATTTCCTTTAATCCCAGTGATTCTTCGGCTCAAATGAATTTACTCCGTTCACGAACCCAACACGATTTTCACTATTAAGTAAACAGCATCTATGTAAGAGATGCTAAGGTTTGTTACAGTTTAATGAGCAGAGTTCAACTAGATATGATCCGTCTGAGTAGGAAACCCAGTTCTTTTTTTCTGGACATGCTCATATTTCTTGCTGTATTGCAGATCTGGAATGAAGACGATGCTTCTTGCGTTAAAACAGAGGGTGTTTCATGAATTAGAATACTGGACTGCATTTCCCTTCACAAACGGAGTGAAACCAAACGCTCTGTGTCTTCCTACAAGCAAGAGTTCATTTCCTGTAAACCCAGATTTTTTTCGGCTCAAATGAATTTACACAGTTCACAAACCCAAGTTTTTCACTATTAACTAAAGAGCATCTATGCAAGAGATGCTGTGGTTTGTTACAGTTTCATAAGCAAAGTACAACTAGATATTGTCCGTATGAGTAGGAAACACAGTTCTTTTTTTCTGGACATGCTCATATTACTTGCTGAATTGCAGACTCTGGAAAGAAGAGGACGCTTCTTGTGTTAAAACAGAGGGTGTTTCAGGGATGAGAACACTGGTCTGAATTTCCCTTCACAATCGGAGTTAAATAAAAGGATCTTTGTCTTCCTACAAGCAAGAGTTCATTTCCTGTAAACCCAGTGATTCTTCGGCTCAAATGAATTTACACAGTTCACGAACCCAACACAATTTTCACTATTAACTAAAGAGCATCTATGTAAGACATGCTGTCGTTTGTTACAGTTTCATAAGCGGAGTTCAACTAGATATGGTCCATATGAGTAGGAAACACAGTTCTTTTTTTCTGGGCATGCACATGTTTCTTGATGTATTAGAGACGCTGGAAAGAAGAGGATGATTCTTGCGTTAAAACAGTGTGGGTTTCATGGATGAGAACTCTGGTCTGAATTTCCCTTCACAACGGAGTGAAACCAAAGCCTCTGTCTTCCTATAAGCAAGTGTTCATTTCTGGAAAACCCAGTGATTTTTCGGTGCAAAAGAATTTACACAGATCACGAACCCAACACGTTTTTCACTATAAACGAAAGAGCATATATGTAAGTAATGCTGTGGTTTGTTACAGTTTCATAAGCAGAGTTCAACTAGATATGGTCCGTATGAGTAGGAAACACAGTTATTTTTTTCTGGGCATGCTCATGTTTCTTGCTATATTGGAGAAGATGGAAAGAAGAGCATGCTTCTTGCGTTAAAACAGAGTATGTTTGATGGATGAGGACATTGGTCTGAATTTTCCTTCAGAAACGTAGTTAAACCAAATTCTCTGTGTCTTCCTACAAGGAAGAGTTCATATCCAGTAAACCCAGGGATTTTTTCGGCACAAATTAATTTACCCACTTCACGAAAAAACACGTTTTGCACTATTGACTAAAGAGCATCTATGTAAGAGATGCTGTGGTTTGTTAGAGTTTCATAGGCAGAGTTCAACTAGATATGGTCCATATGAGTAGTAAACACAGTTCTTTTTTTCTGGGCATGCTCATGTTTCTTGATGTATTAGAGACGCTGGAAAGAAGAGGATGCTTCTTGCGTTAAAACAGAGTATGTTTCATGGATGAGAACTCTGGTCTGAATTTCCCTTCACAATCGGAGTTAAATAAAAGGCTCTTTGTCTTCCTACAAGCAAGAGTTCATTTCCTTTAATCCCAGTGATTCTTCGGCTCAAATGAATTTACTCCGTTCACGAACCCAACACGATTTTCACTATTAAGTAAACAGCATCTATGTAAGAGATGCTAAGGTTTGTTACAGTTTAATGAGCAGAGTTCAACTAGATATGATCCGTCTGAGTAGGAAACCCAGTTCTTTTTTTCTGGACATGCACATATTTCTTGCTGTATTGCAGATCTGGAAAGAAGACGATGCTCTTTGCGTTAAAACAGAGGGTGTTTCATGAATGAGAATACTGGACTGCATTTCCCTTCACAAACGGAGTGAAACCAAACGCTCTGTGTCTTCCAAAAAGCAACAGTTCATTCCCGGTAAACCCAGTTTTTTTTTTCGGCTCAAATGAATTTACACAGTTCACAAACCCAAGTTTCTCACTATTAACTAAAGAGCATCTGTGTATGAGATGCTGTGGTTTGTTACAGTTTCATAAGCAGAGTTCAACTAGATATGGTCCGTATGAGTAGGAAACACAGTTCTTTTTTTATGGACATGCTCATATTACTTGCTGTATTGCAGACTCTGGAAAGAAGAGGATTCTTCTTGCATTAAAACAGCGGGTGTTTCATGAATGAAAATACTGGTCTGAATTTCCCTTCACAAACGGAGTGAAACCAAAGGCTCTGTGTTTTCCTACAAGCCAGAGTTCATTTCCGGTAAACCGAGGGGTTTTTTGGCTCAAATGCATTTACACAGTTCATGAACCCAACACGTTTTTCACTATTAACTTAAGGGCATCTATGTAGCACATGCTGTGGTTTGTTAGAGTTTCATAAGCAAAGTTCAACTAGATATGGTCTGTTTGACTGGGAAACACAGTTCTTTTTTTGTGGGCATGCTCATGTTTCTTGTTGTATTGGAGACGCTGGAAAGAAGAGCATACTTCTTGTGTTAAAACAGAGTATGTTTCATGGATGAGAAAACTGGTCTGAATTTTCCTTCAGAAACGGAGTTAAACCAAAGTCTCTGTGTCTTCCTACAAGCAAGAGTTCATTTCCGGTAAACCCAGTTTTTTTTCGGCTCAAATGAATATACACAGTTCACGAACTCAAGTTTTTTACTATTAACTAAAGAGCATCTATGTAAGAGATGCTGTTGTTTTTTACAGTTTCATAAGCAGAGTTCAACTAGATATGGTCCGTATGAGTAGGAAACACAGTTCGTTTTTTCTGGGCATGCTCATGTTTCCTGATGTATTAGAGATGCTGGAAAGAAGAGGATGTTTCTTGCGTTGAAACAGAGTGTGTTTCATGGATGAGAATTCTGTCCTCATTTTCCCTTCACAAACGGAGTGAAACCAAAGCCTCTGTGTCTTCCTACAAGCAAGAGTTCATTTCCGGTAAACACAGGGGTTTTTGGCTCAAATGAATTTACACAGTTCATGAACCCAACACGTTTTTCACTATTAACTAAAAAGCATCTATGTAACACATGCTGTGGTTTTTTACAGCTTCAAAAGCAGAGTTCAACCATATATGGTCCGTATGAGTAGGAAACCCAGTTCATTTTTCTGGACATGCTCATATTTCTTGCTGTATTGCAGATTCTAGACAGAACATGATGCTTCTTGTGTTAAAACAGAGGGTGTTTCAGGGATGAGAACACTGGTCTGAATTTCCCTTCTCAAACGGAGTTAAATTAAAGGCTCTTTGTCTTCCTACAAGCAAGAGTTCATTTCCGGTAAAACCAGTGATTCTTCGGCTCAAATGAATTTACACAGTTCACTAACCCAACACGATTTTCACTATTAACTAAACAGCATCTATGTAAGAGATACTATGGTTTGTTACAGTTTAATGAGCAGAGTTCAACTAGATATGGTCGATATGAGTAGGAATCACAGTTCTTTTTTTCTGGGCATGCTCATGTTTCTTGCTGTATTAGAGATGCTGGAAAGAAGAGCATGCTTCTTGCGTTAAAACAGAGTATGTTTCATGGATGAGAACACTGGTCTGAATTTTCCTTCAGAAACGTAGTTAAACCAAAGTCTCTGTGTCTTCCTACAAGCAAGAGTTCATATCCGCTAAACGCAGTGATTTTTTTGGCTCAAATGAATTTACACAGTTCACGAACCCAACACGTTTTTCACTATTAACTAAAGAGCATCTATGTAAGAGATGATGTGGTTTGTTACAGTGCCATAATCAGAGTTCAACTAGATATGGTCCGTCTGAGTAGGAAACACAGTTCTATTTTTCTGGACATGCTCATATTTCTTGCTGTATTGCAGACTCTGGAAAGAAGATGATGCTTCTTGCGTTAAAACAGAGGGCGTTTCATGGATGAGAACAATGGTCTGAATTTTCCTTCAGAAACGGAGTTAAACCAAAGTCTCTGTGTCTTCCTACAAGCAACAGTTCATTTCCGGTAAACCCAGTGATTTTTTGCCTCAAATGAATTTGCACAGTTCACGAATCCAACACGTTTTTCACTATTAACTAAAGAGCATCTATGTAAGAGATGCTGTGGTTTGTTACAGTGCCATAAGCAGAGTTCAACTAGATATGGTCCGTATGAGTAGGAAACACAGTTCTTTTTTTCTGGACATGATCATATTTCTTGCTGTATTGCAGACTCTGGAAAGAAGACGATGCTTCTTGTGTTAAAACAGAGGTTGTTTCATGAATCAGAATACTGGACTGAATTTCCCTTCACAAACGGAGTGAAGCCAAACGCTCTGTGTCTTCCTACAAGCAAGAGTTCATTTCCGGTAAACCCAGATTTATTTCGGCTCAAATGAATTTACACAGTTCACGAACCCAAGTTTTTCACTATTAACTAAAGAGCATCTATGTAAGAGATGCTGTGGTTTGTTACAGTATCATAAGCAGGGTTCAACTAGATATGGTCCGTATGAGTAGGAAACATAGTTCATTTTTCTGGTCATGCTCATTTTTCTTACTGTATTGCAGATTCTGGAAAGAACATGATGCTTCTTGTGTTAAAACAGAGGGTGTTCCAGGGATGAAAACACTGGTCTGAATTTCCCTTCACAAACGGAGTTAAATAAAAGGCTCTTTGTCTTCCTACAAGCAAGAGTTCATTTCCGGTAAACCCAGTGCTTCTTCGGCTCAAATGAATTTACACAGTTCTCGAACCCAACACAATTTTCACTATTAACTAAACAGCATCTATGTAAGAGATGCTATGGTTTGTTACAGTTTAATGACCAGAGTTCAACTAGATATGGTCCATATGAGTAGGAATCACAGTTCTTTTTTTCTGGGCATGCTCATGTTTCTTGCTGTATTAGAGATGCTGGAAAGAAGAGCATGCTTCTTGCGTTAAAACAGAGTATGTTTCATGGATGAGAACACTGGTCTGAATTTTCCTTCAGAAATGGAGTTAAACCAAAGTCTCTGTGTCTTCCTACAAGCAAGAGTTCATATCCGCTAAACACAGTGATTTTTTGGCTCAAATGAATTTACACCATTCACGAACCCAACACGTTTTTCACTATTAACTAAAGAGCATCTGTGTAAGAGATGCTGTGGTTTGTTACAGTGCCATAAGCAGAGTTCAACTAGATATGGTCCGTCTGAGTAGGAAACACAGTTCTTTTTTTCTGGACATGCTCATATTTCTTGCTGTGTTGCAGACTCTGGAAAGAAGACAATGCTTCTTGCGTTAAAACAGAGGGTGTTTCATGGATGAGAACACTGGTCTGAATTTTCCTTCAGAAACTGAGTTAAACCAAAGTCTCTGTGTCCTCCTACAAGCAAGAGTTCATTTCCGGTAAACTCAGGGGTTTTTCGGCTCAAATGAAATTACACGGTTCTCGAACCCAACACGTTTTTCACTATTAACTAAAGAGCATCTTTGTAAGAGATGATGTGGTTTGTTAGAGTTTCATAGGCAGAGTTCAACTAGATATGGTCCATATGAGTAGTAAACACAGTTCTTTTTTTTCTGGGCATGCTCATGTTTCTTGATGTATTAGAGGCGCTGGAAAGAAGAGGATGCTTCTTGCGTTAAAACAGAGTATGTTTCATGGATGAGAACTCTGGTCTGAATTTCCCTTCACATTCGGAGTTAAATAAAAGGCTCTTTGTCTTCCTACAAGCAAGAGTTCATTTCCTTTAATCCCAGTGATTCTTCGGCTCAAATGAATTTACTCCGTTCACGAACCCAACACGATTTTCACTATTAAGTAAACAGCATCTATGTAAGATATGCTAAGGTTTGTTACAGTTTAATGAGCAGAGTTCAACTAGATATGATCCGTCTGAGTAGGAAACCCAGTTCTTTTTTTCTGGACATGCTCATATTTCTTGCTGTATTGCAGATCTGGAATGAAGACGATGCTTCTTGCGTTAAAACAGAGGGTGTTTCATGAATTAGAATACTGGACTGCATTTCCCTTCACAAACAGAGAGAAACCAAACGCTCTGTGTCTTCCTACAAGCAAGAGTTCATTTCCTGTAAACCCAGATTTTTTTCGGCTCAAATGAATTTACACAGTTCACAAACCCAAGTTTTTCACTATTAACTAAAGAGCATCTATGCAAGAGATGCTGTGGTTTGTTACAGTTTCATAAGCAAAGTACAACTAGATATTGTCCGTATGAGTAGGAAACACAGTTCTTTTTTTCTGGACATGCTCATATTACTTGCTGAATTGCAGACTCTGGAAAGAAGAGGACGCTTCTTGTGTTAAAACAGAGGGTGTTTCAGGGATGAGAACACTGGTCTGAATTTCCCTTCACAATCGGAGTTAAATAAAAGGATCTTTGTCTTCCTACAAGCAAGAGTTCATTTCCTGTAAACCCAGTGATTCTTCGGCTCAAATGAATTTACACAGTTCACGAACCCAACACAATTTTCACTATTAACTAAAGAGCATCTATGTAAGACATGCTGTCGTTTGTTACAGTTTCATAAGCGGAGTTCAACTAGATATGGTCCATATGAGTAGGAAACACAGTTCTTTTTTTCTGGGCATGCACATGTTTCTTGATGTATTAGAGACGCTGGAAAGAAGAGGATGATTCTTGCGTTAAAACAGTGTGGGTTTCATGGATGAGAACTCTGGTCTGAATTTCCCTTCACAACGGAGTGAAACCAAAGCCTCTGTCTTCCTATAAGCAAGTGTTCATTTCTGGAAAACCCAGTGATTTTTCGGTGCAAAAGAATTTACACAGATCACGAACCCAACACGTTTTTCACTATAAACGAAAGAGCATATATGTAAGTAATGCTGTGGTTTGTTACAGTTTCATAAGCAGAGTTCAACTAGATATGGTCCGTATGAGTAGGAAACACAGTTATTTTTTTCTGGGCATGCTCATGTTTCTTGCTATATTGGAGAAGATGGAAAGAAGAGCATGCTTCTTGCGTTAAAACAGAGTATGTTTGATGGATGAGGACATTGGTCTGAATTTTCCTTCAGAAACGTAGTTAAACCAAATTCTCTGTGTCTTCCTACAAGGAAGAGTTCATATCCAGTAAACCCAGGGATTTTTTCGGCACAAATTAATTTACCCACTTCACGAAAAAACACGTTTTGCACTATTGACTAAAGAGCATCTATGTAAGAGATGCTGTGGTTTGTTAGAGTTTCATAGGCAGAGTTCAACTAGATATGGTCCATATGAGTAGTAAACACAGTTCTTTTTTTCTGGGCATGCTCATGTTTCTTGATGTATTAGAGACGCTGGAAAGAAGAGGATGCTTCTTGCGTTAAAACAGAGTATGTTTCATGGATGAGAACTCTGGTCTGAATTTCCCTTCACAATCGGAGTTAAATAAAAGGCTCTTTGTCTTCCTACAAGCAAGAGTTCATTTCCTTTAATCCCAGTGATTCTTCGGCTCAAATGAATTTACTCCGTTCACGAACCCAACACGATTTTCACTATTAAGTAAACAGCATCTATGTAAGAGATGCTAAGGTTTGTTACAGTTTAATGAGCAGAGTTCAACTAGATATGATCCGTCTGAGTAGGAAACCCAGTTCTTTTTTTCTGGACATGCACATATTTCTTGCTGTATTGCAGATCTGGAAAGAAGACGATGCTCTTTGCGTTAAAACAGAGGGTGTTTCATGAATGAGAATACTGGACTGCATTTCCCTTCACAAACGGAGTGAAACCAAACGCTCTGTGTCTTCCAAAAAGCAACAGTTCATTCCCGGTAAACCCAGTTTTTTTTTTCGGCTCAAATGAATTTACACAGTTCACAAACCCAAGTTTCTCACTATTAACTAAAGAGCATCTGTGTATGAGATGCTGTGGTTTGTTACAGTTTCATAAGCAGAGTTCAACTAGATATGGTCCGTATGAGTAGGAAACACAGTTCTTTTTTTATGGACATGCTCATATTACTTGCTGTATTGCAGACTCTGGAAAGAAGAGGATTCTTCTTGCATTAAAACAGCGGGTGTTTCATGAATGAAAATACTGGTCTGAATTTCCCTTCACAAACGGAGTGAAACCAAAGGCTCTGTGTTTTCCTACAAGCCAGAGTTCATTTCCGGTAAACCGAGGGGTTTTTTGGCTCAAATGCATTTACACAGTTCATGAACCCAACACGTTTTTCACTATTAACTTAAGGGCATCTATGTAGCACATGCTGTGGTTTGTTAGAGTTTCATAAGCAAAGTTCAACTAGATATGGTCTGTTTGACTGGGAAACACAGTTCTTTTTTTGTGGGCATGCTCATGTTTCTTGTTGTATTGGAGACGCTGGAAAGAAGAGCATACTTCTTGTGTTAAAACAGAGTATGTTTCATGGATGAGAAAACTGGTCTGAATTTTCCTTCAGAAACGGAGTTAAACCAAAGTCTCTGTGTCTTCCTACAAGCAAGAGTTCATTTCCGGTAAACCCAGTTTTTTTTCGGCTCAAATGAATATACACAGTTCACGAACTCAAGTTTTTTACTATTAACTAAAGAGCATCTATGTAAGAGATGCTGTTGTTTTTTACAGTTTCATAAGCAGAGTTCAACTAGATATGGTCCGTATGAGTAGGAAACACAGTTCGTTTTTTCTGGGCATGCTCATGTTTCCTGATGTATTAGAGATGCTGGAAAGAAGAGGATGTTTCTTGCGTTGAAACAGAGTGTGTTTCATGGATGAGAATTCTGTCCTCATTTTCCCTTCACAAACGGAGTGAAACCAAAGCCTCTGTGTCTTCCTACAAGCAAGAGTTCATTTCCGGTAAACACAGGGGATTTTTCGGCTCAAATGAATTTACACAGTTCATGTACCCTACACGATTATCACTATTAAATAAAGACCATCTATGTAAGAGATGCTGTGGTTTGTTTACAGTTTCATAAGCAGAGTTCAACTAGATATGGTCCGTATGAGTAGGAAACACAGTTCCTTTTTTCTGGACATGCTCATATTACTTGCTGTATTGCAGACTCTGGAAAGAAGAGGATGCTTCTTGCGTTAAAACAGCGGGTGTTTCATGAATGAAAATACTGGTCTGAATTTCCCTTCACAAACGGAGTGAAACCAAAGGCTCTGTGTCTTCCTAAAAGCAACAGTTCATTCCCGGTAAACCCAGTTTTTTTTCGGCTCAAATGAATTTACACAGTTCACCAACCCAAGTTTCTCACTATTAACTAAAGAGCATCTGTGTAAGAGATGCTGTGGTTTGTTACAGTTTCATAAGCAGAGTTCAACTACATATGGTCCGTATGAGTAGGAAACACAGTTCTTTTTTTATGGACATGCTCATATTACTTGCTGTATTGCAGACTCTGGAAAGAAGAGGATTCTTCTTGCGTTAAAACAGCGGGTGTTTCATGAATGAAAATACTGGTTTGAATTTCCCTTCACAAACGGAGTGAAACCAAAGGCTCTGTGTCTTCCTACAAGCAACAGTTCATTTCCGGTAAACCCAGTGATTTTTTGGCTCAAATGTACTTACACAGTTCAAGAACCCAACACGATTTTCACTATTAAATAAACAGCATCTATGTAAGAGATGCTGTGGTTTGTTACAGTGCCATGAGCAGAGTTCAACTAGATATGGTTTGTATGAGTAGGAAACACAGTTCTTTTTTTCTGGACATGATCATATTTCTTGCTGTATTGCAGACTGTGGAAAGAAGACGATGCTTCTTGCGTTAAAACAGAGGTTGTTTCATGAATGAGAATACTGGACTGAATTTCCCTTCACAAACGGAGTGAAGCCAAACGCTCTGTGTCTTCCTACAAGCAAAAGTTCATTTCCGGTAAACCCAGATTTATTTTGGCTCAAATGAATTTACACAGTTCACGAACCCAAGTTTTTCACTATTAACCAAAGAGCATCTATGTAAGAGATGCTGTGGTTTGTTACAGTTCGTAAGCAGAGTTCAACTAGATATGGTCAGTATGAGTAGGAAACAGAGTTCTTTTTTTCTGGACATGCTCATATTACTTGCTGTATTGCAGACTCTAGAAAGAAGAGGATGCTTCTTGCGTTAAAACACAGGGTGTTTCATGGATGAGAACACTGGTCTGAATTTTCCTTCAGAAACTGAGTTAAACCAAAGTCTCTGTGTCCTCCTACAAGCAAGAGTTCATTTCCGGTAAACCCAGGGGTTTTTCGGCTCAAATGAAATTACACGGTTCTCGAACCCAACACGTTTTTCACTATTAACTAAAGAGCATCTTTGTAAGAGATGATGTGGTTTGTTAGAGTTTCATAATCAGAGTTCAACTAGATATGGTCCGTATGAGTAGGAAATACAGTTATTTTTTCTGGGTATGCTCATGTTTCTTGATCTATTAGACACGCAGGAAAGAAGAGCATGCTCTTTGCGTTAAAATAGAGTGTGTTTCATGGATGAGACCTCTGGTCTGAATTTCCCTTCACAAAAGGAGTTAAACCAAAGCCTCTGTCTTCCTATAAGCAAGTGTTCATTTCCGGAAAACCCAGTGATTTTTCGGAGCAAAAGAATTTACACAGATCACGAACCCAACACGTTTTTCACTATAAACGAAAGAGCATATATGTAAGTGATGCTGTGGTTTGTTACAGTTTCATAAGCAGAGTTCAACTAGATATGGTCCGTATGAGTAGGAAACACAGTTCTTTTTTTCTGGGCATGCTCATGTTTCTTGCTATATTGGAGAAGATGGAAAGACAAGCATGCATCTTGAGTTAAAACAGAGTATGTTTGATGGATGAGGACACTGGTCTGAATTTTCCTTCAGAAACGTAGTTAAACCAAATTCTCTGTGTCTTCCTACAAGGAAGAGTTCATATCCAGTAAACCCAGGGATTTTTTCGGCACAAATTAATTTACCCACTTCACGAAAAAACACGTTTTGCACTATTAACTAAAGAGCATCTATGTAAGAGATGCTGTGGTTTGTTAGAGTTTCATAGGCAGAGTTCAACTAGATATGGTCCATATGAGTAGTAAACACAGTTCTTTTTTTCTGGGCATGCTCATGTTTCTTGATGTATTAGAGACGCTGGAAAGAAGAGGATGCTTCTTGCGTTAAAACAGAGTATGTTTCATGGATGAGAACTCTGGTCTGAATTTCCCTTCACAATCA
The DNA here is from genome assembly GCA_949786385.1 of Onychomys leucogaster. NCBI lineage: Eukaryota > Metazoa > Chordata > Mammalia > Rodentia > Cricetidae > Onychomys > Onychomys leucogaster. The sequence goes on along the minus strand of CATKUP010000012.1, from coordinate 241,480 downwards.
GAGTTAAATAAAAGGCTCTTTGTCTTCCTACAAGCAAGAGTTCATTTCCTTTAATCCCAGTGATTCCTCGGCTCAAATGAATTTACTCCGTTCACGAACCCAACACGATTTTCACTATTAAGTAAACAGCATCTATTTAAGAGATGCTAAGGTTTGTTACAGTTTAATGAGCAGAGTTCAACTAGATATGATCCGTCTGAGTAGGAAACCCAGTTCTTTTTTTCTGGACATGCTCATATTTCTTGCTGTATTGCAGATCTGGAATGAAGACGATGCTTCGCGTTAAAACAGAGGGTGTTTCATGAATTAGAATACTGGACTGCATTTCCCTTCACAAACGGAGTGAAACCAAACGCTCTGTGTCTTCCTACAAGCAAGAGTTCATTTCCTGTAAACCCAGATTTTTTTCGGCTCAAATGAATTTACACAGTTCACGAACCCAAGTTTTTCACTATTAACTAAAGAGCATCTATGCAAGAGATGCTGTGGTTTGTTACAGTTTCATAAGCAAAGTACAACTAGATATGGTCCGTATGAGTAGGAAACACAGTTCTTTTTTTCTGGACATGATCATATTTCTTGCTGTATTGCAGACTCTGGAAAGAAGACGATGCTTCTTGCGTTAAAACAGAGGTTGTTTCATGAATGAGAATACTGGACTGAATTTCCCTTCACAAACGGAGTGAAGCCAAACGCTCTGTGTCTTCCTACAAGCAAGAGTTCATTTCCGGTAAACCCAGAATTATTTCGGCTCAAATGAATTTACACAGTTCACGAACCCAAGTTTTTCACTATTAACTAAAGAGCATCTATGTAAGAGATGCTGTGGTTTGTTACAGTATCGTAAGCAGAGTTCTACTAGATATGGTCCGTATGAGTAGGAAATACAGTTATTTTTTCTGGACATGCTCATATTTCTTGCTGTATTGCAGACTCTGGAAAGAAGACAATGCTTCTTGCGTTAAAACAGAGGGTGTTTCATGGATGAGAACACTGGTCTGAATTTTCCTTCAGAAACTGAGTTAAACCAAAGTCTCTGTGTCCTCCTACAAGCAAGAGTTCATTTCCGGTAAACCCAGGGGTTTTTCGGCTCAAATGAAATTACACGGTTCTCGAACCCAACACGTTTTTCACTATTAACTAAAGAGCATCTTTGTAAGAGATGATGTGGTTTGTTAGAGTTTCATAATCAGAGTTCAACTAGATATGGTCCGTATGAGTAGGAAATACAGTTATTTTTTCTGGGTATGCTCATGTTTCTTGATCTATTAGACATGCAGGAAAGAAGAGCATGCATTTGCGTTAAAATAGAGTGTGTTTCATGGATGAGACCTCTGGTCTGAATTTCCCTTCACAAAAGGAGTTAAACCAAAGCCTCTGTCTTCCTATAAGCAAGTGTTCATTTCAGGAAAACCCAGTGATTTTTCGGCGCAAAAGAATTTACACAGATCACGAACCCAACACGTTTTTCACTATAAACGAAAGAGCATATATGTAAGTGATGCTGTGGTTTGTTACAGTTTCATAAGCAGAGTTCAACTAGATATGGTCCGTATGAGTAGGAAACACAGTTCTTTTTTTCTGGGCATGCTCATGTTCCTTGCTATATTGGAGAAGATGGAAAGAAGAGCATGCATCTTGCGTTAAAACAGAGTATGTTTGATGGATGAGGACACTGGTCTGAATTTTCCTTCAGAAACGTAGTTAAACCAAATTCTCTGTGTCTTCCTACAAGGAAGAGTTCATATCCAGTAAACCCAGGGATTTTTTCGGCACAAATTAATTTACCCACTTCACGAAAAAACACGTTTTGCACTATTAACTAAAGAGCATCTATGTAAGTGATGCTGTGGTTTGTTAGAGTTTCATAGGCAGAGTTCAACTAGATATGGTCCATATGAGTAGTAAACACAGTTCTTTTTTTCTGGGCATGCTCATGTTTCTTGATGTATTAGAGACGCTGGAAAGAAGAGGATGCTTCTTGCGTTAAAACAGAGTATGTTTCCTGGATGAGAACTCTGGTCTGAATTTCCCTTCACAATTGGAGTTAAATAAAAGGCTCTTTGTCTTCCTACAAGCAAGAGTTCATTTCCTTTAATCCCAGTGATTCTTCGGCTCAAATGAATTTACTCCGTTCACGAACCCAACACGATTTTCACTATTAAGTAAACAGCATCTATGTAAGAGATGCTAAGGTTTGTTACAGTTTAATGAGCAGAGTTCAACTAGATATGATCCGTCTGAGTAGGAAACCCAGTTCTTTTTTTCTGGACATGCTCATATTTCTTGCTGTATTGCAGATCTGGAAAGAAGACGATGCTTCTTGCGTTAAAACAGAGGGTGTTTCATGAATGAGAATACTGGACTGCATTTCCCTTCACAAACGGAGTGAAACCAAACGCTCTGTGTCTTCCTACAAGCAAGAGTTCATTTCCTGTAACCCCAGATTTTTTTTCGGCTCAAATGAATTTACACAGTTCACAAACCCAAGTTTTTCACTATTAACTAAAGAGCATCTATGCAAGAGATGCTGTGGTTTGTTACAGTTTCATAAGCAAAGTACAACTAGATATGGTCCGTATGAGTAGGAAACACAGTTCTTTTTTTCTGGACATGATCATATTTCTTGCTGTATTGCAGACTCTGGAAAGAAGACGATGGTCCTGCGTTAAAACAGAGGTTGTTTCATGAATGAGAATACTGGACTGAATTTCCCTTCACAAACGGAGTGAAGCCAAGCGCTCTGTGTCTTCCTACAAGCAAGAGTTCATTTCCGGTAAACCCAGATTTATTTCGGCTCAAATGAATTTACACAGTTCACGAACCCAAGTTTTTCACTATTAACTAAAGAGCATCTATGTAAGAGATGCTGTGGTTTGTTACAGTATCGTAAGCAGAGTTCAACTAGATATGGTCCGTATGAGTAGGAAACAGAGTTCTTTTGTTCTGGACATGCTCATATTACTTGCTGTATTGCAGACTCTGGAAAGAAGAGGATGCTTCTTGTGTTAAAACAGAGGTTGTTTCATGAATGAGAACACTGGTCTGAATTTCCCTTCACAAACGGAGAGAAACCAAAGGCTCTGTGTCTTCCTACAAGCAACAGTTCATTTCCGGTAAACCCAGTGATTTTTTGGCTCAAATGTATTTACACAGTTCAAGAACCCAACAAGATTTTCACTATTAACTAAAGAGCATCTGTGTAAGAGATGCTGTGGTTTGTTACAATGCCATAAGCAGAGGTCAACTAGATATGGTCCATCTGAGTAGGAAACACAGTTCTTTTTTTCTGGACATGCTCATATTTCTTGCTGTATTGCAGACTCTGGAAAGAAGACAATGCTTCTTGCGTTAAAACAGAGGGTGTTTCATGGACGAGAACACTGGTCTGAATTTTCCTTCAGAAACTGAGTTAAACCAAAGTCTCTGTGTCCTCCTACAAGCAAGAGTTCATTTCTGGTAAACCCAAGGGTTTTTCGGCTCAAATGAAATTACACGGTTCTCGAACCCAACACGTTTTTCACTATTAACTAAAGAGCATCTTTGTAAGAGATGATGTGGTTTGTTAGAGTTTCATAATCAGAGTTCAACTAGATATGGTCCGTATGAGTAGGAAATACAGTTATTTTTTCTGGGTATGCTCATGTTTCTTGATCTATTAGAGACGCAGGAAAGAAGAGCATGCTCTTTGCGTTAAAATAGAGTGTGTTTCATGGATGAGACCTCTGGTCTGAATTTCCCTTCACAAAAGGAGTTAAACCAAAGCCTCTGTCTTCCTATAAGCAAGTGTTCATTTCCGGAAAACCCAGTGATTTTTCGGCGCAAAAGATTTTACACAGATCACGAACCCAACACGTTTTTCACTATAAACGAAAGAGCATATATGTAAGTGATGCTGTGGTTTGTTACAGTTTCATAAGCAGAGTTCAACTAGATATGGTCCGTATGAGTAGGAAACACAGTTCTTTTTTTCTGGGCATGCTCATGTTTCTTGCTATATTGGAGAAGATGGAAAGAAGAGCATGCATCTTGCGTTAAAACAGAGTATGTTTGATGGATGAGGACACTGGTCTGAATTTTCCTTCAGAAACGTAGTTAAACCAAATTCTCTTTGTCTTCCTACAAGAAAGAGTTCATATCCAGTAAACCCAGGGATTTTTTCGGCACAAATAAATTTACCAACTTCACGAAAAAACACGTTTTGCACTATTAACTAAAGAGCATCTATGTAAGTGATGCTGTGGTTTGTTAGAGTTTCATAGGCAGAGTTCAACTAGATATGGTCCATATGAGTAGTAAACACAGTTCTTTTTTTCTGGGCATGCTCATGTTTCTTGATGTATTAGAGACGCTGGAAAGAAGAGGATGCTTCTTGCGTTAAAACAGAGTATGTTTCATGGATGAGAACTCTGGTCTGAATTTCCCTTCACAACGGAGTGAAACCAAAGCCTCTGTGTCTTCCTACAAGCAAGAGTTCATTTCCGGTAAACCCAGGGGTTTTTCGGCTCAAATGAATTTACACAGTTCATGTACCCTACACGATTATCACTATTAAATAAAGAGCATCTATGTAAGAGATGCTGTGGTTTGTTACAGTTTCATAAGCAGAGTTCAACTAGATATGGTCCGTATGAGTAGGAAACACAGTTCCTTTTTTCTGGACATGCTCATAATACCTGCTGTATTGCAGACTCTGGAAAGAAGAGGATGCTTCTTGCGTTAAAACAGCGGGTGTTTCATGAATGAAAATACTGGTCTGAATTTCCCTTCACAAACGGAGTGAAACCAAAGGCTCTGTGTCTTCCTACAAGCAACAGTTCATTTCCGGTAAACCCAGTGATTTTTTGGCTCAAATGTACTTACACAGTTCAAGAACCCAACTCGATTTTCACTATTAAATAAACAGCATGTATGTAAGAGATGCTATGGTTTGTTACAGTTTAATGAGCAGTGTTCAACTAGATATGGTCCATATGAGTAGGAATCACAGTTCTTTTTTTCTGGGCATGCTCATGTTTCTTGCTGTATTAGAGATGCTGGAAAGAAGAGCATGCTTCTTGCGTTAAAACAGAGTATGATTCATGGATGAGAACACTGGTCTGAATTTACCTTCAGAAAGGGAGTTAAACCAAAGTCTCTGTGTCTTCCTACAAGCAAGAGTTCATATCCGCTAAACCCAGTGATTTTTAGGCTCAAATGGATTTACACAGTTCACGAACCCAACACGTTTTTCACTATTAAATAGAGCATCTATGTAAGAGATGCTGTGGTTTGTTACAGTGCCATAAGCAGAGTTCAACTAGATATGGTCTGTCTGAGTAGGAAACACAGTTCTTTTTTTCTGGACATGCTCATATTTCTTGCTGTATTGCAGACTCTGGAAAGAAGAGGATGCTTCTTGCGTTAAAACAGAGGGTGTTTCATGAATGAGGATACTGGTCTGAATTTCACTTCACAAACGGAGTGAAACCAAAGGCTCTGTGTCTTCCTACAAGCAACAGTTCATTTCCGGTAAACCCAGTGTTTTTTTGGCTCAAATGTATTTACACAGTTCAAGAACCCAACAAGAATTTCACTATTAACTAAAGAGCATCTATGTAAGAGATGCTGTGGTTTGTTACAGCATCATAAGAAGGGTTCAACTAGATATGGTCCGTATGAGTAGGAAACACAGTTCATTTTTCTGGTCATGCTCATATTTCTTGCTGTATTGCAGATTCTGGACAGAACATGATGCTTCTTGTGTTAAAACAGAGGGTGTTTCAGGGATGAGAACACTGGTCTGAATTTCCCTTCTCAAACGGAGTTAAATAAAAGGCTCTTTGTCTTCCTACAAGCAAGAGTTCATTTCCGGTAAACCCAGTGATTCTTCGGCTCAAATGAATTTACACAGTTCACGAACCCAACACGATTTTCTCTATTAACTAAACAGCATCTATGTAAGAGATGCTATGGTTTGTTACAGTTTAATGAGCTGAGTTCAACGCGATATGGTCCATATGAGTAGGAATCACAGTTCTTTTTTTCTGGGCATGCTCATGTTTTTTGCTGTATTAGAGATGCTGGAAAGAAGAGCATGCTTCTTGCGTTAAAACAGACTATGTTTCATGGATGAGAACACTGGTCTGAATTTTCCTTCAGAAACGGAGTTAAACCAAAGTCTCTGTGTCTTCCTACAAGCAAGAGTTCATATCCGCTAAACCCAGTGATTTTTTTGGCTCAAATGAATTTACACCATTCATGAACCCAACACGTTTTTCAGTATTAACTAAAGAGCATCTTTGTAAGAGATGCTGTGGTTTGTTAGAGTTTCATAATCAGAGTTCAACTAGATATGGTCCGTATGAGTAGGAAACACAGTTATTTTTTTCTGGGCATGCTCATGGTTCTTGAAGTATTAGAGACGCAGGAAAGAAGAGCATGCTCTTTGCGTTAAAACAGAGTGTGTTTCATGGATGAGACCTCTGGTCTGAATTTCCCTTCACAAAAGGAGTTAAACCAAAGCCTCTGTTTTCCTACAAGTAAGTGTTCATTTCCGGAAAACCCAGTGATTTTTCGTCTCCAAAGAATTTACACAGTTCACGAACCCAACACGTTTTTCACTATTAACTAAAGAGCATCTATGTAAGAGATGCTGTGGTTTGTTACAGTGCCATCAGCAGAGTTCAACTAGATATGGTCCGTCTGAGTAGGAAACACAGTTCTTTTTTTCTGGACATGCTCATATTTCTTGCTGTATTGCAGACTCTGGAAAGAAGACGATGCTTTTTGCGTTAAAACAGATGGTGTTTCATGGATGAGAACACTGGTCTGAATTTTCCTTCAGAAACTGAGTAAAACCAAAGTCTGTTTCTCTTCCTACAAGCAAGAGTTCATATCCGTTAAACCCATGGGTTTTTCGGCTCAAATGAAATTACACAGTTCTCGAACCCAACACGTTTTTCACTATTAACTAAAGAGCATCTTTGTAAGAGATGCTGTGGTTTGTTAGAGTTTCATAATCAGAGTTCAACTAGATATTGTCCGTATGATTAGGAAACACAGTTATTTTTTTCTGGGCATGCTCATGTTTCTTGATGTATTAGAGATGCAGGAAAGAAGAGCATGCTCCTTGCATTAAAACAGAGTGTGGTACATGGATGAGACCTCTGGTCTGAATTTCCCTTCACAAAAGGAGTTAAACCAAAGCCTCTGTCTTCCTATAAGCAAGTATTCATTTCAGGAAAACCCAGTGATTTTTCGGCGCAAAAGAATTTACACAGATCACGAACCCAACACGTTTTTCACTATAAACGAAAGAGCATATATGTAAGTGATGCTGTGGTTTGTTACAGTTTCATAAGCAGAGTTCAACTAGATATGGTCCGTATAAGTAGGAAACACAGTTCTTTTTTTCTGGGTATGCTCATGTTTCTTGCTATATTGGAGAAGATGGAAAGAAGAGCATACTTCTTGTGTTAAAACAGAGTATGTTTCATGGATGAGAACACTGGTCTGAATTTTCCTTCAGAAACGGAGTTAAACCAAAGTCTCTGTGTCTTCCTACAAGCAAGAGTTCATTTCCGGTAAACCCAGTTTTTTTTCGGCTCAAATGAATATACACAGTTCACGAACTCAAGTTTTTTACTATTAACTAAAGAGCATCTATGTAAGAGATGCTGTGGTTTTTTACAGTTTCATAAGCAGAGTTCAACTAGATATGGTCCGTATGAGTAGGAAACACAGTTCGTTTTTTCTGGTCATGCTCATGTTTCTTGATGTATTAGAGACGCTGGAAAGAAGAGGATGTTTCTTGCGTTGAAACAGAGTGTGTTTCATGGATGAGAATTCTGTCCTCAATTTTCCTTCACAAACGGAGTGAAACCAAAGCCTCTGTGTCTTCCTACAAGCAAGAGTTCATTTCCGGTAAACACAGGGGTTTTTGGCTCAAATGAATTTGCACAGTTCATGAACCCAACATGTTTTTCACTATTAACTAAAGACCATCTATGTAACACATGCTGTGGTTTTTTACAGCTTCAAAAGCAGAGTTCAACCATATATGGTCCGTATGAGTAGGAAACCCAGTTCATTTTTCTGGACATGCTCATATTTCTTGCTGCATTGCAGATTCTAGACAGAACATGATGCTTCTTGTGTTAAAACAGAGGATGTTTCAGGGATGAGAACACTGGTCTGAATTTCCCTTCACAAACGGAGTTAAATTAAAGGCTCTTTGTCTTCCTACAAGCAAGAGTTCATTTCCGGTAAACCCAGTGATTCCTTGGCTCAAATGAATTTACACAGTTCACGAACCCAACACGATTTTCACTATTAACTAAACAGCATCTATGTAAGAGATACTATGGTTTGTTATACTTTAATGAGCAGAGTTCAACTAGATATGGTCCATATGAGTAGGAATCACAGTTCTTTTTTTCTGGGCATACTCATGTTTCTTGCTGTATTAGAGATGCTGGAAAGAAGAGCATGCTTCTTGCGTTAAAACAGACTATGTTTCATGGATGAGAACACTGGTCTGAATTTTCCTTCAGAGACGTAGTTAAACCAAAGTCTCTGTGTCTTCCTACATGCAAGAGTTCATATCCGCTTAACGCAGTGATTTTTTTGGCTCAAATAAATTTACACAGTTCACGAACCCAACATGTTTTTCACTATTAACTAAAGAGCATCTATGTAAGAGATGCTGTGGTGTGTTACAGTGCCATAAGCAGAGTTCAACTAGATATGGTCCGTCTGAGTAGGAAACACAGTTCTATTTTTCTGGACATGCTCATATTTCTTGCTGTATTGCAGACTCTGGAAAGAAGATGATGCTTCTTGCGATAAAACAGAGGGCGTTTCATGGATGAGAACACTGGTCTGAATTTTCCTTCAGAAACTGAGTTAAACCAAAGTCTCTGTGTCTTCCTACAAGCAAGAGTTCATTTCCTTTTAACCCAGGGGTTTTTCGGCTCAAATGAAATTACACAGTTCTCGAACCCAACACGTTTTTCACTATTAACTAAAGAGCATCTATGTAAGAGATGCTTTGCTTTGTTAGAGTTTCATAAGCAGAGTTCAACTAGAAATGGTCCATATGAGTAGGAATCACAGTTCTTTTTTTCTGGGCATGCTCATGTTTCTTGCTGTATTAGAGATGCTGGAAAGAAGAGCATGCTTCTTGCGTTAAAACAGAGTATGATTCATGGATGAGAACACTGGTCTGAATTTACCTTCAGAAAGGGAGTTAAACCAAAGTCTCTGTGTCTTCCTACAAGCAAGAGTTCATATCCGCTAAACCCAGTGATTTTTAGGCTCAAATGGATTTACACAGTTCACGAACCCAACACGTTTTTCACTATTAAATAGAGCATCTATGTAAGAGATGCTGTGGTTTGTTACAGTGCCATAAGCAGAGTTCAACTAGATATGGTCTGTCTGAGTAGGAAACACAGTCCTTTTTTTCTGGACATGCTCATATTTCTTGCTGTATTGCAGACTCTGGAAAGAAGAGGATGCTTCTTGCGTTAAAGCAGAGGGTGTTTCATGAATGAGGATACTGGTCTGAATTTCACTTCACAAACGGAGTGAAACCAAAGGCTCTGTGTCTTCCTACAAGCAACAGTTCATTTCCGGTAAACCCAGTGTTTTTTTGGCTCAAATGTATTTACACAGTTCAAGAACCCAACAAGAATTTCACTATTAACTAAAGAGCATCTATGTAAGAGATGCTGTGGTTTGTTACAGCATCATAAGAAGGGTTCAACTAGATATGGTCCGTATGAGTAGGAAACACAGTTCATTTTTCTGGTCATGCTCATATTTCTTGCTGTATTGCAGATTCTGGACAGAACATGATGCTTCTTGTGTTAAAACAGAGGGTGTTTCAGGGATGAGAACACTGGTCTGAATTTCCCTTCTCAAACGGAGTTAAATAAAAGGCTCTTTGTCTTCCTACAAGCAAGAGTTCATTTCCGGTAAACCCAGTGATTCTTCGGCTCAAATGAATTTACACAGTTCACGAACCCAACACGATTTTCTCTATTAACTAAACAGCATCTATGTAAGAGATGCTATGGTTTGTTACAGTTTAATGAGCAGAGTTCAACGAGATATGGTCCATATGAGTAGGAATCACAGTTCTTTTTTTCTGGGCATGCTCATGTTTTTTGCTGTATTAGAGATGCTGGAAAGAAGAGCATGCTTCTTGCGTTAAAACAGACTATGTTTCATGGATGAGAACACTGGTCTGAATTTTCCTTCAGAAACGGAGTTAAACCAAAGTCTCTGTGTCTTCCTACAAGCAAGAGTTCATATCCGCTAAACCCAGTGATTTTTTTGGCTCAAATGAATTTACACCATTCACGAACCCAACACGTTTTTCAGTATTAACTAAAGAGCATCTTTGTAAGAGATGCTGTGGTTTGTTAGAGTTTCATAATCAGAGTTCAACTAGATATGGTCCGTATGAGTAGGAAACACAGTTATTTTTTTCTGGGCATGCTCATGGTTCTTGAAGTATTAGAGACGCAGGAAAGAAGAGCATGCTCTTTGCGTTAAAACAGAGTGTGTTTCATGGATGAGACCTCTGGTCTGAATTTCCCTTCACAAAAGGAGTTAAACCAAAGCCTCTGTTTTCCTACAAGTAAGTGTTCATTTCCGGAAAACCCAGTGATTTTTCGTCTCCAAAGAATTTACACAGTTCACGAACCCAACACGTTTTTCACTATTAACTAAAGAGCATCTATGTAAGAGATGCTGTGGTTTGTTACAGTGCCATCAGCAGAGTTCAACTAGATATGGTCCGTCTGAGTAGGAAACACAGTTCTTTTTTTCTGGACATGCTCATATTTCTTGCTGTATTGCAGACTCTGGAAAGAAGACGATGCTTTTTGCGTTAAAACAGATGGTGTTTCATGGATGAGAACACTGGTCTGAATTTTCCTTCAGAAACTGAGTAAAACCAAAGTCTGTTTCTCTTCCTACAAGCAAGAGTTCATATCCGTTAAACCCATGGGTTTTTCGGCTCAAATGAAATTACACAGTTCTCGAACCCAACACGTTTTTCACTATTAACTAAAGAGCATCTTTGTAAGAGATGCTGTGGTTTGTTAGAGTTTCATAATCAGAGTTCAACTAGATATTGTCCGTATGATTAGGAAACACAGTTATTTTTTTCTGGGCATGCTCATGTTTCTTGATGTATTAGAGACGCAGGAAAGAAGAGCATGCTCCTTGCATTAAAACAGAGTGTGGTACATGGATGAGACCTCTGGTCTGAATTTCCCTTCACAAAAGGAGTTAAACCAAAGCCTCTGTCTTCCTATAAGCAAGTATTCATTTCAGGAAAACCCAGTGATTTTTCGGCGCAAAAGAATTTACACAGATCACGAACCCAACACGTTTTTCACTATAAACGAAAGAGCATATATGTAAGTGATGCTGTGGTTTGTTACAGTTTCATAAGCAGAGTTCAACTAGATATGGTCCGTATAAGTAGGAAACACAGTTCTTTTTTTCTGGGTATGCTCATGTTTCTTGCTATATTGGAGAAGATGGAAAGAAGAGCATACTTCTTGTGTTAAAACAGAGTATGTTTCATGGATGAGAACACTGGTCTGAATTTTCCTTCAGAAACGGAGTTAAACCAAAGTCTCTGTGTCTTCCTACAAGCAAGAGTTCATTTCCGGTAAACCCAGTTTTTTTTCGGCTCAAATGAATATACACAGTTCACGAACTCAAGTTTTTTACTATTAACTAAAGAGCATCTATGTAAGAGATGCTGTGGTTTTTTACAGTTTCATAAGCAGAGTTCAACTAGATATGGTCCGTATGAGTAGGAAACACAGTTCGTTTTTTCTGGTCATGCTCATGTTTCTTGATGTATTAGAGACGCTGGAAAGAAGAGGATGTTTCTTGCGTTGAAACAGAGTGTGTTTCATGGATGAGAATTCTGTCCTCAATTTTCCTTCACAAACGGAGTGAAACCAAAGCCTCTGTGTCTTCCTACAAGCAAGAGTTCATTTCCGGTAAACACAGGGGTTTTTGGCTCAAATGAATTTACACAGTTCATGAACCCAACATGTTTTTCACTATTAACTAAAGACCATCTATGTAACACATGCTGTGGTTTTTTACAGCTTCAAAAGCAGAGTTCAACCATATATGGTCCGTATGAGTAGGAAACCCAGTTCATTTTTCTGGACATGCTCATATTTCTTGCTGCATTGCAGATTCTAGACAGAACATGATGCTTCTTGTGTTAAAACAGAGGATGTTTCAGGGATGAGAACACTGGTCTGAATTTCCCTTCACAAACGGAGTTAAATTAAAGGCTCTTTGTCTTCCTACAAGCAAGAGTTCATTTCCGGTAAACCCAGTGATTCCTTGGCTCAAATGAATTTACACAGTTCACGAACCCAACACGATTTTCACTATTAACTAAACAGCATCTATGTAAGAGATACTATGGTTTGTTATACTTTAATGAGCAGAGTTCAACTAGATATGGTCCATATGAGTAGGAATCACAGTTCTTTTTTTCTGGGCATACTCATGTTTCTTGCTGTATTAGAGATGCTGGAAAGAAGAGCATGCTTCTTGCGTTAAAACAGACTATGTTTCATGGATGAGAACACTGGTCTGAATTTTCCTTCAGAGACGTAGTTAAACCAAAGTCTCTGTGTCTTCCTACATGCAAGAGTTCATATCCGCTAAACGCAGTGATTTTTTTGGCTCAAATGAATTTACACAGTTCACGAACCCAACATGTTTTTCACTATTAACTAAAGAGCATCTATGTAAGAGATGCTGTGGTGTGTTACAGTGCCATAAGCAGAGTTCAACTAGATATGGTCCGTCTGAGTAGGAAACACAGTTCTATTTTTCTGGACATGCTCATATTTCTTGCTGTATTGCAGACTCTGGAAAGAAGATGATGCTTCTTGCGATAAAACAGAGGGCGTTTCATGGATGAGAACACTGGTCTGAATTTTCCTTCAGAAACTGAGTTAAACCAAAGTCTCTGTGTCTTCCTACAAGCAAGAGTTCATTTCCTTTTAACCCAGGGGTTTTTCGGCTCAAATGAAATTACACAGTTCTCGAACCCAACACGTTTTTCACTATTAACTAAAGAGCATCTATGTAAGAGATGCTTTGCTTTGTTAGAGTTTCATAAGCAGAGTTCAACTAGAAATGGTCCATATGAGTAGGAAACACAGTTCTTTTTTTTCTGGGCATGCTCATGTTTCTTGCTATATTGGAGACGATGGAAAGAAGAGCATGCTTCATGCGTTAAAACAGAGTGTGTTTCATGGATGAGAACTCTGGTCGGAATTTTCCCTCACAAATGGAGTGAAAACAAAGCCTCTGTCTTCCTACAAGCAAGAGTTCATTTCCGGTATACCCAGGGGTTTTTCGGCTCAAATGAATTTACACAGTACATAAACCCAACACGTTTTTCACTATTAACTAAAGGACATCTATGTAACAGATGCTGTGGTTTGCTACAGTTTCATAAGCAGAGTTCAACTAGATATGGTCCGTATGAGTAGGAAACACAGTTCTTTTTTCTGGGCACGCTCATGTTTCTTGCTGTATTGGAGACGCTGGAAAGAAGAGCATGCTTCTTGCGTTAAAACAGAGTATGTTTCATGGATGAGAACACTGATCTGAATTTTCCTTCACAAACGGAGTTAAACCAAAGTCTCTGTGTCTTCCTACAAGCAAGAGTTCATTTCCGGTAAACCCAGTTTTTTTTGGCTCAAATGAATTTACACAGTTCACGAACCCAAGTTTTTCACGATTAACTAAATGGCATCTATGTAAGAGATGCTGTTGTTTGTTACAGTTTCATAAGCAGAGTTCAACTAGATATGGTCCGTATGAGTAGGAAACACAGTTCTTTATTTCTGGACATGCTCATATTACTTGCTGTATTGCAGTCTCTGGAAAGAAGAGGATGCTTCTTGCATTAAAACAGAGGGTTTTTCATGAATGAGAATAAAAGTCTGAATTTTCCTTCACAAACGGAGTGAAACCAAAGGCTCTGTGTCTTCCTACAAGCAACAGTTCATTTCCAGTAAACCCAGTGATTTTTTGGCTCAAAAGTATTTACACAGTTCAAGAACCCAACACGATTTTCACTATTAAATAAACAGCATCTATGTATGATATGGTATGGTTTGTTACAATTTATTGAGCAGTGTTCAACTAGATATGGTCCATATGAGTAGGAATCTCAGTTCTTTTTTTCTGGGCATGCTCATGTTTCTTGCTGTATTAGAGATGCTGGAAAGAAGAGCATGCTTCTTGCGTTAAAACAGAGTATGTTTCATGGATGAGAACACTGGTCTGAATTTTCCTTCAGAAACGGAGTTAAACCATAGTCTCTGTGTCTTCCCACAAGCAACAGTTCATTTCCGGTAAACCCAGTGATTTTTTAGCTCAAATGAATTTGCACAGTTCACGAACCCAACACGTTTTTCACTATTAACTAAAGACCATCTATGTAAGAGATGCTGTGTTTTGTTACAGTGCCATAAGCAGAGTTCAACTAGATATGGTCCTTCTGAGTAGGAAACACAGTTCTTTTTTTCTGGACATGCTCATATTTCTTGCTGTATTGCAGATCTGGAAAGAAGACGATGCTTCTTGCGTTAAAACAGAGGGTGTTTCATGAATGAGAATACTGGACTGCATTTTCCTTCACAAACGGAGTGAAACCAAACGCTCTGTGTCTTCCTACAAGCAAGAGTTCATTTCCTGTAAACCCAGATTTTTTTCGGCTCAAATGAATTTACACAGTTCACGAACCCAAGTTTTTCACTATTAACTAAAGAGCATCTCTGCAAGAGATGCTGTGGTTTGTTACAGTTTCATAAGCAAAGTACAACTAGATATGGTCCGTATGAGTAGGAAACACAGTTCATTTTTCTGGTCATGCTCATATTTCTTACTGTATTGCAGATTCTGGACAGAACATGATGCTTCTTGTGTTAAAACAGAGGGTGTTTCAGGGATGAGAACACTGGTCTGAATTTCCCTTCTCAAACGGAGTTAAATAAAACGCTCTTTGTCTTCCTACAATCAAGAGTTCATTTCCGGTAAACCCAGTGCTTCTTTGGCTCAAATGAATTTACACAGTTCTTGAACCCAACACAATTTTCAGAATTAACTAAACAGCATCTATGTAAGAGATGCTATGGTTTGTTACAGTTTAATGAGCAGAGTTCAACTAGATATGGTCCATATGAGTAGGAATCACAGTTCTTTTTTTTTGGGCATGCTCATGTTTCTTGCTGTATTAGAGATGCTGGAAAGAAGAGCATGCTTCTTGCGTTAAAACAGAGGGTGTTTCAGGGATGAGAACACTGGTCTGAATATTCCTTCAGAAATGGAGTTAAACCAAAGTCTCTGTGTCTTCCTACAAGCAAGAGTTTATATCCGCTAAACACAGTGATTTTTTGGCTCAAATGAATTTACACCATTCAAGAACCCAACACGTTTTTCACTATTAACTAAAGAGCATCTGTGTAAGAGATGCTGTGGTTTGTTACAGTGCCATAAGCAGAGGTCAACTAGATATGGTCCGTCTGAGTAGGAAACACAGTTTTTTTTTCTGGACATGCTCATGTTTCTTGCTATAATGCAGACTCTGGAAAGAAGACAATGCTTCTTGCGTTAAAACAGAGGGTGTTTCAGGGATGAGAACATTGTTCTGAATTTCCCTTCACAAACGGAGTTAAATAAAAGGATCTTTGTCTTCCTACAAGCAAGAGTTCATTTCCGGTAAACCCAGTGATTCTTCGGCTCAAATGAATTTACACAGTTCACGAACCCAACACAATTTTCACTATTAACTAAAGAGCACCTATGTAAGACATGCTGTGGTTTGTTACAGTTTCATAAGCGGAGTTCAACTAGATATGGTCCATATGAGTAGGAAACACAGTTCTTTTTTTCTGGGCATGCACATGTTTCTTGATGTATTAGAGACGCTGGAAATAAGAGGATGATTCTTGCATTAAAACAGTGTGGGTTTCATGGATGAGAACTCTGGTCTGAATTTCCCTTCAAAACGGAGTGAAACCAAAGCATCTGTGTCTTCCTACAAGCAAGACTTCATTTCCGGTAAACCCAGGGGTTTTTCGGCTCAAATGAATTTACATAGTTCATGTACCCTACACGATTATCACTATTAAATAAAGAGCATCTATGTAAGAGATCCTGTGGTTTGTTACAGTTTCATAAGGAGAGTTCAACTAGATATGGTCCGTATGAGTAGGAAACACAGTTCCTTTTTTCTGGACATGCTCATATTACTTGCTGTATTGCAGACTCTGGAAAGAAGAGGATGCTTCTTGCGTTAAAACAGCGGGTCTTTCATGAATGAAAATACTGTACTGCATTTTCCTTCACAAACGGAGTGAAACCAAAGGCTCTGTGTCTTCCTACAAGCAACAGTTCATTTCCAGTAAACCCAGTGATTTTTTGGCTCAAAAGTATTTACACAGTTCAAGAACCCAACACGATTTTCACTATTAAATAAACAGCATCTATGTATGATATGGTATGGTTTGTTACAATTTATTGAGCAGTGTTCAACTAGATATGGTCCATATGAATAGGAATCTCAGTTCTTTTTTTCTGGGCATGCTCATGTTTCTTGCTGTATTAGAGATGCTGGAAAGAAGAGCATGCTTCTTGCGTTAAAACAGAGTATGTATCATGGATGAGAACACTGGTCTGAATTTTCCTTCAGAAACGGAGTTAAACCAAAGTATCTGTGTCTTCTTACAAGCAAGAGTTCATATCCTCTAAACCCAGTGATTTTTTTTGGATCAAATGAATTTACACCATTCACGAACCCAACACGTTTTTCACTATTAACTAAAGAGCATCCTTGTAAGAGATGCTGTGGTTTGTTACAGTGCCATAAGCAGAGTTCAACTAGATATGGTCCGTCTGAGTAGGAAACACAGTTCTTTTTTTCTGGACATGCTCATATTTCTTGCTGTATTGCAGACTCTGGAAAGAAGACGATGCTTCTTGCGTTAAAACAGAGGGTGTTTCATGAATGAGAATACTGGTCTGAATTTCCCTTCACAAACGGAGTGAAACCAAAGGCTCTGTGTCTTCCTACAAGCAACAGTTCATTTCCAGTAAACACAGTGATTTTTTTGGCTCAAATGTATTTACACAGTTCAAGAACCCAACAATATTTTCACTATTAACTAAACAGCATCTATGTAAGAGATGCTGTGGTTTGTTACAGTATCATAAGCAGGGTTCAACTAGATATGGTCCGTATGTGTAGGAAACACAGTTCATTTTTCTGGTCATGCTCATATTTCTTGCTGTATTGCAGATTCTGGACAGAAAATGATGCTTCTTGTCTTAAAACAGAGGGTGTTTCAGGGATGAGAACACTGGTCTAAATTTCCCTTCTCAAACGGAGTTAAATAAAAGGCTCTTTGTCTTCCTACAAGCAAGAGTTCATTTCCGGTAAACCCAGTGATTCTTCGGCTCAAATGAATTTACACAGTTCACGAACCCAACACGATTTTCACTATTAACTAAACAGCATCTATGTAAGAGATGCTATGGTTTGTTACAGTTATATGAGCAGAGTTCAACTAGATATGGTCCATATGAGTAGGAATCACAGTTCTTTTTTTCTGGGCATGCTCATGTTTTTTGCTGTATTAGAGATGCTGGAAAGAAGAGCATGCTTCTTGCGTTAAAACAGACTATGTTTCATGGATGAGAACACTGGTCTGAATTTTCCTTCAGAAACGGAGTTAAACCAAAGTCTCTGTGTCTTCCTACAAGAAAGAGTTCATATCCGCTAAACCCAGTGATTTTTTTGGCTCAAATGAATTTACACCATTCACGAACCCAACACGTTTTTCACTATTAACTAAAGAGCATCCTTGTAAGAGATGCTGTGGTTTGTTAGAGTTTCATAATCAGAGTTCAACTAGATATGGTCCGTATGAGTAGGAAACACAGTTATTTTTTTGTGGGCATGCTCATGTTTCTTGATGTATTAGAGACGCAGGAAAGAAGAGCATGCTCTTTGTGTTAAAACAGAGTGTGTTTCATGGTTGAGACCTCTGGTCTGAATTTCCCTTCACAAAAGGAGTTAAACCAAACCTCTGTTTTCCTACAAGTAAGTGTTCATTTCCGGAAAACCAAGTGATTTTTCGTCTCAAAAGAATTTACACAGTTCACGAACCCAACACGTTTTTCACTATTAACTAAAGAGCATCTATGTAAGAGATGCTGTGGTTTGTTAGAGTTTCATAATCAGAGTTCAACTAGATATGGTCCGTATGAGTAGGAAACACAGTTATTTTTTTCTGGGGATGCTCATGTTTCTTGATGTATTAGAGACGCAGGAAAGAAGAGCATGCTCTTTGTGTTAAAACAGAGTGTGTTTCATGGTTGAGACCTCTGGTCTGAATTTCCCTTCACAAAAGGAGTTAAACCAAAGCCTCTGTTTTCCTACAATTAAATGTTCATTTCCGGAAAACCAAGTGATTTTTCGTCTCAAAAGAATTTACACAGTTCACGAACCCAACACGTTTTTCACTATTAACTAAAGAGCATCTATGTAAGAGATGCTATGTTTTGTTAGAGTTTCATAGTCAGAGTTCAACTAGATATGGTCCGTATGAGTAGGAAACACAGTTATTTTTTTTGGGCATGCTCATGTTTCTTGATGTATTAGAGACACAGGAAAGAAGAGCATGCTCTTTGCGTTAAAACAGAGTGTATTTCATGGATGAGACCTCTGGTCTGAATTTCCCTTCACAAAAGGAGTTAAACCAAAGCTTCTGTTTTCCTACAAGTAAGTGTTCATTTCCGGAAAACCCAGTGATTTTTTGTCTCCAAAGAATTTACACAGTTCACGAACCCAACACGTTTTTCACTATTAACTAAAGAGCATCTCTGTAAGAGATGCTGTGGTTTTTTACAGTGCCATAAGCAGAGTTCAACTAGATATGGTCCGTCTGAGTAGGAAACACAGTTCATTTTTCTGGGCATTCTCATGTTTTTTGCTGTATTAGAGATGCTGGAAAGAAGAGCATGCTTCTTGCGTTAAAACAGAGTATGTATCATGGATGAGAACACTGGTCTGAATTTTCCTTCAGAAACGGAGTTAAACCAAAGTATCTGTGTCTTCTTACAAGCAAGAGTTCATATCCTCTAAACCCAGTGATTTTTTTTGGATCAAATGAATTTACACCATTCACGAACCCAACACGTTTTTCACTATTAACTAAAGAGCATCTATGTAAGAGATGCTGTGGTTTGTTACAGTGCCATAAGCAGAGTTCAACTAGATATGGTCCGTCTGAGTAGGAAACACAGTTCTTTTTTTCTGGACATGCTCATATTTCTTGCTGTATTGCAGACTCTGGAAAGAAGACGATGCTTCTTGCGTTAAAACTGAGGGTGTTTCATGGATGAGAACACTGGTCTGAATTTTCCTTCAGAAACTGAGTTAATCCAAAGTCTCTTTGTCTTCCTACAAGCAAGAGTTCATTTCCGGTAAACCCAGGGGTTTTTTGGCTCAAATGAAATTACACAGTTCTCGAACCCAACACGTTTTTCACTATTAACTAAAGAGCATCTTTGTAAGAGATGCTGTGGTTTGTTAGAGTTTCATAGTCAGAGTTCAAGTAGATATGGTCCGTATGAGTAGGAAACACAGTTATTTTTTTGGGGCATGCTCATGTTTCTTGATGTATTAGAGACGCAGGAAAGAAGAGCATGCTCTTTGCGTTAAAACAGAGTGTGTTTCATGGATGAGACCTCTGGTCTGAATTTCCCTTCACAAAAGGAGTTAAACCAAAGCCTCTGTCTTCCTACAAGCAAGTGTATATTGCTGGAAAACCCAGTGATTTTTCTGCTCAAAAGAATTTACACAGTTCACGAACCCAACACCTTTTTCACTATTAACTAAAGAGCATCTATGTAAGAGATGCTGTGGTTTGTTGCAGTTTCATAAGCAGAGTTCAACTAGATATGGTCCGTTTTTGTAGGAAACACAGTTCTTTTGTTCTGGAAATACTCATATTACTTGCTGTATTGCAGACTCTTGAAAGAAGAGGATGCTTCTTGCGTTAAAACAGAGGGTGTTTCATGAATGAGAATACTGGTCTGAATTTCCCTTCACAAACGGAGTCAAACCAAAGGCTCTGTGTCTTCCTACAAGCAACAGTTCATTTCCGGTAAACACAGTGATTTTTTGGCTCAAATGTATTTACACAGTTCAAGAACCCAACAATATTTTCACTATTAACTAAACAGCATCTATGTAAGAGATGCTGTGGTTTGTTACAGTATCATAAACAGGGTTCAACTAGATATGGTCCGTATGTGTAGGAAACACAGTTCATTTTTCTGGTCATGCTCATATTTCTTGCTGTATTGCAGATTCTGGACAGAACATGATGCTTCTTGTGTTAAAACAGAGGGTGTTTCAGGGATGAGAACCCTGGTCTGAATTTCCCTTCTCAAACGGAGTTAAATAAAAGGCTCTTTGTCTTCCTACAAGCAAGAGTTCATTTCCGGTAAACCCAGTGATTCTTCGGCTCAAATGAATTTACACAGTTCACGAACCCAACACGATTTTCACTATTAACTAAACAGCATCTATGTAAGAGATGCTATGGTTTGTTACAGTTATATGAGCAGAGTTTAACTAGATATGGTCCGTATGAGTAGGAATCACAGTTCTTTTTTTCTGGGCATGCTCATGTTTTTTGCTGTATTAGAGATGCTGGAAAGAAGAGCATGCTTTTTGCGTTAAAACAGACTATGTTTCATGGATGAGAACACTGGTCTGAATTTTCCTTCAGAAACGGAGTTAAACCAAAGCCTCTGTTTTCCTACAAGTAAGTGTTCATTTCCGGAAAACCCAGTGATTTTTCGTCTCAAAAGAATTTACACAGTTCACGAACCCAACACGTTTTTCACTATTAACTAAAGAGCATCTATGTAAGAGATGCTATGGTTTGTTAGAGTTTCATAGTCAGAGTTCAACTAGATATGGTCCGTATGAGTAGGAAACACAGTTATTTTTTTTGGGCATGCTCATGTTTCTTGATGTATTAGAGACGCAGGAAAGAAGAGCATGCTCTTTGCGTTAAAACAGAGTGTGTTTCATGGATGAGAACTCTGGTCTGAATTTCCCTTCACAAAAGGAGTTAAACCAAAGCTTCTGTTTTCCTACAAGTAAGTGTTCATTTCCGGAAAACCCAGTGGTTTTTCGTCTCCAAAGAATTTACACAGTTCACGAACCCAACACGTTTTTCACTATTAACTAAAGAGCATCTATGTAAGAGATGCGGTGGTTTGTTACAGTGCCATAAGCAGAGTTCAACTAGATATGGTCCGTCTGAGTAGGAAACACAGTTCATTTTTCTGGGCATTCTCATGTTTTTTGCTGTATTAGAGATGCTGGAAAGAAGAGCATGCTTCTTGCGTTAAAACAGAGTATGTATCATGGATGAGAACACTGGTCTGAATTTTCCTTCAGAAACGGAGTTAAACCAAAGTATCTGTGTCTTCCTACAAGCAAGAGTTCATATCCTCTAAACCCAGTGATTTTTTTTGGATCAAATGAATTTACACCATTCACGAACCCAACACGTTTTTCACTATTAACTAAAGAGCATCTATGTAAGAGATGCTGTGGTTTGTTAGAGTTTCATAATCAGAGTTCAACTAGATATGGTCCGTATGAGTAGGAAACACAGTTATTTTTTTCTGGGGATGCTCATGTTTCTTGATGTATTAGAGACGCAGGAAAGAAGAGCATGCTCTTTGTGTTAAAACAGAGTGTGTTTCATGGTTGAGACCTCTGGTCTGAATTTCCCTTCACAAAAGGAGTTAAACCAAAGCCTCTGTTTTCCTACAATTAAGTGTTCATTTCCGGAAAACCAAGTGATTTTTCGTCTCAAAAGAATTTACACAGTTCACGAACCCAACACGTTTTTCACTATTAACTAAAGAGCATCTATGTAAGAGATGCTATGTTTTGTTAGAGTTTCATAGTCAGAGTTCAACTAGATATGGTCCGTATGAGTAGGAAACACAGTTATTTTTTTTGGGCATGCTCATGTTTCTTGATGTATTAGAGACGCAGGAAAGAAGAGCATGCTCTTTGCGTTAAAACAGAGTGTATTTCATGGATGAGACCTCTGGTCTGAATTTCCCTTCACAAAAGGAGTTAAACCAAAGCTTCTGTTTTCCTACAAGTAAGTGTTCATTTCCGGAAAACCCAGGGATTTTTTGTCTCCAAAGAATTTACACAGTTCACGAACCCAACACGTTTTTCACTATTAACTAAAGAGCATCTCTGTAAGAGATGCTGTGGTTTTTTACAGTGCCATAAGCAGAGTTCAACTAGATATGGTCCGTCTGAGTAGGAAACACAGTTCATTTTTCTGGGCATTCTCATGTTTTTTGCTGTATTAGAGATGCTGGAAAGAAGAGCATGCTTCTTGCGTTAAAACAGAGTATGTATCATGGATGAGAACACTGGTCTGAATTTTCCTTCAGAAACGGAGTTAAACCAAAGTATCTGTGTCTTCTTACAAGCAAGAGTTCATATCCTCTAAACCCAGTGATTTTTTTTGGATCAAATGAATTTACACCATTCACGAACCCAACACGTTTTTCACTATTAACTAAAGAGCATCTATGTAAGAGATGCTGTGGTTTGTTACAGTGCCATAAGCAGAGTTCAACTAGATATGGTCCATCTGAGTAGGAAACACAGTTCTTTTTTTCTGGACATGCTCATATTTCTTGCTGTATTGCAGACTCTGGAAAGAAGACGATGCTTCTTGCGTTAAAACAGAGGGTGTTTCATGGATGAGAACACTGGTCTGAATTTTCCTTCAGAAACTGAGTTAATCCAAAGTCTCTTTGTCTTCCTACAAGCAAGAGTTCATTTCCGGTAAACCCAGGGGTTTTTTGGCTCAAATGAAATTACACAGTTCTCGAACCCAACACGTTTTTCACTATTAACTAAAGAGCATCTTTGTAAGAGATGCTGTGGTTTGTTAGAGTTTCATAGTCAGAGTTCAAGTAGATATGGTCCGTATGAGTAGGAAACACAGTTATTTTTTTGGGGCATGCTCATGTTTCTTGATGTATTAGAGACGCAGGAAAGAAGAGCATGCTCTTTGCGTTAAAACAGAGTGTGTTTCATGGATGAGACCTCTGGTCTGAATTTCCCTTCACAAAAGGAGTTAAACCAAAGCCTCTGTCTTCCTACAAGCAAGTGTATATTGCTGGAAAACCCAGTGATTTTTCTGCTCAAAAGAATTTACACAGTTCACGAACCCAACACCTTTTTCACTATTAACTAAAGAGCATCTATGTAAGAGATGCTGTGGTTTGTTGCAGTTTCATAAGCAGAGTTCAACTAGATATGGTCCGTTTTTGTAGGAAACACAGTTCTTTTGTTCTGGAAATACTCATATTACTTGCTGTATTGCAGACTCTTGAAAGAAGAGGATGCTTCTTGCGTTAAAACAGAGGGTGTTTCATGAATGAGAATACTGGTCTGAATTTCCCTTCACAAACGGAGTCAAACAAAAGGCTCTGTGTCTTCCTACAAGCAACAGTTCATTTCCGGTAAACACAGTGATTTTTTGGCTCAAATGTATTTACACAGTTCAAGAACCCAACAATATTTTCACTATTAACTAAACAGCATCTATGTAAGAGATGCTGTGGTTTGTTACAGTATCATAAACAGGGTTCAACTAGATATGGTCCGTATGTGTAGGAAACACAGTTCATTTTTCTGGTCATGCTCATATTTCTTGCTGTATTGCAGATTCTGGACAGAACATGATGCTTCTTGTGTTAAAACAGAGGGTGTTTCAGGGATGAGAACCCTGGTCTGAATTTCCCTTCTCAAACGGAGTTAAATAAAAGGCTCTTTGTCTTCCTACAAGCAAGAGTTCATTTCCGGTAAACCCAGTGATTCTTCGGCTCAAATGAATTTACACAGTTCACGAACCCAACACGATTTTCACTATTAACTAAACAGCATCTATGTAAGAGATGCTATGGTTTGTTACAGTTATATGAGCAGAGTTTAACTAGATATGGTCCATATGAGTAGGAATCACAGTTCTTTTTTTCTGGGCATGCTCATGTTTTTTGCTGTATTAGAGATGCTGGAAAGAAGAGCATGCTTCTTGCGTTAAAACAGACTATGTTTCATGGATGAGAACACTGGTCTGAATTTTCCTTCAGAAACGGAGTTAAACCAAAGTCTCTGTGTCTTCCTACAAGCGAGAGTTCATATCCGCTAAACCCAGTGATTTTTTTGGCTCAAATGAATTTACACCATTCACGAACCCAACACGTATTTCACTATTAACTAAAGAGCATCCTTGTAAGAGATGCTGTGGTTTGTTAGAGTTTCATAATCAGAGTTCAACTAGATATGGTCCGTATGAGTAGGAAACACAGTTATTTTTTTCTGGGCATGTTCATGTTTCTTGATGTATTAGAGACGCAGGAAAGAAGAGCATGCTCTTTGCGTTAAAACAGAGTGTGTTTCATGGTTGAGACCTCTGGTCTGAATTTCCCTTCACAAAAGGAGTTAAACCAAAGCCTCTGTTTTCCTACAAGTAAGTGTTCATTTCCGGAAAACCCAGTGATTTTTCGTCTCAAAAGAATTTACACAGTTCACGAACCCAACACGTTTTTCACTATTAACTAAAGAGCATCTATGTAAGAGATGCTATGGTTTGTTAGAGTTTCATAGTCAGAGTTCAACTAGATATGGTCCGTATGAGTAGGAAACACAGTTATTTTTTTTGGGCATGCTCATGTTTCTTGATGTATTAGAGACGCAGGAAAGAAGAGCATGCTCTTTGCGTTAAAACAGAGTGTGTTTCATGGATGAGAACTCTGGTCTGAATTTCCCTTCACAAAAGGAGTTAAACCAAAGCTTCTGTTTTCCTACAAGTAAGTGTTCATTTCCGGAAAACCCAGTGGTTTTTCGTCTCCAAAGAATTTACACAGTTCACGAACCCAACACGTTTTTCACTATTAACTAAAGAGCATCTATGTAAGAGATGCTGTGGTTTGTTACAGTGCCATAAGCAGAGTTCAACTAGATATGGTCCGTCTGAGTAGGAAACACAGTTCATTTTTCTGGGCATTCTCATGTTTTTTGCTGTATTAGAGATGCTGGAAAGAAGAGCATGCTTCTTGCGTTAAAACAGAGTATGTATCATGGATGAGAACACTGGTCTGAATTTTCCTTCAGAAACGGAGTTAAACCAAAGTATCTGTGTCTTCCTACAAGCAAGAGTTCATATCCTCTAAACCCAGTGATTTTTTTTGGATCAAATGAATTTACACCATTCACGAACCCAACACGTTTTTCACTATTAACTAAAGAGCATCTATGTAAGAGATGCTGTGGTTTGTTACAGTGCCATAAGCAGAGTTCAACTAGATATGGTCCGTCTGAGTAGGAAACACAGTTCTTTTTTTCTGGACATGCTCATATTTCTTGCTGTATTGCAGACTCTGGAAAGAAGACGATGCTTCTTGCGTTAAAACAGAGGGTGTTTCATGGATGAGAACACTGGTCTGAATTTTCCTTCAGAAACTGAGTTAATCCAAAGTCTCTTTGTCTTCCTACAAGCAAGAGTTCATTTCCGGTAAACCCAGGGGTTTTTTGGCTCAAATGAAATTACACAGTTCTCGAACCCAACACGTTTTTCACTATTAACTAAAGAGCATCTTTGTAAGAGATCCTGTGGTTTGTTAGAGTTTCATAGTCAGAGTTCAAGTAGATATGGTCCGTATTTGTAGGAAACACAGTTATTTTTTTTGGGCATGCTCATGTTTCTTGATGTATTAGAGACGCAGGAAAGAAGAGCATGCTCTTTGCGTTAAAACAGAGTGTGTTTCATGGATGAGACCTCTGGTCTGAATTTCCCTTCACAAAACGAGTTAAACCAAAGCCTCTGTCTTCGTACAAGCAAGTGTACATTGCTGGAAAACCCAGTGATTTTTCTGCTCGAAAGAATTTACACAGTTCACGAACCCAACACATTTTTCACTATTAACTAAAGAGCATCTATGTAAGAGATGCTGTGGTTTGTTGCAGTTTCATAAGCAGAGTTCAACTAGATATGGTCCGTTTTTGTAGGAAACACAGTTCTTTTGTTCTGGAAATACTCATATTACTTGCTGTATTGCAGACTCTTGAAAGAAGAGGATGCTTCTTGCGTTAAAACAGAGGGTGTTTCATGAATGAGAATACTGGTCTGAATTTCACTTCACAAACGGAGTCAAACCAAAGGCTCTGTGTCTTCCTACAAGCAACAGTTCATTTCCGGTAAACACAGTGATTTTTTGGCTCAAATGTATTTACACAGTTCAAGAACCCAACAATATTTTCACTATTAACTAAACAGCATCTATGTAAGAGATGCTGTGGTTTGTTACAGTATCATAAACAGGGTTCAACTAGATATGGTCCGTATGTGTAGGAAACACAGTTCATTTTTCTGGTCATGCTCATATTTCTTGCTGTATTGCAGATTCTGGACAGAACATGATGCTTCTTGTGTTAAAACAGAGGGTGTTTCAGGGATGAGAACACTGGTCTGAATTTCCCTTCTCAAACGGAGTTAAATAAAAGGCTCTTTGTCTTCCTACAAGCAAGAGTTCATTTCCGGTAAACCCAGTGATTCTTCGGCTCAAATGAATTTACACAGTTCACGAACCCAACACGATTTTCACTATTAACTAAACAGCATCTATGTAAGAGATGCTATGGTTTGTTACAGTTATATGAGCAGAGTTCAACTAGATATGGTCCATATGAGTAGGAATCACAGTTCTTTTTTTCTGGGCATGCTCATATTTTTTGCTGTATTAGAGATGCTGGAAAGAAGAGCATGCTTCTTGCGTTAAAACAGACTATGTTTCATGGATGAGAACACTGGTCTGAATTTTCCTTCAGAAACGGAGTTAAACCAAAGTCTCTGTGTCTTCCTACAAGCGAGAGTTCATATCCGCTAAACCCAGTGATTTTTTTGGCTCAAATGAATTTACACCATTCACGAACCCAACACGTTTTTCACTATTAACTAAAGAGCATCCTTGTAAGAGATGCTGTGGTTTGTTAGAGTTTCATAATCAGAGTTCAACTAGATATGGTCCGTATGAGTAGGAAACACAGTTATTTTTTTCTGGGCATGCTCATGTTTCTTGATGTATTAGAGACGCAGGAAAGAAGAGCATGCTCTTTGCGTTAAAACAGAGTGTGTTTCATGGTTGAGACCTCTGGTCTGAATTTCCCTTCACAAAAGGAGTTAAACCAAAGCCTCTGTTTTCCTACAAGTAAGTGTTCATTTCCGGAAAACCCAGTGATTTTTCGTCTCAAAAGAATTTACACAGTTCACGAACCCAACACGTTTTTCACTATTAACTAAAGAGCATCTATGTAAGAGATGCTATGGTTTGTTAGAGTTTCATAGTCAGAGTTCAACTAGATATGGTCCGTATGAGTAGGAAACACAGTTATTTTTTTCTGGGCATGCTCATGTTTCTTGATGTATTAGAGACGCAGGAAAGAAGAGCATGCTCTTTGCGTTAAAACAGAGTGTGTTTCATGGATGAGACCTCTGGTCTGAATTTCCCTTCACAAAAGGAGTTAAACCAAAGCTTCTGTTTTCCTACAAGTAAGTGTTCATTTCCGGAAAACCCAGTGGTTTTTCATCTCCAAAGAATTTACACAGTTCACGAACCCAACACGTTTTTCACTATTAACTAAAGAGCATCTATGTAAGAGATGCTGTGGTTTGTTACAGTGCCATAAGCAGAGTTCAACTAGATATGGTCCGTCTGAGTAGGAAACACAGTTCATTTTTCTGGGCATTCTCATGTTTTTTGCTGTATTAGAGATGCTGGAAAGAAGAGCATGCTTCTTGCGTTAAAACAGAGTATGTATCATGGATGAGAACACTGGTCTGAATTTTCCTTCAGAAACGGAGTTAAACCAAAGTATCTGTGTCTTCCTACAAGCAAGAGTTCATATCCTCTAAACCCAGTGATTTTTTTTGGATCAAATGAAATTACACCATTCACGAACCCAACACGTTTTTCACTATTAACTAAAGAGCATCTATGTAAGAGATGCTGTGGTTTGTTACAGTGCCATAAGCAGAGTTCAACTAGATATGGTCCGTCTGAGTAGAAAACACAGTTCTTTTTTTCTGGACATGCTCATATTTCTTGCTGTATTGCAGACTCTGGAAAGAAGACGATGCTTCTTGCGTTAAAACAGAGGGTGTTTCATGGATGAGAACACTGGTCTGAATTTTCCTTCAGAAACTGAGTTAATCCAAAGTCTCTTTGTCTTCCTACAAGCAAGAGTTCATTTCCGGTAAACCCAGGGGTTTTTTGGCTCAAATGAAATTACACAGTTCTCGAACCCAACACGTTTTTCACTATTAACTAAAGAGCATCTTTGTAAGAGATGCTGTGGTTTGTTAGAGTTTCATAGTCAGAGTTCAAGTAGATATGGTCCGTATGAGTAGGAAACACAGTTATTTTTTTTTGGGCATGCTCATGTTTCTTGATGTATTAGAGACGCAGGAAAGAAGAGCATGCTCTTTGCGTTAAAACAGAGTGTGTTTCATGGATGAGACCTCTGCTCTGAATTTCCCTTCACAAAAGGAGTTAAACCAAAGCCTCTGTCTTCCTACAAGCAAGTGTACATTGCTGGAAATCCCAGTGATTTTTCTGCTCAAAAGAATTTACACAGTTCACGAACCCAACACCTTTTTCACTATTAACTAAAGAGCATCTATGTAACAGATGCTGTGGTTTGTTACAGTATCATAAGCAGGGTTCAACTAGATATGGTCCGTATGAGTAGGAAGCACAGTTCATTTTTCTGGTCATGCTCATATTTCTTGCTGTATTGCAGATTCTGGACAGAAAATGATGCTTCTTGTGTTAAAACAGAGGGTGTTTCAGGGATGAGAACACTGGTCTAAATTTCCCTTCTCAAACGGAGTTAAATAAAAGGCTCTTTGTCTTCCTACAAGCAAGAGTTCATTTCCGGTAAACCCAGTGATTCTTCGGCTCAAATGAATTTACGCAGTTCACGAACCCAACACGATTTTCACTATTAACTAAACAGCATCTATGTAAGAGATGCTATGGTTTGTTACAGTTATATGAGCAGATTTCAACTAGATATGGTCCATATGAGTAGGAATCACAGTTCTTTTTTTCTGTGCATGCTCATGTTTTTTGCTGTATTAGAGATGCTGGAAAGAAGAGCATGCTTCTTGCGTTAAAACAGACTATGTTTCATGGATGAGAACACTGGTCTGAATTTTCCTTCAGAAACGGACTGAAACCAAAGTCTCTGTGTCTTCCTACAAGCAAGAGTTCATATCCGCTAAACCCAGTGATTTTTTTGGCTCAAATGAATTTACACCATTCACGAACCCAACACGTTTTTCACTATTAACTAAAGAGCATCCTTGTAAGAGATGCTGTGGTTTGTTAGAGTTTCATAATCAGAGTTCAACTAGATATGGTCTGTATGAGTAGGAAACACAGTTATTTTTTTCTGGGCATGCTCATGTTTCTTGATGTATTAGAGACGCAGGAAAGAAGAGCATGCTCTTTGCGTTAAAACAGAGTGTGTTTCATGGATGAGACCTCTGGTCTGAATTTCCCTTCACAAAAGGAGTTAAACCAAAGCTTCTGTTTTCCTACAAGTAAGTGTTCATTTCCGGAAAACCCAGTGGTTTTTCGTCTCCAAAGAATTTACACAGTTCACGAACCCAACACGTTTTTCACTATTAACTAAAGAGCATCTATGTAAGAGATGCTGTGGTTTGTTACAGTGCCATAAGCAGAGTTCAACTAGATATGGTCCGTCTGAGTAGGAAACACAGTTCATTTTTCTGGGCATTCTCATGTTTTTTGCTGTATTAGAGATGCTGGAAAGAAGAGCATGCTTCTTGCGTTAAAACAGAGTATGTATCATGGATGAGAACACTGGTCTGAATTTTCCTTCAGAAACGAAGTTAAACCAAAGTATCTGTGTCTTCCTACAAGCAAGAGTTCATATCCTCTAAACCCAGTGATTTTTTTTGGATCAAATGAATTTACACCATTCACGAACCCAACACGTTTTTCACTATTAACTAAAGAGCATCTATGTAAGAGATGCTGTGTTTTGTTACAGTGCCATAAGCAGAGTTCAACTAGATATGGTCCGTCTGAGTAGGAAACACAGTTCTTTTTTTCTGGACATGCTCATATTTCTTGCTGTATTGCAGACTCTGGAAAGAAGACGATGCTTCTTGCGTTAAAACAGAGGGTGTTTCATGGATGAGAACACTGGTCTGAATTTTCCTTCAGAAACTGAGTTAATCCAAAGTCTCTTTGTCTTCCTACAAGCAAGAGTTCATTTCCGGTAAACCCAGGGGTTTTTTGGCTCAAATGAAATTACACAGTTCTCGAACCCAACACGTTTTTCACTATTAACTAAAGAGCATCTTTGTAAGAGATGCTGTGGTTTGTTAGAGTTTCATAGTCAGAGTTCAAGTAGATATGGTCCGTATGAGTAGGAAACACAGTTATTTTTTTTGGGCATGCTCATGTTTCTTGATGTATTAGAGACGCAGGAAAGAAGAGCATGCTCTTTGGTTTAAAACAGAGTGTGTTTCATGGATGAGACCTCTGGTCTGAATTTCCCTTCACAAAAGGAGTTAAACCAAAGCCTCTGTCTTCCTACAAGCAAGTGTACATTGCTGGAAAACCCAGTGATTTTTCTGCTCAAAAGAATTTACACAGTTCACGAACCCAACACCTTTTTCACTATTAACTAAAGAGCATCTATGTAACAGATGCTGTGGTTTGTTACAGTATCATAAGCAGGGTTCAACTAGATATGGTCCGTATGAGTAGGAAACACAGTTCATTTTTCTGGTCATGCTCATATTTCTTGCTGTATTGCAGATTCTGGACAGAAAATGATGCTTCTTGTGTTAAAACAGAGGGTGTTTCAGGGATGAGAACACTGGTCTAAATTTCCCTTCTCAAATGGAGTTAAATAAAAGGCTCTTTGTCTTCCTACAAGCAAGAGTTCATTTCCGGTAAAC
This sequence comes from Onychomys leucogaster, assembly GCA_949786385.1. Taxonomy (NCBI): domain Eukaryota; kingdom Metazoa; phylum Chordata; class Mammalia; order Rodentia; family Cricetidae; genus Onychomys; species Onychomys leucogaster. The sequence continues at coordinate 210,305 of CATKUP010000012.1, read as the reverse complement.
CCAGTGATTCTTCGGCTCAAATGAATTTACACAGTTCACGAACCCAACACGATTTTCACTATTAACTAAACAGCATCTATGTAAGAGATGCTATGGTTTGTTACAGTTATATGAGCAGATTTCAACTAGATATGGTCCATATGAGTAGGAATCACAGTTCTTTTTTTCTGTGCATGCTCATGTTTTTTGCTGTATTAGAGATGCTGGAAAGAAGAGCATGCTTCTTGCGTTAAAACAGACTATGTTTCATGGATGAGAACACTGGTCTGAATTTTCCTTCAGAAACGGACTGAAACCAAAGTCTCTGTGTCTTCCTACAAGCAAGAGTTCATATCCGCTAAACCCAGTGATTTTTTTGGCTCAAATGAATTTACACCATTCACGAACCCAACACGTTTTTCACTATTAACTAAAGAGCATCTTTGTAAGAGATGCTGTGGTTTGTTAGAGTTTCATAATCAGAGTTCAACTAGATATGGTCCGTATGAGTAGGAAACACAGTTATTTTTTTCTGGGCATGCTCATGTTTCTTGATGTATTGCAGAATCTGGAAAGAAGACGATGCTTCTTGCGTTAAAACAGAGGGTGTTTCATGGATGAGAACACTGGTCTGAATTTTCCTTCAGAAACTGAGTTAATCCAAAGTCTCTTTGTCTTCCTACAATCAAGAGTTCATTTCCGGCAAACCCAGGGGTTTTTTGGCTCAAATGAAATTACACAGTTCTCGAACCCAACACGTTTTTCACTATTAACTAAAGAGCATCTTTGTAAGAGATGCTGTGGTAAGTTAGAGTTTCATAGTCAGAGTTCAACTAGATATGGTCCGTATGAGTAGGAAACACAGTTATTTTTTTTGGGCATGCTCATGTTTATTGATGTATTAGAGACGCAGGAAATAAGAGCATGCTATTTGCGTTAAAACAGAGTGTGTTTCATGGATGAGACCTCTGGTCTGAATTTCCGTTCACAAAAGGAGTTAAACCAAAGCCTCTGTCTTCCTACAAGCAAGTGTTCATTGCTGGAAAACCCAGTGATTTTTCTGCTCAAAAGAATTTACACAGTTCACGAACCCAACATGTTTTTCACTATAAACATAAGAGCATATATGTAAGTGATGCTGTGGTTTGTTACAATTTCGTAAGCAGAGTTCACCTAGATATGGTCCATATGAGTAGGAATCACCGTTCTTTTTTTCTGGAAATGCTCATATTACTTGCTGTATTGCAGACTCTGGAATGAAGAGGATGCTTCTTGCGTTAAAACAGAGGGTGTTTCATGAATGAGAATACTGGTCTGAATTTCCCTTCACAAACGGACTGAAACCAAAGGCTCTGTGTCTTCCTACAAGCAAGAGTTCATTTCCAGTAAACCCAGTGATTTTTTGGCACAAATGTATTTACACAGTTCAACAACCCAACAAGATTTTCACTATTAACTAAAGAGCATCTATGTAAGAGATGCTGTCGTTTGTTACAGTATCATAAGCAGGCTTCAACTAGATATGGTCTGTATGAGTAGGAAACAGAGTTCATCTTCTTGGACATGCTCATATTTCTTGCTGTATTGCAGATTCTGGACAGATCATGATGCTATTTGCGTTAAAACAGAGTGTGTTTCATGGATGAGACCTCTGGTCTGAATATCCCTTCACAAAAGGAGTTAAACCAAAGCCTCTGTCTTCCTACAGGCAAGTGTACATTGCTGGAAAACCCAGTGATTTTCTGCTCAAAAGAATTTACACAGTTCACGAACCCAACACCTTTTTCACTATAAACGAAAGAGCATATATGTAAGTGATGCTGTGGTTTGTTACAGTGCCATAAGCAGAGTTCAACTAGATATGGTCTGTCTGAGTAGGAAACACAGTTCTTTTTTTCTGGACATGCTCATATTTCTTGCTGTATTGCAGACTCTGGAAAGAAGACGATGCTTCTTACGTTAAAACAGAGGGTGTTTCATGGATGAGAACACTGGTCTGAATTTTCCTTCAGAAACTGAGTTAAACCAAAGTCTCTTTGTCTTCCTACAAGCAAGAGTTCATTTCCGGTAAACCCAGGGGTTTTTCGGTTCAAATGAAATTACACAGTTCTCGAACACAACACGTTTTTCACTATTAACTAAAGAGCATCTTTGTAAGAGATGCTGTGGTTTGTTAGAGTTTCATAATCAGAGTTCAACTAGATATGGTCCGTATGAGTAGGAAACACAGTTATTTTTTTCTGGGCATGCTCATGTTTCTTGATGTATTGCAGACTCTGGGAAGAAGACGATGCTTCTTGCGTTAAAAGAGAGGGTGTTTCATGGATGAGAACACTGGTCTGAATTTTCCTTCAGAAACTGAGTTAATCCAAAGTCTCTTTGTCTTCCTACAATGAAGAGTTCATTTCCGGCAAACCCAGGGTTTTTTTGGCTCAAATGAATTTACACCATTCACAAACCCAACACGTTTTTCACTATTAACTAAAGAGCATCTTTGTAAGAGATGCTGTGGTTTGTTAGAGTTTCATAATCAGAGTTCAACTAGATATGGTCCGTATGAGTAGGAAACACAGTTCATTTTTCTGGTCATGCTCATATTTCTTGCTGTATTGCAGATTCTGTACAGAACATGATGTTTCTTGTGTTAAAACAGAGGGTGTTTCAGGGATGAGAACACTGGTCTGAATTTCCCTTCTCAAACGGAGTTAAATAAAAGGCTCTTTGTCTTCCTACAAGCAAGATTTCATTTCCGGTAAACCCAGTGATTCTTCGGCTCAAATGAATTTACACAGTTCACGAACCCAACACGATTTTCACTATTAACTAAACAGCATCTATGTAAGAGATGCTATGGTTTGTTACAGTTATATGAGCAGAGTTCAACTAGATATGGTCCATATGAGTAGGAATCACAGTTCTTTTTTTCTGGGCATGCTCATGTTTTTTGCTGTGTTAGAGATGCTGGAAAGAAGAGCATGCTTCTTGCGTTAAAACAGACTATGTTTCAAGGATGAGAACACTGGTCTGAATTTTCCTTCAGAAACGGAGTTAAACCAAAGTCTCTTTGTCTTCCTACAAGCAAGAGTTCATTTCCGGTAAAACCAGGGGTTTTTCAGCTCAAATGAAATTACACAGTTCTCGAACCCAACACGTTTTTCACTATTAACTAAAGAGCATCTTTGTAAGAGATGCTGTGGTTTGTTAGAATTTCATAATCAGTGTTCAACTAGATATGGTCCGTATGGGTAGGAAACACAGTTATTTTTTTCTGGGCATGCTCATGTTTCTTGCTGTATTAGAGACGCAGGAAATAAGAGCATGCTATTTGCGTTGAAACAGAGTGTGTTTCATGGATGAGACCTCTGGTCTGAATTTCCCTTCACAAAAGGAGTTAAACCAAAGCCTCTGTTTTCCTACAAGTAAGTGTTCATTTCCGGAAAACCCAGTGATTTTTCGGCTCAAAAGAATTTACACAGTTCACGAACCCAACACGATTTTCACTACTAACTAAACAGCATCTATGTAAGAGATGCTGTGGTTTGTTACAGTGCCATAAGCAGAGTTCAACTAGATATGGTCCGTATGAGTAGGAATCACAGTTCTTTTTTTCTGGAAATGCTCATATTACTTGCTGTATTGCACACTCTGGAAAGAAGAGGATGCTTCTTGTGTTAAAACAGAGGGTGTTTCATGAATGAGAATACTGGTCTGAATTTCCCTTCACAAACGGAGTCAAACCAAAGGCTCTGTGTCTTCCTACAAGCAACAGTTCATTTCCGGTAAACCCAGTGATTTTTTGGCTCAAATGTATTTACACAGTTCAAGAACCCAACAAGATTTTCACTATTAACTAAAGAGCATCTATGTAAGAGATGCTGTGGTTTGTTACAGTATCATAAGCAGGGTTCAACTAGATATGGTCCGTCTGAGTAGGAAACACAGTTCATTTTTCTGGTCATGCTCATATTTCTTGCTGTATTGCAGATTCGGGACAGAACATGATGCTTCTTGTGTTAAAACAGAGGGTGTTTCAGGGATGAGAACACTGGTGTGAATTTCCCTTCTCAAACGGAGTTAAATAAAAGGCTCTTTGTCTTCCTACAAGCAAGAGTTCATTTCCGGTAAACCCAGTGATTCTTTGGCTCAAATGAATTTACACAGTTCACGAACCAAACACGATTTTCACTATTAACTAAACAGCATCTATGTAAGAGATGCTATGGTTTGTTACAGTGCCATAAGCAGAGTTCAACTAGATATGGTCCGTCCGAATAGGAAACACAGTTCTTTTTTTCTGGACATGCTCAAATTTCTTGCTGTATTGCAGACTCTGGAAAGAAGACGATGCTTCTTGCGTTAAAACAGAGGGTGTTTCATGAATGAGAATACTGGACTCAATTTCCCTTCACAAACGGAGTGAAACCAAAGGCTCTGTGTCTTCCTACACGCAAGAGTTCGTTTCCTGTAAACCCAGATTTTTTTCGGCTCAAATGAATTTACATAGTTCACGAACCCAAGTTTTTCACTATTAACTAAAGAGCATCTATGTAAGAGATGCTGGGGCTTGTTACAGTTTCATAAGCAGAGTTCAACTAGATAAGGTCCGTATTAGTAGGAAACACAGTTCTTTTTTGCTGGACAAGCTCATATTACTTGATGTATTGCAGACTCTGGAAAGAAGAGGATGCTTCTTGCGTTAAAACAGAGGGTGTTTCATGAATGAGAATACTGGTCTGAATTTCCCTTCACAAACGGAGTGAAACCAAAAGCTCTTTGTCTTCCTACAAGCAAGAGTTCATTTCCGGTAAACCCAGATTTTTTTCGGCTCAAATGAATTTACATAGTTCACGAACCCAAGTTTTTCACTATTAACTAAAGAGCATCTATGTAAGAGATGCTGTGGTTTTTTGCAGTTTCATAAGCAGAGTTCAACTAGATATGGTCCGTATTAGTAGGAAACACAGTTCTTTTTTTCTGGACAGGCTCATATTACTTGCTGTATTGCAGACTCTGGAAAGAAGAGGATGCTTCTTGCGTTAAAACAGAGGGTGTTTCATGAATGAGAATACTGGTCTGAATTTCCCTTCACAAACGGAGTGAAACCAAATGCTCTGTGTCTTCCTACAAGCAACAGTTCATTTCCGGTAAACCCAGTGATTTTTTGGCTCAAATGTATTTACACAGTTCAAGAACCCAACAGGATTTTCACTATTATCTAAAGAGCATCTATGTAAGAGATGCTGAGGTTTGTTAGAGTATCATAAGCAGGGTTCAACTAGATATGGTCCGTATGAGTAGGAAACACAGTTCATTTTTCTGGACATGCTCATATTTCTTGCTGTATTGCAGATTCTGGACAGAACATGAAGCTACTTGTGTTAAAACAGAGGGTGTTTCAGGGATGAGAACACTGGTCTGAATTTCCCTTCACAAACGGAGTTAAATAAAAGGCTCTTTGTCTTCCTACAAGCAAGAGTTCATTTCCGGTAAACCCAGGGATTCTTCGGCTCAAATGAATTTACACAGTTCACGATCCCAACATGATTTTCACTATTAACTATACAGCATCTATGTAAGAGATGCTATGGTTTGTTACAGTTTAATGAGCAGAGTTCAACTAGATATGGTCCATATGAGTAGGAATCACAGTTCTTTTTTTCTGGGCATGCTCATGTTTCTTGCTGTATTAGAGATGGTGGAAAGAAGAGCATGCTTCTTGCGTTAAAACAGAGTATGTTAAATGGATGAGAACCCTGGTCTGAATTTTCGTTCAGAAACGGAGTTAAACCAAAGTCTCTGTGTCTTCCTACAAGCAAGAGTTCATATCTGCTAAACCCAGTGATTTTTTGGCTCAAATGAATTTACACAATTCACGAACCCAAGTTTTTCACTATTAACTAAAGAGCATCTATGTAAGAAATGCTGTGGTTTGTTACAGTGCCATAAGCAGAGTTCAACTAGATATGGTCCATCCGAATAGGAAACACAGTTCTTTTTTTCTGGACATGCTCAAATTTCTTGCTTTATTGCAGACCCTGGAAAGAAGACGATGCTTCTTGCGTTAAAACAGAGGGTGTTTCATGAATGAGAATACTGGACTTAATTTCCCTTCACAAACGGAGTGAAACCAAAGGCTCTATGTCTTCCTACAAGCAAGAGTTCATTTCCAGTAAACCCAGATTTTTTTCGGCTCAAATGAATTTACATAGTTCACAAACCCAAGTTTTTCACTATTAACTAAAGAGCATCTATGTAAGAGATGCTGTGGTTTTTTGCAGTTTCATAAGCAGAGTTCAACTAGATATGGTCCGTATGAGTAGGAAACACAGTTCTTTTTTTCTGGACATGCTCATATTACTTGCTGTATTGCAGACTCTGGAAAGAAGAGGATGCCTCTTGCGTTAAAACAGAGGGTGTTTCATGAATGAGAATACTGGTCTGAATTTCCCTTCACAAAAGGAGGGAAACCAAAGGCTCTATGTCTTCCTACAAGCAACAGTTCATTTCCGGTAAACCCAGTGATTTTTTGGCTCAAATGTATTTACACAGTTCAAGAACCCAACAGGATTTTTACTATTAACTAAAGAGCATCTATGTAAGAGATGCTGTGGTTTGTTACAGTATCATAAGCAGGGTTCAACTAGATATGGTCCGTATGAGTAGGAAACACAGTTCATTTTTCTGGACATGCTCATATTTCTTGCTGTATTACAGATTCTGGACAGAACATGAAGCTACTTGTGTTAAAACAGAGGGTGTTTCAGGGATGAGAACACTGGTCTGAATTTCCCTTCACAAACGGAGTTAAATAAAAGGATCTTTGTCTTCCTACAAGCAAGAGTTCATTTCCGGTAAACCCAGTGATTCTTCGGCTCAAATGAATTTACACAGTTCACGAACCCAACACGATTTTCACTATTAACTAAACAGCATCTATGTAAGAGATGCTATGGTTTGTTACAGTTTAATGAGCAGAGTTCAACTAGATATGGTCCATATGAGTAGGAATCTCAGTTCTTTTTTTCTTGGCATGCTCATGTTTTTTGCTGTATTAGAGATGCTGGAAAGAAGAGCATGCTTCCTGCGTTAAGACAGAGGGTGTTTCATGAATGAGAATACTGGACTGAATTTCCCTTCACAAACGGAGTGAAACCAAAGGTTCTGTGTCTTCCTACAAGCAAGAGTTCATTTCCGGTAAACCCAGATTTTTTTCGGCTCAAATGAATTTGCATAGTTCACGAACCCAAGTTTTTCACTATTAACTAATGAGCATCTATGTAAGAGATGATGTGGTTTTTTGCAGTTTCATAAGCAGAGTTCAACTAGATATGGTCCGTATTAGTAGGAAACACAGTTCTTTTTTTCTGGACATGCTCATATTACTTGCTGTATTGCAGACTCTGGAAAGAAGAGGATGCTTCTTGCGTTAAAACAGAGGGTGTTTCATGAATGAGAATACTGGTCTGAATTTCCCTTCACAAACGGAGTGAAACCAAAGGCTCTGTGTCTTCCTACAAGCAACAGTTCATTTCCGGTAAACCCAGTGATTTTTTGTCTCAAATGTATTTACACAGTTCAAGAACCCAACAGGATTTTTACTATTAACTAAAGAGCATCTATGTAAGAGATGCTGTGGTTTGTTACAGTATCATAAGCAGAGTTCAACTAGATATGGTCCATATGAGTAGGAATCTCAGTTCTTTTTTTCTGGGCATGCTCATGTTTTTTGCTGTATTAGAGATGCTGGAAAGAAGAGCCTGCTTCTTGCGTTAAAACAGAGTATGTTTCATGGATGAGAACACTGGTCTGAATTTTCCTTCAGAAACGGAGTTAAACAAAAGTCTCTGTATCTTCCTACAAGCAAGAGTTCATATCCGCTAAACCCACTGATTTTTTTGGCTCAAATGAATTTACACCATTCACGAACCCAACATGTTTTTCACTATTAACTAAAGAGCATCTATGTAAGAGATTTTGTGGTTTGTTAGAGTTTCATAAGCAGAGTTCAACTAGATATGGTCCGTCTGAGTAGGAAACACAGTTCTTTTTTTCTGGACATGCTCATATTTCTTGCTGTATTGCAGACTCTGGAAAGAAGACGATGCTTCTTGCGTTAAAACAGAGGGTGTTTCATGGATGAGAACACTGGTCTGAATTTTCCTTCAGAAACTGAGTTAAACCAAAGTCTCTTTGTCTTCCTACAAGCAAGAGTTCATTTCCGGTAAAACCAGGGGTTTTTCGGCTCAAATGAAATTACACAGTTCTCGAACCCAACACGTTTTTCACTATTAACTAAAGAGCATCTTTGTAAGAGATGCTGTGGTTTGTGAGAGTTTCATAGTCAGAGTTCAACTAGATATGGTCCGTATGAGTAGGAAACACAGTTATTTTTTTCTGGGCATGCTCATGTTTCTTGATGTATTAGAGACACAGGAAAGAAGAGCATGCTATTTGCTTTAACACAGAGTGTGTTTCATGGATGAGACCTCTGGTCTGAATTTCCATTCACAAAAGGAGTTAAACCAAAGCCTCTGTCTTCCTACAAGCTAGTGTTCATTGCTGGAAAACCCAGTGATTTTTCTGCTCAAAAGAATTTACACAGTTCACGAACCCAACATGTTTTTCACTATAAACGAAAGAGCATATATGTAAGTGATGCTGTGGTTTGTTAGAATTTCGTAAGCAGAGTTCAACTAGATATGGTCCGTATGAGTAGGAAACACAGTTCTTTTTTTCTGGACATGCTCATATTACTTGCTGTATTGCAGACTCTGGAATGAATAGGATGCTTCTTGCGTTAAAACAGAGGGTGTTTCATGAATGAGAATACTGGTCTGAATTTCCCTTCACAAACGGAGTGAAACCAAAGTCTCTATGTCTTCCTACAAGCAACAGTTCATTTCCGGTAAACCCAGTGATTTTTTGGCTCAAATGTATTTACACAGTTCAAGAACCCAACAGGATTTTTACTATTAACTAAAGAGCATCTATGTAAGAGATGCTGTGGTTTGTTACAGTATCATAAGCAGGGTTCAACTAGATATGGTCCGTATGAGTAGGAAACACAGTTCATTTTTCTGGACATGCTCATATTTCTTGCTGTATTACAGATTCTGGACAGAACATGAAGCTACTTGTGTTAAAAAAGAGGGTGTTTCAGGGATGAGAACACTGGTCTGAATTTCCCTTCACAAACGGAGTTAAATAAAAGGCTCTTTGTCTTCCTACAAGCAAGAGTTCATTTGCGGTAAACCCAGTGATTCTTCCGCTCAAATGAATTTACACAGTTCACGAACCCAACACGATTTTCACTATTAACTAAACAGCATCTATGTAAGAGATGCTATGGTTTGTTACAGTTTAATGAGCACAGTTCAACTAGATATGGTCCATATGAGTAGGAATCTCAGTTCTTTTTTTCTTGGCATGCTCATGTTTTTTACTGTATTAGAGATGGTGGAAAGAAGAGCATGCTTCTTGCGTTAAGACAGAGGGTGTTTCATGAATGAGAATACTGGACTGAATTTCCCTTCACAAACGGAGTGAAACCAAAGGTTCTGTGTCTTCCTACAAGCAAGAGTTCATTTCCGGTAAACCCAGATTTTTTTCGGCTCAAATGAATTTACATAGTTCACGAACCCAAGTTTTTCACTATTAACTAAAGAGCATCTATGTAAGAGATTTTGTGGTTTGTTAGAGTTTCATAAGCAGAGTTCAACTAGATATGGTCCGTCTGAGTAGGAAACACAGTTCTTTTTTTCTGGACATGCTCATATTTCTTGCTGTATTGCAGACTCTGGAAAGAAGACGATGCTTCTTGCGTTAAAACAGAGGGTGTTTCATGGATGAGAACACTGGTCTGAATTTTCCTTCAGAAACTGAGTTAAACCAAAGTCTCTTTGTCTTCCTACAAGCAAGAGTTCATTTCCGGTAAAACCAGGGGTTTTTCGGCTCAAATGAAATTACACAGTTCTCGAACCCAACACGTTTTTCACTATTAACTAAAGAGCATCTTTTTAAGAGATGCTGTGGTTTGTTAGAGTTTCATAATCAGAGTTCAACTAGATATGGTCCATATGAGTAGGAAACACAGTTATTTTTTTCTGGGCATGCTCATGTTTCTTGATGTATTAGAGACGCAGGAAAGAAGAGCATGCTATTTGCTTTAAAACAGAGTGTGTTTCATGGATGAGACCTCTGGTCTGAATTTCCCTTCACAAAAGGAGTTAAACCAAAGCCTTTGTATTCCTACAAGCTAGTGTTCATTGCTGGAAAACCCAGTGATTTTTCTGCTCAAAAGAATTTACACAGTTCACGAACCCAACACGATTTTCACTATTAACTAAACAGCATCTATGTAAGAGATGCTAAGGTTTGTTACAGTTTAATGAGCAGAGTTCAACTAGATATGGTCCATATGAGTAGGAATCTCAGTTCTTTTTTTTCTGGGCATGCTCATGTTTTTTGCTGTATTAGAGATGCTGGAAAGAAGATCATGCTTCTTTCGTTAAAACAGAGGGTGTTTCATGAATGAGAATACTGGACTGAATTTCCCTTCACAAACGCTGTGAAACCAAAGGCTCTGTGTCTTACTACAAGCAAGAGTTCATTTCCGGTAAACCCAGATTTTTTTCGGCTCAAATGAATTTACATAGTTCACGAACCCAAGTTTTTCCACTATTAACTAAAGAGCATCTATGTAAGAGATGCTGTGGTTTTTTGCAGTTTCATAAGCAGAGTTCAACTAGATATGGTCTGTATTAGTAGGAAACACAGTTCTTTTTTTCTGGGCATGCTCATGTTTTTTGCTGTATTAGAGATGCTGGAAAGAAGAGCATGCTTCTTGCGTTAAAACAGAGTATGTTTCATGGATGAGAACACTGGTCTGAATTTTCCTTCAGAAACGGAGGTAAACCAAAGTCTCTGTGTCTTCCTACAAGCAAGAGTTCATATCCGCTAAACCCAGTGATTTTTTGGCTCAAATGAATTTACACAGTTCACGAACCCAACCCAACACGTTTTTCACTATTAACTAAAGAGCATCTATGTAAGAGATGCTGTGGTTTGTTACAGTGCCATAAGCAGAGTTCAACTAGATATGGTCCGTCCGAATAGGAAACACAGTTCTTTTTTTCTGGACATGCTCAAATTTCTTGCTGTATTGCAGACTCTGGAAAGAAGACGATGCTTCTTGCGTTAAAACAGAGGGTGTTTCATGAATGAGAATACTGGACTGAATTTCCCTTCACAAACGGAGTGAAACCAAAGGCTCTGTGTCTTCCTACAAGCAAGAGTTCATTTCCAGTAAACCCAGATTTTTTTCGGCTCAAATGAATTTACATAGTTCACGAACCCAAGTTTTTCACTATTAACTAAAGAGCATCTATGTAAGAGATGCTGTGGTTTTTTTGCAGTTTCATATGCAGAGTTCAACTAGATATGGTCCGTATTAGTAGGAAACACAGTTCTTTTTTTCTGGACATGCTCATATTACTTGCTGTATTGCAGACTCTGGAAAGAAGAGGATGCTTCTTGCGTTAAAACAGAGGGTGTTTCATGAATGAGAATACTGGTCTGAATTTCCCTTCACAAACGGAGTGAAACCAAAGGCTCTGTGTCTTCCTACAAGCAAGAGTTCATTTCCGGTAAACCCAGATTTTTTTCGGCTCAAATGAATTTACATAGTTCACGAACCCAAGTTTTTCACTATTAACTAAAGAGCATCTACGTAAGAGATGCTGTGGTTTTTTGCAGTTTCATAAGCAGAGTTCAACTAGATATGGTCTGTATTAGTAGGAAACACAGTTCTTTTTTTCTGGACATGCTCATATTACTTGCTGTATTGCAGACTCTGGAAAGAAGAGGATGCTTCTTGCGTTAAAACAGAGGGTGTTTCATGAATGAGAATACTGGTCTGAATTTCCCTTCACAAACGGAGTGAAACCAAAGTCTCTGTGTCTTCCTACAAGCAACAGTTCATTTCCGGTAAACCCAGTGATTTCTTGGCTCAAATGTATTTACACAGTTCAAGAACCCAACAGGATTTTTACTATTAACTAAAGAGCATCTATGTAAGAGATGCTGTGGTTTGTTACAGTATCATAAGCAGGGTTCAACTAGATATGGTCCGTATGAGTAGGAAACACAGTTCATTTTTCTGGACATGCTCATATTTCTTGCTGTATTACAGATTCTGGACAGAACATGAAGCTACTTGTGTTAAAACAGAGGGTGTTTCAGGGATGAGAACACTGGTCTGAATTTCCCTTCACAAACGGAGTTAAATAAAAGGCTCTTTGTCTTCCTACAAGCAAGATTTCATTTCCGGTAAACCCAGTGATTTTTTTGGCTCAAATGAATTTACACCATTCACGAACCCAACATGTTTTTCACTATAAACGAAAGAGCATATATGTAAGTGATGCTGTGGTTTGTTACAATTTCGTAAGCAGAGTTCAACTAGATATGGTCCGTATGAGTAGGAAACACAGTTCTTTTTTTCTGGACATGCTCATATTACTTGCTGTATTGCAGACTCTGGAATGAAGAGGATGCTTCTTGCGCTAAAACAGAGGGTGTTTCATGAATGAGAATACTGGTCTGAATTTCCCTTCACAAACGGAGTGAAACCAAAGGCTCTGTGTCTTCCTACAAGCAAGAGTTCATTTCCGGTAAACCCAGTGATTTTTCGGCTCAAATGAATTTACACAGTTCACGAACCCAACACGATTTTCACTATGAACTAAACAGCATCTATGTAAGAGATGCTAAGGTTTGTTACAGTTTAATGAGCAGAGTTCAACTAGATATGGTCCATATGAGTAGGAATCTCAGTTCTTTTTTTCTGGGCATGCTCATGTTTTTGCTGTATTAGAGATGCTGGAAAGAAGAGCATGCTTCTTGCGTTAAAACAGAGGGTGTTTCATGAATGAGAATACTGGACTGAATTTCCCTTCACAAACGGAGTGAAACCAAAGGTTCTGTGTCTTCCTACAAGCAAGAGTTCATTTCCGGTAAACCCAGATTTTTTTCGGCTCAAATGAATTTACATAGTTCACGAACCCAAGTTTTTCACTATTAACTGAAGAGCATCTATGTAAGAGATGCTGTGGTTTTTTGCAGTTTCATAAGCAGAGTTCAACTAGATATGGTCTGTATTAGTAGGAAACACAGTTCTTTTTTCTGGACATGCTCATATTACTTGCTGTATTGCAGACTCTGGAAAGAAGAGGATGCTTCTTGCGTTAAAACAGAGGGTGTTTCATGAATGAGAATACTGGTCTGAATTTCCCTTCACAAAAGGAGATAAACCAAAGCCTCTGTCTTCCTACAAGCTAGTGTTCATTGCTGGAAAACCCAGTGATTTTTCTGCTCAAAAGAATTTACACAGTTCACGAACCCAACATGTTTTTCTGTATTAACTAAAGAGCATCTATGTAAGAGATGCTGTGGTTTGTTAGAGTTTCATAAGCAGAGTTCAACTAGATATGGTCCGTCTGAGTAGGAAACACAGTTCTTTTTTTCTGGACATGCTCATATTTCTTGCTGTATTGCAGACTCTGGAAAGAAGACGATGCTTCTTGCGTTACAACAGAGGGTGTTTCATGGATGAGAACACTGGTCTGAATTTTCCTTCAGAAACTGAGTTAAACCAAAGTCTCTTTGTCTTCCTACAAGCAAGAGTTCATTTCCGGTAAAACCAGGGGTTTTTCGGCTCAAATGAAATTACACAGTTCTCGAACCCAACACGTTTTTCACTATTAACTAAAGAGCATCTTTGTAAGAGATGTTAGGTTTATTAGAGTTTCATAATCAGAGTTCAACTAGATATGGTCCGTATTAGTAGGAAACACAGTTATTTTTTTCTGGGCATGCTCATGTTTCTTGATGTATTAGAGACGCAGGAAAGAAGAGCATGCTATTTGCTTTAAAACAGAGTGTGTTTCATGGATGAGACCTCTGGTCTGAATTTCCCTTCACAAAAGGAGTTAAACCAAAGCCTCTCTCTTCCTACAAGCTAGTGTTCATTGCTGGAAAACCCAGTGATTTTTCTGCTCAAAAGAATTTACACAGTTCACGAACCCAACATGTTTTTCACTATAAACGAAAGAGCATATATGTAAGTGATGCTGTGGTTTGTTACAATTTCGTAAGCAGAGTTCAACTAGATATGGTCCGTATGAGTAGGAAACACAGTTCTTTTTTTCTGGACATGCTCATATTACTTGCTGTATTGCAGACTCTGGAATGAAGAGGATGCTTCTTGCGTTAAAACAGAGGGTGTTTCATGAATGAGAATAATGGTCTGAATTTCCCTTCACAAACGGAGTGAAACCAAAGGCTCTGTGTCTTCCTACAAGCAAGAGTTCATGTCCGGTAAACCCAGTGACTTTTTCGCTCAAATGTATTTACACAGTTCAAGAACCCAACAAGATTTTCACTATTAACTAAAGAGCATCTATGTAAGAGATGCTGTGGTTTGTTACAGTATCATAAGCAGGGTTCAACTAGATATGGTCCATATGAGTAGGAAACACAGTTCATTTTTCTGGACATGCTCATTTTCTTGCTGTATTACAGATTCTGGACAGAACATGAAGCTACTTGTGTTAAAACAGAGGGTGTTTCAGGGATGAGAACACTGGTGTGAATTTCCCTTCACAAACGGAGTTAAATAAAAGGCTCTTTGTCTTCCTACAAGCAAGAGTTCATTTCCGGTAAACCCAGTGATTCTTCGGCTCAAATGAATTTACACAGTTCACGAACCCAACACGATTTTCACTATTAACTAAACAGCATCTATGTAAGAGATGCTATGGTTTGTTACAGTTATATGAGCAGAGTTTAACTAGATATGGTCCATATGAGTAGGAATCACAGTTCTTTTTTTCTGGGCATGCTCATGTTTTTTGCTGTATTAGAGATGGTTGAAAGAAGATCATGCTTCTTGCATTAAAACAGAGTATGTTTCATGGATGAGAACACTGGTCGAATTTTCCTTCAGAAACGGAGTTAAACCAAAGTCTCTGTGTCTTCCTACAAGCAAGAGTTCATATCCGCTAAACCCAGTGATTTTTTGGCTCAAATGAATTTGCAAAGTTCACGAACACAACACGTTTTTCACTATTAACTAAAGAGCATCTATGTAAGAGATGCTGTGGTTTGTTACAGTGCCATAAGGAGAGTTCAACTAGATATGGTACGTCCGAATAGGAAACACAGATCTTTTATTCTGGACATGCTCAAATTTCTTGCTGTATTGCAGACTCTGGAAAGAAGAGGATGCTTCTTGCGTTAAAACAGAGGGTGTTTCAGGGATGAGAACACTGGTCTGAATTTCCCTTCATAAACGGAGTGAAATCAAAGGCTCTGTGTCTTCCTACAAGCAACAGTTCATTTCCGGTAAACCCAGTGATTTTTTGGCTCAAATGTATTTACACAGTTCAAGAACCCAACAGGATTTTTACTATTAACTAAAGAGCATCTATGTAAGAGATGCTGTGGTTTGTTACAGTATCATAAGCTGGGTTCAACTAGATATGGTCCGTATGAGTAGGAAACAGAGTTCATTTTTCTGGACATGCTCATATTTCTTGCTGTATTACAGATTCTGGACAGAACATGAAGCTACTTGTGTTAAAACAGAGGGTGTTTCAGGGATGAGAACACTGGTCTGAATTTCCCTTCACAAACGGAGTTAAATAAAAGGCTCTTAGTCTTCCTACAAGCAAGATTTCATTTCCGGTAAACCCAGTGATTTTTTTGGCTCAAATGAATTTACACCATTCACGAACCCAACACGTTTTTCACTATTAACTAAAGAGCATCTATGTAAGAGATGCTGTGGTTTGTTAGAGTTTCATAAGCAGAGTTCAACTAGATATGGTCCGTCTGAGTAGGAAACACAGTTCTTTTTTTCTGGACATGCTCATATTTCTTGCTGTATTGCAGACTCTGGAAAGAAGACGATGCTTCTTGCGTTAAAACAGAGGGTGTTTCATGGATGAGAACACTGGTCTGAATTTTCCTTCAGAAACTGAGTTAAACCAAAGTCTCTTTGTCTTCCTACAAGCAAGAGTTCATTTCCGGTAAACCCAGGGGTTTTTCGGCTTAAATGAAATAACACAGTTCTCGAACCCAACACGTTTTTCACAATTAACTAAAGAGCATCTTTGTAAGAGATGCTGTGGTTTGTTATAGTTTCATAATCAGAATTCAAGTAGATATGGTCCGTATGAGTAGGAAACACAGTTATTTTTTTCTGGGCATGCTCATGTTTCTTGATGTATTAGAGATGCAGGAAAGAAGAGCATGCTATTTGCGTTAAAACAGAGTGTGTTTCATGGATGAGACCTCTGGTCTGAATTTCCCTTCACAAAAGGAGTTAAACCAAAGCCTCTGTCTTCCTACAAGCAAGTGTTCATTGCTGGAAAACCCAGTGATTTTTCTGCTCAAAAGAATTTACACAGTTCACGAACCCAACATGTTTTTCACTATAAACGAAAGAGCATATATGTAAGTGATGCTGTGGTTTGTTACAATTTCGTAAGCAGAGTTCAACTAGATATGGTCTGTATGAGTAGGAAGCACAGTTCTTTTTTTCTGGACATGCTCATATTACTTGCTGTATTGCAGACTCTGGAATGAAGAGGATGCTTCTTGCGTTAAAACAGAGGGTGTTTCATGAATGAGAATACTGGTCTGAATTTCCCTTCACAAACGGAGTGAAACCAAAGGCTCTGTGTCTTCCTACAAGCAAGAGTTCATTTCCGGTAAACCCAGTGATTTTTTGGCTCAAATGTATTTACTCAGTTCAAGAACCCAACAAGATTTTCACTATTAACTAAAGAGCATCTATGTAAGAGATGCTGTGGTTTGTTACAGTATCATAAGCAGGCTTCAACTAGATATGGTCTGTATGAGTAGGAAACACAGTTCTTTTTTTCTGGACATGCTCATATTTCTTGCTGTATTGCAGACTCTGGAAAGAAGACGATGCTTCTTGCGTTAAAACAGAGGGTGTTTCATGGATGAGACCACTGGTCTGAATTTTCCTTCAGAAACTGAGTTAAACCAAAGTCTCTTTGTCTTCCTACAAGCAAGAGTTCATTTCCGGTAAAACCAGGGGTTTTTCAGCTCAAATGAAATTACACAGTTCTCAAACCCAACACGTTTTTCACTATTAACTAAAGAGCATCTTTGTAAGAGATGCTGTGGTTTGTTAGAGTTTCATAATCAGAGTTCAACTAGATATGGTCCGTATGAGTAGGAAACACAGTTATTTTTTTCTGGGCATGCTCATGGTTCTTGATGTATTAGAGACACAGGAAAGAAGAGCATGCTATTTGCGTTAAAACAGAGTGTGTTTCATGGATGAGACCTCTGGTCTGAATTTCCCTTCACAAAAGGAGTTAAACCAAAGCCTCTGTCTTCCTACAAGCAAGTGTTCATTGCTGGAAAACCCAGTGATTTTTCTGCTCAAAAGAATTTACACAGTTCACGAACCCAACATGTTTTTCACTATAAACGAAAGAGCATATATGTAAGTGATGCTGTGGTTTGTTACAATTTCGTAAGCAGAGTTCAACTAGATATGGTCTGTATGAGTAGGAAACAGAGTTCATTTTTCTGGACATGCTCATATTTCTTGCTCTATTGCATATTCTGGACAGAACATGATGCTTCTTGTGTTAAAACAGATGGTGTTTCAGGGATAAGAACACTGGTCTGTATTTCCCTTCACAAACGGAGTTAAATAAAAGGCTCTTTGTCTTCCTACAAGCAAGAGTTCATTTCCGGTAAACCCAGTGATTTTTTGGCTCAAATGAATTTACACAGTTCACGAACCCAACACGATTTTCACTATTAACTAAACAGCATCTATGTAAGAGATGCTATGGTTTGTTACAGTTTAATGAGCAGAGTTCAACTAGATATGGTCCATATGAGTAGGAATCACAGTTCTTTTTTTCTGTGCATGCTCATGTTTTTTGCTGTATTAGAGATGGTTGAAAGAAGATCATGCTTCTTGCGTTAAAACAGAGTATGTTTCATGAATGAGAATACTGGTCTGAATTTCCCTTCACAAACGGAGTTAAACCAAAGTCTCTTTGTCTTCCTACAAGAAAGAGTTCATTTCCGGTAAACCCAGTGATTTTTTGGCTCAAATGAATTTACACAGTTCACGAACCCAACACGTTTTTCACTATTAACTAAAGAGCATCTTTGTAAGAGATGCTGTGGTTTGTTACAGTGCCATAAGCAGAGCTCAACTAGATATGGTCCGTCCGAATAGGGAACACAGTTCTTTTTTTCTGGACATGCTCAAATTTCTTGCTGTATTGCAGACTCTGGAAAGAAGAGGATGCTTCTTGCGTTAAAACAGAGGGTGTTTCATGAATGAGAATACTGGTCTTAATTTCCCTTCAAAAACGGAGTGAAACCAAAGGCTCTGTGTCTTCCTACAAGCAAGAGTTCATTTCCGGTAAACCCAGATTTTTTTCGGCTCAAATGAATTTACATAGTTCACGAACCCAAGTTTTTCACTATTAACTAAAGAGCATCTATGTAAGAGATGCTGTGGTTTTTTGCAGTTTCATAAGCAGGGTTCAACTAGATATGGTCCGTATGAGTAGGAAACACAGTTCATTTTTCTGGACATGCTCATATTTCTTGCTGTATTACAGATTCTGGACAGAACATGAAGCTACTTGTGTTAAAACAGAGGGTGTTTCAGGGATAAGAACACTGGTCTGAATTTCCCTTCACAAATGGAGTTAAATAAAAGCCTCTTTGTCTTCCTACAAGCAAGAGTTCATTTCCGGTAAACCCAGTGATTCTTCGGCTCAAAGGAATTTACACAGTTCACGAATCCAACACGATTTTCACTATTAACTAAACAGCATCTATGTAAGAGATGCTATGGTTTGTTACAGTTTAATGAGCAGAGTTCAACTAGATATGGTCCATATGAGTAGGAATCTCAGTTCTTTTTTTCTGCGCATGCTCATGTTTTTTGCTGTATTAGAGATGCTGGAAAGAAGAGCATGCTTCTTGCGTTAAAACAGAGTATGTTTCATGGATGAGAACACTGGTCTGAATTTTCCTTCAGAAACTGAGTTAAACCAAAGTCTCTGTGTCTTCCTACAAGCAAGAGTTCATATCCGCTAAACCCAGTGATTTTTTTGGCTCAAATGAATTTACACCATTCATGAACCCAACATGTTTTTCACTATTAACTAAAGAGCATCTATGTAAGAGATGCTGTGGTTTGTTAGAGTTTCATAAGCAGAGTTCAACTAGATATGGTCTGTCTGAGTAGGAAACACAGTTCTTTTTTTCTGGACATGCTCATATTTCTTGCTGTATTGCAGACTCTGGAAAGAAGACGATGCTTCTTGCGTTAAAACAGAGGGTGTTTCATGGATGAGACCACTGGTCTGAATTTTCCTTCAGAAACTGAGTTAAACCAAAGTCTCTTTGTCTTCCTACAAGCAAGAGTTCATTTCCGGTAAAACCAGGGGTTTTTCGGCTCAAAAGAATTTACACAGTTCACGAACCCAACATGTTTTTCACTATAAACATAAGAGCATATATGTAAGTGATGCTGTGGTTTGTTACAATTTCGTAAGCAGAGTTCACCTAGATATGGTCCATATGAGTAGGAATCACCGTTCTTTTTTTCTGGAAATGCTCATATTACTTGCTGTATTGCAGACTCTGGAATGAAGAGGATGCTTCTTGCGTTAAAACAGAGGGTGTTTCATGAATGAGAATACTGGTCTGAATTTCCCTTCACAAACGGACTGAAACCAAAGGCTCTGTGTCTTCCTACAAGCAAGAGTTCATTTCCAGTAAACCCAGTGATTTTTTGGCACAAATGTATTTACACAGTTCAACAACCCAACAAGATTTTCACTATTAACTAAAGAGCATCTATGTAAGAGATGCTGTCGTTTGTTACAGTATCATAAGCAGGCTTCAACTAGATATGGTCTGTATGAGTAGGAAACAGAGTTCATCTTCTTGGACATGCTCATATTTCTTGCTGTATTGCAGATTCTGGACAGATCATGATGCTATTTGCGTTAAAACAGAGTGTGTTTCATGGATGAGACCTCTGGTCTGAATATCCCTTCACAAAAGGAGTTAAACCAAAGCCTCTGTCTTCCTACAGGCAAGTGTACATTGCTGGAAAACCCAGTGATTTTCTGCTCAAAAGAATTTACACAGTTCACGAACCCAACACCTTTTTCACTATAAACGAAAGAGCATATATGTAAGTGATGCTGTGGTTTGTTACAGTGCCATAAGCAGAGTTCAACTAGATATGGTCTGTCTGAGTAGGAAACACAGTTCTTTTTTTCTGGACATGCTCATATTTCTTGCTGTATTGCAGACTCTGGAAAGAAGACGATGCTTCTTACGTTAAAACAGAGGGTGTTTCATGGATGAGAACACTGGTCTGAATTTTCCTTCAGAAACTGAGTTAAACCAAAGTCTCTTTGTCTTCCTACAAGCAAGAGTTCATTTCCGGTAAACCCAGGGGTTTTTCGGTTCAAATGAAATTACACAGTTCTCGAACACAACACGTTTTTCACTATTAACTAAAGAGCATCTTTGTAAGAGATGCTGTGGTTTGTTAGAGTTTCATAATCAGAGTTCAACTAGATATGGTCCGTATGAGTAGGAAACACAGTTATTTTTTTCTGGGCATGCTCATGTTTCTTGATGTATTGCAGACTCTGGGAAGAAGACGATGCTTCTTGCGTTAAAAGAGAGGGTGTTTCATGGATGAGAACACTGGTCTGAATTTTCCTTCAGAAACTGAGTTAATCCAAAGTCTCTTTGTCTTCCTACAATGAAGAGTTCATTTCCGGCAAACCCAGGGTTTTTTTGGCTCAAATGAATTTACACCATTCACAAACCCAACACGTTTTTCACTATTAACTAAAGAGCATCTTTGTAAGAGATGCTGTGGTTTGTTAGAGTTTCATAATCAGAGTTCAACTAGATATGGTCCGTATGAGTAGGAAACACAGTTCATTTTTCTGGTCATGCTCATATTTCTTGCTGTATTGCAGATTCTGTACAGAACATGATGTTTCTTGTGTTAAAACAGAGGGTGTTTCAGGGATGAGAACACTGGTCTGAATTTCCCTTCTCAAACGGAGTTAAATAAAAGGCTCTTTGTCTTCCTACAAGCAAGAGTTCATTTCCGGTAAACCCAGATTTTTTTCGGCTCAAATGAATTTACATAGTTCACGAACCCAAGTTTTTCACTATTAACTAAAGAGCATCTATGTAAGAGATGCTGTGGTTTGTTGCAGTTTCATAAGCAGAGTTCAACTAGATATGGTCCGTTTTTGTAGGAAACACTGTTCTTTTTTTCTAAATGCTCATATTACTTGCTGTATTGCAGACTCTGGAAAGAAGAGGATGCTTCTTGCGTTAAAACAGAGGGTGTTTCATGAATGAGAATACTGGTCTGAATTTCCCTTCACAAACGGAGTGAAACCAAAGGCTCTGTGTCTTCCTACAAGCAACAGTTCATTTCCGTTAAACCCAGTGATTTTTTGGCTCAAATGTATTTACACAGTTCAAGAACCCAACAAGATTTTCACTATTAACTAAAGAGCATCTATGTAAGAGATGCAGTGGTTTGTTACAGTGCCATAAGCAGAGTTCAACTAGATATGGTCCATATGAGTAGGAATCACAGTTTTTTTTTTTCTGGGCATGCTCATGTTTCTTGCTGTATTGCAGACTCTGGAAAGAAGACGATGCTTCTTGCGTTACAACAGAGGGTGTTTCATGGATGAGAACACTGGTCTGAATTTTCCTTCAGAAACTGAGTTAAACCAAAGTCTCTTTGTCTTCCTACAAGCAAGAGTTCATTTCCGGTAAACCCAGTGATTCTTCGGCTCAAATGAATTTACACAGTTCACGAACCCAACATGATTTTCACTATTAACTAAACAGCATCTATGTAAGAGATGCTATGGGTTGTTACAGTATAATGAGCAGAGTTCAACTAGATATGGTCCATATGAGTAGGAATCACAGTTTTTTTTTTTCTGGGCATGCTCATGTTTCTTGCTGTATTGCAGACTCTGGAAAGAAGACGATGCTTCTTGCGTTACAACAGAGGGTGTTTCATGGATGAGAACACTGGTCTGAATTTTCCTTCAGAAACTGAGTTAAACCAAAGTCTCTTTGTCTTCCTACAAGCAAGAGTTCTTTTCCGGTAAACCCAGGGGTTTTTCGGCTCAAACGAAATTACACAGTTCTCAAACCCAACACGTTTTTCACTATTAACTAAAGAGCATCTTTGTAAGAGATGCTGTGGTTTGTTAGAGTTTCATAATCAGAGTTCACCTAGATATGGTCCGTATGAGTAGGAAACACAGTTATTTTTTTCTGGGCATGCTCATGTTTCTTCATGTATTAGATACGAGAAAAGAAAAGCATGCTCTTTGCCTTAAAACAGAGTGTGTTTCATGGATGAGACCTCTGGTCTGAATTTCCCTTCACAAAAGGAGTTAAAGCAAAGCCTCTCTTTTCCTACAATAGAGTGTTCATTTCCGGAAAACCCAGTGATTTTTTGGGCTCAAAGGAATTTATACAGTTCACGAACCCAACACGTTTTTCACTATTAACTAAAGAACATCTATGTAAGAGATGCTGTGGATTGTTACAGTGCCATAAGCAGAGTTCAACTAGATATGGTCCGTCTGAGTAGGAAACAGTTCTTTTTTTCTGGACATGCTCATATTTCTTGCTGTATTGCAGACTCTGGAAAGAAGGCGATGCTTCTTGCGTTAAAACAGAGGGTGTTTCATGGATGAGAACACTGGTCTGAATTTTCCTTCAGAAACTGAGTTAAACCAAAGTCTCTTTGTCTTCCTATAAGCAAGAGTTCATTTCCGGTAAACCCAGATTTTTTTCAGCTCAAATGAATTTACTCAGTTCACGAACCCAAGTTTTTCACTATTAACTAAAGAGCATCTATGTAAGAGATGCTGTGGTTTGTTACAGTTTCATAAGCAGAGTTCAACTAGATATGGTCCATATTAGTAGGAAACACAGTTCTTTTTTTCTGGACATGCTCATATTACTTGCTGTATTGCAGACTCTGGAAAGAAGAGGATGCTTCTTGCGTTAAAACAGAGGGTGTTTCATGAATGAGAATACTGGTCTGAATTTCCCTTCACAAACGGAGTGAAACCCAAGGCTCTGTGTCTTCCTACAAGCAAAAGTTCATTTCCGGGAAACCCAGATGTTTTTCGGCTCAAATGAATTTACACAGTTCAAGAACCCAACAAGATTTTCACTATTAACTAAAGAGCATCTATGTAAGAGATGCTGTGGTTTGTTACAGTATCATAAGCAGGCTTCAACTAGATATGGTCTGTATGAGTAGGAAACACAGTTCATTTTTCTGGACATGCTCATATTTCTTGCTGTATTGCAGATTCGGGACAGAACATGATGCTTCTTGTGATAAAACAGAGGGTGTTTCAGGGATGAGAACACTGGTCTGAATTTCCCTTCACAAACGGAGTTAAACAAAATTCTCTTTGTCTTCCTACAAGCAAGAGTTCTTTTCCGGTAAACCCAGGGGTTTTTCGGCTCAAATGAAATTACACAGTTCTCAAACCCAACACGTTTTTCACGATTAACTAAAGAGCATCTTTGTAAGAGATGCTGTGGTTTGTTAGAGTTTCATAATCAGAGTTCAACTAGATATGGTCCGTATGAGTAGGAAACAGTTATTTTTTTCTGGGCATGTTCATGTTTCTTGATGTATTAGAGACGAGAAAAGAATAGCATGCTCTTTGCGTTAAAACAGAGTGTGTTTCATGGATGAGACCTCTGGTCTGAATTTCCCTTCACAAAAGGAGTTAAAGCAAAGCCTCTCTTTTCCTACAATTAAGTGTTCATTTCCGGAAAACCCAGTGATTTTTCAGCTCAAAAGAATTTACACAGTTCACAAACCCAACACGTTTTTCACTCTTAACTAAAGAGCATGTATGTAAGAGATGCTGTGGTTTGTTACAGTGCCATAAGCAGAGTTCAACTAGATATGGTACGTCTGAGTAGGAAACACAGTTCTTTTTTTCTGGACATGCTCATATTTCTTGCTGTATTGCAGACTCTGGAAAGAAGACGATGCTTCTTGCGTTAAAACAGAGGGTGTATCATGGATGAGAACACTGGTCTGAATTTTCCTTCAGAAACTGAGTTAAACCAAAGTCTCTTTGTCTTCCTACAAGCAAGAGTTCATTTCCGGTAAACCCAGATTTTTTTCGGCTCAAATGAATTTACACAGTTCACGAACCCAAGTTTTTCACTATTAACTAATGAGCATCTATGTAAGAGATGCTGTGGTTTGTTACAGTTTCATAATCAGAGTTCAACTAGATATGGTCCGTATTAGTAGGAAACGCAGTTCTTTTTTTCTGGACATGCTCATATTACATGATGTATTGCAGACTCTGGAAAGAAGAGGATGCTTCTTGCGTTAAAACAGAGGGTGTTTCATGAATGAGAATACTGGTCTGAATTTCCCTTCACAAACGGAGTGAAACCCAAGGCTCTGTGTCTTCCTACAAGCAACAGTTCATTTCTGGTAAACCCAGAGATTTTTTGGCTCAAATGTATTTACACAGTTCAAGAACCCAACAAGATTTTCACAATAACTAAAGAGCATCTATGTAAGAGATGCTGTGGTTTGTTACAGTATCATAAGCAGGGTTGAACTAGATATGATCCGTATGAGTAGGAAACACAGTTCATTTTTCTGGACATGCTCATATTTCTTGCTGTATTGCAGATTCTGGACAGAACATGAAGCTACTTTTGTTAAAACAGAGGGTGTTTCAGGGATGAGAACACTGGTCTGAATTTCCCTTCACAAACGGAGTTAAATAAAAGGCTCTTTGTCTTCCTACAATCAAGAGTTCATTTCCGGTAAACCCAGTGATTCTTCGGGTCAAATGAATTTACACAGTTCACGAACCCAACACGATTTTCACTATTAACTAAACAGCATCTATGTAAGAGATGCTATGGTTTGTTACAGTTTAATGAGCAGAGTTCAACTAGATATGGTACATATGAGTAGGAATCACAGTTCTATTTTTCTGGGCATGCTCATGTTTCTTGCTGTATTAGAGATGCTGGAAAGAAGAGCATGCTTCCTGCGTTAAAACAGAGTATGTTTCATGGATGAGAACACTGGTCTGAATTTTCCTTCAGAAACGGAGTTAAACCAAAGTCTCTGTGTCTTCCTACAAGCAAGAGTTCATATCCGCTAAACCCAGTGATTTTTTTGGCTCAAATGAATTTACACAGTTCACGAACCCAACACATTTTTCACTATTAACTAAAGAGCATCTATGTAAGCGATGCTGTGGTTTGTTACAGTGCCATAAGCAGAGTTCAACTAGATATGGTCCATCTGAGTAGGAAACACAGTTCTTTTTTTCTGGACATGCTCATATTTCTTGCTGTATTGCAGACACTGGAAAGAAGACGATGCTTCTTGCGTTAAAACAGAGGGTGTTTCATGGATGAGAACACTGGTCTGAATTTTCCTTCAGAAACTGAGTTAAACCAAAGTCTCTTTGTCTTCCTACAAGCAAGAGTTCATTTCCGGTAAACCCAGGGGTTTTTTGGCTCAAATGAAATTACACAGTTCTCGAACCCAACACGTTTTTCACTATTAACTAAAGAGGATCTTTGTAAGAGATGCTGTGGTTTGTTAGAGTTTCATAATCAGAGTTCAACTAGATATGGTCCGTATGAGTAGGAAACACAGTTATTTTTTTCTGGGCATGCTCATGTTTCTTGATGTATTAGAGACGAGAAAAGAAGAGCATGCTCTTTGCATTAAAACAGAGTATGTTTCATGGATGAGACCTCTGGTCTGAATTTCCCTTCACAGAAGGAGTTAAACCAAAGCCTCTGTCTTCCTACAAGCAAGGGTTCATTGCTGGATAACCCAGTGATTTTTCTGCTCAAAAGAATTTACACAGTTCACGAACCCAACACGTTTTTCACTATAAACGAAAGAGCATATATGTAAGTGATGCTGTGGTTTGTTACAGTTTCATAAGCAGAGTTCAAGTAGATAAGGTCCGTATGAGTAGGAAACACAGTTCTTTTTTTCTGGACATGCTCATATTTCTTGCTGTATTGCAGACTCTGGAAAGAAGACGATGCTTCTTGCGTTACAACAGAGGGTGTTTCATGGATGAGAACACTGGTCGGATTTTTCCTTCAGAAACTGAGTTAAACCAAAGTCTCTTTGTCTTCCTACAAGCAAGAGTTCTTTTCCGGTAAACCTAGGGGTTTTTCGGCTCAAATGAAATTACTCTGTTCTCAACTCAACACGATTTTCACTATTAACTAAACAGCCTCTTTGTAAGAGATGCTGTGGTTTGTTAGAGTTTCATAATCAGAGTTCAACTAGATATGGTCCGTATGAGTAGGAAACACAGTTATTTTTTTCTAGGCATGCTCATGTTTCTTGATGTATTAGAGACGAGAAAAGAAGAGCATGCTCTTTGCGTTAAAACAGAGTGTGTTTCATGGATGAGACCTCTGGTCTGAATTTCCCTTCACAAAAGGAGTTAAAGCAAAGCCTCTCTTTTCCTACAATTAAGTGTTCATTTCCGGAAAACCCAGTGATTTTTCGGCTCAAAAGAATTTACACAGTTCACGAACCCAACACGTTTTTCACTATTAACTAAAGAGCATCTATGTAAGAGATGCTGTGGTTTGTTACAGTGTCATAAGCAGAGTTCAACTAGATATGGTCCGTCTGAGTAGGAAACACAGTTCTTTTTTTCTGGACGTGCTCATATTTCTTGCTGTATTGCAGACTCTGGAAAGAAGACGATGCTTCTTGCGTTAAAACAGAGGGTGTTTCATGGATGAGAAAACTGGTCTGAATTTTCCTTCAGAAACTGAGTTAAACCAAAATCTCTTTGTCTTCCTACAAGCAAGAGTTCATTTCCGGTAAACCCAGATTTTTTTCGGCTCAAATGAATTTACACAGTTCACGAACCTAAGTTTTTCACTATTAACTAAAGAGCATCTATGTAAGAGATGCTGTGGTTTGTTACAGTTTCATAAGCAGAGTTCAACTAGATATGGTCCGTATTAGTCGAAACACAGTTCTTTTTTTCTGGACATGCTCATATTACTTGCTGTATTGCAGACTCTGGAAAGAAGAGGATGCTTCTTGCGTTAAAACAGAGGGTGTTTCATGAATGAGAATACTGGTCTGAATTTCCCTTCACAAACGGAGTGAAACCCAAGGCTCTGTGTCTTCCTACAAGCAACAGTTCATTTCCAGTAAACCCAGAGATTTTTTGGCTCAAATGTATTTACACAGTTCAAGAACCCAACACGATTTTCACTATTAAATAAAGAGCATCTATGTAAGAGATGCTGTGGTTTGTTACAATATCTTAAGCAGGGTTCAACTAGATATGATCCGTATGAGTAGGAAACACAGTTCATTTTTCTGGACATGCTCATATTTCTTGCTGTATTGCAGATTCTGGACTGAACATGAAGCTACTTTTGTTAAAACAGAGGGTGTTTCAGGGATGAGAACACTGGTCTGAATTTCCCTTCACAAACGGAGTTAAATAAAAGGCTCTTTGTCTTCCTACAAGCAAGAGTTCATTTCCAGTAAAGCCAGTGATTCTTCGGCTCAAATGAATTTACACAGTTCACGAACCCAACACGATTTTCACTATTAACTAAACAGCATCTATGTAAGAGATGCTATGGTTTGTTACAGTTTAATGAGCAGAGTTCAACTAGATATGGTCCGTATGAGTAGGAAACACAGTTATTTTTTTCTGGGCATGCTCATGTTTCTTGATGTATTAGAGACGCAGGAAAGAAGAGCATGCTATTTGCGTTAAAACAGAGTGTGTTTCATGGATGAGGCCTCTGGTCTGAATTTCCCTTCACAGAAGGAGTTAAACCAAAGCCTCTGTCTTCCTACAAGCAAGTGTTCATTGCTGGAAAACCCAGTGATTTTTCTGCTCAAAAGAATTTACACAGTTCACGAACCCAACACGTTTTTCACTATAAAAGAAAGAGCATATATCTAAGTGATGCTGTGGTTTGTTACAATTTCATAAGCAGAGTTCAAGTAGATAAGGTCCGTATGAGTAGGACACACAGTTCTTTTTTTCTGGACATGCTCATATTACTTGCTGTATTGCAGACTCTGGAAAGAAGAGGATGCTTCTTGCGTTAATACAGAGGGTGTTTCATGAATGAGAATACTGGTCTGAATTTCCCTTCACAAACGGAGTGAAACCAAAGGCTCTGTGTCTTCCTACAAGCAACAGTTCATTTCCGGTAAACCCAGTGATTTTTTGGCTCAAATGTATTTACAAAGTTCAATAACCCAACAAGAATTTCAATATTAACTAAAGAGCATCTATGTAAGAGATGCTGTGGTTTGTTACAGTATCATAAGCAGGGTTCAACTAGATATGGTCTGTATGAGTGAAAAACGGAGTTCATTTTTGTGGACATGCTCATATTTCTTGCTGTATTGCAGATTCTGGACAGAACATGATGCTTCTTGTGTTAAAACAGAGGGTGTTTCAGGGATGAGAACACTGGTCTGATTTTCCCTTCACAAACGGAGTTAAATTAAAGGCTCTTTGTCTTCCTACAAGCAAGAGTTCATTTCCTGTAAACCCAGTGATTCTTCGGCTCAAATGAATTTACACAATTCACGAACCCAACACGATTTTCAATATTAACTAAACAGCACCTATGTAAGAGATGCTATGGTTTGTTACAGTTTAATGAGCAGAGTTCAACTAGATATGGTCCATATGAGTAGGAATCACAGTACTTTTTTTCTGGGCATGCTCATGTTTCTTGCTGTATTAGAGATGCTGGAAAGAAGAGCATGCTTCTTGCGTTAAAACAGAGTATGTTTCATGGATGAGAACACTGGTCTGAATTTTCCTTCAGAAACGGAGTTAAACCAAAGTCTCTGTGTCTTCTTACAAGCAAGAGTTCATATCCGCTAAACCCAGTGATTTTTTGGCTCAAATGAATTTACACAGTTTACGAACCCAACATGTTTTTCACTATTAACTAAAGAGCATCTATCTAAGAGATGCTGTGGTTTGTAACAGTGCCATAAGCAGAGTTCAACTAGATATGGTCCGTCTGAGTAGGAAACACAGTTCTTTTTTTCTGGACATGCTCATATTTCTTGCTGTATTGGAGACTCTGGAAAGAAGACGATGCTTCTTGAGTTACAACAGAGGGTGTTTCATGGATGAGAACACTGGTCGGATTTTTCCTTCAGAAACTGAGTTAAACCAAAGTCTCTTTGTCTTCCTACAAGCAAGAGTTCTTTTCCGGTAAACCGAGGGGTTTTTCGGCTCAAATGAAATTACACAGTTCTCAAACCCAACACGATTTTCACTATTAACTAAACAGCATCTTTGTTAGAGATGCTGTGGTTTGTTAGAGTTTCATAATCAGAGTTCAACTAGATATGGTCCGTATGAGTAGGAAACACAGTTATTTTTTTCTGGGCATGCTCATGTTTCTTGATGTATTAGAGACGAGAAAAGAAGAGCATGCTCTTTGCGTTAAAACAGAGTGTGTTTCATGGATGAGACCTCTGGTCTGAATTTCCCTTCACAAAAGGAGTTAAATCAAAGCCTCTCTTTTCCTACAATTAAGTGTTCATTTCCGGAAAACCCAGTGATTTTTCGGCTCAAAAGAATTTACACAGTTCACGAACCCAACACGTTTTTCACTATTACCTAAAGAGCATCTATGTAAGAGATGCTGTGGTTTGTTACAGTGTCATAAGCAGAGTTCAACTAGATATGGTCCGTCTGAGTAGGAAACACAGTTCTTTTTTTCTGGACATGCTCATATTTTTTGCTGTATTGCAGACTCTGGAAAGAAGACGATGCTTCTTGCGTTAAAACAGAGGGTGTTTCATGGATGAGAACACTGGTCTGAATTTTCCTTCAGAAACTGAGTTAAAATAAAGTCTCTTTGTCTTCCTACAAGCAAGAGTTCATTTCCGGTAAACCCAGATTTTTATCGGCTCAAATGAATTTACACAGTTCACGAACCCAACAAGATTTTCACTATTAACTAAAGAGCATCTATGTAAGAGATGCTGTGGTTTGTTACAATATCTTAAGCAGGGTTCAACTAGATATGATCCGTATGAGTAGGAAACACAGTTCATTTTTCTGGACATGCTCATATTTCTTGCTGTATTGCAGATTCTGGACAGAACATGAAGCTACTTTTGTTAAAACAGAGGGTGTTTCAGGGATGAGAACACTGGTCTGATTTTCCCTTCACAAACGGAGTTAAATAAAAGGCTCTTTGTCTTCCTACAAGCAAGAGTTCATTTCCGGTAAAGCCTGTGATTCCCCAGCTCAAATGAATTTACACAGTTCACGACCCAACAAGATTTTCACTATTAACTAAACAGCATCTATGTAAGAGATGCTATGGTTTGTTACAGTTTAATGAGCAGAGTTCAACTAGATATGGTCCATATGAGTAGGAATCACAGTTCTATTTTTCTGAGCATGCTCATGTTTCTTGCTGTATTAGAGATGCTGGAAAGAAGAGCATGCTTCTTGCATTAAAACAGAGTATGTTTCATGGATGAGAACACTGGTCTGAATTTTCCTTCAGAAACGGAGTTAAACCAAAGTCTCTGTGTCTTCCTACAAGAAAGAGTTCATATCCGCTAAACCCAGTGATTTTTTTGGCTCAAATGAATTTACACAGTTCACGAACCCAACACGTTTTTCACTATTATCTAAAGAGCATCTATGTAAGAGATGCTGTGGTTTGTTACAGTGCCATAATCAGAGTTCAACTAGATATGGTCCGTCTGAGTAGGAAACACAGTTCTTTTTTTCTGGACATGCTCATATTTCTTGCTGTATTGCAGACCCCGGAAAGAAGACGATGCTTCTTGCGTTAAAACAGAGGGTGTGTCATGGATGAGAACACTGGTCTGAATTTTCTTTCAGAAACTGAGTTAAACCAAAGTCTCTTTGTCTTCCTACAAGCAAGAGTTCATTTCCGGTAAAACCAGGGCTTTTTCGGCTCAAATGAAATTACACAGTTCTCGAACCCAACACGTTTTTCACTATTAACTAAAGAGCATCTTTGTAAGAGATGCTGTGGTTTGTTAGAGTTTCATCAGCAGAGTTCAACTAGATATGGTCCGTATGAGTAGGAAACACAGTTATTTTTTTCTGGGCATGCTCATGTTTCTTGATGTATTAGAGACGCAGGAAAGAAGAGCATGCTATTTGCGTTAAAACAGAGTGTGTTTCATAGATGAGACCTCTGGTCTGAATTTCCCTTCACAAAAGGAGTTAAACCAAAGCCTCTGTCTTCCTACAAGCAAGTGTTCATTGCTGGAAAACCCAGTGATTTTTCTGCTCAAAAGAATTTACACAGTTCACGAACCCAACACGTTTTTCACTATAAACGAAAGAGCATATATGTAAGTGATGCTTTGGTTTGTTACAGTTTCGTAAGCAGAGTTCAAGTAGATATGGTCTGTATGAGTTGGAAACACAGTTCTTTTTTTCTGGACATGCTCATATTACTTGCTGTATTGCAGACTCTGGAAAGAAGAGGATGCTTCTTGCGTTAAAACAGAGGGTGTTTCATGAATGAGAATACTGGTCTGAATTTCCCTTCACAAACGGAGTGAAACCAAAGGCTCTGTGTCTTCCTACAAGCAAGAGTTCATTTCCGGTAAACACAGTGATTTTTTGGCTCAAATGTATTTACACAGTTCAAGAACCCAACAAGATTTTCACTATTAACTAAACAGCATCTATGTAAGAGATGCTATGGTTTGTTACAGTTTAATGAGCAGAGGTCAACTAGATATGGTCCATATGAGTAGGAATCACAGTTCTTTTTTTCTGGGCATGCTCATGTTTCTTGCTGTATTAGAGATGCTGGAAAGAAGAGCATGCTTCTTGCGTTAAAAGAGAGGGTGTTTCATGAATGAGAATACTGGTCTGAATTTCCCTTCACAAACGGAGTGAAACCCAAGGCTCTGTGTCTTCCTACAAGCAACAGTTCATTTCTGGTAAACCCAGAGATTTTTTGGCTCAAATGTATTTACACAGTTCAAGAACCTAACAAGATTTTCACTATTAACTAAAGAGCATCTATGTAAGAGATGCTGTGGTTTGTTACAGTATCATAAGCAGGGTTCAACTAGATATGATCCGTATGAGTAGGAAACACAGTTCATTTTTCTGGACATGCTCATATTTCTTCCTGTATTGCAGATTCTGGACAGAACACGATGCTTCTTGTGTTAAAACAGTGGGTGTTTCAGGGATGAGAACACTGGTCTGAATTTCCCTTCACAAACGGAGTTAAATAAAAGGCTCTTTGTCTCCCTACAAGCAAGAGTTCATTTCCGGTAAACCCAGTGATTCTTCGGCTCAAATGAATTTACACAGTTCACGAACCCAACACGTTTTTCACTATTAACTAAAGAGCATCTATGTAAGAGATGCTGTGGTTTGTTACAGTGCCATAAGCAGAGTTCAACTAGATATGGTCCATCCGAATAGGAAACACAGTTCTTTTTTTCTGGACATTCTCATATTTCTTGCTGTATTGCAGACTCTGGAAAGAAGACGATGCTTCTTGCGTTAAAACAGAGGGTGTTTCATGAATGAGAATACTGGACTGAATTTCCCTTCACAAACAGAGTGAAACCAAAGGCTCTGTTTCTTCCTACAAGCAAGAGTTCATTTCCGGTAAACACAGATTTTTTTCGGCTCAAATGAATTTACATAGTTCACGAACCCAAGTTTTTCACTATTAACTAAAGAGCATCTATGTAAGAGATGCTGTGGTTTGTTAGAGTTTCATAAGCAGAGTTCAACTAGATAAGGTCCGTATTAGTAGGAAACACAGTTCTTTTTTTCTGGACATGCTCATATTACTTGCTGTATTGCAGACTCTGGAAAGAAGAGGATGCTTCTTGCGTTAAAACAGAGGGTGTTTCATGAATGAGAATACTGGTCTGAATTTCCCTTCACAAACGGAGTGAAACCAAAGGCTCTGTGTCTTCCTACAAGCAACAGTTCATTTCCGGTAAACCCAGTGATTTTTTGGGTCAAATGTATTTACACAGTTCAAGAATCCAACAAGATTTTCACTATTAACTAAAGAGCATCTATGTAAGAGATGCTGTGGTTTGTTACAGGATCATATGCAGGGTTGAACTAGATATGGTCTGTATGAGTAGGAAACACAGTTCATTTTTCTGGACATGCTCATATTTCTTGCTGTATTGCAGATTCTGGACAGAACGTGATGCTTCTTGTGTTAAAACAGAGGGTGTTTCAGGGATGAGAACACTGGTCTGAATTTCCCTTCACAAACGGAGTTAAAAAAACGCTCTTTGTCTTCCTACAAGCTAGAGTTCATTTCCGGTAAACCCAGTGATTCTTCGGCTCAAATGAATTTACACAGTTCACGAACCCAACACGATTTTCACTATTAACTAAACAGCATGTATGTAAGAGATGCTATGGTTTGTTACAGTTTAATGAGCAGAGTTCAACTAGTTATGGTCCTTATTAGTAGGAATCACAGTTCTTTTTTTCTGGGCATCCTCATGTTTCTTGCTGTATTAGAGATGCTGGAAAGAAGAGCATGCTTCTTGCGTTAAAACAGAGTATGTTTCATGGATGAGAACACTGGTCTGAATTTTCCTTCAGAAACGGAGTTAAACCAAAGTCTTTGTGTCTTCCTACAAGCAAGAGTTCATATCCAATAAACCCAGTGATTTTTTGGCTCAAATGAATTTACACAGTTCACGAACCCAACACGTTTTTCACTATTAACTAAAGAGCATCTATGTAAGAGATGCTGTGGTTTGTTACAGTGCCATAAGCAGAGTTCAACTAGATATGGTCCGTCTGAGAAGGAAACACAGTTCTTTTATTCTGGACATGCTCATATTTCTTGCTGTATTGCAGACTCTGGAAAGAAGACGATGCTTCTTGCGTTAAAACAGAGGGTGTTTCATGGATGAGAACACTGGTCTGAATTTTCCTTCAGAAACTGAGTTAAACCAAAGTCTCTTTGTCTTCCTACAAGCAAGAGTTCATTTCTGGTAAACCCAGGGGTTTTTTGGCTCAAATGAAATTACACAGTTCTCGAACCCAACACGTTTTTCACTATTAACTAAAGAGCATCTTTGTAAGAGATGCTGTGGTTTGTTAGAGTTTCATAATCAGAGTTCAACTAGATATGGTCCGTATGAGTAGGAAACACAGTTATTTTTTTCTGTGCATGCTCATGTTTCTTGATGTATTAGAGACGCAGGAAAGAAGAGCATGCGATTTGCGTTAAAACAGAGTGTGTTTCATGGATGAGACCTCTGGTCTGTATTTCCCTTCACAAAAGGAGTTAAACCAAAGCCTCTGTCTTCCTACAGGCAAGTGTTCATTGCTGGAAAACCCAGTGATTTTTCTGCTCAAAAGAATTTACACAGTTCACGAACCCAACACGTTTTTCACTATAAACGAAAGAGCATATATGTAAGTAATGCTGTGGTTTGTTACAGTTTCGTAAGCAGAGTTCAAGTAGATATGGTCCGTATGAGTAGGAAACACAGTTCTTTTTTTCTGGACATGCCCATATTACTTGCTGTATTGCAGACTCTGGAAAGAAGAGGATGCTTCTTGCGTTAAAACAGAGGGTGTTTCATGAATGAGAATACTGGTCTGAATTTCTCTTCACAAACGGAGTGAAACCAAAGGCTCTGTGTCTTCCTACAAGCAACAGTTCATTTCCGGTAAACCCAGTGATTTTTTGGCTCAAATGTATTTACACAGTTCACGAACCCAACACGATTTTCACTATTAACTAAACAGCATCTATGTAAGAGATGCTGTGGTTTGTTAGAGTATCATAAGCAAGGTTCAACTAGATATGGTCTGTATGAGTAGGAAACACAGTTCATTTTTCTGGACATGCTCATATTTCTTGCTGTATTGCAGACTCTGGACAGAACGTGATGCTTCTTGTGTTAAAACAGAGGGTGTTTCAGGGATGAGAACACTGGTCTGAATTTCCCTTCACAAACGGAGTTAAATAAAAGGCGCTTTGTCTTCCTACAAGCAAGAGTTCATTTCCGGTAAACCCAGTGATTCTTCGGCTCAAATGAATTTACACAGTTCATGAACCCAACACGATTTTCACTATTAACTAAACAGCGTGTATGTAAGAGATGCTATGGTTTGTTACAGTTTAAAGAGCAGAGTTCAACTAGATATGGTCCTTATGAGTAGGAATCACAGTTCTTTTTTTCTGGGCATGCTCATGTTTCTTGCTGTATTAGAGATGCTGGAAAGAAGAGCATGCTTCTTGCGTTAAAACAGTGTATGTTTCATGGATGAGAACACTGGTCTGAATTTTCCTTCAGAAACGGAGTTAAACCAAAGTCTCTGTGTCTTCCTACAAGCAAGAGTTCATATCCGCTAAACCCAGTGATTTTTTTGTCTCAAATGAATTTACACAGTTCACGAACCCAACACGTTTTTCACTATTAACTAAAGAGCATCTATGTAAGAGATGCTTGGTTTGTTACAGTGCCATATGCAGAGTTTAACTAGATATGGTCCGTCGGAATAGGAAACACAGTTCTTTTTTTCTGGACATGCTCATATTTCTTGCTGTATTGCAGACTCTGGAAAGAAGACGATGCTTCTAGCGTTAAAACAGAGGGTGTTTCATGAATGAGAATACTGGACTGAATTTCCCTTCACAAACGGAGTGAAACCAAAGGCTCTGTGTCTTCCTACAAGCAAGAGTTCATTTCCGGTAAACCCAGATTTTTTTCGGCTCAAATGAATTTACACAGTTCACGAACCCAAGTTTTTCACTATTAACTAAAGAGCATCTGTGTAAGAGATGCTGTGGTTTGTTACAGTTTCATAAGCAGAGTTCAACTAGATATGCACCGTATTATTAGGAAACACAGTTCTTTTTTTCTGGACATGCTCATATTACTTGCTGTATTGTAGACTCTGGAAAGAAGAGGATGCTTCTTGCGTTAAAACAGAGGGTGTTTCATGAATGAGAATACTGGTCTAAATTTCCCTTCACAAACGGAGTGAAACCAAAGGCTCTGTGTCATCCTACAAGCAACAATTCATTTCCGGTAAACCCAGTGATTTTGGCTCAAATGTATATACTCAGTTCAAGAACCCAACAATATTTTCACTATTAACTAAAGAGCATCTATGTAAGAGATGCTGTGGTTTGTTACAGTATCATAAGCAGGGTTCAACTAGATATTGTCCGTATGAGTATGAAACACAGTTCATTTTTCTGGAC
The DNA here is from genome assembly GCA_949786385.1 of Onychomys leucogaster. Taxonomy (NCBI): domain Eukaryota; kingdom Metazoa; phylum Chordata; class Mammalia; order Rodentia; family Cricetidae; genus Onychomys; species Onychomys leucogaster. Next base: position 173,891 of record CATKUP010000012.1, on the reverse strand, counting down.
ATGCTCATATTTCTTGCTGTATTGCAGATTCTGTACAGAACATGAAGCTGCTTGTGTTAAAACATAGGGTGTTTCAGGGATGAGAACACTGGTCTGAATTTCCCTTCACAAACGGAGTTAAATAAAAGGTTCATTGTCTTCCTACAATCAAGAGTTCATTTCCGGTAAACCCAGTGATTCTTCGGCTCAAATGAATTTACACAGTTCACGAACCCAACACGATTTTCACTATTAACTAAAGAGCATCTATGTAAGAGATGCTGTGGTTTGTTACAGTATCGTAAGCAGGGTTCAACTAGATATGGTCTGTATGAGTAGGAAACGGAGTTCATTTTTCTGGACATGCTCATATTTCTTGCTGTATTGCAGATTCTGGACAGAACATGATGCTTCTTGAGTTAAAACAGAGGGTGTTTCAGGGATGAGAACTCTGGTCTGAATTTCCCTTCACAAATGGAGTGAAACCAAAGCCTCTGTCTTCCTACAAGCAAGAGTTCATTTCCAGTAAACCCAGTTTTTTTTCGGCTCAAATGAAATTACACAGTTCTCGAACCCAACACGTTTTTCACTATTAACTAAAGAGCATCTTTGTAAGAGATGCTGTGGTTTGTTAGAGTTTCATAATCAGAGTTCAACTAAATATGGTCCCTCTGAGTAGGAAATACAGTTATTTTTTTCTGGGCATGCTCATTTTTCTTGCTGTATTAAAGATGCTGGAAAGAAGTGCATGCTTCTTGCGTTAAAACAGAGTATGTTTCATGGATGAGAACACTGGTCTGAATTTTCCTTCAGAAACATAGTTAAACCAAAGTCTCTGAGTCTTCCTACAAGCAAGAGTTCATATCCTCTAAACCCAGTGATTTTTTGGCTCAAATGAACTTACACAGTTCACGAACCCAACACGTTTTTCACTATTAACTAAAGAGCGTCTATTTAAGAGATGCCGTGGTTTGTTACAGTGCCATAAGCAGAGTTCAACAAGATATGGTCTGTCTGAGTAGGAAACACAGTTCTTTTTTTCTGGACATGCTCATATTTCTTGCTGTATTGCAGACTCTGGAAAGAAGACGATGCTTCTTGCGTTAAAACAGAGGGTGTTTCATGGATGAGAACACTGGTCTGAATTTTCCTTCAGAAACTGAGTTAATCCAAAGTCTCTGTGTCTTCGTACAAGCAAGAGTTCATTTCCGGTAAACCCAGTGATTCTTCGGCTCAAATGAATTTACACAGTTCATGAACCCAACACGATTTTCACTATTAACTAAACAGCGTGTATGTAAGAGATGCTATGGTTTGTTACAGTTTAAAGAGCAGAGTTCAACTAGATATGGTCCTTATGAGTAGGAATCACAGTTCTTTTTTTCTGGGCATGCTCATGTTTCTTGCTGTATTAGAGATGCTGGAAAGAAGAGCATGCTTCTTGCGTTAAAACAGAGTATGTTTCATGGATGAGAACACTGGTCTGAATTTTCCTTCAGAAACGGAGTTAAACCAAAGTCTCTGTGTCTTCCAACAAGCAAGAGTTCATATCCGCTAAACCCAGTGATTTTTTTGTCTCAAATGAATTTACACAGTTCACGAACCCAACACGTTTTTCACTATTAACTAAAGAGCATCTATGTAAGAGATGCTTGGTTTGTTACAGTGCCATAAGCAGAGTTTAACTAGATATGGTCCGTCGGAATAGGAAACACAGTTCTTTTTTTCTGGACATGCTCATATTTCTTGCTGTATTGCAGACTCTGGAAAGAAGACGATGCTTCTAGCGTTAAAACAGAGGGTGTTTCATGAATGAGAATACTGGACTGAATTTCCCTTCACAAACGGAGTGAAACCAAAGGCTCTGTGTCTTCCTACAAGCAAGAGTTCATTTCCGGTAAACCCAGATTTTTTTCGGCTCAAATGAATTTACACAGTTCACGAACCCAAGTTTTTCACTATTAACTAAAGAGCATCTGTGTAAGAGATGCTGTGGTTTGTTACAGTTTCATAAGCAGAGTTCAACTAGATATGCACCGTATTATTAGGAAACACAGTTCTTTTTTTCTGGACATGCTCATATTACTTGCTGTATTGTAGACTCTGGAAAGAAGAGGATGCTTCTTGCGTTAAAACAGAGGGTGTTTCATGAATGAGAATACTGGTCTAAATTTCCCTTCACAAACGGAGTGAAACCAAAGGCTCTGTGTCTTCCTACAAGCAACAATTCATTTCCGGTAAACCCAGTGATTTTGGCTCAAATGTATATACTCAGTTCAAGAACCCAACAAGATTTTCACTATTAACTAAAGAGCATCTATGTAAGAGATGCTGTGGTTTGTTACAGTGCCATAAGCAGAGTTCAACTAGATATGGTCCGTCTGAGAAGGAAACACAGTTCTTTTATTCTGGACATGCTCATATTTCTTGCTGTATTGCAGATTCTGGACAGAACATGATGCTTCTTGAGTTAAAACAGAGGGTTTTTCAGGGATGAGAACTCTGGTCTGAATTTCCCTTCACAAATGGAGTTAAATAAAAGGTTCATTGTCTTCCTACAATCAAGAGTTCATTTCCGGGAAACCCAGTGATTCTTTGGCTCAAATGAATTTACACAGTTCACGAACCCAACACGATTTTCACTATTAACTAAAGAGCATCTATGTAAGAGATGCTGTGGTTTGTTACAGTATTGTAAGCAGGGTTCAACTAGATATGGTCTGTATGAGTAGGAAACGGAGTTCATTTTTCTGGACATGCTCATATTTCTTGCTGTATTGCAGATTCTGGACAGAACATGATGCTTCTTGAGTTAAAACAGAGGGTGTTTCAGGGATGAGAACTCTGGTCTGAATTTCCCTTCACAAATGGAGTGAAACCAAAGCCTCTGTCTTCCTACAAGCAAGAGTTCATTTCCAGTAAATCCAGTTTTTTTTCGGCTCAAATGAAATTACACAGTTCTCGAACCCAACACATTTTTCACTATTAACTAAAGAGCATCTTTGTAAGAGATGCTGTGGTTTGTTAGAGTTTCATAATCAGAGTTCAACTAAATATGGTCCCTCTGAGTAGGAAATACAGTTATTTTTTTCTGGGCATGCTCATTTTTCTTGCTGTATTAGAGATGCTGGAAAGAAGTGCATGCTTCTTGCGTTAAAACAGAGTATGTTTCATGGATGAGAACACTGGTCTGAATTTTCCTTCAGAAACATAGTTAAACCAAAGTCTCTGAGTCTTCCTACAAGCAAGAGTTCATATCCTCTAAACCCAGTGATTTTTTGGCTCAAATGAACTTACACAGTTCACGAACCCAACACGTTTTTCACTATTAACTAAAGAGCGTCTATTTAAGAGATGCCGTGGTTTGTTACAGTGCCATAAGCAGAGTTCAACAAGATATGGTCTGTCTGAGTAGGAAACACAGTTCTTTTTTTCTGGACATGCTCATATTTCTTGCTGTATTGCAGACTCTGGAAAGAAGACGATGCTTCTTGCGTTAAAACAGAGGGTGTTTCATGGATGAGAACACTGGTCTGAATTTTCCTTCAGAAACTGAGTTAATCCAAAGTCTCTGTGTCTTCGTACAAGCAAGAGTTCATTTCCGGTAAACCCAGTGATTCTTCGGCTCAAATGAATTTACACAGTTCATGAACCCAACACGATTTTCACTATTAACTAAACAGCGTGTATGTAAGAGATGCTATGGTTTGTTACAGTTTAAAGAGCAGAGTTCAACTAGATATGGTCCTTATGAGTAGGAATCACAGTTCTTTTTTTCTGGGCATGCTCATGTTTCTTGCTGTATTAGAGATGCTGGAAAGAAGAGCATGCTTCTTGCGTTAAAACAGAGTATGTTTCATGGATGAGAACACTGGTCTGAATTTTCCTTCAGAAACGGAGTTAAACCAAAGTCTCTGTGTCTTCCTACAAGCAAGAGTTCATATCCGCTAAACCCAGTGATTTTTTTGTCTCAAATGAATTTACACAGTTCACGAACCCAACACGTTTTTCACTATTAACTAAAGAGCATCTATGTAAGAGATGCTTGGTTTGTTACAGTGCCATAAGCAGAGTTTAACTAGATATGGTCCGTCGGAATAGGAAACACAGTTCTTTTTTTCTGGACATGCTCATATTTCTTGCTGTATTGCAGACTCTGGAAAGAAGACGATGCTTCTAGCGTTAAAACAGAGGGTGTTTCATGAATGAGAATACTGGACTGAATTTCCCTTCACAAACGGAGTGAAACCAAAGGCTCTGTGTCTTCCTACAAGCAAGAGTTCATTTCCGGTAAACCCAGATTTTTTTCGGCTCAAATGAATTTACACAGTTCACGAACCCAAGTTTTTCACTATTAACTAAAGAGCATCTGTGTAAGAGATGCTGTGGTTTGTTACAGTTTCATAAGCAGAGTTCAACTAGATATGCACCGTATTATTAGGAAACACAGTTCTTTTTTTCTGGACATGCTCATATTACTTGCTGTATTGTAGACTCTGGAAAGAAGAGGATGCTTCTTGCGTTAAAACAGAGGGTGTTTCATGAATGAGAATACTGGTCTAAATTTCCCTTCACAAACGGAGTGAAACCAAAGGCTCTGTGTCTTCCTACAAGCAACAATTCATTTCCGGTAAACCCAGTGATTTTGGCTCAAATGTATATACTCAGTTCAAGAACCCAACAAGATTTTCACTATTAACTAAAGAGCATCTATGTAAGAGATGCTGTGGTTTGTTACAGTGCCATAAGCAGAGTTCAACTAGATATGGTCCGTCTGAGAAGGAAACACAGTTCTTTTATTCTGGACATGCTCATATTTCTTGCTGTATTGCAGATTCTGGACAGAACATGATGCTTCTTGAGTTAAAACAGAGGGTTTTTCAGGGATGAGAACTCTGGTCTGAATTTCCCTTCACAAACGGAGTTAAATAAAAGGTTCATTGTCTTCCTACAATCAAGAGTTCATTTCCGGGAAACCCAGTGATTCTTTGGCTCAAATGAATTTACACAGTTCACGAACCCAACACGATTTTCACTATTAACTAAAGAGCATCTATGTAAGAGATGCTGTGGTTTGTTACAGTATCGTAAGCAGGGTTCAACTAGATATGGTCTGTATGAGTAGGAAACGGAGTTCATTTTTCTGGACATGCTCATATTTCTTGCTGTATTGCAGATTCTGGACAGAACATGATGCTTCTTGAGTTAAAACAGAGGGTGTTTCAGGGATGAGAACTCTGGTCTGAATTTCCCTTCACAAATGGAGTGAAACCAAAGCCTCTGTCTTCCTACAAGCAAGAGTTCATTTCCAGTAAACCCAGTTTTTTTTCGGCTCAAATGAAATTACACAGTTCTCGAACCCAACACGTTTTTCACTATTAACTAAAGAGCATCTTTGTAAGAGATGCTGTGGTTTGTTAGAGTTTCATAATCAGAGTTCAACTAAATATGGTCCCTCTGAGTAGGAAATACAGTTATTTTTTTCTGGGCATGCTCATTTTTCTTGCTGTATTAGAGATGCTGGAAAGAAGTGCATGCTTCTTGCGTTAAAACAGAGTATGTTTCATGGATGAGAACACTGGTCTGAATTTTCCTTCAGAAACATAGTTAAACCAAAGTCTCTGAGTCTTCCTACAAGCAAGAGTTCATATCCGCTAAACCCAGTGATTTTTTGGCTCAAATGAACTTACACAGTTCACGAACCCAACACGTTTTTCACTATTAACTAAAGAGCGTCTATTTAAGAGATGCCATGGTTGGTTACAGTGCCATAAGCAGAGTTCAACTAGATATGGTCTGTCTGAGTAGGAAACACAGTTCTTTTTTTCTGGACATGCTCATATTTCTTGCTGTATTGCAGACTCTGGAAAGAAGACGATGCTTCTTGCGTTAAAACAGAGGGTGTTTCATGGATGAGAACACTGGTCTGAATTTTCCTTCAGAAACTGAGTTAATCCAAAGTCTCTGTGTCTTCGTACAAGCAAGAGTTCCTTTCCGGTAAACACAGGGGTTTTTCGGCTCAAATGAAATTACACAGTTCTCGAACCCAACACGTTTTTCACTATAAACGAAAGAGCATATATGTAAGCGATGCTGTGGTTTGTTACAGTTTCATAAGCAGAGTTCAACTAGATATGGTCTGTATGAGTAGGAAACACAGTTCTTTTTTTCTGGGAATGCTCATGTTTCTTGCTATATTGGAGACGATGGAAAGAAGAGCATGCTTCTTGCGTAAAAACAGAGTATGTTTCATAGATGAGGACACTGGTCTGAATTTTCCTTCAGAAACGGAGTTAAACCAAAGTCTCTGTGTCTTCGTACAAGCAAGAGTTCCTTTCCGGTAAACCCAGGGATTTTTCGGCTCATATGAATTTACACAGTTCACGAAAAAAGACGTGTTGCACTATTAACTAAAGAGCATCTATCTAAGAGATGCTGTGGTTTGTTAGAGTTTCATAAGCAGAGTTCAACAAGATATGGTCCATATGAGTAGTAAACACAGTTCTTTATTTCTGGGAATGCTCATGTTTCTTGATGTATTAGAGACGCTGGAAACAAGAGGATGCTTCTTGCGTTAAAACAGAGTGTGTTTCATGGATGAGACCTCTGGTCTCAATTTCCCTACACAAAAGGAGTTAAACCAAAGCCTCTGTATTCCTACAGCATGTGTTCATTCCCGGATAACCCAGTGATTTTTCTGCTCAAAAGAATTTACACAGTTCACGAACCCAACACGTTTTTCACCATAAACGAAAGAGCATATATGTAAGTGATGCTGTGGTTTGTTACAGATTCGTAAGCTGAGTTCAACTAGATATGGTCCGTATGAGTAGGGAACACAGTTCTTTTTTTCTGGACATGCTCATATTACTTGCTGTATTGCAGACTCTGGAAAGAAGAGGATGCTTCTTGCGTTAAAACAGAGGGTGTTTCATGAATGAGAATACTGGTCTGAATTTCCCTTCACAAACGGAGTGAAACCAAAGGCTCTGTGTCTTCCTACAAGCAACAGTTCATTTCTGATAAACCCAGTGATTTTTTGGCTCTAATGTATTTACACAGTTCAAGAACCCAACAAGATTTTCACTATTAACTAAAGAGCATCTATGTAAGAGATGCTCTGGTTTGTTACAGTATCATAAGCAGGGTTCAACTAGATATGGTCTGTATGAGTAGGAAACAGAGTTCATTTTTCTGGGCATGCTCATATTTCTTGCTGTATTGCAGATTCTGGACATAACATGATGCTTCTTGTGTTAAAACAGAGGGTGTTTCAGGGATGATAACACTGGTCTGAATTTCCCTTCACAAACGAAGTGAAATAAAAGGCTCTTTGTCTTCCTACAAGCAAGAGTTCATTTCCGGTAAACCCAGTGATTCTTCGGCTCAAATGAATTTACACAGTTCACGAACCCAACACGATTTTCACTATTAACTAAACAGCATCTATGTAAGAGATGCTGTGGTTTGTTACAGTTTAATGAGCAGAGTTCAACTAGATATGGTCCATATGAGTAGGAATCACAGTTCTTTTTTTCTGGGCATGCTCATGTTTCTTGCTGTATTAGAGATGCTGGAAAGAAGAGCATGCTTCTTGCGTTAAAACAGAGTATGTTTCATGGATGAGAACACTGGTCTGAATTTTCCTTCAGAAACGGAGTTAAACCAAAGTTTCTGTGTCTTACTACAAGCAAGAGTTCATATCCGCTAAACCCAGTGATTTTTCGGCTCAAATGAATTTACACAGTTCACGAACCCAACACGTTTTTCACTATTAACTAAAGAGCATCTATGTAAGAGATGCTGTGGTTTGTTACAGTGCCATAAGCAGAGTTCAACTAGATATGGTCCATCCGAATAGGAAACACAGTTCTTTTTTTCTGGACATGCTCATATTTCTTGCTGTATTGCAGACTCTGGAAAGAAGACGATGCTTCTTCCGTTAAAACAGAGGGTGTTTCATGAATGAGAATACTGGACTTAATTTCCCTTCAAAAGGAGTTAAACCAAAGCCTCTGTGTCTTCCTACAAGCAAGAGTTCATTTCCGGTAAACCCAGATTTTTTTCGGCTCAAATGAATTTACACAGTTCACGAACCCAACACGTTTTTCACTATTAACTAAAGAGCATCTATGTAAGAGATGCTGTGGTTTGTTACAGTGCCATAAGCAGAGTTCAACTAGATAAGGTCCGTATTAGTAGGAAACACAGTTCTTTTTTTCTTGACATGCTCATATTACTTGCTGTATTGCCGACTCTGGAAAGAAGAGGATGCTTCTTGCGTTAAAACAGAGGGTGTTTCATGAATGAGAATACTGGTCTGAATTTCCCTTCACAAACGGAGTGAAACCAAAGGCTCTGTGTCTTCCTACAAGCAACAATTCATTTCCGGTAAACCCAGTGATTTTGGCTCAAATGTATATACTCAGTTCAAGAACCCAACAAGATTTTCACTATTAACTAAAGAGCATCTATGTAAGAGATGCTGTGGTTTGTTACAGTGCCATAAGCAGAGTTCAACTAGATATGGTCCGTCTGAGAAGGAAACACAGTTCTTTTATTCTGGACATGCTCATATTTCTTGCTGTATTGCAGATTCTGGACAGAACATGATGCTTCTTGAGTTAAAACAGAGGGTTTTTCAGGGATGAGAACTCTGGTCTGAATTTCCCTTCACAAACGGAGTTAAATAAAAGGTTCATTGTCTTCCTACAATCAAGAGTTCATTTCCGGGAAACCCAGTGATTCTTTGGCTCAAATGAATTTACACAGTTCACGAACCCAACACGATTTTCACTATTAACTAAAGAGCATCTATGTAAGAGATGCTGTGGTTTGTTACAGTATCGTAAGCAGGGTTCAACTAGATATGGTCTGTATGAGTAGGAAACGGAGTTCATTTTTCTGGACATGCTCATATTTCTTGCTGTATTGCAGATTCTGGACAGAACATGATGCTTCTTGAGTTAAAACAGAGGGTGTTTCAGGGATGAGAACTCTGGTCTGAATTTCCCTTCACAAATGGAGTGAAACCAAAGCCTCTGTCTTCCTACAAGCAAGAGTTCATTTCCAGTAAACCCAGTTTTTTTTCGGCTCAAATGAAATTACACAGTTCTCGAACCCAACACGTTTTTCACTATTAACTAAAGAGCATCTTTGTAAGAGATGCTGTGGTTTGTTAGAGTTTCATAATCAGAGTTCAACTAAATATGGTCCCTCTGAGTAGGAAATACAGTTATTTTTTTCTGGGCATGCTCATTTTTCTTGCTGTATTAGAGATGCTGGAAAGAAGTGCATGCTTCTTGCGTTAAAACAGAGTATGTTTCATGGATGAGAACACTGGTCTGAATTTTCCTTCAGAAACATAGTTAAACCAAAGTCTCTGAGTCTTCCTACAAGCAAGAGTTCATATCCGCTAAACCCAGTGATTTTTTGGCTCAAATGAACTTACACAGTTCACGAACCCAACACGTTTTTCACTATTAACTAAAGAGCGTCTATTTAAGAGATGCCGTGGTTGGTTACAGTGCCATAAGCAGAGTTCAACTAGATATGGTCTGTCTGAGTAGGAAACACAGTTCTTTTTTTCTGGACATGCTCATATTTCTTGCTGTATTGCAGACTCTGGAAAGAAGACGATGCTTCTTGCGTTAAAACAGAGGGTGTTTCATGGATGAGAACACTGGTCTGAATTTTCCTTCAGAAACTGAGTTAATCCAAAGTCTCTGTGTCTTCGTACAAGCAAGAGTTCCTTTCCGGTAAACACAGGGGTTTTTCGGCTCAAATGAAATTACACAGTTCTCGAACCCAACACGTTTTTCACTATAAACGAAAGAGCATATATGTAAGCGATGCTGTGGTTTGTTACAGTTTCATAAGCAGAGTTCAACTAGATATGGTCTGTATGAGTAGGAAACACAGTTCTTTTTTTCTGGGAATGCTCATGTTTCTTGCTATATTGGAGACGATGGAAAGAAGAGCATGCTTCTTGCGTAAAAACAGAGTATGTTTCATAGATGAGGACACTGGTCTGAATTTTCCTTCAGAAACGGAGTTAAACCAAAGTCTCTGTGTCTTCGTACAAGCAAGAGTTCCTTTCCGGTAAACCCAGGGATTTTTCGGCTCATATGAATTTACACAGTTCACGAAAAAAGACGTGTTGCACTATTAACTAAAGAGCATCTATCTAAGAGATGCTGTGGTTTGTTAGAGTTTCATAAGCAGAGTTCAACAAGATATGGTCCATATGAGTAGTAAACACAGTTCTTTATTTCTGGGAATGCTCATGTTTCTTGATGTATTAGAGACGCTGGAAACAAGAGGATGCTTCTTGCGTTAAAACAGAGTGTGTTTCATGGATGAGACCTCTGGTCTCAATTTCCCTACACAAAAGGAGTTAAACCAAAGCCTCTGTATTCCTACAGCATGTGTTCATTCCCGGATAACCCAGTGATTTTTCTGCTCAAAAGAATTTACACAGTTCACGAACCCAACACGTTTTTCACCATAAACGAAAGAGCATATATGTAAGTGATGCTGTGGTTTGTTACAGATTCGTAAGCAGAGTTCAACTAGATATGGTCCGTATGAGTAGGGAACACAGTTCTTTTTTTCTGGACATGCTCATATTACTTGCTGTATTGCAGACTCTGGAAAGAAGAGGATGCTTCTTGCGTTAAAACAGAGGGTGTTTCATGAATGAGAATACTGGTCTGAATTTCCCTTCACAAACGGAGTGAAACCAAAGGCTCTGTGTCTTCCTACAAGCAACAGTTCATTTCTGATAAACCCAGTGATTTTTTGGCTCTAATATATTTACACAGTTCAAGAACCCAACAAGATTTTCACTATTAACTAAAGAGCATCTATGTAAGAGATGCTCTGGTTTGTTACAGTATCATAAGCAGGGTTCAACTAGATATGGTCTGTATGAGTAGGAAACAGAGTTCATTTTTCTGGGCATGCTCATATTTCTTGCTGTATTGCAGATTCTGGACATAACATGATGCTTCTTGTGTTAAAACAGAGGGTGTTTCAGGGATGATAACACTGGTCTGAATTTCCCTTCACAAACGAAGTGAAATAAAAGGCTCTTTGTCTTCCTACAAGCAAGAGTTCATTTCCGGTAAACCCAGTGATTCTTCGGCTCAAATGAATTTACACAGTTCACGAACCCAACACGATTTTCACTATTAACTAAACAGCATCTATGTAAGAGATGCTGTGGTTTGTTACAGTTTAATGAGCAGAGTTCAACTAGATATGGTCCATATGAGTAGGAATCACAGTTCTTTTTTTCTGGGCATGCTCATGTTTCTTGCTGTATTAGAGATGCTGGAAAGAAGAGCATGCTTCTTGCGTTAAAACAGAGTATGTTTCATGGATGAGAACACTGGTCTGAATTTTCCTTCAGAAACGGAGTTAAACCAAAGTTTCTGTGTCTTACTACAAGCAAGAGTTCATATCCGCTAAACCCAGTGATTTTTCGGCTCAAATGAATTTACACAGTTCACGAACCCAACACGTTTTTCACTATTAACTAAAGAGCATCTATGTAAGAGATGCTGTGGTTTGTTACAGTGCCATAAGCAGAGTTCAACTAGATATGGTCCATCCGAATAGGAAACACAGTTCTTTTTTTCTGGACATGCTCATATTTCTTGCTGTATTGCAGACTCTGGAAAGAAGACGATGCTTCTTCCGTTAAAACAGAGGGTGTTTCATGAATGAGAATACTGGACTTAATTTCCCTTCAAAAGGAGTTAAACCAAAGCCTCTGTGTCTTCCTACAAGCAAGAGTTCATTTCCGGTAAACCCAGATTTTTTTCGGCTCAAATGAATTTACACAGTTCACGAACCCAACACGTTTTTCACTATTAACTAAAGAGCATCTATGTAAGAGATGCTGTGGTTTGTTACAGTGCCATAAGCAGAGTTCAACTAGATAAGGTCCGTATTAGTAGGAAACACAGTTCTTTTTTTCTTGACATGCTCATATTACTTGCTGTATTGCCGACTCTGGAAAGAAGAGGATGCTTCTTGCGTTAAAACAGAGGGTGTTTCATGAATGAGAATACTGGTCTGAATTTCCCTTCACAAACGGAGTGAAAACAAAGGCTCTGTGTCTTCCGACAAGCAACAGTTCATTTCCGGTAAACCCAGTGATTTTTCGGCTCAAATGTATTTACACAGTTCAAGAACCCAACAAGATTTTCACTATTAACTAAAGAGCATCTATGTAAGAGATGCTGTGGTTTGTTACAGTATCATAAGCAGGGTTCAACTAGATATGGTCTGTATGAGTAGGAAACACAGTTCATTTTTCTGGACATGCTCATATTTCTTGCTGTATTGCAGATTCTGGACAGAACGTGATGCTTCTTGTGTTAAAACAGAGGGTGTTTCAGGGATGAGAACACTGGTCTGAATTTCCCTTCACAGAAGGAGTTAAACCAAACCCTCTGTCTTCCTACAAGCAAGAGTTCATTTCCGGTAAACCCAGTGATTCTTCGGCTCAAATGAATTTACACAGTTCATGAACCCAACACGATTTTCACTATTAACTAAACAGCTTGTATGTAAGAGATGCTATGGTTTGTTACAGTTTAAAGAGCAGAGTTCAACTAGATATGGTCCTTATGAGTAGGAATCACAGTTCTTTTTTTCTGTGCATGCTAATGTTTCTTGCTGTATTAGAGATGCTGGAAAGAAGAGCATGCTTCTTGCATTAAAACAGAGTATGTTTCATGGATGAGAACACTGGTCTGAATTTTCCTTCAGAAACGGAGTTAAACCAAAGTCTCTGTGTCTTCCTACAAGCAAGAGTTCATTTCCGCTAAACCCAGTGATTTTTTTGTCTCAAATGAATTTACACAGTTCACGAACCCAACACGTTTTTCACTATTAACTAAAGAGCATCTATGTAAGAGATGATTGGTTTGTTATAGTGCCATAAGCAGAGTTTAACTAGATATGGTCCGTCGGAATAGGAAACACAGTTCTTTTTTTCTGGACATGCTCATATTTCTTGCTGTATTGCAGACTCTGGAAAGAAGACGATGCTTCTAGCGTTAAAACAGAGGGTGTTGCAGGAATGAGAATACTGGACTGAATTTCCCTTCACAAACGGAGTGAAACCAAAGGCTCTGTGTCTTCCTACAAGCAAGAGTTCATTTCCGGTAAACCCAGTGATTTTGGCTCAAATGTATTTACACAGTTCAAGAACCCAACAAGATTTTCACTATTAACTAAAGAGCATCTATGTAAGAGATGCTGTGGTTTGTTACAGTATCATAAGCAGGGTTCCACTAGATATTGTCCGTATGAGTAGGAAACACAGTTCATTTTTCTGGACATGCTCATATTTCTTGCTGTATTGCAGATTCTGTACAGAACATGAAGCTGCTTGTGTTAAAACATAGGGTGTTTCAGGGATGAGAACACTGGTCTGAATTTCCCTTCACAAACGGAGTTAAATAAAAGGTTCATTGTCTTCCTACATGCAAGAGTTCATTTCCGGTAAACCCAGTGATTCTTTGGCTCAAATGAATTTACACAGTTCACGAACCCAACACGATTTTCACTATTAACTAAAGAGCATCTATGTAAGAGATGCTGTGGTTTGTTACAGTATCGTAAGCAGGGTTCAACTAGATATGGTCTGTAGGAGTAGGAAACGGAGTTCATTTTTCTGGACATGCTCATATTTCTTGCTGTATTGCAGATTCTGGACAGAACATGATGCTTCTTGAGTTAAAACAGAGGGTGTTTCAGGGATGAGAACTCTGGTCTGAATTTCCCTTCACAAATGGAGTGAAACCAAAGCCTCTGTCTTCCTACAAGCAAGAGTTCATTTCCGGTAAACCCAGTTTTTTTTCGGCTGAAATGAAATTACACAGTTCTCGAACCCAACACGTTTTTCACTATTAACTAAAGAGCATCTTTGTAAGAGATGCTGTGGTTTGTTAGAGTTTCATAATCAGAGTTCAACTAAATATGGTCCCTCTGAGTAGGAAATACAGTTATTTTTTTCTGGGCATGCTCATTTTTCTTGCTGTATTAGAGATGCTGGAAAGAAGTGCATGCTTCTTGCGTTAAAACAGAGTATGTTTCATGGATGAGAACACTGGTCTGAATTTTCCTTCAGAAACATAGTTAAACCAAAGTCTCTGAGTCTTCCTACAAGCAAGAGTTCATATCCGCTAAACCCAGTGATTTTTTGGCTCAAATGAACTTACACAGTTCACGAACCCAACACGTTTTTCACTATTAACTAAAGAGCGTCTATTTAAGAGATGCCGTGGTTTGTTACAGTGCCATAAGCAGAGTTCAACTAGATATGGTCTGTCTGAGTAGGAAACACAGTTCTTTTTTTCTGGACATGCTCATATTTCTTGCTGTATTGCAGACTCTGGAAAGAAGACGATGCTTCTTGCGTTAAAACAAAGGGTGTTTCATGGATGAGAACACTGGTCTGAATTTTCCTTCAGAAACTGAGTTAATCCAAAGTCTCTGTGTCTTCGTACAAGCAAGAGTTCCTTTCCGGTAAACACAGGGGTTTTTCGGCTCAAATGAAATTACACAGTTCTCGAACCCAACACGTTTTTCACTATAAACGAAAGAGCATATATGTAAGCGATGCTGTGGTTTGTTACAGTTTCATAAGCAGAGTTCAACTAGATATGGTCTGTATGAGTAGGAAACACAGGTCTTTTTTTCTGGGAATGCTCATGTTTCTTGCTATATTGGAGACGATGGAAAGAAGAGCATGCTTCTTGTGTAAAAACAGAGTATGTTTCATAGATGAGGACACTGGTCTGAATTTTCCTTCAGAAACGTAGTTAAACCAAAGTCTCTGTGTCTTCCTAAAAGCAAGAGTTCATATCCGGTAAACCCAGGGATTTTTCGGCTCATATGAATTTACACAGTTCACGAAAAAAGACGTGTTGCACTATTAACTAAAGAGCATCTATCTAAGAGATGCTGTGGTTTGTTAGAGTTTCATAAGCAGAGTTCAACAAGATATGGTCCATATTAGTAGTAAACACAGTTCTTTATTTCTGGGCATGCTCATGTTTCTTGATGTATTAGAGACGCTGGAAACAAGAGGATGCTTCTTGCGTTAAAACAGAGTGTGTTTCATGGATGAGACCTCTGGTCTCAATTTCCCTACACAAAAGGAGTTAAACCAAAGCCTCTGTATTCCTACAGCATGTGTTCATTCCCGGATAACCCAGTGATTTTTCTGCTCAAAAGAATTTACACAGTTCACGAACCCAACACGTTTTTCACCATAAACGAAAGAGCATATAAGTAAGTGATGCTGTGGTTTGTGACAGATTCGTAAGCAGAGTTCAACTAGATATGGTCCGTATGAGTAGGGAACACAGTTCTTTTTTTCTGGACATGCTCATATTACTTGCTGTATTGCAGACTCTGGAAAGAAGAGGATGCTTCTTGCGTTAAAACAGGGGGTGTTTCATGAATGAGAATACTGGTCTGAATTTCCCTTCACAAACGGAGTGAAACCAAAGGCTCTGTGTCTTCCTACAAGCAACAGTTCATTTCTGATAAACCCAGTGATTTTTTGGCTCTAATGTATTTACACAGTTCAAGAACTCATCAAGATTTTCACTATTAACTAAAGAGCATCTATGTAAGAGATGCTCTGGTTTGTTACAGTATCATAAGCAGGGTTCAACTAGATATGGTCTGTATGAGTAGGAAACAGAGTTTATTTTTCTGGACATGCTCATATTTCTTGCTGTATTGCAGATTCTGGACATAACATGATGCTTCTTGTGTTAAAACAGAGGGTGTTTCAGGGATGAGAACACTGGTCTGAATTTCCCTTCACAAACGGAGTTAAACCAAAGGATCTGTGTCTTCCTAAAAGCAAGAGTTCATTTCCGGTAAACCCAGTGATTCTTCGGCTCAAATGAATTTACACAGTTCACGAACCCAACACGATTTTCACTATTAACTAAACAGCACCTATGTAAGAGATGCTATGGTTTGTTACAGTTTAATGAGCAGAGTTCAACTAGATATGGTCCATATGAGGAGGAATAACAGTTCTTTTTTTCTGGGCATGCTCATATTTCTTGCTGTATTAGAGATGCTGGAAAGAAGAGCATGCTTCTTGCGTGAAAACAGAGTATGTTTCATGGATGAGAACACTGGTCTGAATTTTCCTTCAGAAACGGAGTTAAACCAAAGTCTCTGTGTCTTCCTACAAGCAAGAGTTCATATCCGCTAAACCCAGTGATTTTTTGGCTCAAATGAATTTACACAGTTCACGAACCAAACACGTTTTTCACTATTAACTAAAGAGCATCTATGTAAGAGATGCTGTGGTTTGTTACAGTGCCATAAGCAGAGTTCAACTAGATATGGTCTGTCTGAGTAGGAAACACAGTTCTTTTTTTCTGGACATGCTCATATTTCTTGCTGTATTGCAGACTCTGGAAAGAAGAAGATGCTTCTTGCGTTAAAACAGAGGGTGTTTCATGGATGAGAACACTGGTCTGAATTTTCCTTCAGAAACTGAGTTAAACCAAAGTCTCTGTGTCTTCCTACAAGCAAGAGTTCATTTCCGGTAAAGCCAGGGGTTTTTCGGCTCAAATGAAATTACACAGTTCTCGAACCCAACACGTTTTTCACTATAAACGAAAGAGCATATATGTAAGTGATGCTGTGGTTTGTTACAGTTTCATAAGCAGAGTTCAAATAGATAAGGTCCGTATGAGTAGGAAACACAGTTCATTTTTCTGGACATGCTCATATTTCTTGCTGTATTGCAGATTCTGGACAGGACATGATGCTTCTTGTGTTAAAACAGAGGGCGTCAGGGATGAGAACACTGGTCTGAATTTCCCTTCACAAACGGAGTTAAATAAAAGGCTTTTGTCTTCCTACAAGCAAGAGTTCATTTCCGGTAAACCCAGTGATTCTTCGGATCAAATGAATTTACACAGTTCACGAACCCAACACGATTTTCACTATTAACTAAACAGCATCTATGTAAGAGATGCTATGGTTTGTTACAGTATAATGAGCAGAGTTCAACTAGATATGGTCCATATGTGTAGGAATCACAGTTCTTTTTTCTGGGCATGCTTATGTTTCTTGCTGTATTGAGATGCTGGAAAGAAGATCATGCTTCTTGCGATAAAACGGAGTATGTTTCATGGATGAGAACACTGATCTGAATTTTCCTTCAGAAACGGATTTAAACCAAAGTCTCTGTGTCTTCCTAAAAGCAAGAGTTCATATCCGCCAAACCCAGTGATTTTTTGGCTCAAATGAATTTACACAGTTCACGAAACCAACGTTTTTCACTATTAACTAAAGAGCATCTATGTAAGAAATGCTGTGGTTTGTTAGAGTTTCATAATCAGGGTTCAACTAGATATGGTACGTATGAGTAGGAAACACAGTTCTTTTTTTCTGGACATGCTCATATTGCTAGCTGTATTGCAACTCTGGAAAGAAGTGGATGCTTCTTGTGTTATAACAAAGGATGTTTCATGGATGAGAACACTGGTCTGAATTTCCCTTCACAATCAGAGTTAAATAAATGCTCTTTGTCTTCCTACAAGCAAGAGTTCATTTCCGGTAAACCCAGTGATTCTTCGGCTCAAATGAGTTTACACAGTTCACGAACCCAACATGTTTTTCACTATTAACTAAAGAGCATCTATGTAAGAGATGCTGTGGTTTGTTACAGTGCCATAATCAGAGTTCAACTAGATATGGTCCGTCTGATTACGAAACACAGTTCTTTTTTTCTGGACATGCTCATATTTCTTGCTGTATTGCAGACTCTGGAAAGAAGACGATGCTTCTTGCGTTAAAACAGAGGGTGTTTCATGGATGAGAACACTGGTCTGAATTTCCCTTCACAAACGGAGTTAAACCAAAGCCTCTGTGTCTTCCTACAAGCAAGAGTTCATTTCCGGTAAACCCAGTGATTTTTCGGCTCAAATGAATATACACAGTTCACGAACCCAACACAATTTTCACTATTAACTAAAGAGCATCTATGTAAGACATGCTGTGGTTTGTTACAGTTTCATAAGCAAAGTTCAACTAGATATGGTCCAAATGAGTAGGAAACACAGTTCGTTTTTTCTGAGCATGCACATGTTTCTTGATGTATTGGAGACGCTGGAAAGAAGAGGATGCTTCTTGCCTTAAAACAGTATGGGTTTCATGGATGAGAACTCTGGTCTGAATTTCCCTTCACAAACGGAGTGAAACCAAAGCCTCTGTGTCTTCCAACAAGCAAGAGTTCATTTCCGGTAAACCCAGGGGTTTTTCGGCTCAAATGAATTTACACAGTTCATGAACCCAACATGATTTTCACTATTAACTAAACAGCATCTATGTAAGAGATGCTGTGGTTTGTTACAGTTTCATAAGCAGAGTTCAACTTGATATGGTCCATATGAGTAGGAAACACAGTTCTTTTTTTCCGGACGTGCTCATATTACTTGCTGTATTGCAGACTCTGGAAAGAAGAGGATGCTTCTTGCGTTAAAACAGAGGGTGTTTCATGAATGAGAATACTGGTCTGAATTTCCCTTCAGAAACTGAGTTGAACCAAAGTCTCTGTGTCTTCCTACAAGCAAGAGTTCATTTCCGGTAAACCAGGGTTTTTTCAGCCCAAATGAAATTACACAGTTCTAGAACCCTACACTTTTTTCACTATTAACTAAAAGGCATCCATGTAACACATGCTGTGGTTTGTTACAGTTTCATAAGCAGAGTTCAACTAGGTATGGTCCGTATGAGTAGGAAACACAGTTCTTTTTTTCTGGACATGCTCATATTACTTCCTGTATTGCAGACTCTGGAAAGAGGAGGATGCTTCTTGCGTTAAAACAGAGGGTGTTTCAGGAATGATAATACTGGTCTGAATTTCCCTTCACAAACGGAGTGAAACCAAAGGCTCTGTGTCTTCCTACAAGCAACAGTTCATTTCCGGTAATCCCAGTGATTTTTTGGCTCAAATGTATTTACACAGTTCAAGAACCCAACAAGATTTTCACTATTAACTAAAGAGCATCTATGTAAGAGATGCTGTGGTTTGGTACACTATCATAAGCAGGGTTCAACTAGATATGGTCCATATGAGTAGGAAACACAGTTCATTTTTCTGGACATGCTCATATTTCCTGCTGTATTGCAGATTCTGGACAGGACATGATGCTTCTTGTGTTAAAACAGAGGGCGTCAGGGATGAGAACACTGGTCTGAATTTCCCTTCACAAACGGAGTTAAATAAAAGGCTTTTGTCTTCCTACAAGCAAGAGTTCATTTCCGGTAAACCCAGTGATTCTTCGGATCAAATGAATTTACACAGTTCACGAACCCAACACGATTTTCACTATTAACTAAACAGCATCTATGTAAGAGATGCTATGGTTTGTTACAGTATAATGAGCAGAGTTCAACTAGATATGGTCCATATGAGTAGGAATCACAGTTCTTTTTTCTGGGCATGCTTATGTTTCTTGCTGTATTAGAGATGCTGGAAAGAAGATCATGCTTCTTGCGATAAAACGGAGTATGTTTCATGGATGAGAACACTGATCTGAATTTTCCTTCAGAAACGGATTTAAACCGAAGTCTCTGTGTCTTCCTAAAAGCAAGAGTTCATATCCGCCAAACCCAGTGATTTTTTGTCTCAAATGAATTTACACAGTTCACGAAACCAACGTTTTTCACTATTAACTAAAGAGCATCTATGTAAGAAATGCTGTGGTTTGTTAGAGTTTCATAATCAGGGTTCAACTAGATATGGTACGTATGAGTAGGAAACACAGTTCTTTTTTTCTGGACATGCTCATATTGCTAGCTGTATTGCAACTCTGGAAAGAAGTGGATGCTTCTTGTGTTATAACAAAGGATGTTTCATGGATGAGAACACTGGTCTGAATTTCCCTTCACAATCAGAGTTAAATAAAATGCTCTTTGTCTTCCTACAAGCAAGAGTTCATTTCCGGTAAACCCAGTGATTCTTCGGCTCAAATGAGTTTACACAGTTCACGAACCCAACATGTTTTTCACTATTAACTAAAGAGCATCTATGTAAGAGATGCTGTGGTTTGTTACAGTGCCATAATCAGAGTTCAACTAGATATGGTCCGTCTGATTACGAAACACAGTTCTTTTTTTCTGGACATGCTCATATTTCTTGCTGTATTGCAGACTCTGGAAAGAAGACGATGCTTCTTGCGTTAAAACAGAGGGTGTTTCATGGATGAGAACACTGGTCTGAATTTCCCTTCACAAACGGAGTTAAACCAAAGCCTCTGTGTCTTCCTACAAGCAAGAGTTCATTTCCGGTAAACCCAGTGATTTTTCGGCTCAAATGAATATACACAGTTCACGAACCCAACACAATTTTCACTATTAACTAAAGAGCATCTATGTAAGACATGCTGTGGTTTGTTACAGTTTCATAAGCAAAGTTCAACTAGATATGGTCCATATGAGTAGGAAACACAGTTCGTTTTTTCTGAGCATGCACATGTTTCTTGATGTATTGGAGACGCTGGAAAGAAGAGGATGCTTCTTGCCTTAAAACAGTGTGGGTTTCATGGATGAGAACTCTGGTCTGAATTTCCCTTCACAAACGGAGTGAAACCAAAGCCTCTGTGTCTTCCAACAAGCAAGAGTTCATTTCCGGTAAACCCAGGGGTTTTTCGGCTCAAATGAATTTACACAGTTCATGAACCCAACATGATTTTCACTATTAACTAAACAGCATCTATGTAAGAGATGCTGTGGTTTGTTACAGTTTCATAAGCAGAGTTCAACTTGATATGGTCCATATGAGTAGGAAACACAGTTCTTTTTTTCCGGACGTGCTCATATTACTTGCTGTATTGCAGACTCTGGAAAGAAGAGGATGCTTCTTGCGTTAAAACAGAGGGTGTTTCATGAATGAGAATACTGGTCTGAATTTCCCTTCAGAAACTGAGTTAAACCAAAGTCTCTGTGTCTTCCTACAAGCAAGAGTTCATTTCCGGTAAACCAGGGTTTTTTCAGCCCAAATGAAATTACACAGTTCTAGAACCCTACACTTTTTTCACTGTTAACTAAAAGGCATCCATGTAACACATGCTGTGGTTTGTTACAGTTTCATAAGCAGAGTTCAACTAGGTATGGTCCGTATGAGTAGGAAACACAGTTCTTTTTTTCTGGACATGCTCATATTACTTCCTGTATTGCAGACTCTGGAAAGAAGAGGATGGTTCTTGCGTTAAAACAGAGTGTGTTTCATGGATGAGAACTCTAGCCTGAATTTCCCTTCACAAACTGAGTGAAGCCAAAGCCTCTGTGTCTTCCTACAAGCAAGAGTTCATTTCCGGTAAACACAGGGGTTTTTGGGCTCAAATGAATTTACACAGTTCATGAATCCAACACGTTTTTCACTATTAACTAAAGAGATCTATGTAACACAAGCTGTGGTTTTTTACAGTTTCATAAGCAGAGTTCAACTATATATGGTCCGTATGAGTAGGAAACACAGTTCATTTTTCTGGACATGCACATGTTTCTTGCTGTATTGCAGATTCTGGACAGAGCATGATGCTTCTTGTGTTAAAACAGAGGGTGTTTCAGGGATGAGAACACTGGTCTGAATTTCCCTTCACAAACGGAGTTAAATAAAAGGCTCTTTGTCTTCCTACAAGCAAGAGTTCATTTCCGGTAAACCCAGTGATTCTTCGGCTCAAATGAATTTACACAGTTCACGAACCCAACACGATTTTCACTATTAACTAAACAGCATCTATATAAGAGATGCTATGGTTTGTTACAGTTTAATGAACAGAGTTCAACTAGATATGGTCCGTATGAGCAGGAAACACAGTTCTTTTTTTCTGGGCATGCTCATGTTTCTTGATGTATTAGATACGCTGAAAAGAAGAGCTTGCTTCTTGCGTTAAAACAGAGTATGTTTCATGGGTGAGATCACTGGTCTGAATTTTCCTTCAGAAACGGAGTTAAACCAAAATCTCTGTGTCTTCCTACAAGCAAGAGTTCATTTCCGGTAATCCCAGTTTTTTTTCGGCTCAAATAAATTTACACAGTTCACGAACCCAAGTTTTTCACTATTAACTAAAGAGCATCTATGTAAGAGATGCTGTGGTTTGTTACAGTTTCATAAGCAGAGTTCAACTAGATATGGTCCGTTTGAGTAGGAAACACAGTTCTTTTTTTCTGGACATGCTCATATTACGTGCTGTATTGCAGACTCTGGAAAGAAGAGGATGCTTCTTGCGTTAAAACAGAGGGTGTTTCATGAATGAGAATACTGGTCTGAATTTCCCTTCACAAACGGAGTGAAACCAAAGGCTCTGTGTCTTCCTACAAGCAAGAGTTCATTTCCGGTAAACCCAGGTGTTTTTTGGCTCAAATGAAATTACACAGTTCTAGAACCGAACACTTTTTTCACTATTAACTAAAAGGCATCTATGTAACACATGCTGTGGTTTGTTACAGTTTCATAAGCAGAGTTCAACTTGATATGGTCCATATGAGTAGGAAACACAGTTCTTTTTTTCCGGACGTGCTCATATTACTTGCTGTATTGCAGACTCTGGAAAGAAGAGGATGCTTCTTGCGTTAAAACAGAGGGTGTTTCATGAATGAGAATACTGGTCTGAATTTCCCTTCAGAAACTGAGTTAAACCAAAGTCTCTGTGTCTTCCTACAAGCAAGAGTTCATTTCCGGTAAACCAGGGTTTTTTCAGCCCAAATGAAATTACACAGTTCTAGAACCCTACACTTTTTTCACTGTTAACTAAAAGGCATCCATGTAACACATGCTGTGGTTTGTTACAGTTTCATAAGCAGAGTTCAACTAGGTATGGTCCGTATGAGTAGGAAACACAGTTCTTTTTTTCTGGACATGCTCATATTACTTCCTGTATTGCAGACTCTGGAAAGAAGAGGATGCTTCTTGCGTTAAAACAGAGGGTGTTTCAATAATGATAATACTGGTCTGAATTTCCCTTCACAAACGGAGTGAAACCAAAGGCTCTGTGTCTTCCTACAAGAAAGAGTTCATTTCCGGTAAACCCAGTAATTTTTCTGGCTCAAATGTATTTACTCAGTTCAAGAAACCAACAAGATTTTCACTATTAACTAAAGAGCATCTATGTAAGAGATGCTGTGGTTTGTTTCAGTGCCATAAGCAGAGTTCAACTAGATATGGTCCGTCTGAGTAGGAAACACAGTTCTTTTTTTCTGGACATGCTCATATTTCTTGCTGTATTGCAGACTCTGGAAAGAAGACGATGCTTCTTGTGTTAAAACAGAGGGTGTTTCATGGATGAGAACACTGGTCTGAATTTCCTTTCACAAACGGAGTTAAACCAAAGTCTCTGTGTCTTCCTACAAGCAAGAGTTCATTTCCGGTAAATCCAGTGATCTTTCGGCTCAAATGAATTTACACAGTTCACGAACCCAACAAAATTTTCACTATTAACTAAAGAGCATCTATGTAAGACATGCTGTGGTTTGTTACAGTTTCATAAGCGGAGTTCAACTAGATATGGTCCATATGAGTAGGAAACACAGTTCTATTTTTCTGGGCATGCACATGTTTCTTGATGTATTAGAGACGATGGAAAGAAGAGCATGCTTCTTGCGTAAAAACAGAGTATGTTTCATGGATGAGGACACTGGTGTGAATTTTCCTTCAGAAACGTAGTTAAACCAAAGTCTCTGTGTCTTCCTAAAAGCAGGAGTTCATATCCGGTAAACCCAGGGAGTTTTTCGGCTCAAATGAATTTACACAGTTCACGAAAAAACATGTTTTGCACTATTAACTAAAGAGCATCTATGTAAGAGATGCTGTGGTTTGTTAGAGTTTCATAAGCAGAGTTCAACTAATATGGTCCGTATGAGTAGAAAACACTGTTCTTTTTTTCTGGGCATGCTCATGTTTCTTGATGTATTAGAGATGCTGGAAAGAAGAGGATGCTTCTTGCGTTAAAACAGAGTGTGTTTCATGAATGAGAACTCTAGCCTGAATTTCCCTTCACAAACGGAGTGAAGCCAAAGCCTCTGTGTCTTCCTACAAGCAAGAGTTCATTTCCGGTAAACACAGGGGTTTTTGGGCTCAAATGAATTTACACAGTTCATGAATCCAATACGTTTTTCACTATTAACTAAAGAGCATCTATGTAATACAAGCTGTGGTTTTTTACAGTTTCATAAGCAGAGTTCAACTATATATGGTCCGTATGAGTAGGAAACACAGTTCTTTTTTTCTGGGCATGCTCATGTTTCTTGATGTATTAGAGACGCTGGACAGAAGAGGATGCTTCTTGTGTTAAAACAGAGGGTGTTTCATGGATGAGAACACTGGTCTGAATTTCCCTTCACAAACGGAGTTAAACCAAAGTCTCTGTGTCTTCCTAAAAGCAAGAGTTCATATCCGGTAAACCCAGGGATTTTTTCGGCTCAAATGAATTTACACAGTTCACGAAAAAACATGTTTTGCACTATTAACTAAAGAGCATCTATGTAAGAGATGCTGTGGTTTGTTAGAGTTTCGTAAGCAGAGTTCAACTAATATGGTCCGTATGAGTAGGAAACACAGTTCTTTTTCGGGGCATGCTCATGTCTCCTGATATATTAGAGACGCTGGAAAAAAGAGGATGCTTCTTGCGTTAAAACAGAGTGTGTTTCATGCTTGAGAACTCTAGCCTGAATTTCCCTTCACAAACGGAGTGAAGCCAAAGCCTCTGTGTCTTCCTACAAGCAAGAGTTCATTTCCGGTAAACACAGGGGTTTTTGGGCTCAAATGAATTTACACAGTTCATGAATCCAACACGTTTTTCACTATTAACTAAAGAGCATCTATGTAACACAAGCTGTGGTTTTTTACAGTTTCATAAGCAGAGTTCAACTATATATGGTCCGTATGAGTAGGAAACACAGTTCATTTTTCTGGACATGCACATGTTTCTTGCTGTATTGCAGATTCTGGACAGAGCATGATGCTTCTTGTGTTAAAACAGAGGGTGTTTCAGGGATGAGAACACTGGTCTGAATTTCCCTTCACAAACGGAGTTAAATAAAAGGCTCTTTGTCTTCCTACAAGCAAGAGTTCATTTCCGGTAAACCCAGTGATTCTTCGGCTCAAATGAATTTACACAGTTCACGAACCCAACACGATTTTCACTATTAACTAAACAGCATCTATATAAGAGATGCTATGGTTTGTTACAGTTTAATGAACAGAGTTCAACTAGATATGGTCCGTATGAGCAGGAAACACAGTTCTTTTTTTCTGGGCATGCTCATGTTTCTTGATGTATTAGATACGCTGAAAAGAAGAGCTTGCTTCTTGCGTTAAAACAGAGTATGTTTCATGGGTGAGATCACTGGTCTGAATTTTCCTTCAGAAACGGAGTTAAACCAAAATCTCTGTGTCTTCCTACAAGCAAGAGTTCATTTCCGGTAATCCCAGTTTTTTTTCGGCTCAAATAAATTTACACAGTTCACGAACCCAAGTTTTTCACTATTAACTAAAGAGCATCTATGTAAGAGATGCTGTGGTTTGTTACAGTTTCATAAGCAGAGTTCAACTAGATATGGTCCGTTTGAGTAGGAAACACAGTTCTTTTTTTCTGGACATGCTCATATTACGTGCTGTATTGCAGACTCTGGAAAGAAGAGGATGCTTCTTGCGTTAAAACAGAGGGTGTTTCATGAATGAGAATACTGGTCTGAATTTCCCTTC
Organism: Onychomys leucogaster; assembly: GCA_949786385.1. Classification (NCBI taxonomy): domain Eukaryota; kingdom Metazoa; phylum Chordata; class Mammalia; order Rodentia; family Cricetidae; genus Onychomys; species Onychomys leucogaster. The sequence continues at coordinate 148,144 of CATKUP010000012.1, read as the reverse complement.
ACAAACGGAGTGAAACCAAAGGCTCTGTGTCTTCCTACAAGCAAGAGTTCATTTCCGGTAAACCCAGGTGTTTTTTGGCTCAAATGAAATTACACAGTTCTAGAACCGAACACTTTTTTCACTATTAACTAAAAGGCATCTATGTAACACATGCTGTGGTTTGTTACAGTTTCATAAGCAGAGTTCAACTAGGTATGGTCCGTATGAGTAGGAAACACAGTTCTTTTTTTCTGGACATGCTCATATTACTTGCTGTATTGCAGACTCTGAAAGAAGAGGATGCTCCTTGCGTTAAAACAGAGGGTGTTTCATGAATGAGAATACTGGTCTGAATTTCCTTTCACAAACGGAGTGAAACCAAAGGCTCTGTGTCTTCCTACAAGAAAGAGTTCATTTCCGGTAAACCCAGTGATTATTTGGCTAAAATGTATTTATTCAGTTCAAGAACCCAACAAGATTTTCACTATTAACTAAAGAGCATCTATGTAATAGATGCTGTGGTTTGTTAAAGTATCATAAGCAGGGTTCAACTAGATATGGTCCATATGAGTAGGAAACACAGTTTTTTTTTTTTTTTGGGCATGCTCATGTTTCCTGATGTATTAGAGACGCTGGAAAGAAGAGGATGCTTCTTGCATTAAAACAGAGTGTGTTTCATGGATGAGAACTCTGGCCTGAATTTCGCTTCACAAACGGAGTGAAACCAAAGCCTCTGTGTCTTCCCACAAGCAAGAGTTCATCTCCGGTAAACCCAGGGGTTTTTGGGCTCAAATGAACTTACACAGTTCACGAACCCAACACGATTTTCACTATTAACTAAACAGCATCTATGTAAGAGATGCTATGGTTTGTTACACTTTAATGAGCAGAGTTCAACTAGATATGGTCCATATGAGTAGGAAACACAGTTTTTTTTTTTTTGGGCATGCTCATGTTTCCTGATGTATTAGAGACGCTGGAAAGAAGAGGATGCTTCTTGCGTTCAAACAGAGTATGTTTCATGGATGAGAACACTTGTCTGAATTTCCCTTCACAAAAGGAGTTAAACAAAAGCCTCTGTCTTCCTACAAGCAAGAGTTCATATCCGGTAAACCCAGGGATTTTGTCGGCTCAAATGAATTTACACAGTTCAAGAACCCAACAAGATTTTCACTATTAACTAAAGAGCATCTATGTAAGAGATGCTGTGGTTTGTTAGAGTTTCATAAGCAGAGTTCAACTAATATGGTCTGTATGAGTAGGAAACACAGTTCTTTTTTTCTGGGCATGCTCATGTTTCTTGATGTATTAGAGACGCTGGAAAGAAGAGGATGGTTCTTGCGTTAAAACAGAGTGTGTTTCATGGATGAGAACTCTAGCCTGAATTTCCCTTCACAAACGGAGTGAAGCCAAAGCCTCTGTGTCTTCCTACAAGCAAGAGTTCATTTCCGGTAAACACAGGGGTTTTTGGGCTAAAATGAATTTACACAGTTCATGAATCCAACACGTTTTTCACTATGAACTAAAGAGCATCTATGTAACACAAGCTGTGGTTTTTTACAATTTCATAAGCAGAGTTCAACTATATATGGTCCGTATGAGTAGGAAAAACAGTTCATTTTTCTGGACATGCTCATGTTTCTTGCTGTATTGCAGACTCTGGAAAGAACATGATGCTTCTTGTGTTAAAACAGAGGGTGTGTCATGGATGATAACACTGGTCTGAATTTCCCTTCACAAACGGAGTTTAACCAAAGGATCTGTGTCTTCCTACAAGCAAGAGTTCATTTCCGGTAAACCCAGTGATTTTTCGGCTCAAATGAATTTACACAGTTCACGAACCCAACACGTTTTTCACTATTAACTAAAGAGCATCTATGTAACACATGCTGTGGATTGTTACAGTTTCATAGTCAGAGTTCAACTAGATATGGTCAGTATGAGTAGGAAACACAGTTATTTTATTCTGCGCATGATCATGTTTCTTGCTGTATTAGAGACGCAGGAAAGAAGAGCATGCTCTTTGCGTTAAAAGAGAGTGTGTTTCAAGGTTGAGACATCTGGTCTGAATTTCCCTTCACAAACGGAGTGAAACAAAAGCCTCTGTCTTCCTACAAGCAAGAGTTCATTTCCGGAAAACCCAGTGATTTTTCGGCTCAATAGAATTTAAACAGTTCACGAACCCAACACGTTTTTCACTATAAACGAAAGATCATATATGTAAGTGATGCTGTGGTTTGTTACAGTTTCATAAGCAGAGTTCAACTAGATATGGTCCGTATGAGTAGGAAACACAGTTCTTTTTTTCTGGGCATGCTCATGTTTCTTGCTGTATTGGAGACGCTGGAAAGAAGAGCATGCTTCTTGCGTTAAAACAGAGTATGTTTCATGGATGAGAACACTGGTCTGAATTTTCCTTCAGTAATGGAGTTAAACCAAAGTCTCTTTGTCTTCCTACAAGCAAGAGTTCATTTCCGGTAAACCCATTTTTTTTTTCGGCTCAAATGAATTTACATGTTTCACGAACCCAAGTTTTTCACTAGTAACTAAAGAGCATCTATGTAAGAGAAGCTGTGGTTTGTTACAGTTTCATAAGCAGAGTTCAACTTGATATGGTCCGTAAGAGTAGGAAACACAGTTCTTTTTTTCTGGACATGCTCATATTACTTGCTGTATTACAGACTCTGGAAAGAAGAGGATGCTTCTTGCGTTAAAACAGAGGGTGTTTCATGAATGAGAATACTGGTCTGAATTTCCCTTCAGAAACTGAGTTAAACCAAAGTCTGTTTGTCTTCCTACAAGCAAGAGTTCATTTCCGGTAAACCAGGGGTTTTTCGGCTCAAATGAAATTACACAGTTCTAGAACCCAACACTTTTTTCACTATTAACTAAAAGGCATCTATGTAACACATGCTGTGGTTTGTTACAGTTTCATAAGCAGAGTTCAACTAGGTATGGTCCGTATGAGTAGGAAACACAGTTCTTTTTTTCTGGGCATGCACATGTTTCTTGATGTATTAGAGACGATGGAAAGAAGAGCATGCTTCTTGCGTAAAAACAGAGTATGTTTCATGGATGAGGACACTGGTCTGAATTTTCCTTCAGAAACGTAGTTAAAAAAAAGTCTCTGTGTCTTCCTAAAAGCAAGAGTTCATATCCGGTAAACCCAGGGATTTTTTCGGCTCAAATGAATTTACACAGTTCACGAAAAAACATGTTTTGCACTATTAACTAAAGAGCATCTATGTAAGAGATGCTGTGGTTTGTTAGAGTTTCATAAGCAGAGTTCAACTAATATGGTCCGTATGAGTAGGAAACACTGTTCTTTTTTTCTGGGCATGCTCATGTTTCTTGATGTATTAGAGACGCTGGAAAGAAGAGGATGCTTCTTGCGTTAAAACAGAGTGTGTTTCATGGATGAGAACTCTAGCCTGAATTTCCCTTCACAAACGGAGTGAAGCCAAAGCCTCTGTGTCTTCCTACAAGCAAGAGTTCATTTCCGGTAAACCCAGGGGTTTTTGGGCTCAAATGAATTTACACAGTTCATGAATCCAACACGTTTTTCACTATTAACTAAAGAGCATCTATGTAACACAAGCTGTGGTTTTTTACAGTTTCATAAGCAGAGTTCAACTATATATGGTCCGTATGAGTAGGAAACACAGTTCATTTTTCTGGACATGCACATGTTTCTTGCTGTATTGCAGATTCTGGAAAGAAGACGATGCTTCTTGCGTTAAAACAGAGGGTGTTTCATGGATGAGGACACTGGTCTGAATTTTCCTTCAGAAATGTAGTTAAACCAAAGTCTCTGTGTCTTCCCAAAAGCAAGAGTTCATTTCCGGTAAACCCAGTAATTTTTTTGGCTCAAATGTATTTACTCAGTTCAAGAAACCAACAAGATTTTCACTATTAACTAAAGAGCATCTATGTAAGAGATGCTGTGGTTTGTTTCACTGCCATAAGCAGAGTTCAACTAGATATGGTCCGTCTGAGTAGGAAACACAGTTCTTTTTTTCTGGACATGCTCATATTTCTTGCTGTATTGCAGACTCTGGAAAGAAGACGATGCTTCTTGTGTTAAAACAGAGGGTGTTTCATGGATGAGAACACTGGTCTGAATTTCCCGTCACAAACGGAGTTAAACCAAAGTCTCTGTGTCTTCCTACAAGCAAGAGTTCATTTCCGGTAAATCCAGTGTTCTTTCGGCTCAAATGAATTTACACAGTTCACGAAAAAACATGTTTTACACTATTAACTAAAGAGCATCTATGTAAGAGATGCTATGGTTTGTTACACTTTAATGAGCAGAGTTCAACTAGATATGGTCCATATGAGTAGGAAACACAGTTTTTTTTTTTTTTGGGCATGCTCATGTTTCCTGATGTATTAGAGACGCTGGAAAGAAGAGGATGCTTCTTGCGTTCAAACAGAGTATGTTTCATGGATGAGAACACTTGTCTGAATTTCCCTTCACAAAAGGAGTTAAACAAAAGCCTCTGTCTTCCTACAAGCAAGAGTTCATATCCGGTAAACCCAGGGATTTTGTCGGCTCAAATGAATTTACACAGTTCAAGAACCCAACAAGATTTTCACTATTAACTAAAGAGCATCTATGTAAGAGATGCTGTGGTTTGTTAGAGTTTCATAAGCAGAGTTCAACTAATATGGTCTGTATGAGTAGGAAACACAGTTCTTTTTTTCTGGGCATGCTCATGTTTCTTGATGTATTAGAGACGCTGGAAAGAAGAGGATGGTTCTTGCGTTAAAACAGAGTGTGTTTCATGGATGAGAACTCTAGCCTGAATTTCCCTTCACAAACGGAGTGAAGCCAAAGCCTCTGTGTCTTCCTACAAGCAAGAGTTCATTTCCGGTAAACACAGGGGTTTTTGGGCTAAAATGAATTTACACAGTTCATCAATCCAACACGTTTTTCACTATGAACTAAAGAGCATCTATGTAACACAAGCTGTGGTTTTTTACAATTTCATAAGCAGAGTTCAACTATATATGGTCCGTATGAGTAGGAAAAACAGTTCATTTTTCTGGACATGCTCATGTTTCTTGCTGTATTGCAGACTCTGGAAAGAACATGATGCTTCTTGTGTTAAAACAGAGGGTGTGTCATGGATGATAACACTGGTCTGAATTTCCCTTCACAAACGGAGTTTAACCAAAGGATCTGTGTCTTCCTACAAGCAAGAGTTCATTTCCGGTAAACCCAGTGATTTTTCGGCTCAAATGAATTTACACAGTTCACGAACCCAACACGTTTTTCACTATTAACTAAAGAGCATCTATGTAACACATGCTGTGGATTGTTACAGTTTCATAGTCAGAGTTCAACTAGATATGGTCAGTATGAGTAGGAAACACAGTTATTTTATTCTGCGCATGATCATGTTTCTTGCTGTATTAGAGACGCAGGAAAGAAGAGCATGCTCTTTGCGTTAAAAGAGAGTGTGTTTCAAGGTTGAGACATCTGGTCTGAATTTCCCTTCACAAACGGAGTGAAACAAAAGCCTCTGTCTTCCTACAAGCAAGAGTTCATTTCCGGAAAACCCAGTGATTTTTCGGCTCAATAGAATTTAAACAGTTCACGAACCCAACACGTTTTTCACTATAAACGAAAGATCATATATGTAAGTGATGCTGTGGTTTGTTACAGTTTCATAAGCAGAGTTCAACTAGATATGGTCCGTATGTGTAGGAAACACAGTTCTTTTTTTCTGGGCATGCTCATGTTTCTTGCTGTATTGGAGACGCTGGAAAGAAGAGCATGCTTCTTGCGTTAAAACAGAGTATGTTTCATGGATGAGAACACTGGTCTGAATTTTCCTTCAGTAATGGAGTTAAACCAAAGTCTCTTTGTCTTCCTACAAGCAAGAGTTCATTTCCGGTAAACCCATTTTTTTTTTCGGCTCAAATGAATTTACATGTTTCACGAACCCAAGTTTTTCACTAGTAACTAAAGAGCATCTATGTAAGAGAAGCTGTGGTTTGTTACAGTTTCATAAGCAGAGTTCAACTTGATATGGTCCGTAAGAGTAGGAAACACAGTTCTTTTTTTCTGGACATGCTCATATTACTTGCTGTATTACAGACTCTGGAAAGAAGAGGATGCTTCTTGCGTTAAAACAGAGGGTGTTTCATGAATGAGAATACTGGTCTGAATTTCCCTTCAGAAACTGAGTTAAACCAAAGTCTGTTTGTCTTCCTACAAGCAAGAGTTCATTTCCGGTAAACCAGGGGTTTTTCGGCTCAAATGAAATTACACAGTTCTAGAACCCAACACTTTTTTCACTATTAACTAAAAGGCATCTATGTAACACATGCTGTGGTTTGTTACAGTTTCATAAGCAGAGTTCAACTAGGTATGGTCCGTATGAGTAGGAAACACAGTTCTTTTTTTCTGGGCATGCACATGTTTCTTGATGTATTAGAGACGATGGAAAGAAGAGCATGCTTCTTGCGTAAAAACAGAGTGTGTTTCATGAATGAGAACTCTAGCCTGAATTTCCCTTCACAAACGGAGTGAAGCCAAAGCCTCTGTGTCTTCCTACAAGCAAGAGTTCATTTCCGGTAAACACAGGGGTTTTTGGGCTCAAATGAATTTACACAGTTCATGAATCCAATACGTTTTTCACTATTAACTAAAGAGCATCTATGTAATACAAGCTGTGGTTTTTTACAGTTTCATAAGCAGAGTTCAACTATATATGGTCCGTATGAGTAGGAAACACAGTTCTTTTTTTCTGGGCATGCTCATGTTTCTTGATGTATTAGAGACGCTGGACAGAAGAGGATGCTTCTTGTGTTAAAACAGAGGGTGTTTCATGGATGAGAACACTGGTCTGAATTTCCCTTCACAAACGGAGTTAAACCAAAGTCTCTGTGTCTTCCTAAAAGCAAGAGTTCATATCCGGTAAACCCAGGGATTTTTTCGGCTCAAATGAATTTACACAGTTCACGAAAAAACATGTTTTGCACTATTAACTAAAGAGCATCTATGTAAGAGATGCTGTGGTTTGTTAGAGTTTCGTAAGCAGAGTTCAACTAATATGGTCCGTATGAGTAGGAAACACAGTTCTTTTTCGGGGCATGCTCATGTCTCCTGATATATTAGAGACGCTGGAAAAAAGAGGATGCTTCTTGCGTTAAAACAGAGTGTGTTTCATGCTTGAGAACTCTAGCCTGAATTTCCCTTCACAAACGGAGTGAAGCCAAAGCCTCTGTGTCTTCCTACAAGCAAGAGTTCATTTCCGGTAAACACAGGGGTTTTTGGGCTCAAATGAATTTACACAGTTCATGAATCCAACACGTTTTTCACTATTAACTAAAGAGCATCTATGTAACACAAGCTGTGGTTTTTTACAGTTTCATAAGCAGAGTTCAACTATATATGGTCCGTATGAGTAGGAAACACAGTTCATTTTTCTGGACATGCACATGTTTCTTGCTGTATTGCAGATTCTGGACAGAGCATGATGCTTCTTGTGTTAAAACAGAGGGTGTTTCAGGGATGAGAACACTGGTCTGAATTTCCCTTCACAAACGGAGTTAAATAAAAGGCTCTTTGTCTTCCTACAAGCAAGAGTTCATTTCCGGTAAACCCAGTGATTCTTCGGCTCAAATGAATTTACACAGTTCACGAACCCAACACGATTTTCACTATTAACTAAACAGCATCTATATAAGAGATGCTATGGTTTGTTACAGTTTAATGAACAGAGTTCAACTAGATATGGTCCGTATGAGCAGGAAACACAGTTCTTTTTTTCTGGGCATGCTCATGTTTCTTGATGTATTAGATACGCTGAAAAGAAGAGCTTGCTTCTTGCGTTAAAACAGAGTATGTTTCATGGGTGAGATCACTGGTCTGAATTTTCCTTCAGAAACGGAGTTAAACCAAAATCTCTGTGTCTTCCTACAAGCAAGAGTTCATTTCCGGTAATCCCAGTTTTTTTTCGGCTCAAATAAATTTACACAGTTCACGAACCCAAGTTTTTCACTATTAACTAAAGAGCATCTATGTAAGAGATGCTGTGGTTTGTTACAGTTTCATAAGCAGAGTTCAACTAGATATGGTCCGTTTGAGTAGGAAACACAGTTCTTTTTTTCTGGACATGCTCATATTACGTGCTGTATTGCAGACTCTGGAAAGAAGAGGATGCTTCTTGCGTTAAAACAGAGGGTGTTTCATGAATGAGAATACTGGTCTGAATTTCCCTTCACAAACGGAGTGAAACCAAAGGCTCTGTGTCTTCCTACAAGCAAGAGTTCATTTCCGGTAAACCCAGGTGTTTTTTGGCTCAAATGAAATTACACAGTTCTAGAACCGAACACTTTTTTCACTATTAACTAAAAGGCATCTATGTAACACATGCTGTGGTTTGTTACAGTTTCATAAGCAGAGTTCAACTAGGTATGGTCCGTATGAGTAGGAAACACAGTTCTTTTTTTCTGGACATGCTCATATTACTTGCTGTATTGCAGACTCTGAAAGAAGAGGATGCTCCTTGCGTTAAAACAGAGGGTGTTTCATGAATGAGAATACTGGTCTGAATTTCCTTTCACAAACGGAGTGAAACCAAAGGCTCTGTGTCTTCCTACAAGAAAGAGTTCATTTCCGGTAAACCCAGTGATTATTTGGCTAAAATGTATTTATTCAGTTCAAGAACCCAACAAGATTTTCACTATTAACTAAAGAGCATCTATGTAATAGATGCTGTGGTTTGTTAAAGTATCATAAGCAGGGTTCAACTAGATATGGTCCATATGAGTAGGAAACACAGTTTTTTTTTTTTTTTTGGGGCATGCTCATGTTTCCTGATGTATTAGAGACGCTGGAAAGAAGAGGATGCTTCTTGCATTAAAACAGAGTGTGTTTCATGGATGAGAACTCTGGCCTGAATTTCGCTTCACAAACGGAGTGAAACCAAAGCCTCTGTGTCTTCCCACAAGCAAGAGTTCATCTCCGGTAAACCCAGGGGTTTTTGGGCTCAAATGAACTTACACAGTTCACGAACCCAACACGATTTTCACTATTAACTAAACAGCATCTATGTAAGAGATGCTATGGTTTGTTACACTTTAATGAGCAGAGTTCAACTAGATATGGTCCATATGAGTAGGAAACACAGTTTTTTTTTTTTTTGGGCATGCTCATGTTTCCTGATGTATTAGAGACGCTGGAAAGAAGAGGATGCTTCTTGCGTTCAAACAGAGTATGTTTCATGGATGAGAACACTTGTCTGAATTTCCCTTCACAAAAGGAGTTAAACAAAAGCCTCTGTCTTCCTACAAGCAAGAGTTCATATCCGGTAAACCCAGGGATTTTGTCGGCTCAAATGAATTTACACAGTTCAAGAACCCAACAAGATTTTCACTATTAACTAAAGAGCATCTATGTAAGAGATGCTGTGGTTTGTTAGAGTTTCATAAGCAGAGTTCAACTAATATGGTCTGTATGAGTAGGAAACACAGTTCTTTTTTTCTGGGCATGCTCATGTTTCTTGATGTATTAGAGACGCTGGAAAGAAGAGGATGGTTCTTGCGTTAAAACAGAGTGTGTTTCATGGATGAGAACTCTAGCCTGAATTTCCCTTCACAAACGGAGTGAAGCCAAAGCCTCTGTGTCTTCCTACAAGCAAGAGTTCATTTCCGGTAAACACAGGGGTTTTTGGGCTAAAATGAATTTACACAGTTCATGAATCCAACACGTTTTTCACTATGAACTAAAGAGCATCTATGTAACACAAGCTGTGGTTTTTTACAATTTCATAAGCAGAGTTCAACTATATATGGTCCGTATGAGTAGGAAAAACAGTTCATTTTTCTGGACATGCTCATGTTTCTTGCTGTATTGCAGACTCTGGAAAGAACATGATGCTTCTTGTGTTAAAACAGAGGGTGTGTCATGGATGATAACACTGGTCTGAATTTCCCTTCACAAACGGAGTTTAACCAAAGGATCTGTGTCTTCCTACAAGCAAGAGTTCATTTCCGGTAAACCCAGTGATTTTTCGGCTCAAATGAATTTACACAGTTCACGAACCCAACACGTTTTTCACTATTAACTAAAGAGCATCTATGTAACACATGCTGTGGATTGTTACAGTTTCATAGTCAGAGTTCAACTAGATATGGTCAGTATGAGTAGGAAACACAGTTATTTTATTCTGCGCATGATCATGTTTCTTGCTGTATTAGAGACGCAGGAAAGAAGAGCATGCTCTTTGCGTTAAAAGAGAGTGTGTTTCAAGGTTGAGACATCTGGTCTGAATTTCCCTTCACAAACGGAGTGAAACAAAAGCCTCTGTCTTCCTACAAGCAAGAGTTCATTTCCGGAAAACCCAGTGATTTTTCGGCTCAATAGAATTTAAACAGTTCACGAACCCAACACGTTTTTCACTATAAACGAAAGATCATATATGTAAGTGATGCTGTGGTTTGTTACAGTTTCATAAGCAGAGTTCAACTAGATATGGTCCGTATGAGTAGGAAACACAGTTCTTTTTTTCTGGGCATGCTCATGTTTCTTGCTGTATTGGAGACGCTGGAAAGAAGAGCATGCTTCTTGCGTTAAAACAGAGTATGTTTCATGGATGAGAACACTGGTCTGAATTTTCCTTCAGTAATGGAGTTAAACCAAAGTCTCTTTGTCTTCCTACAAGCAAGAGTTCATTTCCGGTAAACCCATTTTTTTTTTCGGCTCAAATGAATTTACATGTTTCACGAACCCAAGTTTTTCACTAGTAACTAAAGAGCATCTATGTAAGAGAAGCTGTGGTTTGTTACAGTTTCATAAGCAGAGTTCAACTTGATATGGTCCGTAAGAGTAGGAAACACAGTTCTTTTTTTCTGGACATGCTCATATTACTTGCTGTATTACAGACTCTGGAAAGAAGAGGATGCTTCTTGCGTTAAAACAGAGGGTGTTTCATGAATGAGAATACTGGTCTGAATTTCCCTTCAGAAACTGAGTTAAACCAAAGTCTGTTTGTCTTCCTACAAGCAAGAGTTCATTTCCGGTAAACCAGGGGTTTTTCGGCTCAAATGAAATTACACAGTTCTAGAACCCAACACTTTTTTCACTATTAACTAAAAGGCATCTATGTAACACATGCTGTGGTTTGTTACAGTTTCATAAGCAGAGTTCAACTAGGTATGGTCCGTATGAGTAGGAAACACAGTTCTTTTTTTCTGGGCATGCACATGTTTCTTGATGTATTAGAGACGATGGAAAGAAGAGCATGCTTCTTGCGTAAAAACAGAGTATGTTTCATGGATGAGGACACTGGTCTGAATTTTCCTTCAGAAACGTAGTTAAAAAAAAGTCTCTGTGTCTTCCTAAAAGCAAGAGTTCATATCCGGTAAACCCAGGGATTTTTTCGGCTCAAATGAATTTACACAGTTCACGAAAAAACATGTTTTGCACTATTAACTAAAGAGCATCTATGTAAGAGATGCTGTGGTTTGTTAGAGTTTCATAAGCAGAGTTCAACTAATATGGTCCGTATGAGTAGGAAACACTGTTCTTTTTTTCTGGGCATGCTCATGTTTCTTGATGTATTAGAGACGCTGGAAAGAAGAGGATGCTTCTTGCGTTAAAACAGAGTGTGTTTCATGGATGAGAACTCTAGCCTGAATTTCCCTTCACAAACGGAGTGAAGCCAAAGCCTCTGTGTCTTCCTACAAGCAAGAGTTCATTTCCGGTAAACCCAGGGGTTTTTGGGCTCAAATGAATTTACACAGTTCATGAATCCAACACGTTTTTCACTATTAACTAAAGAGCATCTATGTAACACAAGCTGTGGTTTTTTACAGTTTCATAAGCAGAGTTCAACTATATATGGTCCGTATGAGTAGGAAACACAGTTCATTTTTCTGGACATGCACATGTTTCTTGCTGTATTGCAGATTCTGGAAAGAAGACGATGCTTCTTGCGTTAAAACAGAGGGTGTTTCATGGATGAGGACACTGGTCTGAATTTTCCTTCAGAAATGTAGTTAAACCAAAGTCTCTGTGTCTTCCCAAAAGCAAGAGTTCATTTCCGGTAAACCCAGTAATTTTTTTGGCTCAAATGTATTTACTCAGTTCAAGAAACCAACAAGATTTTCACTATTAACTAAAGAGCATCTATGTAAGAGATGCTGTGGTTTGTTTCACTGCCATAAGCAGAGTTCAACTAGATATGGTCCGTCTGAGTAGGAAACACAGTTCTTTTTTTCTGGACATGCTCATATTTCTTGCTGTATTGCAGACTCTGGAAAGAAGACGATGCTTCTTGTGTTAAAACAGAGGGTGTTTCATGGATGAGAACACTGGTCTGAATTTCCCGTCACAAACGGAGTTAAACCAAAGTCTCTGTGTCTTCCTACAAGCAAGAGTTCATTTCCGGTAAATCCAGTGATCTTTCGGCTCAAATGAATTTACACAGTTCACGAAAAAACATGTTTTACACTATTAACTAAAGAGCATCTATGTAAGAGATGCTGTGGTTTGTTAGAGTTTCATAAGCAGAGTTCAACTAATATGGTCCGTATGAGTAGGAAACACTTCTTTTTTTCTGGGCATGCTCATGTTTCTTGATGTATTAGAGACGCTGGAAAGAAGAGGATGCTTCTTGCGTTAAAACACAGTGTGTTTCATGGATGAGAACTCTAGCCTGAATTTCCCTTCACAAACGGAGTGAAGCCAAAGCCTCTGTGTCTTCCTACAAGCAAGAGTTCATTTCCGATAAACACAGGGGTTTTTGGGCTCAAATGAATTTACACAGTTCATGAATCCAACACGTTTTTCACTATTAACTAAAGAGCATCTATGTAACACAAGCTGTGGTTTTTTACAGTTTCATAAGCAGAGTTCAATTATATATGGTCCGTATGAGTAGGAAACACAGTTCATTTTTCTGGACATGCACATGTTTCTTGCTGTATTGCAGATTCTGGACAGAGCATGATGCTTCTTGTGTTAAAACAGAGGGTGTTTCAGGGATGAGAACACTGGTCTGAATTTCCCTTCACAAACGGAGTGAAGCCAAAGCCTCTGTGTCTTCCTACAAGCAAGAGTTCATTTCCGGTAAACCCAGTGATTCTTCGGCTCAAATGAATTTACACAGTTCACGAACCCAACACGATTTTCACTATTAACTAAACAGCATCTATATAAGAGATGCTATGGTTTGTTACAGTTTAATGAACAGAATTCAACTAGATATGGTCCATATGAGTAGGAATCACAGTTCTTTTTTTCTGTACATGCTCATAATTATTGCTGTATTGCAGACTCTGGAAAGAAGATGATGCTTCTTGTGTTAAAACAGAGGGTGTTTCATGGATGAGAACACTGGTCTGAATTTCCCTTCACAAACGGAGTTAAACCAAAGGCTCTGTGTCTTCCTACAAGCAAGAGTTCATTTCCGGTAAACCCAGTGATTTTTCGGCTCAAATGAATTTACACAGTTCACGAACCCAACACAATTTTCACTATTAACTAAAGAGCATCTATGTAACAGATGCTGTGGTTTGTTACAGTTTCATAAGCGGAGTTCAACTAGATATGGTCCATATGAGTAGGAAACACAGTTCTTTTTTTCTGGGCATGCACATGTTTCTTGATGTATTAGAGACACAGGAAAGAAGAGCATGCTCTTTGCATTAAAAGAGAGTGTGTTTCAAGGTTGAGACTTCTGGTCTGAATTTCCCCTCACAAACGGAGTGAAACAAAAGCCTCTGTCTTCCTACAAGCAGGAGTTCATTTCCAGAAAACCCAGTGATTTTTCGGCTCAATAGAATTTAAACAGTTCACGAACCCAACACGTTTTTCACTATAAACGAAAGAGCATATATGTAAGTGATGCTGTGGTTTGTTACAGTTTCATAAGCAGAGTTCAACTAGATATGGTCCGCATGAGTAGGAATCACAGTTCTTTTTTTCTGGGCATGCTCATGTTTCTTGCTGTATTAGAGATGCTGGAAAGAAGAGCATGCTTCTTGCGTTAAAACAGAGTATGTTTCATGGATGAGAACACTGGTCTGAATTTTCCTTCAGAATCATAGTTAAACCAAAGTCTCTGTGTCTTCCTAAAAGCAAGAGTTCATATCCGGTAAACCCAGGAATTTTTTCGGCGCAAATGAATTTACACAGTTCACGAAAAAACACATTTTGCACTATTAACTAAAGAGCATCTATGTAAGAGATGCTGTGGTTTGTTACAGTTTCATAAGCAGAGTTCAACTAGGTATGGTCCGTATGAGTAGGAAACACAGTTCTTTTTTTCTGGACATGCTCATATTACTTGCTGTATTGCAGACTCTGGAAAGAAGAGGATGCTTCTTGCGTTAAAACAGAGGGTGTTTCATGAATGAGAATACTGGTCTGAATTTCCTTTCACAAACGGAGTGAAACCAAAGGCTCTGTGTCTTCCTACAAGAAAGAGTTCATTTCCGGTAAACCCAGTGATTTTTTGGCTCAAATGTATTTACTTAGTTCAAGAACCCAACAAGATTTTCACTATTAACTAAAGAGCATCTATGTAAGAGATGCTGTGGTTTGTTAGAGTTTCATAAGCAGAGTTCAACTAATATGGTCCGTATGAGAAGGAAACACAGTTCTTTTTTTCTGGGCATGCTCATGTTTCTTGATGTATTAGAGACGCTGGACAGAAGAGGATGCTTCTTGCGTTAAAACAGAGTGTGTTTCATGGATGAGAACTCTAGCCTGAATTTCCCTTCATAAACGGAGTGAAGCCAAAGCCTCTGTGTCTTCCTACAAGCAAGAGTTCATTTCCGGTAAACCCAGTGATTTTTCGGCTCAAATGAATTTACACATTTCACGAACCCAACACGATTTTCACTGTTAACTAAACAGCATCTATGTAAGAGATGCTATGGTTTGTTACAGTATAATGAGCAGAGTTCAACTAGATATGGTCCATATGAGTAGGAATCACAGTTCTTTTTTCTGGGCATGCTCATGTTTCTTGCTGTATTAGAGATGCTGGAAAGAAGATCATGCTTCTTGTGATAAAACGGAGTATGTTCCATGGATGAGAACACTGACCTGAATTTTCCTTCATAAACGGATTTAAACCAAAGTCTCTGTGTCTTCATACAAGCAAGAGTTCATATCCGCCAAACCCAGTGATTTTTTGGCTCAAATGAATTTACACAGTTCACGAAACCAACGTTTTTCACTATTAACTAACGAGCATCTATGTAAGAAATGCTGTGGTTTGTTAGAATTTCATAATCAGGGTTCAACTAGATATGGTACGTATGAGTAGGAAACACAGTTCTTTTTTTCTGGACATGCTCATATTGCTAGCTGTATACAACTCTGGAAAGAAGAGGATGCTTCTTGTATTATAACAGAGGATGTTTCAGGGATGAGAACACTGGTCTGAATTTCCCTTCACAATCGGAGTTAAATAAAAGGCTCTTTGTCTTCCTACAAGCAAGAGTTCATTTCCGGTAAACCCAGTGATTCTTCGGCTCAAATGAATTTACACAGTTCACGAACCCAACATGTTTTTCACTATTAACTAAAGAGCATCTATGTAAGAGATGCTGTGGTTTGTTACAGTGCCATAATCATAGTTCAACTAGATATGGTCCGTCTGATTACAAAACACAGTTCTTTTTTTCTGGACATGATCATATTTCTTGCTGTATTGAAGACTCTGGAAAGAAGACGATGCTTGTTGCGTTAAAACAGAGGGTGTTTCATGGATGAGGACACTGGTCTGAATTTTCCTTCAGAAACGTAGTTAAACCAAAGTCTCTGTGTCTTCCCAAAAGCAAGAGTTCATTTCCGGTAAACCCAGTAATTTTTTTGGCTCAAATGTATTTACTCAGTTCAAGAAACCAACAAGATTTTCACTATTAACTAAAGAGCATCTATGTAAGAGATGCTGTGGTTTGTTTCAGTACCATAAGCAGAGTTCAACTAGATATGGTCCGTCTGAGTAGGAAACACAGTTCTTTTTTTCTGGACATGCTCATATTTCTTGCTGTATTGCAGACTCTGGAAAGAAGACGATGCTTCTTGTGTTAAAACAGAGGGTGTTTCATGGATGAGAACACTGGTCTGAATTTCCCTTCACAAACGGAGTTAAACCAAAGTCTCTGTGTCTTCCTAAAAGCAAGAGTTCATATCCGGTAAACCCAGGGATTTTTTCGGCTCAAATGAATTTACACAGTTCACGAAAAAACATGTTTTGCACTATTAACTAAAGAGCATCTATGTAAGAGATGCTGTGGTTTGTTAGAGTTTCGTAAGCAGAGTTCAACTAATATGGTCCGTATGAGTAGGAAACACAGTTCTTTTTCGGGGCATGCTCATGTCTCCTGATATATTAGAGACGCTGGAAAGAAGAGGATGCTTCTTGCGTTAAAACAGAGTGTGTTTCATGCATCAGAACTCTAGCCTGAATTTCCCTTCACAAACGGAGTGAAGCCAAAGCCTCTGTGTCTTCCTACAAGCAAGAGTTCATTTCCGGTAAACACAGGGGTTTTGGGGCTCAAATGAATTTACACAGTTCATGAATCCAACACGTTTTTCACTATTAACTAAAGAGCATCTATGTAACACAAGCTGTGGTTTTTTACAGTTTCATAAGCAGAGTTCAACTATATATGGTCCGTATGAGTAGGAAACACAGTTCATTTTTCTGGACATGCACATGTTTCTTGCTGTATTGCAGATTCTGGACAGAGCATGATGCATCTTGTGTTAAAACAGAGGGTGTTTCAGGGATGAGAACACTGGTCTGAATTTCCCTTCACAAACGGAGTTAAATAAAAGGCTCTTTGTCTTCCTACAAGCAAGAGTTCATTTCCGGTAAACCCAGTGATTCTTCGGCTCAAATGAATTTACACAGTTCACGAACCCAACACGATTTTCACTATTAACTAAACAGCATCTATATAAGAGATGCTATGGTTTGTTACAGTTTAATGAACAGAGTTCAACTAGATATGGTCCATATGAGTAGGAATCACAGTTCTTTTTTTCTGTACATGCTCATAATTATTGCTGTATTGCAGACTCTGGAAAGAAGATGATGCTTCTTGTGTTAAAACAGAGGGTGTTTCATGGATGAGAACACTGGTCTGAATTTCCCTTCACAAACGGAGTTAAACCAAAGGCTCTGTGTCTTCCTACAAGCAAGAGTTCATTTCCGGTAAACCCAGTGATTTTTCGGCTCAAATGAATTTACACAGTTCACGAAACCAACACAATTTTCACTATTAACTAAAGAGCATCTATGTAAGAGATGCTGTGGTTTGTTAGAGTTTCATAAGCAGAGTTCAACTAGATATGTTCCGTATGAGCAGGAAACACAGTTCTTTTTTTCTGGGCATGCTCATGTTTCTTGATGTATTAGATACGCTGAAAAGAAGAGCTTGCTTCTTGCGTTAAAACAGAGTATGTTTCATGGGTGAGATCACTGGTCTGAATTTTCCTTCAGAAACGGAGTTAAACCAAAATCTCTGTGTCTTCCTACAAGCAAGAGTTCATTTCCGGTAATCCCAGTTTTTTTCGGCTCAAATAAATTTACACAGTTCACGAACCCAAGTTTTTCACTATTAACTAAAGAGCATCTATGTAAGAGATGCTGTGGTTTGTTACAGTTTCATAAGCAGAGTTCAACTAGATATGGTCCGTTTGAGTAGGAAACACAGTTCTTTTTTTCTGGACATGCTCATATTACGTGCTGTATTGCAGACTCTGGAAAGAAGTGGATGCTTCTTGCGTTAAAACAGAGGGTGTTTCATGAATGAGAATACTGGTCTGAATTTCCCTTCACAAACGGAGTGAAACCAAAGGCTCTGTGTCTTCCTTCAAGCAAGAGTTCATTTCCGGTAAACCCAGGTGTTTTTTGGCTCAAATGAAATTACACAGTTCTAGAACCGAACACTTTTTTCACTATTAACTAAAAGGCATCTATGTAACACATGCTGTGGTTTGTTACAGTTTCATAAGCAGAGATCAACTAGGTATGGTCCGTATGAGTAGGAAACACAGTTCTTTTTTTCTGGACATGCTCATATTACTTGCTGTATTGCAGACTCTGAAAGAAGAGGATGCTTCTTGCGTTAAAACAGAGGGTGTTTCATGAATGAGAATACTGGTCTGAATTTCCTTTCACAAACGGAGTGAAACCAAAGGCTCTGTGTCTTCCTACAAGAAAGAGTTCATTTCCGGTAAACCCAGTGATTTTTTGGCTAAAATGTATTTATTCAGTTCAAGAACCCAACAAGATTTTCACTATTAACTAAAGAGCATCTATGTAATAGATGCTGTGGTTTGTTAAAGTATCATAAGCAGGGTTCAACTAGATATGGTCCATATGAGTAGGAAACACAGTTTTTTTTTTTTTGGGCATGCTCATGTTTCCTGATGTATTAGAGACGCTGGAAAGAAGAGGATGCTTCTTGCATTAAAACAGAGTGTGTTTCATGGATGAGAACTCTGGCCTGAATTTCGCTTCACAAACGGAGTGAAACCAAAGCCTCTGTGTCTTCCCACAAGCAAGAGTTCATCTCTGGTAAACCCAGGGGTTTTTGGGCTCAAATGAACTTACACAGTTCACGAACCCAACACGATTTTCACTATTAACTAAACAGCATCTATGTAAGAGATGCTATGGTTTGTTACACTTTAATGAGCAGAGTTCAACTAGATATGGTCCATAGGAGTAGGAATCACAGTTCTTTTTTTCTGGGCATGCTCATGTTTCTTGCTGTATTAGAGATGCTGGAAACAAGAGCATGCTTCTTGCGTTCAAACAGAGTATGTTTCATGGATGAGAACACTGGTCTGAATTTCCCTTCACAAAAGGAGTTAAACAAAAGCCTCTGTCTTCCTACAAGCAAGAGTTCATATCCGGTAAACCCAGGGATTTTGTCGGCTCAAATGAATTTACACAGTTCAAGAACCCAACAAGATTTTCACTATTAACTAAAGAGCATCTATGTAAGAGATGCTGTGGTTTGTTAGAGTTTCATAAGCAGAGTTCAACTAATATGGTCCGTATGAGTAGGAAACACAGTTCTTTTTTTCTGGGCATGCTCATGTTTCTTGATGTATTAGAGACGCTGGAAAGAAGAGGATGGTTCTTGCGTTAAAACAGAGTGTGTTTCATGGATGAGAACTCTAGCCTGAATTTCCCTTCACAAACGGAGTGAAGCCAAAGCCTCTGTGTCTTCCTACAAGCAAGAGTTCATTTCCGGTAAACACAGGGGTTTTTGGGCTAAAATGAATTTACACAGTTCATGAATCCAACACGTTTTTCACTATTAACTAAAGAGCATCTATGTAACACAAGCTGTGGTTTTTTACAATTTCATAAGCAGAGTTCAACTATATATGGTCCATATGAGTAGGAAA
This sequence comes from Onychomys leucogaster, assembly GCA_949786385.1. Classification (NCBI taxonomy): domain Eukaryota; kingdom Metazoa; phylum Chordata; class Mammalia; order Rodentia; family Cricetidae; genus Onychomys; species Onychomys leucogaster. The sequence goes on along the minus strand of CATKUP010000012.1, from coordinate 128,766 downwards.
AACAGTTCATTTTTCTGGACATGCTCATGTTTCTTGCTGTATTGCAGACTCTGGAAAGAACATGATGCTTCTTGTGTTAAAACAGAGGGTGTGTCACGGATGAGAACACTGGTCTGAATTTCCCTTGACAAACGGAGTGAAACCAAAGGCTCTGTGTCTTCCTACAAGCAAGAGTTCATTTCCGGTAAACCCAGTGATTTTTCGGCTCAAATGAATTTACACAGTTCACGAACCCAACACGTTTTTCACTATTAACTAAAGAGCATCTATGTAACACATGCTGTGGATTGTTACAGTTTCATAGTCAGAGTTCAACTAGATATGGTCAGTATGAGTAGGAAACACAGTTATTTTATTCTGCGCATGATCATGTTTCTTGCTGTATTAGAGACGCAGGAAAGAAGAGCATGCTCTTTGCGTTAAAAGAGAGTGTGTTTCAAGGTTGAGACATCTGGTCTGAATTTCCCTTCACAAACGGAGTGAAACAAAAGCCTCTGTCTTCCTACAAGCAAGAGTTCATTTCCGGAAAACCCAGTGATTTTTCTGCTCAATAGAATTTAAACAGTTCACGAACCCAACACGTTTTTCACTATAAACGAAAGATCATATATGTAAGTGATGCTGTGGTTTGTTACAGTTTCATAAGCAGAGTTCAACTAGATATGGTCCGTATGAGTAGGAAACACAGTTCTTTTTTTCTGGGCATGCTCATGTTTCTTGCTGTATTGGAGACGCTGGAAAGAAGAGCATGCTTCTTGCGTTAAAACAGAGTATGTTTCATGGATGAGAACACTGGTCTGAATTTTCCTTCAGTAATGGAGTTAAACCAAAGTCTCTTTGTCTTCCTACAAGCAAGAGTTCATTTCCGGTAAACCCATTTTTTTTTTTCGGCTCAAATGAATTTACATATTTCACGAACCCAAGTTTTTCACTAGTAACTAAAGAGCATCTATGTAAGAGATGCTGTGGTTTGTTACAGTTTCATAAGCAGAGTTCAACTTGATATGGTCCGTAAGAGTAGGAAACACAGTTCTTTTTTTCTGGACATGCTCATATTACTTGCTGTATTGCAGACTCTGAAAGAAGAGGATGCTTCTTGCGTTAAAACAGAGGGTGTTTCATGAATGAGAATACTGGTCTGAATTTCCTTTCACAAACGGAGTGAAACCAAAGGCTCTGTGTCTTCCTACAAGAAAGAGTTCATTTCCGGTAAACCCAGTGATTTTTTGGCTAAAATGTATTTATTCAGTTCAAGAACCCAACAAGATTTTCACTATTAACTAAAGAGCATCTATGTAATAGATGCTGTGGTTTGTTAAAGTATCATAAGCAGGGTTCAACTAGATATGGTCCATATGAGTAGGAAACACAGTTTTTTTTTTTTGGGCATGCTCATGTTTCCTGATGTATTAGAGACGCTGGAAAGAAGAGGATGCTTCTTGCATTAAAACAGAGTGTGTTTCATGGATGAGAACTCTGGCCTGAATTTCGCTTCACAAACGGAGTGAAACCAAAGCCTCTGTGTCTTCCCACAAGCAAGAGTTCATCTCTGGTAAACCCAGGGGTTTTTGGGCTCAAATGTATTTACACAGTTCACGAAAAAACATGTTTTGCACTATTAACTAAAGAGCATCTATGTAAGAGATGCTGTGGTTTGTTAGAGTTTCATAAGCAGAGTTCAACTAATATGGTCCGTATGAGTAGGAAACACTGTTCTTTTTTTCTGGGCATGCTCATGTTTCTTGATGTATTAGAGACGCTGGAAAGAAGAGGATGCTTCTTGCGTTAAAACAGAGTGTGTTTCATGGATGAGAACTCTAGCCTGAATTTCCCTTCACAAACGGAGTGAAGCCAAAGCCTCTGTGTCTTCCTACAAGCAAGAGTTCATTTCCGGTAAACCCAGGGGTTTTTGGGCTCAAATGAATTTACACAGTTCATGAATCCAACACGTTTTTCACTATTAACTAAAGAGCATCTATGTAACACAAGCTGTGGTTTTTTACAGTTTCATAAGCAGAGTTCAACTATATATGGTCCGTATGAGTAGGAAACACAGTTCATTTTTCTGGACATGCACATGTTTCTTGCTGTATTGCAGATTCTGGAAAGAAGACGATGCTTCTTGCGTTAAAACAGAGGGTGTTTCATGGATGAGGACACTGGTCTGAATTTTCCTTCAGAAATGTAGTTAAACCAAAGTCTCTGTGTCTTCCCAAAAGCAAGAGTTCATTTCCGGTAAACCCAGTAATTTTTTTGGCTCAAATGTATTTACTCAGTTCAAGAAACCAACAAGATTTTCACTATTAACTAAAGAGCATCTATGTAAGAGATGCTGTGGTTTGTTTCAGTGCCATAAGCAGAGTTCAACTAGATATGGTCCGTCTGAGTAGGAAACACAGTTCTTTTTTTCTGGACATGCTCATATTTCTTGCTGTATTGCAGACTCTGGAAAGAAGACGATGCTTCTTGTGTTAAAACAGAGGGTGTTTCATGGATGAGAACACTGGTCTGAATTTCCCTTCACAAACGGAGTTAAACCAAAGTCTCTGTGTCTTCCTAAAAGCAAGAGTTCATTTCCGGTAAACCCAGTGATTCTTCGGCTCAAATGAATTTACACAGTTCACGAACCCAACACGATTTTCACTATTAACTAAACAGCATCTATATAAGAGATGCTATGGTTTGTTACAGTTTAATGAACAGAGTTCAACTAGATATGGTCCATATGAGTAGGAATCACAGTTCTTTTTTTCTGTACATGCTCATAATTATTGCTGTATTGCAGACTCTGGAAAGAAGATGATGCTTCTTGTGTTAAAACAGAGGGTGTTTCATGGATGAGAACACTGGTCTGAATTTCCCTTCACAAACGGAGTTAAACCAAAGGCTCTGAGTCTTCCTACAAGCAAGAGTTCATTTCCGGTAAACCCAGTGATTTTTCGGCTCAAATGAATTTACACAGTTCACGAAACCAACACAATTTTCACTATTAACTAAAGAGCATCTATGTAAGAGATGCTGTGGTTTGTTAGAGTTTCATAAGCAGAGTTCAACTAGATATGGTCCGTATGAGCAGGAAACACAGTTCTTTTTTTCTGGGCATGCTCATGTTTCTTGATGTATTAGATACGCTGAAAAGAAGAGCTTGCTTCTTGCGTTAAAACAGAGTATGTTTCATGGGTGAGATCACTGGTCTGAATTTTCCTTCAGAAACGGAGTTAAACCAAAATCTCTGTGTCTTCCTACAAGCAAGAGTTCATTTCTGGTAATCCCAGTTTTTTTTTCGGCTCAAATAAATTTACACAGTTCACGAACCGAAGTTTTTCACTATTAACTAAAGAGCATCTATGTAAGAGATGCTGTGGTTTGTTACAGTTTCATAAGCAGAGTTCAACTAGATATGGTCCGTTTGAGTAGGAAACACAGTTCTTTTTTTCTGGACATGCTCATATTACGTGCTGTATTGCAGACTCTGGAAAGAAGAGGATGCTTCTTGTGTTAAAACAGAGGGTGTTTCATGAATGAGAATACTGGTCTGAATTTCCCTTCACAAACGGAGTGAAACCAAAGGCTCTGTGTCTTCCTTCAAGCAAGAGTTCATTTCCGGTAAACCCAGGTGTTTTTTGGATCAAATGAAATTACACAGTTCTAGAACCGAACACTTTTTTCACTATTAACTAAAAGGCATCTATGTAACACATGCTGTGGTTTGTTACAGTTTCATAAGCAGAGTTCAACTAGGTATGGTCCGTATGAGTAGGAAACACAGTTCTTTTTTTCTGGACATGCTCATATTACTTGCTGTATTGCAGACTCTGAAAGAAGAGGATGCTTCTTGCGTTAAAACAGAGGGTGTTTCATGAATGAGAATACTGGTCTGAATTTCCTTTCACAAACGGAGTGAAACCAAAGGCTCTGTGTCTTCCTACAAGAAAGAGTTCATTTCCGGTAAACCCAGTGATTTTTTGGCTAAAATGTATTTATTCAGTTCAAGAACCCAACAAGATTTTCACTATTAACTAAAGAGCATCTATGTAATAGATGCTGTGGTTTGTTAAAGTATCATAAGCAGGGTTCAACTAGATATGGTCCATATGAGTAGGAAACACAGTTTTTTTTTTTTGGGCATGCTCATGTTTCCTGATGTATTAGAGACGCTGGAAAGAAGAGGATGCTTCTTGCATTAAAACAGAGTGTGTTTCATGGATGAGAACTCTGGCCTGAATTTCGCTTCACAAACGGAGTGAAACCAAAGCCTCTGTGTCTTCCCACAAGCAAGAGTTCATCTCTGGTAAACCCAGGGGTTTTTGGGCTCAAATGAACTTACACAGTTCACGAACCCAACACGATTTTCACTATTAACTAAACAGCATCTATGTAAGAGATGCTATGGTTTGTTACACTTTAATGAGCAGAGTTCAACTAGATATGGTCCATAGGAGTAGGAATCACAGTTCTTTTTTTCTGGGCATGCTCATGTTTCTTGCTGTATTAGAGATGCTGGAAACAAGAGCATGCTTCTTGCGTTCAAACAGAGTATGTTTCATGGATGAGAACACTGGTCTGAATTTCCCTTCACAAAAGGAGTTAAACAAAAGCCTCTGTCTTCCTACAAGCAAGAGTTCATATCCGGTAAACCCAGGGATTTTGTCGGCTCAAATGAATTTACACAGTTCAAGAACCCAACAAGATTTTCACTATTAACTAAAGAGCATCTATGTAAGAGATGCTGTGGTTTGTTAGAGTTTCATAAGCAGAGTTCAACTAATATGGTCCGTATGAGTAGGAAACACAGTTCTTTTTTTCTGGGCATGCTCATGTTTCTTGATGTATTAGAGACGCTGGAAAGAAGAGGATGGTTCTTGCGTTAAAACAGAGTGTGTTTCATGGATGAGAACTCTAGCCTGAATTTCCCTTCACAAACGGAGTGAAGCCAAAGCCTCTGTGTCTTCCTACAAGCAAGAGTTCATTTCCGGTAAACACAGGGGTTTTTGGGCTAAAATGAATTTACACAGTTCATGAATCCAACACGTTTTTCACTATTAACTAAAGAGCATCTATGTAACACAAGCTGTGGTTTTTTACAATTTCATAAGCAGAGTTCAACTATATATGGTCCATATGAGTAGGAAAAACAGTTCATTTTTCTGGACATGCTCATGTTTCTTGCTGTATTGCAGACTCTGGAAAGAACATGATGCTTCTTGTGTTAAAACAGAGGGTGTGTCACGGATGAGAACACTGGTCTGAATTTCCCTTCACAAACGGAGTGAAACCAAAGGCTCTGTGTCTTCCTACAAGCAAGAGTTCATTTCCGGTAAACCCAGTGATTTTTCGGCTCAAATGAATTTACACAGTTCACGAACCCAACACGTTTTTCACTATTAACTAAAGAGCATCTATGTAACACATGCTGTGGATTGTTACAGTTTCATAGTCAGAGTTCAACTAGATATGGTCAGTATGAGTAGGAAACACAGTTATTTTATTCTGCGCATGATCATGTTTCTTGCTGTATTAGAGACGCAGGAAAGAAGAGCATGCTCTTTGCGTTAAAAGAGAGTGTGTTTCAAGGTTGAGACATCTGGTCTGAATTTCCCTTCACAAACGGAGTGAAACAAAAGCCTCTGTCTTCCTACAAGCAAGAGTTCATTTCCGGAAAACCCAGTGATTTTTCGGCTCAATAGAATTTAAACAGTTCACGAACCCAACACGTTTTTCACTATAAACGAAAGATCATATATGTAAGTGATGCTGTGGTTTGTTACAGTTTCATAAGCAGAGTTCAACTAGATATGGTCCGTATGAGTAGGAAACACAGTTCTTTTTTTCTGGGCATGCTCATGTTTCTTGCTGTATTGGAGACGCTGGAAAGAAGAGCATGCTTCTTGCGTTAAAACAGAGTATGTTTCATGGATGAGAACACTGGTCTGAATTTTCCTTCAGTAATGGAGTTAAACCAAAGTCTCTTTGTCTTCCTACAAGCAAGAGTTCATTTCCGGTAAACCCATTTTTTTTTTTCGGCTCAAATGAATTTACATATTTCACGAACCCAAGTTTTTCACTAGTAACTAAAGAGCATCTATGTAAGAGATGCTGTGGTTTGTTACAGTTTCATAAGCAGAGTTCAACTTGATATGGTCCGTAAGAGTAGGAAACACAGTTCTTTTTTTCTGGACATGCTCATATTACTTGCTGTATTACAGACTCTGGAAAGAAGAGGATGCTTCTTGCGTTAAAACAGAGGGTGTTTCATGAATGAGAATACTGGTCTGAATTTCCCTTCAGAAACTGAGTTAAACCAAAGTCTGTTTGTCTTCCTACAAGCAAGAGTTCATTTCCGGTAAACCAGGGGTTTTTCGGCTCAAATGAAATTACACAGTTCTAGAACCCAACACTTTTTTCACTATTAACTAAAAGGCATCTATGTAACACATGCTGTGGTTTGTTACAGTTTCATAAGCAGAGTTCAACTAGGTATGGTCCGTATGAGTAGGAAACACAGTTCTTTTTTTCTGGGCATGCACATGTTTCTTGATGTATTAGAGACGATGGAAAGAAGAGCATGCTTCTTGCGTAAAAACAGAGTATGTTTCATGGATGAGGACACTGGTCTGAATTTTCCTTCAGAAACGTAGTTAAAAAAAAGTCTCTGTGTCTTCCTAAAAGCAAGAGTTCATATCCGGTAAACCCAGGGATTTTTTCGGCTCAAATGAATTTACACAGTTCACGAAAAAACATGTTTTGCACTATTAACTAAAGAGCATCTATGTAAGAGATGCTGTGGTTTGTTAGAGTTTCATAAGCAGAGTTCAACTAATATGGTCCGTATGAGTAGGAAACACTGTTCTTTTTTTCTGGGCATGCTCATGTTTCTTGATGTATTAGAGACGCTGGAAAGAAGAGGATGCTTCTTGCGTTAAAACACAGTGTGTTTCATGGATGAGAACTCTAGCCTGAATTTCCCTTCACAAACGGAGTGAAGCCAAAGCCTCTGTGTCTTCCTACAAGCAAGAGTTCATTTCCGGTAAACCCAGGGGTTTTTGGGCTCAAATGAATTTACACAGTTCATGAATCAAACACGTATTTCACTATTAACTAAAGAGCATCTATGTAACACAAGCTGTGGTTTTTTACAGTTTCATAAGCAGAGTTCAACTATATATGGTCCGTATGAGTAGGAAACACAGTTCATTTTTCTGGACATGCACATGTTTCTTGCTGTATTGCAGATTCTGGAAAGAAGACGATGCTTCTTGCGTTAAAACAGAGGGTGTTTCATGGATGAGGACACTGGTCTGAATTTTCCTTCAGAAATGTAGTTAAACCAAAGTCTCTGTGTCTTCCCAAAAGCAAGAGTTCATTTCCGGTAAACCCAGTAATTTTTTTGGCTCAAATGTATTTACTCAGTTCAAGAAACCAACAAGATTTTCACTATTAACTAAAGAGCATCTATGTAAGAGATGCTGTGGTTTGTTTCAGTGCCATAAGCAGAGTTCAACTAGATATGGTCCATCTGAGTAGGAAACACAGTTCTTTTTTTCTGGACATGCTCATATTTCTTGCTGTATTGCAGACTCTGGAAAGAAGACGATGCTTCTTGTGTTAAAACAGAGGGTGTTTCATGGATGAGAACACTGGTCTGAATTTCCCTTCACAAACGGAGTTAAACCAAAGTCTCTGTGTCTTCCTACAAGCAAGAGTTCATTTCCGGTAAATCCAGTGATCTTTCGGCTGAAATGAATTTACACAGTTCACGAAAAAACATGTTTTGCACTATTAACTAAAGAGCATCTATGTAAGAGATGCTGTGGTTTGTTAGAGTTTCATAAGCAGAGTTCAACTAATATGGTCCGTATGAGTAGGAAACACTTCTTTTTTTCTGGGCATGCTCATGTTTCTTGATGTATTAGAGACGCTGGAACGAAGAGGATGCTTCTTGCGTTAAAACACAGTGTGTTTCATGGATGAGAACTCTAGCCTGAATTTCCCTTCACAAACGGAGTGAAGCCAAAGCCTCTGTGTCTTCCAACAAGCAAGAGTTCATTTCCGATAAACACAGGGGTTTTTGGGCTCAAATGAATTTACACAGTTCATGAATCCAACACGTTTTTCACTATTAACTAAAGAGCATCTATGTAACACAAGCTGTGGTTTTTTACAGTTTCATAAGCAGAGTTCAATTATATATGGTCCGTATGAGTAGGAAACACAGTTCATTTCTCTGGACATGCACATGTTTCTTGCTGTATTGCAGATTCTGGACAGAGCATGATGCTTCTTGTGTTAAAACAGAGGGTGTTTCAGGGATGAGAACACTGGTCTGAATTTCCCTTCACAAACGGAGTTAAATAAAAGGCTCTTTGTCTTCCTACAAGCAAGAGTTCATTTCCGGTAAACCCAGTGATTCTTCGGCTCAAATGAATTTACACAGTTCACGAACCCAACACGATTTTCACTATTAACTAAACAGCATCTATATAAGAGATGCTATGGTTTGTTACAGTTTAATGAACAGAATTCAACTAGATATGGTCCAAATGAGTAGGAATCACAGTTCTTTTTTTCTGTACATGCTCATAATTATTGCTGTATTGCAGACTCTGGAAAGAAGATGATGCTTCTTGTGTTAAAACAGAGGGTGTTTCATGGATGAGAACACTGGTCTGAATTTCCCTTCACAAACGGAGTTAAACCAAAGGCTCTGTGTCTTCCTACAAGCAAGAGTTCATATCCGGTAAACCCAGGGATTTTTTCGGCTCAAATGAATTTACACAGTTCACGAAAAAACATGTTTTGCACTATTAACTAAAGAGCATCTATGTAAGAGATGCTGTGGTTTGTTAGAGTTTCGTAAGCAGAGTTCAACTAATATGGTCCGTATGAGTAGGAAACACAGTTCTTTTTTTCTGGGCATGCTCATGTTTCTTGATGTATTAGATACGCTGAAAAGAAGAGCTTGCTTCTTGCGTTAAAACAGAGTATGTTTCATGGGTGAGATCACTGGTCTGAATTTTCCTTCAGAAACGGAGTTAAACCAAAATCTCTGTGTCTTCCTACAAGCAAGAGTTCATTTCCGGTAATCCCAGTTTTTTTTCGGCTCAAATAAATTTACACAGTTCACGAACCCAAGTTTTTCACTATTAACTAAAGAGCATCTATGTAAGAAATGCTGTGGTTTGTTACAGTTTCATAAGCAGAGTTCAACTAGATATGGTCCGTTTGAGTAGGAAACACAGTTCTTTTTTTCTGGACATGCTCATATTACGTGCTGTATTGCAGACTCTGGAAAGAAGAGGATGCTTCTTGCATTAAAACAGAGGGTGTTTCATGAATGAGAATACTGGTCTGAATTTCCCTTCACAAACGGAGTGAAACCAAAGGCTCTGTGTCTTCCTTCAAGCAAGAGTTCATTTCCGGTAAACCCAGGTGTTTTTTGGCTCAAATGAAATTACACAGTTCTAGAACCGAACACTTTTTTCACTATTAACTAAAAGGCATCTATGTAACACATGCTGTGGTTTGTTACAGTTTCATAAGCAGAGTTCAACTAGGTATGGTCCGTATGAGTAGGAAACACAGTTCTTTTTTTCTGGACATGCTAATATTACTTGCTGTATTGCAGACTCTGAAAGAAGAGGATGCTTCTTGCGTTAAAACAGAGGGTGTTTCATGAATGAGAATACTGGTCTGAATTTCCTTTCACAAACGGAGTGAAACCAAAGGCTCTGTGTCTTCCTACAAGAAAGAGTTCATTTCCGGTAAACCCAGTGATTTTTTGGCTAAAATGTATTTATTCAGTTCAAGAACCCAACAAGATTTTCACTATTAACTAAAGAGCATCTATGTAATAGATGCTGTGGTTTGTTAAAGTATCATAAGCAGGGTTCAACTAGATATGGTCCATATGAGTAGGAAACACAGTTTTTTTTTTTTTTGGGCATGCTCATGTTTCCTGATGTATTAGAGACGCTGGAAAGAAGAGGATGCTTCTTGCATTAAAACAGAGTGTGTTTCATGGATGAGAACTCTGGCCTGAATTTCGCTTCACAAACGGAGTGAAACCAAAGCCTCTGTGTCTTCCCACAAGCAAGAGTTCATCTCTGGTAAACCCAGGGGTTTTTGGGCTCAAATGAACTTACACAGTTCACGAACCCAACACGATTTTCACTATTAACTAAACAGCATCTATGTAAGAGATGCTATGGTTTGTTACACTTTAATGAGCAGAGTTCAACTAGATATGGTCCATAGGAGTAGGAATCACAGTTCTTTATTTCTGGGCATGCTCATGTTTCTTGCAGTATTAGAGATGCTGGAAACAAGAGCATGCTTCTTGCGTTCAAACAGAGTATGTTTCATGGATGAGAACACTGGTCTGAATTTCCCTTCACAAAAGGAGTTAAACAAAAGCCTCTGTCTTCCTACAAGCAAGAGTTCATATCCGGTAAACCCAGGGATTTTGTCGGCTCAAATGAATTTACACAGTTCAAGAACCCAACAAGATTTTCACTATTAACTAAAGAGCATCTATGTAAGAGATGCTGTGGTTTGTTAGAGTTTCATAAGCAGAGTTCAACTAATATGGTCCGTATGAGTAGGAAACACAGTTCTTTTTTTCTGGGCATGCTCATGTTTCTTGATGTATTAGAGACGCTGGAAAGAAGAGGATGGTTCTTGCGTTAAAACAGAGTGTGTTTCATGGATGAGAACTCTAGCCTGAATTTCCCTTCACAAACGGAGTGAAGCCAAAGCCTCTGTGTCTTCCTACAAGCAAGAGTTCATTTCCGGTAAACACAGGGGTTTTTGGGCTAAAATGAATTTACACAGTTCATGAATCCAACACGTTTTTCACTATTAACTAAAGAGCATCTATGTAACACAAGCTGTGGTTTTTTACAATTTCATAAGCAGAGTTCAACTATATATGGTCCATATGAGTAGGAAAAACAGTTCATTTTTCTGGACATGCTCATGTTTCTTGCTGTATTGCAGACTCTGGAAAGAACATGATGCTTCTTGTGTTAAAACAGAGGGTGTGTCACGGATGAGAACACTGGTCTGAATTTCCCTTCACAAACGGAGTGAAACCAAAGGCTCTGTGTCTTCCTACAAGCAAGAGTTCATTTCCGGTAAACCCAGTGATTTTTCGGCTCAAATGAATTTACACAGTTCACGAACCCAACACGTTTTTCACTATTAACTAAAGAGCATCTATGTAACACATGCTGTGGATTGTTACAGTTTCATAGTCAGAGTTCAACTAGATATGGTCAGTATGAGTAGGAAACACAGTTATTTTATTCTGCGCATGATCATGTTTCTTGCTGTATTAGAGACGCAGGAAAGAAGAGCATGCTCTTTGCGTTAAAAGAGAGTGTGTTTCAAGGTTGAGACATCTGGTCTGAATTTCCCTTCACAAACGGAGTGAAACAAAAGCCTCTGTCTTCCTACAAGCAAGAGTTCATTTCCGGAAAACCCAGTGATTTTTTGGCTCAATAGAATTTAAACAGTTCACGAACCCAACACGTTTTTCACTATAAACGAAAGATCATATATGTAAGTGATGCTGTGGTTTGTTACAGTTTCATAAGCAGAGTTCAACTAGATATGGTCCGTGAGTAGGAAACACAGTTCTTTTTTTCTGGGCATGCTCATGTTTCTTGCTGTATTGGAGACGCTGGAAAGAAGAGCATGCTTCTTGCGTTAAAACAGAGTATGTTTCATGGATGAGAACACTGGTCTGAATTTTCCTTCAGTAATGGAGTTAAACCAAAGTCTCTTTGTCTTCCTACAAGCAAGAGTTCATTTCCGGTAAACCCATTTTTTTTTTTCGGCTCAAATGAATTTACATATTTCACGAACCCAAGTTTTTCACTAGTAACTAAAGAGCATCTATGTAAGAGATGCTGTGGTTTGTTACAGTTTCATAAGCAGAGTTCAACTTGATATGGTCCGTAAGAGTAGGAAACACAGTTCTTTTTTTCTGGACATGCTCATATTACTTGCTGTATTACAGACTCTGGAAAGAAGAGGATGCTTCTTGCGTTAAAACAGAGGGTGTTTCATGAATGAGAATACTGGTCTGAATTTCCCTTCAGAAACTGAGTTAAACCAAAGTCTGTGTGTCTTCCTACAAGCAAGAGTTCATTTCCGGTAAACCAGGGGTTTTTCGGCTCAAATGAAATTACACAGTTCTAGAACCCAACACTTTTTTCACTATTAACTAAAAGGCATCTATGTAACACATGCTGTGGTTTGTTACAGTTTCATAAGCAGAGTTCAACTAGGTATGGTCCGTATGAGTAGGAAACACAGTTCTTTTTTTCTGGGCATGCACATGTTTCTTGATGTATTAGAGACGATGGAAAGAAGAGCATGCTTCTTGCGTAAAAACAGAGTATGTTTCATGGATGAGGACACTGGTCTGAATTTTCCTTCAGAAACGTAGTTAAAAAAAAGTCTCTGTGTCTTCCTAAAAGCAAGAGTTCATATCCGGTAAACCCAGGGATTTTTTCGGCTCAAATGAATTTACACAGTTCACGAAAAAACATGTTTTGCACTATTAACTAAAGAGCATCTATGTAAGAGATGCTGTGGTTTGTTAGAGTTTCATAAGCAGAGTTCAACTAATATGGTCCGTATGAGTAGGAAACACTGTTCTTTTTTTCTGGGCATGCTCATGTTTCTTGATGTATTAGAGACGCTGGAAAGAAGAGGATGCTTCTTGCGTTAAAACAGAGTGTGTTTCATGGATGAGAACTCTAGCCTGAATTTCCCTTCACAAACGGAGTGAAGCCAAAGCCTCTGTGTCTTCCTACAAGCAAGAGTTCATTTCCGGTAAACCCAGGGGTTTTTGGGCTCAAATGAATTTACACAGTTCATGAATCCAACACGTTTTTCACTATTAACTAAAGAGCATCTATGTAACACAAGCTGTGGTTTTTTACAGTTTCATAAGCAGAGTTCAACTATATATGGTCCGTATGAGTAGGAAACACAGTTCATTTTTCTGGACATGCACATGTTTCTTGCTGTATTGCAGATTCTGGAAAGAAGACGATGCTTCTTGCGTTAAAACAGAGGGTGTTTCATGGATGAGGACACTGGTCTGAATTTTCCTTCAGAAATGTAGTTAAACCAAAGTCTCTGTGTCTTCCTACAAGCAAGAGTTCATTTCCGGTAAACCCAGTAATTTTTTTGGCTCAAATGTATTTACTCAGTTCAAGAAACCAACAAGATTTTCACTATTAACTAAAGAGCATCTATGTAAGAGATGCTGTGGTTTGTTTCAGTGCCATAAGCAGAGTTCAACTAGATATGGTCCATCTGAGTAGGAAACACAGTTCTTTTTTTCTGGACATGCTCATATTTCTTGCTGTATTGCAGACTCTGGAAAGAAGACGATGCTTCTTGTGTTAAAACAGAGGGTGTTTCATGGATGAGAACACTGGTCTGAATTTCCCTTCACAAACGGAGTTAAACCAAAGTCTCTGTGTCTTCCTACAAGCAAGAGTTCATTTCCGGTAAATCCAGTGATCTTTCGGCTGAAATGAATTTACACAGTTCACGAAAAAACATGTTTTGCACTATTAACTAAAGAGCATCTATGTAAGAGATGCTGTGGTTTGTTAGAGTTTCATAAGCAGAGTTCAACTAATATGGTCCGTATGAGTAGGAAACACTTCTTTTTTTCTGGGCATGCTCATGTTTCTTGATGTATTAGAGACGCTGGAACGAAGAGGATGCTTCTTGCGTTAAAACACAGTGTGTTTCATGGATGAGAACTCTAGCCTGAATTTCCCTTCACAAACGGAGTGAAGCCAAAGACTATGTGTCTTCCAACAAGCAAGAGTTCATTTCCGATAAACACAGGGGTTTTTGGGCTCAAATGAATTTACACAGTTCATGAATCCAACACGTTTTTCACTATTAACTAAAGAGCATCTATGTAACACAAGCTGTGGTTTTTTACAGTTTCATAAGCAGAGTTCAATTATATATGGTCCGTATGAGTAGGAAACACAGTTCATTTTTCTGGACATGCACATGTTTCTTGCTGTATTGCAGATTCTGGACAGAGCATGATGCTTCTTGTGTTAAAACAGAGGGTGTTTCAGGGATGAGAACACTGGTCTGAATTTCCCTTCACAAACGGAGTTAAATAAAAGGCTCTTTGTCTTCCTACAAGCAAGAGTTCATTTCCAGTAAACCCAGTGATTCTTCGGCTCAAATGAATTTACACAGTTCACGAACCCAACACGATTTTCACTATTAACTAAACAGCATCTATATAAGAGATGCTATGGTTTGTTACAGTTTAATGAACAGAATTCAACTAGATATGGTCCATATGAGTAGGAATCACAGTTCTTTTTTTCTGTACATGCTCATAATTATTGCTGTATTGCAGACTCTGGAAAGAGGATGATGCTTCTTGTGTTAAAACAGAGGGTGTTTCATGGATGAGAACACTGGTCTGAATTTCCCTTCACAAACGGAGTTAAACCAAAGGCTCTGTGTCTTCCTACAAGCAAGAGTTCATATCCGGTAAACCCAGGGATTTTTTCGGCTCAAATGAATTTACACAGTTCACGAAAAAACATGTTTTGCACTATTAACTAAAGAGCATCTATGTAAGAGATGCTGTGGTTTGTTAGAGTTTCATAAGCAGAGTTCAACTAATATGGTCCGTATGAGTAGGAAACACAGTTCTTTTTTTCTGGGCATGCTCATGTTTCTTGATGTATTAGATACGCTGAAAAGAAGAGCTTGCTTCTTGCGTTAAAACAGAGTATGTTTCATGGGTGAGATCACTGGTCTGAATTTTCCTGCAGAAAAACGGAGTTAAACCAAAATCTCTGTGTCTTCCTACAAGCAAGAGTTCATTTCCGGTAATCCCAGTTTTTTTTCGGCTCAAATAAATTTACACAGTTCACGAACCCAAGTTTTTCACTATTAACTAAAGAGCATCTATGTAAGAGATGCTGTGGTTTGTTACAGTTTCATAAGCAGAGTTCAACTAGATATGGTCCGTTTGAGTAGGAAACACAGTTCTTTTTTTCTGGACATGCTCATATTACGTGCTGTATTGCAGACTCTGGAAAGAAGAGGATGCTTCTTGCGTTAAAACAGAGGGTGTTTCATGAATGAGAATACTGGTCTGAATTTCCCTTCACAAACGGAGTGAAACCAAAGGCTCTGTGTCTTCCTTCAAGCAAGAGTTCATTTCCGGTAAACCCAGGTGTTTTTTGGCTCAAATGAAATTACACAGTTCTAGAACCGAACACTTTTTTCACTATTAACTAAAAGGCATCTATGTAACACATGCTGTGGTTTGTTAGAGTTTCATAAGCAGAGTTCAACTAGGTATGGTCCGTATGAGTAGGAAACACAGTTCTTTTTTTCTGGACATGCTCATATTACTTGCTGTATTGCAGACTCTGAAAGAAGAGGATGCTTCTTGCGTTAAAACAGAGGGTGTTTCATGAATGAGAATACTGGTCTGAATTTCCTTTCACAAACGGAGTGAAACCAAAGGCTCTGTGTCTTCCTACAAGAAAGAGTTCATTTCCGGTAAACCCAGTGATTTTTTGGCTAAAATGTATTTATTCAGTTCAAGAACCCAACAAGATTTTCACTATTAACTAAAGAGCATCTATGTAATAGATGCTGTGGTTTGTTAAAGTATCATAAGCAGGGTTCAACTAGATATGGTCCATATGAGTAGGAAACACAGTTTTTTTTTTTTGGGCATGCTCATGTTTCCTGATGTATTAGAGACGCTGGAAAGAAGAGGATGCTTCTTGCATTAAAACAGAGTGTGTTTCATGGATGAGAACTCTGGCCTGAATTTCGCTTCACAAACGGAGTGAAACCAAAGCCTCTGTGTCTTCCCACAAGCAAGAGTTCATCTCTGGTAAACCCAGGGGTTTTTGGGCTCAAATGAACTTACACAGTTCACGAACCCAACACGATTTTCACTATTAACTAAACAGCATCTATGTAAGAGATGCTATGGTTTGTTACACTTTAATGAGCAGAGTTCAACTAGATATGGTCCATAGGAGTAGGAATCACAGTTCTTTTTTTCTGGGCATGCTCATGTTTCTTGCTGTATTAGAGATGCTGGAAACAAGAGCATGCTTCTTGCGTTCAAACAGAGTATGTTTCATGGATGAGAACACTGGTCTGAATTTCCCTTCACAAAAGGAGTTAAACAAAAGCCTCTGTCTTCCTACAAGCAAGAGTTCATATCCGGTAAACCCAGGGATTTTGTCGGCTCAAATGAATTTACACAGTTCAAGAACCCAACAAGATTTTCACTATTAACTAAAGAGCATCTATGTAAGAGATGCTGTGGTTTGTTAGAGTTTCATAAGCAGAGTTCAACTAATATGGTCCGTATGAGTAGGAAACACAGTTCTTTTTTTCTGGGCATGCTCATGTTTCTTGATGTATTAGAGACGCTGGAAAGAAGAGGATGGTTCTTGCGTTAAAACAGAGTGTGTTTCATGGATGAGAACTCTAGCCTGAATTTCCCTTCACAAACGGAGTGAAGCCAAAGCCTCTGTGTCTTCCTACAAGCAAGAGTTCATTTCCGGTAAACACAGGGGTTTTTGGGCTAAAATGAATTTACACAGTTCATGAATCCAACACGTTTTTCACTATTAACTAAAGAGCATCTATGTAACACAAGCTGTGGTTTTTTACAATTTCATAAGCAGAGTTCAACTATATATGGTCCATATGAGTAGGAAAAACAGTTCATTTTTCTGGACATGCTCATGTTTCTTGCTGTATTGCAGACTCTGGAAAGAACATGATGCTTCTTGTGTTAAAACAGAGGGTGTGTCACGGATGAGAACACTGGTCTGAATTTCCCTTCACAAACGGAGTGAAACCAAAGGCTCTGTGTCTTCCTACAAGCAAGAGTTCATTTCCGGTAAACCCAGTGATTTTTCGGCTCAAATGAATTTACACAGTTCACGAACCCAACACGTTTTTCACTATTAACTAAAGAGCATCTATGTAACACATGCTGTGGATTGTTACAGTTTCATAGTCAGAGTTCAACTAGATATGGTCAGTATGAGTAGGAAACACAGTTATTTTATTCTGCGCATGATCATGTTTCTTGCTGTATTAGAGACGCAGGAAAGAAGAGCATGCTCTTTGCGTTAAAAGAGAGTGTGTTTCAAGGTTGAGACATCTGGTCTGAATTTCCCTTCACAAACGGAGTGAAACAAAAGCCTCTGTCTTCCTACAAGCAAGAGTTCATTTCCGGAAAACCCAGTGATTTTTCGGCTCAATAGAATTTAAACAGTTCACGAACCCAACACGTTTTTCACTATAAACGAAAGATCATATATGTAAGTGATGCTGTGGTTTGTTACAGTTTCATAAGCAGAGTTCAACTAGATATGGTCCGTATGAGTAGGAAACACAGTTCTTTTTTTCTGGGCATGCTCATGTTTCTTGCTGTATTGGAGACGCTGGAAAGAAGAGCATGCTTCTTGCGTTAAAACAGAGTATGTTTCATGGATGAGAACACTGGTCTGAATTTTCCTTCAGTAATGGAGTTAAACCAAAGTCTCTTTGTCTTCCTACAAGCAAGAGTTCATTTCCGGTAAACCCATTTTTTTTTTTCGGCTCAAATGAATTTACATATTTCACGAACCCAAGTTTTTCACTAGTAACTAAAGAGCATCTATGTAAGAGATGCTGTGGTTTGTTACAGTTTCATAAGCAGAGTTCAACTTGATATGGTCCGTAAGAGTAGGAAACACAGTTCTTTTTTTCTGGACATGCTCATATTACTTGCTGTATTGCAGACTCTGAAAGAAGAGGATGCTTCTTGCGTTAAAACAGAGGGTGTTTCATGAATGAGAATACTGGTCTGAATTTCCTTTCACAAACGGAGTGAAACCAAAGGCTCTGTGTCTTCCTACAAGAAAGAGTTCATTTCCGGTAAACCCAGTGATTTTTTGGCTAAAATGTATTTATTCAGTTCAAGAACCCAACAAGATTTTCACTATTAACTAAAGAGCATCTATGTAATAGATGCTGTGGTTTGTTAAAGTATCATAAGCAGGGTTCAACTAGATATGGTCCATATGAGTAGGAAACACAGTTTTTTTTTTTTGGGCATGCTCATGTTTCCTGATGTATTAGAGACGCTGGAAAGAAGAGGATGCTTCTTGCATTAAAACAGAGTGTGTTTCATGGATGAGAACTCTGGCCTGAATTTCGCTTCACAAACGGAGTGAAACCAAAGCCTCTGTGTCTTCCCACAAGCAAGAGTTCATCTCTGGTAAACCCAGGGGTTTTTGGGCTCAAATGAACTTACACAGTTCACGAACCCAACACGATTTTCACTATTAACTAAACAGCATCTATGTAAGAGATGCTATGGTTTGTTACACTTTAATGAGCAGAGTTCAACTAGATATGGTCCATAGGAGTAGGAATCACAGTTCTTTTTTTCTGGGCATGCTCATGTTTCTTGCTGTATTAGAGATGCTGAAAAGAAGAGCATGCTTCTTTCGTTCAAACAGAGTATGTTTCATGGATGAGAACACTGGTCTGAATTTCCCTTCACAAAAGGAGTTAAACAAAAGCCTCTGTCTTCCTACAAGCAAGAGTTCATATCCGGTAAACCCAGGGATTTTTTCGGCTCAAATGAATTTACACAGTTCACATAAAAATATATTTTGCACTATTAACTAAAGAGCATCTATGTAAGAGATGCTGTGGTTTGTTAGAGTTTCATAAGCAGAGTTCAACTAATATGGTCCGTATGAGTAGGAAACACAGTTCTTTTTTTCTGGGCATGCTCATGTTTCTTGATGTATTAGAGACTCTGGACAGAAGAGGATGCTTCTTGCGTTAAAACAGAGTGTGTTTCATGGATGAGAACTCTAGCCTGAATTTCCCTTCACAAACGGAGTGAAGCCAAAGCCTCTGTGTCTTCCTACAAGCAAGAGTTCATTTCCGGTAAACACAGGGTTTTTTGGCTAAAATGAATTTACACAGTTCATGAATCCAACACGTTTTTCACTATTAACTAAAGAGCATCTATGTTACACAAGCTGTGGTTTTTTACAGTTTCATAAGCAGAGTTCAACTATATATGGTCCGTATGAGTAGGAAAAACAGTTCATTTTTCTGGACATGCTCATGTTTCTTGCTGTATTGCAGATTCTGGACAGAGCATGATGCTTCTTGTGTTAAAACAGAGGGTGTTTCAAGGATGAGAACACTGGTCTGAATTTCCCTTCACAAACGGAGTTAAATAAAAGGCTCTTTGTATTCCTACAAGCAAGAGTTCATTTCCGGTAAACGCAGTGATTCTTTGGCTCAAATGAATTTACACAGTTCACGAACCCAACACGATTTTCACTATTAACTAAACAGCATCTATATAAGAGATGCTATGGTTTGTTACAATTTAATGAGCAGAGTTCAACTAGATATGGTCCATATGAGTAGGAATCACAGTTCTTTTTTTCTGTAAATGCTCATAATTATTGCTGTATTGCAGACTCTGGAAAGAACATGATGCTTCTTGTGTTAAAACAGAGGGTGTTTCATGGATGAGAACACTGGTCTGAATTTCCCTTCACAAACGGAGTTTAACCAAAGGCTCTGTGTCTTCCTACAAGCAAGAGTTCATTTCCGTTAAACCCAGTGTTTTTTCGGCTCAAATGCATTTACACAGTTCACGAACCCAACACAATTTTCACTATTAACTAAAGAGCATCTATGTAAGAGATGCTGTGGTTTGTTACAGTTTCATAAGCTGAGTTCAACTAGATATGGTCCATATGAGTAGGAAACACAGTTCTTTTTTTCTGGGCATGCACATGTTTCTTGATGTATTAGAGACGCTGGAAAGAAGAGGATGCCTCTTGCGTTAAAACAGTGTGGGTTTCATGGATGAGAACTCTGGTCTGAATTTCCCTTCACAAACGGAGTGAAACCAAAGCCTCTGTGTCTTCCTACAATCAAGATTTCATTTCCGGAAACCCAGGGGTTTTTTGGCTCAAATGAATTTACACAGTTCATGAACCCAACACGTTTTTCACTATTAACTAAAGAGCATCTATGTAACACATGCTGTGTTTTGTTACAGTTTCATAGTCAGAGTTCAACTAGATATGGTCAGTATGAGTAGGAAACACAGTTATTTTATTCTGCGCATGATCATGTTTCTTGCTGTATTAGAGACGCAGGAAAGAAGAGCATGCTCTTTGCGTTAAAAGAGAGTGTGTTTCAAGGTTGAGACATCTGGTCTGAATTTCCCTTCAAAAACGGAGTGAAACAAAAGCCTCTGTCTTCCTACAAGCAAGAGTTCATTTCCGGAAAACCCAGTGATTTTTCGGCTCAATAGAATTTAAACAGTTCACGAACCCAACACGTTTTTCACTATAAACGAAAGATCATATATGTAAGTGATGCTGTGGTTTGTTACAGTTTCATAAGCAGAGTTCAACTAGATATGGTCCGTATGAGTAGGAAACACAGTTCTTTTTTTCTGGGCATGCTCATGTTTCTTGCTGTATTGGAGACGCTGGAAAGAAGAGCATGCTTCTTGCGTTAAAACAGAGTATGTTTCATGGATGAGAACACTGGTCTGAATTTTCCTTCAGTAATGTAGTTAAACCAAAGTCTCTGTGTCTTCCTACAAGCAAGAGTTCATTTCCGGTAAACCCATTTTTTTTTTTTCGGCTCAAATGAATTTACACATTTCACGAACCCAAGTTTTTCACTATTAACTAAAGAGCATCTATGTAAGAGATGCTGTGGTTTGTTACAGTTTCATAAGCAGAGTTCAACTTGATATGGTCCATAAGAGTAGGAAACACAGTTCTTTTTCTGGACATGCTCATATTACTTGCTGTATTGCAGACTCTGGAACGAAGAGGATGCTTCTTGCGTTAAAACAGAGGGTGTTTCATGAATGAGAATACTGGTCTGAATTTTCCTTCAGAAACTGAGTGAAACCAAAGGCTCTGTGTCTTCCTACAAGCAAGAGTTCATTTCCGGTAAACAAGGGGTTTTTCGGCTCAAATGAAATTACACAGTTCTAGAACCCAACAGTTTTTTTCATTATTAACTAAAAGGCATCTATGTAACACATGCTGTGGTTTGTTACAGTTTCATAAGCAGAGTTCAACTAGGTATGGTCCGTATGATTAGGAAACACAGTTCTTTTTTTTCTGGACATGCTCATATTACTTGCTGTATTGCAGACTCCGGAAAGAAGAGGATGCTTCTTGCGTTAAAACAGACGGTGTCTCATGAATGAGAATACTGGTCTGAATTTCCCTTCACAAACGGAGTGAAACCAAAGGCTCTGTCTTCCTACAAGCAAGAGTTCATTTCCGGAAAACCCAGTGATTTTTCGGCTCAATAGAATTTAAACAGTTCACGAACCCAACACGTTTTTCACTATAAACGAAAGATCATATATGTAAGTGATGCTGTGGTTTGTTACAGTTTCATAAGCAGAGTTCAACTAGATATGGTCCGCATGAGTAGGAAACACAGTTCTTTTTTTCTGGGCATGCTCATGTTTCTTGCTGTATTGGAGACGATGGAAAGAAGAGCATGCTTCTTGCGTTAAAACAGAGTATGTTTCATGGATGAGAACACTGGTCTGAATTTTCCTTCAGAAACATAGTTAAACCAAAGTCTCTGTGTCTTCCTAAAAGCAAGAGTTCATTTCCGGTAAACCCAGTGATTTTTTGGCTCAAATGTATTTACACAGTTCAAGAACCCAACAAGATTTTCACTATTAACTAAAGTGCATCTATGTAAGAGATGCTGTGGTTTGTTACAGTATCATAAGCAGGGTTCAACTAGATATGGTCCGTAGGAGTAGGAAACACAGTTCTTTTTCGGGGCATGCTCATGTCTCCTGATATATTAGAGACGCTGGAAAGAAGAGGATGCTTCTTGCGTTAAAACATAGTGTGTTTCATGGATGATAACTCTGGCCTGAAATTCCCTTCACAAACGGAGTGAAACCAAAGCCTCTGTGTCTTCCTACAAGCAAGAGTTCATTTCCAGTAAACCCAGGGGTTTTTGGGCACAAATGAATTTACACAGTTCATGAACCCAACACGTTTTTCACTGTTAACTAGAGAGCATCTATGTAACACATGCTGTGGTTTGTTAAAGTTTCATAAGCAGAGTTCAACTATATATGGTCCGTTGATTAAGAAACACAGTTCATTTTTCTGGACATGCTCATATTACTTGCTGTACTGCAGAGTCTGGAAAGAAGACGATGCTTCTTGTGTTAAAACAGAGGGTGTTTCATGGATGAGAACACTGGTCTGAATTTCCCTTCACAAATGGAGTTAAACCAAAGGCTCTGCGTCTTCCTACAAGCAAGAATTCATTTCCGGTAAACCCAGTGATTTTTCGGCTCAAATGAATTTACACAGTTCACGAACCCAACACAATTTTCACTATTAACTAAAGAGCATCTATGTAAGACATGCTGTGGTTTGTTACAGTTTCATAAGCGGAGTTCAACTAGATATGGTCCATATGAATAGGAAACACAGTTCATTTTTCTGGACATGCTCATGTTTCTTGCTGTATTGCCGATTCTGGACAGAGCATGATGCTTCTTGTGTTAAAACAGAGGGTGTTTCAGGGATGAGAACACTGGTCTGAATTTCCCTTCACAAACGGAGTGAAGCCAAAGCCTCTGTGTCTTCCTACAAGCAAGAGTTCATTTCCGGTAAACCCAGGGGTTTTTTGGCTCAAATGAATTTACACAGTTCATGAAACCAACACGTTTTTCACTATTAACTAAAGAGCATCTATGTAAAACATGCTGTGGTTTGTTATAGTTTCATAAGCAGAGTTCAACTAGATATGGTCCATATGAGTAGGAATCACAGTTCTTTTTTTCTGGGCATGCTCATAATTATTGCTGTATTGCAGACTCTGGAAAGAAGATGATGCTTCTTGTGTTAAAACAGAGGGTGTTTCATGGATGAGAACACTGTCCTGAATTTCCCTTCACAAACGGAGTGAAACCAAAGCCTCTGTGTCTTCCTACAAGCAAGAGTTCATTTCCGGTAAACACAGAGGTTTTTTGGCTGAAATGAATTTACACAGTTCATGAACCCAACACGTTTTTCACTATTAACTATAGAGTATCTCTGTAACACATGCTGTGGTTTTTTACAGTTTCGAAGAGCATGCTCTTTGCGTTAAAAGAGAGTGTGTTTCAAGGTTGAGACATCTGGTCTGAATTTCTCTTCACAACCGGATTAAAATAAAAGGCTCTTTGTCTTCCTACAAGCAAGTGTTCATTTCCGCTAAACCCAGTGATTCTTCGGCTCAATTGAATTTACACAGTTCACTAACCCAACACGATTTTCACTATTAACTAAACAGCATCTATGTTAGAAATGCTATGGTTTGTTACAGTTTAATGAGCAGAGTTCAACAAGATATGGTCCACATGAGTAGGAATCACAGTTCCTTTTTTCTGGGCATGCTCATGTTTCTTGCTGTATTAGAAATGCTGGAAAGAAGAGCATGCTTCCTGCGTTAAAACAGAGTATGTTTCATGGATGAGAACACTGGTCTGAATTTTCCTTCAGAAACTGAGTTAAACCAAAGTCTCTTTGTCTTCCTACAAGCAAGAGTTCATTTCCGGTAAAACCAGGGGTTTTTCGGCTCAAATGAAATTACACAGTTCTCGAACCCAACACGTTTTTCACTATTAACTAAAGAGCATCTATGTAAGAGATGCTGTGGTTTGTTAGAGTTTCATAAGCAGAGTTCAACTATATATGGTCCGTATGATCAAGAAACACAGTTCATTTTTCTGGACATGCTCATATTACTTGCTGTACTGCAGAGTCCGGAAAGAAGACGATGCTTCTTGTGTTAAAACAGAGGGTGTTTCATGGATGAGAACACTGGTCTGAATTTCCCTTCACAAATGGAGTTAAACCAAAGGCTCTGCGTCTTCCTACAAGCAAGAGTTCATTTCCGGTAAACCCAGTGATTTTTCCGCTCAAATGAATTTACACAGTTCACGAACCCAACACAATTTTCACTATTAAATAAAGAGCATCTATGTAAGACATGCTGTGGTTTGTTACAGTTTCATAAGCGGAGTTCAACTAGATATGGTCCATATGAGTAGGAAACACAGTTCTTTTTATCTGGGCATGCCCAAGTTTCTTGCTGTATTGGAGACGCTGGAAAGAAGAGCATGCGGCTTGTGTTAAAACAGAGTATGTTTCATGGATGAGAACACTGGTCTGAATTTTCCTTCAAAAACTGAGTTAAACCAAAGTCTCTGAATCTTCCTACAAGCAAGAGTTCATTTTCGGTAAACCCAGGGGTTTTTCGGCACAAATGACATTACACAGTTCTCGAACACAACACGTTTTTCACTATTAACTAAAGAGCATCTATGTAAGAGATGTTGTGGTTTGTTAGATTTTCATAGTCAGAGTTCAACTAGAAATGGTCCATATGAGTAGGAAACACAGTTCTTTTTTTCTGGGCATGCTCATGTTTTTTGATGTATTAGAGACGCTGGAAAAAAGAGGATGCTTCTTGCTTTAAAACAGAGTGTGTTTCATGGATGAGAACTCTGGCCTGAATTTCCCTTCACAAACGGAGTGAAACGAAAGCCTCTGTGTCTTCCTACAGGCAAGAGTTCATTTCCGGTAAACACAGAGGTTTGTTGGCTGAAATGAATTTACACAGTTCATGAACCCAACACGTTTTTCACTATTAACTAAAGAGCATCTATGTAACACATGCTGTGGTTTTTTACAGTTTCATAAGCAGAGTTCAACTATATATGGTCCGTATGAGTAGGAAACAATGTTCATTTTTCTGGACATGCTCATATTTCTCACTGTATTGCAGATTCTGGATAGAACATGATGCTTCTTGTGTTAAAACAGAGGGTGTTTCAGGGATGAGAACACTGGTCTGAATTTCTCTTCACAACCGTATTTAAATAAAAGGCTCTTTGTCTTCCTACAAGCAAGAGTTCATTTCCGCTAAACCCAGTGATTCTTCGGCTCAAATGAATTTACACAGTTCACTAACCCAACACGATTGTCATTATTAACTAAACAGCATCTATGTATGAGATGCTATGGTTTGTTACAGTTTAATGAGCAGAGTTCAACTAGATATGGTCCATATGAGTAGGAATCACAGTTCCTTTTTTCTGGGCATGCTCATGTTTCTTGCTGTATTAGAAATGCTGGAAAGAAGAGCATGCTTCCTGCGTTAAAACAGAGTATGTTTCATGGATGAGAACACTGGTCTTAATTTTCCTTCAAAACGGAGTTAAACCAAAGTCTCTGTGTCTTCCTACAAGCAAGAGTTCATATCCGCTAAACCCAGTGATTTTTTGGCTCAAATGAATTTACACAGTTCACGAACCCAACACGTTTTTCACTATTAACTAAAGAGCATCTATGTAACACATGCTGTGGTTTCTTACAGTTTCATAGTCAGAGTTCAACTAGATATGGTCCGTATGAGTAGGAAACACAGCTATTTTATTCTGGGCATGCTCATGTCTCTTGCTGTATTAGAGACGCAGGAAAGAAGAGCATGATTCTTGCGTTGAAACAGAGGGTGTTTCATGAATGAGAATACTGGTCTGAATTTCCCTTCACAAACGGAGTGAAACCAAAGGCTCTGTGTCTTCCTACAAGCAAGAGTTCATTTCCGGTAAACCCAGTGATTTTTTGGCTCAAATGTTTTTACACAGTTCAAGAACCCAACAAGATTTTCACTATTAAGTAAAGAGCATCTATGTAAGAGATGCTCTGGTTTGTTACAGTATCATAAGCAGCGTTCAACTCGATATGGTCCGTGTGAGTAGGAAACACAGTTCTTTTTTTCTGGGCATGCTCATGTTTCCTGATGTATTAGAGACGCTGGAAAGAAGAGGATGCTTCTTGTGTTAAAACAGAATGTGTTTCATGGATGAGAACTCTGGCCTGAATTTCCCTTCACAAACGGAGTGAAACCAAAGCCTCTGTGTCTTCCTACAAGCAAGAGTTCATTTCCGGTAAACCCAGGGGTTTTTGGGCTCAAATGTATTTACACAGTTCATGAAACCAACACGTTTTTCACTATTAACTAAAGAGCATCTATGTAACACAAGCTGTGGTTTTTTACAGTTCCATATGCAGAGTTCTACTATATATGGTCCCTATGAGTAGGAAACACAGTTCATTTTTCTGGACATGCTCATATTTCTTGCTGTATTGCAGATTCTGGACAGAACATGATGCTTCTTGTGTTAAAACAGAGGGTGTTTCAGGGATGAGAACACTGGTCTGAATTTCCCTTCACTAACGGAGTTAAATAAATGGCTCTTTGTCTTCCTACAAGCAAGAGTTCATTTCTGGTAAACCCAGTGATTCTTCGGCTCAAATGAATTTACACAGTTCACGAACCCAACACGATTTTCACTATTAACTAAACAGCATCTATGTATGAGATGCTATGGTTTGTTACAGTTTAATGAGCAGTGTTCAACTAGATATGGTCCATATGAGTAGGAATCACAGTTCTTTTTTTCTGGGCATGCTCATGTTTCTTGCTGTATTACAGATGCTGGAAAGAAGAGCTTGCTTCTTGCCTGAAAACAAAGTGTGTTTCATGGATGAGAACACTGGTCTGAATTACCCTACAGAAATGGAGTTAAACAACAGGATGTTGTCTTCCTACAAGCAAGAATTCATTTATGGTAAACCAAGTGAATTTTGGGCTCAAATGATTTTACACAGTTCACGAACACAACGTGATTCTCACTATTAACTTAAGAATATTTATGTAAGAGGAGCTGTGGTTAGTATCAATTTCATAAGCAGAGTTTAACTACATATGGTCCGTATCAGTAGGAAACACAGTTCTTTTTTTCTGGGCATGTTCATGGCACTTGCTGTATTGGAGACGCTGGAAAGAAGAGCTTGTTCCTTGTGTGAAAACAGAGTGTGTTTCATGGATGAGAACACTGGTAGAATTTCTCTTCCAAAATGGAGTTAAACCCCAGGATCTGTGTCTTCCTGCAAGCAAGAGTTCATTTCTGGTAAACCAAGTGTATTTTGGCTCAAATGATTTTACACAGTTTTGCAACCCAATGCTATTATCACTATTAACTAAAGAGCATTTATGTAAGAGGAGCTGTGGTTAGTATCAGTTTCATAGGCAGAGTTGAACTACATATGGTCTGTATTTGGAAGAAACACATTTCTTTTATTCGCGGTATGCCCATGGTTCTTGCTGTATTGTACACTCTGGAAAGAAGAGCTTGCTTCTTAAGTTAAAACAGAGTGTGTTTAATCGATGAGAACACTAGTCTGATTTTCCCTACAGAAATGGAGTTAAACCCTAGGATCTGTGTCTTCTTACAAGGAAGAATTCATTTCTGGTAAACCAAGGGAATTTTGGTGTCAAATGATTTTACAGAGTTCTGAAACATAATGGGATTCTCACTATTATCTAATAAGAGCATTTATGTAAGAGGAGATGTGGTTTGTATCAGTTTCATAAGCAGAGTTGTACTACATATGGTCCGTATTAGTAGGAAGCATGGTTCTTTTTTTCTGGGCATGCTCATGGTTTTTGCTTTCTTGGAGACTCTGGAATGAAGAGCTTGCTTCTTACGTTAAAACAGAGTGTGTTTAATGCATGAAAACAGTGGTCTGATTTTCCCTACAGAAACGGAGTTAAAGCCCAGGATCTGTGACGTCCTACGAGCAAGAGTTCATTTCTGGAAAACCAACTGAATTTTGGGCTCAAATGATTTTACACAGTTCACAAACCCAACGCGATTCTCACTATTAACTAAAGAGCATTTATGTAAGAGGAGCTGTGGTTAGTATCAGTTTCATAAGCAGGGTTGAACTACATATGGTCCGTATGAGTAGGAAACATAGTTCTTTTTTTCTGGGCATGCTCATGGTTCTTACTGTATTGGAGAAGGTAGAAAGAACAGCTTGCTTCGTGCATGAAAACAGAGTGTGTTTCATGGATGAGAACACTGGTCTGAATTTCCCTTCCGAAATGTAGTTAAACCCCAGGATCTGTGTCTTCCTACAAGGAAGAGTTCACTTCTGGTTAAATAAGTGAATTTTGTGCTCAAATGATTTTACACAGTTCTGGAACCCAACGTGATTCTCACTATTAACTAAAGAGCACTTATGTAAGAGGAGCTGTGGTTAGTATCAGTTTCATAAGGTGAGTTGAACTACATATGGTCTGTATGAGTAGGAAACACAGTTCTTTTTTTCTGGGCATGCTCATGGTTCTTGCTGTATTGGAGAAGCTGGAAAGAAGAGCTTGCTTCTTGCGTGAAAACAGAGTGTGTTTCATGGATGAGAACACTGGTCTGAATTTCCCTACAGAAATGGAGTTAAACAACAGGATGTGTGTCTTCCTACAAGCAAGAGTTCATTTATGGTAAACAAAGTGTATTTTGGGCTCAAATGATTTTACACAGTTCACAAACCCAACGCGATTCTCACTATTATCTAAAGAGCATTTATGTAAGAGGAGCTGTGGTTAGTATCAGTTTCATAAGCAGAGTTTAACTACATATGGTCCGTATGAGTAGGAAACACAGTTCGTTTTTCTGTGCATGCTTATTGTTCTTACTGTATTGGAGACGCTGGAAAGAAGAGCTTGTTTCTTGTGTGAAAACAGAGTGTGTTTCATGGATGAGAACACTGGTAGAATTTCCCTTCTGAAATGGAGTTAAACCCCAGGATCTGTGTCTTCCTGCAAGCAAGTGTTCATTTCTGGTAAACCAACTGAATTTTGGGCTCAAATGATTTTACACAGTTCTGGAACCCAACGCGATTCTCACTATTAACTAAAAAGCATTTATGTAAGAGGAGCTGTGGTTAGTATCAGTTTCATAAGCAGAGTTGAACTACATATGGTCTGTATGAGTAGGAAACACAGTTCTTTTTTTCTGGGCATGCTCATGGTTCTGGCTGTATTGGAGACTCTGGAAAGAAGAGGATGCTTCTTGCCTTAAAACAGAGTGTTTTTCTTGGATGAGAACTCTGGTCTGAAGTTCCCTTCAGAAACAGTGTTAAACCACAGGATCTGTGTCTTCCTACAAGCAGGAATTCATTTCTGGTAAACCCAGTGAATTTTTGGCCTCAAATGATTTCTCGCATTTCATGAACCCAACTCAATTCTCACTGTTAACTAAAGAGCATTTATGTAAGAGGAGCTATGGTTTGTATAAGTATCATAAGCAGAGTTGTACTACATATGGTCCGTATTAGTAGGAAACACGGTTCTTTTTTTCTGGGCATGCTCATGGTTTTTGCTTTATTGGAGACTCTGGAATGAAGAGCTTGCTTCTTACGTTAAAACAGAGTGTGTTTAATGGATGAAAACAGTGGTCTGATTTTCCCTACAGAAACGGAGTTAAAGCCCAGGATCTGTGTCTTCCTACAATTAAGAGTTCATTTCTGGTAAACCAAGTGAATTTTGGGCTCATATTATTTTACACAGTTCTGGAACCTAACGTTATTTTCACTATTAACTAAAGAGCATTTATGTAAGAGGAGCTGAGGTTAGTATCAGTTTCATAAGCAGAGTTGAACTACATATGGTCCGTTTGAGTAGGAAACACAGTTCTTTTTTTTGGGGCATGCTCATGGTTCTTGCTGTATTGGAGATGCTGGAAAGAAGAGCTTGCTTTTTGCCCGAAAACAGAGTGTGTTTCATGGAAGAGAACACAGGTCTAAATATCCCTTCAGAAACAGAGTTAAACCACAGGATCTGTGTCTTCCTACAAGCAAGAGTTCATTTCTTATAAACCAAGTGATTATGGGCTCATATGATTTTACACAGTTCTGGAACCCAACACGATTCTCACTATTAAATAAAGAGCATTTATGTAAGAGAAGCTGTGGTTAGTATCATTTTCATAGGCAGAGTTTAACTACGTATGTTCCGTATTTGCAGGAAACACAGTTTTTTTTTCGCGGCATGCTCATGTTTCTTGCTGTATTGGAAACTCTGGATAGAAGAGCTTGGTTCTTAAGTTAAAAGAGAGAGTGTTTAATGGATGAGAACACTGGTCTGAATTTCCCTACAGAAACGGAGTTAAACAACAGGATCTGTGTCTTCCTACAAGCAAGAGTTCATTTCTGGTAAACCAACTGAATTTTGGGCTCAAATGATTTTACACAGTTTCCAAACCCAACGCGATTCTCACTATTAACTAAAGAGCATTTATGTAAGAGGAGCTGTGGTTAGTATCAGTTTCATCAGCAGGGTTGAACTACATAAGGTCCGTATGAGTAGGAAACACAGTTCTTTTTTTCTGGGCATGCTCATGGTTCTTACTGTATTGGAGAAGGTAGAAAGAACAGCTTGCTTCCTGCATGAAAACAGAGTGTGTTTCATGGATGAGAACACTGGTCTGAATTTCCCTTCCGAAATGGAGTTAAACCCCAGGATCTGTGTCTTCCTACAAGGAAGAGTTCATTTCTGGTTAAATAAGTGAATTTGGTGCACAAATGATTTTACACAGTTCTGGAACCCAATGTGATTCTCACTATTAACTAAAGAGCACTTATGTAAGAGGAGCTGTGGTTAGTATCAGTTTCATAAGGAGAGTTGAACTACATATGGTCTGTATGAGTAGGAAACACAGTTCTTTTTTTCTGGGCATGCTCATGGTTCTTGCTGTATTGGAGAAGCTGGAAAGAAGAGCTTGGTTCTTAAGTTAAAACAGAGAGTGTTTAATGGATGAGAACACTGGTCTGAATTTCCATACAGAAACGGAGTTAAACAACAGGATCTGTGTCTTCCTACAAGCAAGAGTTCATTTCTGGTAAACCAACTGAATTTTGGGCTCAAATGATTTTACACAGTTCCCAAACCCAACGCGATTCTCACTATTAACTAAAGAGCATTTATGTAAGAGGAGCTGTGGTTAGTATCAGTTTCATAAGCAGGGTTGAACTACATATGGTCCGTATGAGTAGGAATCACAGTTCGTTTTTCTGGCCATGCTTATGGTTCTTACTGTATTGGAGACGCTGGAAAGAAGAGCTTGTTTCTTGTGTGAAAACAGAGTGTGTTTCATGGATGAGAACACTGGTAGAATTTCCCTTCTGAAATGGAGTTAAACCCCAGGATCTGTGTCTTCCTGCAAGCAAGTGTTCATTTCTGGTAAACCAACTGAATTTTGGGCTCAAATGATTTTACACAGTTCTGGAACCCAACGCGATTCTCACTATTAACTAAAAAGCATTTATGTAAGAGGAGCTGTGGTTAGTATCAGTTTCATAAGCAGTGTTGAACTACATATGGTCTGTATGAGTAGGAAACACAGTTCTTTTTTTCTGGGCATGCTCATGGTTCTGGCTGTATTGGAGACTCTGGAAAGAAGAGGATGCTTCTTGCCTTAAAACAGAGTGTTTTTCTTGGATGAGAAGTCTGGTCTGAAGTTCCCTTCAGAAACAGTGTTAAACCACAGGATCTGTGTCTTCCTACAAGCAGGAATTCATTTCTGGTAAACCCAGTGAATTTTTGGCCTCAAATGATTTTTCACATTTCATGAACCCAACTCAATTCTCACTGTTAACTAAAGAGCATTTATGTAAGAGGAGCTATGGTTTGTATAAGTATCATAAGCAGAGTTGTACTACATATGGTCCGTAATAGTAGGAAACACGGTTCTTTTTTTCTGGGCATGCTCATGTATTTTGCTTTATTGGAGACTCTGGAATGAAGAGCTTGCTTCTTACGTTAAACAGAGTGTGTTTAATGGATGAAAACAGTGGTCTGATTTTCCCTACAGAAACGGAGTTAAAGCCCAGGATCTGTGTCTTCCTACAAGTAAGAGTTCATTTCTGGTAAACCAAGTGAATTTTGGGCTCATATTATTTTACACAGTTCTGGAACCTAACGTTATTTTCACTAATAACTAAAGAGCATTTATGTAAGAGGAGCTGAGGTTAGTATCAGTTTCATAAGCAGAGTTGAACTACATATGGTCCGTTTGAGTAGGAAACACAGTTCTTTTTTTCTTGGCATTCTCATGGTTCTTGCTGTATTGGAGATGCTGGAAAGAAGAGCTTGCTTTTTGCCCGAAAACAGAGTGTGTTTCATGGAAGAGAACACAGGTCTAAATATCCCTTCAGAAACAGAGTTAAACCACAGGATCTGTGTCTTCCTACAAGCAAGAGTTCATTTCTTATAAACCAAGTGAATTATGGGCTCATATGATTTTACACAGTTCTGGAACCCAACACGATTCTCACTATTAACTAAAGAGCATTTATGTAAGAGAAGCTGTGGTTAGTATCATTTTCATAGGCAGAGTTTAACTACGTATGTTCCGTATTTGCAGGAAACACAGTTTTTTTTTTTTTTTCACGGCATGCTCATATTTCTTGCTGTATTGGAAACTCTGGATAGAAGAGCTTGGTTCTTAAGTTAAAAGAGAGAGTGTTTAATGGATGAGAACACTGGTCTGAATTTCCCTACAGAAACGGAGTTAAACAACAGGATATGTGTCTTCCTACAAGCAAGAGTTCATTTCTGGTAAACCAACTGAATTTTGGGCTCAAATGATTTTACACAGTTTCCAAACCCAACACGATTCTCACTGTTAACTAAAGAGCATTTATGTAAGAGGAGCTGTGGTTAGTATCAGTTTCATAAGCTGGGTTGAACTACATATGGTCCGTATGAGTAGGAAACACCGTTCTTTTTTTCGGGGCATGCTCATGGTTCTTACTGTATTGGAGAAGGTAGAAAGTACAGCTTGCTTCCTGCATGAAAACAGAGTTTGTTTCATGGATGAGAACACTGGTCTGAATTTCCCTTCCGAAATGGAGTTAAACCCCAGGATCTGTGTCTTCCTACAAGGAAGAGTTCATTTCTGGTTAAATAAGAGAATTTTGTGCACAAATGATTTTACACAGTTCTGGAACCCAACGTGTTTCTCACTATTAACTAAAGAGCACTTATGTAAGAGGAGCTGTGGTTAGTATCAGTTTCATAAGGAGAGTTGAACTACATATGGTCTGTATGCGTAGGAAACACAGTTCTTTTTTTCTGGGCATGCTCATGGTTCTTGCTTTATTGGAGAAGCTGGAAAGAAGAGCTTGGTTCTTAAGTTAAAACAGAGAGTGTTTAATGGATGAGAACACTGGTCTGAATTTCCATACAGAAACGGAGTTAAACAACAGGATCTGTGTCTTCCTACAAGCAAGAGTTCATTTCTGGTAAACCAACTGAATTTTGGGCTCAAATGATTTTACACAGTTCAAAAACCCAACGCGATTCTCACTATTAACTAAAGATCATTTATGTAAGAGGAGCTGTGGTTAGTATCAGTTTCATGAGCAGGGTTGAACTACATATGGTCCGTATGAGTAGGAAACACAGTTCTTTTTTTCTGGGCATGCTCATGGTTCTTACTGTATTGGAGAAGGTAGAAAGAACAGCTTGCTTCCTGCATGAAAACAGTGTGTTTCATGGAAGAGAACACTGGTCTGAATTTCCCTTCCGAAATGTAGTTAAACCCCAGGATCTGTGTCTTTCTACAAGGAAGAGTTCATTTCTGATTTACCAAGTGAATTTTGTGCTCAAATGATTTGACACAGTTCTGGAACCCAACGTGATTCTCACTATTAACTAAAGAGCATTTATGTAAGAGGAGCTGTGTTTAGTATCAGTTTCATAAGGAGAGTTGAACTACTTATGGTCTGTATGAGTAGGAAACACAGTTCTTTTATTCTGGGCATGCTCATGGTTCTTGCTGTATTGGAGAAGCTGGAAAGAAGAGCTTGCTTTTTGCGTGAAAACAGAGTGTGTTTCATGGATGAGAACACTGGTCTGAATTTCCCTACAGAAATGGAGTTAAACAACAGGATGTGTGTCTTCCTACAAGCAAGGGTTCATTTCTGGTAAACCAAGTGAATTTTGGGCTCAAATGATTTTAAACAGTTCACGAACCCAACGCGATTCTCACTATTAACTTAAGAGTATTTATGTAAGAGGAGCTGTGGTTACTATCAGTTTCATAAGCAGAGTTGAACTACATATGGTCTGTATGAGTAGGAAACACAGTTCTTTTTTTCTGGGCATGCTCATGGTTCTGGCTGTATTGGAGACTCTGGAAAGAAGAGGATGCTTCTTGCCTTAAAACAGAGTGTTTTTCTTGGATGAGAACTCTGGTCTGAAGTTCCCTTAAGAAACAGTGTTAAACCAAAGGATCTGTGTCTTCCTACAAGCAGGAATTCATTTCTGGTAAACCCAGTGAATTTTTGGCCTCAAATGATTTTTCGCATTTCATGAACCCAACTCAATTCTCACTGTTAACTAAAGAGCATTTATGTAAGAGGAGCTATGGTTTGTATCAGTATCATAAGCAGAGTTGTACTACATATGGTCCATATTAGTAGGAAGCACGGTTCTTTTTTTCTGGGCATGCTCATGGTTTTTGCTTTATTGGAGACTCTGGAATGAAGAGCTTGCTTCTTACGTTAAAACAGAGTGTGTTTAATGGATGAAAACAGTGGTCTGATTTTCCCTACAGAAACGGAGTTCAAGCCCAGGATCTGTGTCTTCCTACAAGCAAGAGTTCATTTCTGGTAAACCAAGTGAATTTTAGGCTCATATTATTTTACACAGTTCTAGAACCTAACGTTATTTTCACTATTAACTAAAGAGTATTTATGTAAGAGGAGCTGAGGTTAGTATCAGTTTCATAAGCAGAGTTGAACTACATACGGTCCGTTTGAGTAGGAAACACAGTTCTTTTTTTCGGGGCATGCTCATGGTTCTTGCTGTATTTGAGATGCTGGAAAGAAGAGCTTGCTTTTTGCCCGAAAACAGAGTGTGTTTCATGGAATAGAACACAGGTCTAAATTTCCCTTCAGAAACAGAGTTAAACCACAGGATCTGTGTCTTCCTACAAGCAAGAGTTCATTTCTTGTGAACCAAGTGAATTATGGGCTCATATGATTTTACACAGTTCTGGAACCCAAAACGATTCTCACTATTACCTAAAGAGCATTTATGTAAGAGAAGCTGTGGTTAGTATCATTTTCATAGGCAGAGTTTAACTACATATGGTCCGTATTTGTAGGAAACAGAGTTTTTTTTTTTCGTGGCATGCTCATGGTTCTTGCTGTATTGGAAATTCTGGATAGAAGAGCTTGGTTCTTAAGTTAAAACAGAGTGTATAATGGATGAGAACACTGGTCTGAATTTCCCTACAGAAACAGAGTTAAACAACAGGATCTGTGTCTTCCTACAAGCAAGAGTTCATTTCTGGTAAACCAACTGAATTTTGGGCTCAAATGATTTTAAACAGTTCACGAACCCAACGCGTTTCTCACTATTAACTTAAGAGTATTTATGTAAGAGGAGCTGTGGTTACTATCAGTTTCATAAGCAGAGTTGAACTACATATGGTCTGTATGAGTATGAAACACAGTTCTTTTTTTCTGGACATGCTCATGGTTCTGGCTGTATTGGAGACTCTGGAAAGAAGAGGATGCTTCTTGCCTTAAAACAGAGTATTTTTCTTGGATGAGAACTCTGGTCTGAAGTTCCCTTCAGAAACAGTGTTAAACCACAGGATCTGTGTCTTCCTACAAGCAGGAATTCATTTCTGGTAAACCCAGTGAATTTTTGGCCTCAAATGATTTTTCGCATATCATGAACCCAACTCAATTCTCACTGTTAACTAAAGAGCATTTATGTAAAAGGAGCTATGGTTTGTATCAGTATCATAAGCAGAGTTGTACTACATATGGTCCGTATTAGTAGGAAACACGGTTCTTTTTTTCTGGGCATGCTCATGGTTTTTGCTTTATTGGAGACTCTGGAATGAAGAGCTTGCTTCTTACATTAAAACAGAGTGTGTTTAATGGATGAAAACAGTGGTCTGATTTTCCCTACAGAAACGGAGTTAAAGCCCAGGATCTGTGTCTTCCTACAAGCAAGAGTTCATTTCTGGTAAACCAAGTGAATTTTGGGCTCATATTATTTTACACAGTTCTGGAACCCAACGCGATTCTCACTATTAACTAAAAAGCATTTATGTAAGAGGAGCTGTGGTTAGTATCAGTTTCATAAGCAGAGTTGAACTACATATGGTCTGTGTGAGTAGGGTACACAGTTCTTTTTTTCTGGGCATGCTCATGGTTCTGGCTGTATTGGAGAAGGTAGAAAGAACAGCTTGCTTCCTGCATGAAAACAGAGTGTGTTTCATGGATGAGAACACTGGTCTGAATTTCCCTTCAGAAATGGAGTTAAACCCCAGGATCTGTGTCTTCCTACAAGGAAGAGTTCATTTCTGGTTAACCAAGTGAATTTTGTGCTCAAATGATTTTACACAGTTCTGGAACCCAACGTGATTCTCACTATTAACTAAAGAGCACTTATGTAAGAGGAGCTGTGGTTAGTATCAGTTTCATAAGGAGAGTTGAACTACATATGGTCTGTATGAGTAGGAAACACAGATCGTTTTTTCTGGGTATGCTCATGGTTCTTGCTGTATTAGAGAAGCTGGAAAGAAGAGCTTGCTTCTTGCGTGAAAACAGAGTGTGTTTCATGGATGAGAACACTGGTCTGAATTTCCATACAGCTATGGAGTTAAAAAACAGGATGTGTGTCTTCCTACAAGCAAGAGTTCATTTATGGTAAACAAAGTGAATTTTGGGCTCAAATGCTTTTAAACAGTTCACGAACCCAACGCGATTCTCACTATTAACTTAAGAGTATTTATGTAAGAGGAGTTGTGGTTTGTATCAGTTTCATAAGCAGAGTTTAACTACATATGGTCCGTATGAGTAGGAAACACAGTTCGTTTTTCTGGGCATGGTAATGGTTCTTACTGTATTGGAGACGCTGGAAAGAAGAGCTTGTTTCTTGTGTGAAAACAGAGTGTGTTTCATGGATGAGAACACTGGTAGAATTTCCCTTCTGAAATGGAGTTAAACCCCAGGATCTGTGTCTTCCTGCAAGCAAGAGTTCATTTCTGGTAAACCAACTGAATTTTGGGCTCAAATGATTTTACACAGTTCACAAACCCAACGCGATTCTCACTATTAACTAAAGATCATTTATGTAAGAGGAGCTGTGGTTAGTATCAGTTTCATGAGCAGGGTTGAACTACATATGGTCCGTATGAGTAGGAAACACAGTTCTTTTTTTCTGGGCATGCTCATGGTTCTTACTGTATTGGAGAAGGTAGAAAGAACAGCTTGCTTCCTGCATGAAAACAGAGTGTGTTTCATGGAGGAGAACACTGGTCTGAATTTCCCTTCCGAAATGTAGTTAAACCCCAGGATCTGTGTCTTTCTACAAGGAAGAGTTCATTTCTGATTTACCAAGTGAATTTTGTGCTCAAATGATTTGACACAGTTCTTGAACCCAATGTGATTCTCACTATTAACTAAGGAGCATTTATGTAGGAGGAGCTGTGTTTAGTATCAGTTTCATAAGGAGAGTTGAACTACTTATGGTCTGTATGAGTAGGAAACACAGTTCTTTTATTCTGGGCATGCTCATGGTTCTTGCTGTATTGGAGAAGCTGGAAAGAAGAGCTTGCTTTTTGCGTGAAAACAGAGTGTGTTTCATGGATGAGAACACTGGTCTGAATTTCCCTACAGAAATGGAGTTAAACAACAGGATGTGTGTCTTCCTACAAGCAAGAGTTCATTTCTGGTAAACCAAGTGAATTTTGGGCTCAAATGATTTTAAACAGTTCACGAACCCAACGCGATTCTCACTATTAACTTAAGAGTATTTATGTAAGAGGAGCTGTGGTTACTATCAGTTTCATAAGCAGAGTTGAACTACATATGGTCTGTATGAGTAGGAAACACAGTTCTTTTTTCTGGGCATGCTCATGGTTCTGGCTGTATTGGAGACTCTGGAAAGAAGAGGATGCTTCTTGCCTTACAACAGAGTGTTTTTCTTGGATGAGAACTCTGGTCTGAAGTTCCCTTAAGAAACAGTGTTAAACCAAAGGATCTGTGTCTTCCTACAAGCAGGAATTCATTTCTGGTAAACCCAGTGAATTTTTGGCCTCAAATGATTTTTTGCATTTCATGAACCCAACTCAATTCTCACTGTTAACTAAAGAGCATTTATGTAAGAGGAGCTATGGTTTGTATCAGTATCATAAGCAGAGTTGTACTACATATGGTCCATATTAGTAGGAAGCACGGTTCTTTTTTTCTGGGCATGCTCATGGTTTTTGCTTTATTGGAGACTCTGGAATGAAGAGCTTGCTTCTTACGTTAAATCAGAGTGTGTTTAATGGATGAAAACAGTGGTCTGATTTTCCCTACAGAAACGGAGTTCAAGCCCAGGATCTGTGTCTTCCTACAAGCAAGAGTTCATTTCTGGTAAACCAAGTGAATTTTAGGCTCATATTATTTTACACAGTTCTGGAACCTAACGTTATTTTCACTATTAACTAAAGAGTATTTATGTAAGAGGAGCTGAGGTTAGTATCAGTTTCATAAGCAGAGTTGAACTACATACGGTCCGTTTGAGTAGGAAACACAGTTCTTTTTTTCGGGGCATGCTCATGGTTCTTGCTGTATTGGAGATGCTGGAAAGAAGAGCTTGCTTTTTGCCCGAAAACAGAGTGTGTTTCATGGAATAGAACACAGGTCTAAATTTCCCTTCAGAAACAGAGTTAAACCACAGGATCTGTGTCTTCCTACAAGCAAGAGTTCATTTCTTGTGAACCAAGTGAATTATGGGCTCATATGATTTTACACAGTTCTGGAACCCAAAATGATTCTCACTATTACCTAAAGAGCATTTATGTAAGAGACGCTGTGGTTAGTATCATTTTCATAGGCAGAGTTTAACTACATATGGTCCGTATTAGTAGGAAACACAGTTTTTTTTTTTTCGTGGCATGCTCATGGTTCTTGCTGTATTGGAAACTCTGGATAGAAGAGCTTGGTTCTTAAGTTAAAACAGAGTGTATAATGGATGAGAACACTGGTCTGAATTTCCCTACAGAAACGGAGTTAAACAACAGGATCTGTGTCTTCCTACAAGCAAGAGTTCATTTCTGGTAAACCAACTGAATTTTGGGCTCAAATGATTTTAAACAGTTCACGAACCCAACGCGATTCTCACTATTAACTTAAGAGTATTTATGTTAGAGGAGCTGTGGTTAGCATCAGTTTCATAAGCAGAGTTGAACTACATATGGTCTGTATGAGTATGAAACACAGTTCTTTTTTTCTGGGCATGCTCATGGTTCTTGCTGTATTGGAGATGCTGGAAAGAAGAGCTTGCTTTTTGCCCGAAAACAGAGTGTGTTTCACGAACAGAACACAGGTCTAAATATCCCTTCAGAAACAGAGTTAAACCACAGGATCTGTGTCTTTCTACAAGCAAGAGTTCATTTCTTATAAACCAAGTGAATTATGGGCTCATATGATTTTACACAGTTCTGGAACCCAACACGATTCTCACTATTAACTAAAGAGCATTTATGTAAGAGAAGCTGTGGTTAGTATCATTTTCATAGGCAGAGTTCAACTACGTATGGTCCGTATTTGTAGGAAACACAGTTTTTTTTTTCGTGGCATGCTCATGGTTCTTGCTGTATTGGAAACTCTGGATAGAAGAGCTTGGTTCTTAAGTTAAAACAGAGAGTGTTTAATGGATGCGAACACTGGTCTGAATTTCCCTACAGAAACGGAGTTAAACAACAGGATCTGTGTCTTCCTACAAGCAAGAGTTCATTTCTGGTAAGGCCAGTGAATTTTGGGCTCAAATGCTTTTAAACAGTTCACAAACCCAACGCGATTCTCACTATTAACTAAAGAGCATTTATGTAAGAGGAGCTGTCGGTAGTATCAGTTTCATAAGCATAGTTTAACTACATATTGTCCATATTTAGTAGGAAACACAGTTCTTTTTTTCTGGGCATGCCCATGGTTCTTGCTGTATTGGAGTCACTGGAAAGAAGAGCTTGTTTCTTGTGTTGAAACAGAGTGTGTTTCATGGATGAGAACACTGGTAGAATTTCCCTTCCAAAGTGGAGTTAAACCCCAGGATCTGTTTTTTCCTGCAAGCAAGTGTTCATTTCTGGTAAACCAACTGAATTTTGGGCTCAAATGATTTTACACAGTTCCCAAACCCAACTCGATTCTCACTATTAACTAAAGAGCATTTATGTAAGAGGAGCTGTGGTTAGTATCAGTTTCATAAGCAGGGTTGAACTACATATGGTCCGTATGAGTAGGAAACACAGTTCTTTTTTTCTGGGCATGCTCATGGTTCTTACTGTATTGGAGAAGGTAGAAAGAACAGCTTGCTTCCTGCATGAAAACAGAGTGTTTCATGGATGAGAACACTGGTCTGAATTTCCCTACAGAATTGGAGTTAAACAACAGGATCTGTGTCTTCCTACAAGCAAGAGTTCATTTCTGGTAAACAAAGTGAATTTTGGGCTCAAATGATTTTAAACAGTTCACGAACCCAACGCGATTCTCACTATTAACTTAAGAGTATTTATGTAAGAGATGCTGTGGTTAGTATCAGTTTCATAAGCAGAGTTTAACTACGTATGGTCCGTATGAGTAGGAACACAGGTCGTTTTTCTTTGCATGCTTATGGTTCTTGCTGTATTGGAGACACTGGAAAGAAGAGCTTGTTTCTTGTGTGAAAACAGAGTGTGTTTCATGGATGAGAACACAGGTATAAATTTCCCTTCAGAAACAGAGTTAAACCACAGGATCAGTGTCTTCCTACAAGCAAGAGTTCATTTCTTGTGAACCAGGTGAATTTTGGGCTCAAATGATTTTACACAGTTCTGGAACCCAACGCGATTCTAACTATCAACTAAAAAGCATTTATGTAAGAGGATCTGTGGTTAGTATCAGTTTCATAAGCAGAGTTGAACTACATATGGTCTGTATGTGTAGGAAACACAGTTTTGTTTTTTTTTTCGTGGCATGCTCATGGTTCTTGCTGTATTGGAAACTCTGGATAGAAGAGCTTGGTTCTTAAGTTAAAACAGAGTGTATAATGGATGAGAACACTGGTCTGAATTTCCCTACAGAAACGGAGTTAAACAACAGGATCTGTGTCTTCCTACAAGCAAGAGTTCATTTCTGGTAAACCAACTGAATTTTGGGCTCAAATGATTTTAAACAGTTCACGAACCCAACGCGATTCTCACTATTAACTTAAGAGTATTTATGTTAGAGGAGCTGTGGTTAGCATCAGTTTCATAAGCAGAGTTGAACTACATATGGTCTGTATGAGTATGAAACACAGTTCTTTTTTTCTGGGCATGCTCATGGTTCTTGCTGTATTGGAGATGCTGGAAAGAAGAGCTTGCTTTTTGCCCGAAAACAGAGTGTGTTTCACGAACAGAACACAGGTCTAAATATCCCTTCAGAAACAGAGTTAAACCACAGGATCTGTGTCTTTCTACAAGCAAGAGTTCATTTCTTATAAACCAAGTGAATTATGGGCTCATATGATTTTACACAGTTCTGGAACCCAACACGATTCTCACTATTAACTAAAGAGCATTTATGTAAGAGAAGCTGTGGTTAGTATCATTTTCATAGGCAGAGTTCAACTACGTATGGTCCGTATTTGTAGGAAACACAGTTTTTTTTTTCGCGGCATGCTCATGGTTCTTGCTGTATTGGAAACTCTGGATAGAAGAGCTTGGTTCTTAAGTTAAAACAGAGAGTGTTTAATGGATGCGAACACTGGTCTGAATTTCCCTACAGAAACGGAGTTAAACAACAGGATCTGTGTCTTCCTACAAGCAAGAGTTCATTTCTGGTAAGGCCAGTGAATTTTGGGCTCAAATGCTTTTAAACAGTTCACAAACCCAACGCGATTCTCACTATTAACTAAAGAGCATTTATGTAAGAGGAGCTGTCGGTAGTATCAGTTTCATAAGCATAGTTTAACTACATATTGTCCATATTTAGTAGGAAACACAGTTCTTTTTTTCTGGGCATGCCCATGGTTCTTGCTGTATTGGAGTCACTGGAAAGAAGAGCTTGTTTCTTGTGTTGAAACAGAGTGTGTTTCATGGATGAGAACACTGGTAGAATTTCCCTTCCAAAGTGGAGTTAAACCCCAGGATCTGTTTTTTCCTGCAAGCAAGTGTTCATTTCTGGTAAACCAACTGAATTTTGGGCTCAAATGATTTTACACAGTTCCCAAACCCAACTCGATTCTCACTATTAACTAAAGAGCATTTATGTAAGAGGAGCTGTGGTTAGTATCAGTTTCATAAGCAGGGTTGAACTACATATGGTCCGTATGAGTAGGAAACACAGTTCTTTTTTTCTGGGCATGCTCATGGTTCTTACTGTATTGGAGAAGGTAGAAAGAACAGCTTGCTTCCTGCATGAAAACAGAGTGTTTCATGGATGAGAACACTGGTCTGAATTTCCCTACAGAATTGGAGTTAAACAACAGGATCTGTGTCTTCCTACAAGCAAGAGTTCATTTCTGGTAAACAAAGTGAATTTTGGGCTCAAATGATTTTAAACAGTTCACGAACCCAACGCGATTCTCACTATTAACTTAAGAGTATTTATGTAAGAGATGCTGTGGTTAGTATCAGTTTCATAAGCAGAGTTTAACTACGTATGGTCCGTATGAGTAGGAACACAGGTCGTTTTTCTTTGCATGCTTATGGTTCTTGCTGTATTGGAGACACTGGAAAGAAGAGCTTGTTTCTTGTGTGAAAACAGAGTGTGTTTCATGGATGAGAACACAGGTATAAATTTCCCTTCAGAAACAGAGTTAAACCACAGGATCAGTGTCTTCCTACAAGCAAGAGTTCATTTCTTGTGAACCAGGTGAATTTTGGGCTCAAATGATTTTACACAGTTCTGGAACCCAACGCGATTCTAACTATCAACTAAAAAGCATTTATGTAAGAGGATCTGTGGTTAGTATCAGTTTCATAAGCAGAGTTGAACTACATATGGTCTGTATGTGTAGGAAACACAGTTTTGTTTTTTTTTTCGCGGCATGCTCATGGTTCTTGCTGTATTGGAAACTCTGGATAGAAGAGCTTGGTTCTTAAGTTAAAACAGAGAGTGTTTAATGGATGAGAACACTGGTCTGAATATCCCTACAGAAACGGAGTTAAACAACAGGATCTGTGTCTTCCTACAAGCAAGAGTTCATTTCTGGTAAACAAAGTGAATTTTGGGCTCAAATGATTTTAAACAGTTCACGAACCCAACGCGATTCTCACTATTAACTTAAGAGTATTTATGTAAGAGGAGCTGTGGTTAGTATCAGTTTCATAAGCAGAGTTTAACTACATATGGTCCGTATGAGTAGGAAACACAGTTCGTTTTTCTTTGCATGCTTATGGTTCTGGCTGTATTGGAGACTCTGGAAAGAAGAGGATGCTTCTTGCTTTAAAACAGAGTGTTTTTCTTGGGTGAGAACTCTGGTCTGAAGTTCCCTTCAGAAACAGTGTTAAACCACAGGATCTGTGTCTTCCTACAAGCAGGAATTCATTTCTGGTAAACCCAGTGAATTTTTGGCCTCAAATGATTTTTTGCGTTTCATGAACCCAACTCAATTCTCACTGTTAACTAAAGAGCATTTATGTAAGAGGAGCTATGGTTTGTATCATATCATAAGCATTGTTGTACTACATATGGTCCGTATTAGTAGGAAACACGGTTCTTTTTTTCTGGGCATGCTCATGGTTTTTGCTTTATTGGAAACTCTGGATAGAAGAGCTTGGATCTTAAGTTAAAACAGAGAGTGTCTAATGGATGAGAACACTGGTCTGAATTTCCCTACAGAAACGGAGTTAAACAACAGGATCTGTGTCTTCCTACAAG
This sequence comes from Onychomys leucogaster, assembly GCA_949786385.1. Lineage (NCBI taxonomy): Eukaryota > Metazoa > Chordata > Mammalia > Rodentia > Cricetidae > Onychomys > Onychomys leucogaster. Next base: position 84,871 of record CATKUP010000012.1, on the reverse strand, counting down.
CAAGAATTCATTTCTGGTAAACAAAGTGAATTTTGGGCACAAATGATTTTGAACAGTTCACGAACCCAACGCGATTCTCACTATTAACTAAAGAGCATTTATGTAAGAGGAGCTGTGGTTAGTATCAGTTTCATAAGCAGGGTTGAACTGCATATGGTCCGTATGAGTAGGAAACACAGTTCTTTTTTCTGGGCATGCTCATGGTTCTTACTGTATTGGAGAAGGTAGAAAGAACAGCTTGCTTCCTGCATGAAAACAGAGTGTGTTTCATGGATGAGAACACTGGTCTGAATTTCCCCTCCGAAATGGAGTTAAACCCCAGGATCTGTGTCTTCCTACAAGGAAGAGTTCATTTCTGGTTAACAGAGTGAATTTTGTACTCAAATGATTTTACACAGTTCTGGAACCCAACGTGATTCTCACTATTAACTAAAGAGCATTTATGTAAGAGAAGCTGTGGTTAGTATTATTTTCATAGACAGAGTTTAACTACGTATGGTCCGTATTTGTAGGAAACACATTTTTTTTTTCGCTGCATACTCATGGTTCTTGCTGTATTGGAAACTCTGGATAGAAGAGCTTGGTTCTTAAGTTAAAACAGAGAGTGTTTAATGGATGAGAACACTGGTCTGAATTTCCCTACAGAAACGGAGTTAAACAACAGGATCTGTGTCTTCCTCCAAGGAAGAGTTCATTTCTGGTTAACCAAGTGAATTTTGTGCTCAAATGATTTTACACAGTTCTGGAACCCAATGTGATTCTCACTAATAACTAAAGAGCATTTATATAAGAGGAGCTGTGGTTAGTATCAGTTTCATAGCTAGAGTTGAAATAATTATGGTCTGTATGAGTGGGAAACACAGTTCTATTTTTCTGGGCATGGCAATGGTTCTTGCTGTATTGGAGACTCTGGAAAGAAGAGGATGCTTCTTGCCTTAAAACAGAATGTTTTTCTTGGATGAGAACTCTGGACTAAATTTCCCTTCGGAAACACAGTTAAACCACAGGATATGTGTCTGCCTACAAGGAAGAGTTCATTTCTGGAAAACCCAGTGAATTTTGTGCTCAAATGATTTTTTGCAGTTGTATAACCCAACGTGATAACCACTATTGACTAAAGAACATTTTTGTAAGAAGAGCTGTGGTTTGTGTCAGTTTCATAAGCAGAGTTGAACTACATATGGTCCGTATGAGTAGGAAACACAGTACTTTTTTATTGGGCATGCTCATGGTTCTTGCTTTATGGAAACGCTGGAAAGAAGAGCGTGGTTCTTGCGTGAAAACAGACTGTGTTTCATGGATGAGAACACTGGTCTGAATTTACTTTCAGAAACGGAGTAAAACCACAGTATTTTTGTCATCCTACAAGCAAGAGTTCATTTCTGGTAAACTTATTGAATTTTGATCTCAAATGATTGTACAAAGTTCTGGAACCCAATTCTATTCTCACTATTAACTAAAAAGCATTTATGTAAGAGGAGCAGTGGTTTGTATCAGTTTCATTAGCAGAGTTGAATTACATATGGTCCGTATGAGTCAGAAAAACAGTTCTTTTTTTCTGGGTATGCTCATGGTTCTTGCTGTATTGGGGACGCGGGAAATAAGAGGATTCGTCTTGCCTTAAAACAGAGCGTTTTTCTTGGATGAGAACCCTGGTCGGAATTCCCTTCAGAAATGGAGTTAAAACCCAGGATCTGTGTCTTCCTACAAGCAAGAGTTCATTTCTGTTAATCCAAGTGAATTTTCGGCTAAAAAGGTTTTACACAGGTTTGAAACCCAACGCGATTCTCACTATTAAGTAAAGAGCATTTAAGTAAGGGGAGTTGTGGTTAGTATCAGTTTCATAAGCAGAGTTGAACTACATATGGTCCCTATGAGTAGCAAACACAGTTCTTTTTTTCTGGGCATTCTCACGGTTCTTGCTGTATTGGAGTCGCTGAAAAGAAGAGGATGCGTCTTGCATTAAAACAGAGTGTTTTTCTTCGATGAGAACTCTGGTCTGAATTTTCTTCAGAAACAGAGTTAAACCACAGGATCTGTGTCTTCCTACAAGCAGGAATTCATTTCTGGTAAACCCAGTGATTTTTGGGCTCAAATGATTTTTCGCAGTTCACGATCCCAACTTGATTCTCACTGTAAACTAAAGAGCATTTATGTAAGAGGAGCTGTGGATTGTATAAGTTTCATAAGCAGAGTTGAACTACATATGTTCTGTATGAGTAGGCAACACAAGTCTTTTTTTCTGGGCATGCTCATGGTTCTTGCTGTTTTGGCAACTCTGGAAAGAAGAGATTGCTTCTTACGTTAAAACAGATTGTGTTTAATGGATGAGAACAGTGGTCTGAATTTCCCTTCAGAAACGGAGTTAAAGCCCTGGATCTGTGTCTTCTTACAAGCAAGATTTCATTTCTTGGGAACCAAGTGAATTTTGGGCTCAAATGATTTAACACAGTAATGGAACCCAACCAGATTCTCACTATTAACTAAGAGCACTTATGTAAGAGGAGCTGTGGTTAGTATCAGATTCATAAGCATACTTCAACAACATATGGTCCGTATGTAAAGGAACCTCAATTCTTTTTTTCTGGGCATGCTCATGGTTCTTGCTGTTTTGGAGACTCTGGAAAGAAGAGATTGCTTCTTACGTTAAAACAGATTGTGTTTAATGGATAAGAACAGTGGTCTGAATTTCCCTTCAGAAACGGAGTTAAAGCCCTGGATCTGTGTCTTCCTACAAGCCAGAGTTCATTTCTGGTAAAAAAAAAAAAAAGTGAATTTTGGGCTCAAATGATTTTATACAGTTCTGGAACCCAACGCGATTCTCACTATTAACTAAAGAGCATTGAGGTAAGAGGAGCTGTGTTTTGTATCAGTTTCATAAGCAGAGTTGTACTACATATGGTCCGTGTGAGTGGCAAACACAGTTCATTTTTTCTGGGCATGCTCTTGGTTCGTGGTGTATTGGACACGCTGGAAAGAAGAGCTTGCTTCTTGCGTGAAAACAGAGTATGTTTCGTGGATGAGAACACTGGTCTCAATTTCCCCTCAGAAATGGATTTAAACCCCATGATCTGTGTCTTCCTACAAGCAAGAGTTCATTTCTGGTAACCTCCTTGAATTTTGGGCCCAAATAATTTTGCAGTTCTAGAACACAACGTGATTCTCACTATTAAATAAAGAACATTTTTGTAAGAGGAGCTGTGGGTTATATCAGTTTCATAAGCAGAGTTGAACTACATATGGTCCATATGAGTAGGCAACACAGTTCTTTTTATCTGGGTATGCTCATGGTTCTTGCTTGATTGGAGAAGCTGCAAAGAAGAGCTTGCTTCTTGCGTGAAAACAGAGTGTGTTTCATGGATAAGAACACTGGTCTGAATGTCCCTTCAGAAACAGAGTTAAACCCTAGGATCTGTGTCTTCCTAAAAGGAAGAGTTCATTTCTGGTAAACCCAGTGAATTTTGGGTTCAAATGATTTTACAGAGTTCTGAAACCCAACACGATTCTCAATATTAACTAAAGAGCATTGATGTAAGAGGAGCTGTGGTTTGTATCAGTTTCCTAAGCAGAGTTGTACTACATATGGTCCGTATGAATCGGAAACACAGTTCTTTTTTTCTGGTCATGCTCATGATTCTTTCTATATTGGGGACGCCGGAAAGAAGAGGATGCGTCTTGCCTTAAAACAGAGTATTTTTCTCGGATAAGAACTCTGGTCTGAATTTCTCTTCAGAAACAGAGTTAAACCAGAGGACCTCTGTCTTCCTACAAGGAGGAATTCATTTCTGGTAAACCCAGTGAATTTTGGGCCCAAATGAGTTTTCGCAGTTCACGAACCCAACACGGTTCTCACTGTAAACTAAAGAGCATTTATGTAAGAGGAGCTGTGGTTAGTATCAGTTTCATAAGCAGAGTTTAATTACATATGGACCGTATGAGTAGGAAACAAAGTACTTTTTTTCTGAGCATGCTCATGGTTCTTGCTGAATTGGAGAAGCTCAAAGGAAGATCTTGGTTCTTCATGTATTGGAGACGCTGGAAAGAAGAGCTTGCTTCTTGCGTGAAATCAGAGTGTGTTTCATGGATGAGATCACTGGTCTGAACTTACCTTCAGAAACGGAGTAAAACCACAGGATATGTGTCATCCTATAAGCAAGAGTTCATTTCTGGTAAACCCAGTGAATTTTGTGCTCAAATGATTTTTCGCAGTTCTATTACCCAACGCGGTTCTGACTGTTAACTAAAGAGCAATTATATAAGAGGAGCTGTGGTTTGTATCAGTTTCATAAGCAGAGTTGAACTACATATGGTCCGTGTGAGTAGGAAACACAGTTCTTTTTCTCTTGGCATGGTCATGGTTTTTGCTGTATTGGAGACGCTCGAAAGAAGAGCTTGCTTCTTGCGTGAAAACAGAGTGTGTTTCATGGATGAGATCACTGGTCTGAATTTCAATTCAGAAAGAGAGTTAAATCCCAGGATTTGTGTCTTCCTATAAGCAAGAGTTCATTTCTGGTAAACCAAGTGAATTTTGGGCTCAAAGGAATTTACACAGTTTTTGAACCCAACGCGATTCTCAATATTAAATAAGAGCATTTATGTAAGAGGAGCTGTGGTTAGAATCAGATTCATAAGCAGAGTTGAAGTATGTATGGTCCGTATGAGTAGGAAACACAATTCTTCTTTTCTGGTATGCACATGGTTCTTGATGTATTGGAGAGGCTGGAAAGAAGAGCATGGTTCTTGCTGTATTGGAGACCCCGGAAAGAAGAGCTTGCTTCTTGCGTGAAAACAGAGTGTGTTTCATGGATGAGAACACTGGTCTGAATTTACCTTCAGAAACGGAGTAAAACCACAGGATTTGTTTCATCCTATAAGCAAGAGTTCATTTCCGGTAAACCAAGTGAATTTTGGGCTCAAATGATTTTACTCAGTTCTGGAACCCAATGCGATTCTCACTATTAACTAAAGAGCATTTATTTAACAGGAGCAGTGGTTTGTATCACTTTCATAAGCAGAGTTGAACTACATATGGTCCGTATGAGTCGGAAACACATTTCTTTTTATCTGGGCATGCTCATGGTTCTTGCTATATTGGAGAGGCTCGAAAGAAGATCTTGGTTCTTGCTGTATTGGATACGCTGGAAAGAAGGGCTTGCTTCTTGCCTGAAAACAGAGTCTGTTTCATGGATGAGATCACTGGTCTGAATTTCCCTCCAGAAACTGAGTAAAACCACAGGATCTGTGTCATCCTACAAACAAGAGATCATTTTTGGTAAACCAATATAATTTTGGGCTCAAATGATTTTACCCAGTTCTGTAACCAACGCGATTCTCACTGTTAACTAAAGAGCATTTATTTAAGAGCATCAGTGGTTTGTATCAGTTTCATAATCAGAGTTGATCTACATATGGTCCGTATGAGTAGGAAACACAGTTCTTTTTTTCTGGGCATGCTCATGGTTCTTGCTGTATTGGAGACTCTCGAAAGAAGATCTTGGTTCTTGCTGTATTGGAGACGCTGGAAAGAAGAGCTTGCTTCTTGCGGGAAAACAGAGTGTGTTTAATGGATGAGAACAGTGGTCTGAATTTACATTCAGAAACGGAGTAAAACCACAGGATCTGTGTCATCCTATAAACAAGAGTTCATTTCTGGTAAACTAAGTGAATTTTGGCTCAAATGATTTTACACAGTTTTTGAACCCAACGCGATTCTAATATTAACTAAGAGCATTTATGAAAGAGGAGCTGTGGTTAGTATCAGATTCATTAGCAGAGTTGAACTATGTATGGTCCGTATGAGTAGGAAACACAGTCCTTCTTCTCTGGTGTTTGATCATGGTTCTTGATGTATTGGAGAAGCTGGAAAGAAGAGCATGGTTCTTGTTGTATTGGAGACGCTGGAAAGAAGAGTTTGTTTCTCGCGTGAAAACAGAGTGTGTTTCATGGATGAGATCACTGGTCTGAATTTACCTTCAGAAACGGAGTAAAACCACAGGATCTGTGTCATCCTATAAGCAAGAGTTCATTTCTGGTAAACCTCGTGAATTTTGGGCTCAAATGATTTTACACAGTTCTGGAACCCAACGCGATTCTCACTATTAACTAAAGAGCATTTATTTAAGAGAATCAGTGGTTTGTATCACTTTCATAAGCAGAGTTGAACTACATATGGTCCATATGAGTAGGAAACACAGTTCTTTTTATCTGGGCATGCTCATGGTTCTTGCTGTATTGGAGACGCTCAAAGGAAGATCTTGGTTCTTCATGTATTGGAGACGCTGGAAAGAAGAGCTTGCTTCTTGCGTGAAATCAGAGTGTGTTTCATGGATGAGATCACTGGTCTGAATTTACCTTCAGAAACGGAGTAAAACCACAGGATCTGTGTCATCCTATAAGCAAGAGTTCATTTCTGGTAAACCCAGTGAATTTTGGGCTCAAATGATTTTACACAGTTCTAGAACCCAACGCGGTTCTGAATGTAAACTAAAGAGCAATTATGTAAGAGGAGCTGTGGTTTGTATCAGTTTCATAAGCAGAGTTGAACTACATATGGTCCGTGTGAGTAGGAAACACAGTTCTTTTTTTCTGGGCATGCTCATGGTTTTTGCTGTATTGGAGACGCTCGAAAGAAGAGCTTGCTTCTTGCGTGAAAACAGAGTGTGTTTCATGGATGAGATCACTGGTCTGAATTTCAATTCAGAAAGAGAGTTAAATCCCAGGATTTGTGTCTTCCTATAAGCAAGAGTTCATTTCTGGTAAACCAAGTGAATTTTGGGCTCAAATGAATTCACACAGTTTTTGAACGCAACGCGATTCTCAATATTAAGTAAGAGCATTTATGTAAGAGGAGCTGTGGTTAGAATCAGAATCATAAGCAGAGTTGAAGTATGTATGGTCCGTATGAGTAGGAAACACAATTCTTCTTTTCTGGTATGCACATTGTTGTTGATGTATTGGAGAGGCTGGAAAGAAGAGCATGGTTCTTGCTCTATTGGAGACCCCAGAAAGAAGAGCTTGCTTCTTGCGTGAAAACAGGGTGTGTTTCATGGATGAGAACACTGGTCTGAATTTACCTTCAGAAACAGACTAAAACCACAGGATTTGTTTCATCGTATAAGCAAGAGTTCATTTCTGGTAAACCAAGTGAATTTTGGGCTCAAATGATTTTACTCAGTTCTGGAAACCAAGGCGATTCTCACTATTAACTAAAGAGCATTTATTTAACAGGAGCAGTGGTTTGTATCACTTTCATAAGCAGAGTTGAACTACATATGGTCCGTATGAGTCGGAAACACATTTCTTTTTATCTGGGCATGCTCATGGTTCTTGCTGTATTGGAGAGGCTCGAAAGAAGATCTTGGTTCTTGCTGTATTGGAGACGCTGGAAAGAAGAGCTTGCTTCTTGCGTGAAAACAGAGTCTGTTTCATGGATGAGATCACTGGTCTGAATTTCCCTCCAGAAACTGAGTAAAACCACAGGATCTGTGTCATCCTACAAACAAGAGATCATTTTTGGTAAACCAATATAATTTTGGGCTCAAATGATTTTACCCAGTTCTGTAACCAACGCGATTCTCACTGTTAACTAAAGAGCATTTATTTAAGAGCATCAGTGGTTTGTATCAGTTTCATAAGCAGAGTTGAACTACATATGGTCCATATGAGTAGGAAACACAGTTCTTTTTTTCTGGGCATGCTCATGGTTCTTGCTGTATTGGAGACGCTCAAAGGAAGATCTTGGTTCTTCATGTATTGGAGACGCTGGAAAGAAGAGCTTGCTTCTTGCGTGAAATCAGAGTGTGTTTCATGGATGAGATCACTGGTCTGAATTTACCTTCAGAAACGGAGTAAAACCACAGGATCTGTGTCATCCTATAAGCAAGAGTTCATTTCTGGTAAACCCAGTGAATTTTGGGCTCAAATGATTTTTCGCAGTTCTAGAACCCAACGCGGTTCTGACTGCTAACTAAAGAGCAATTATGTAAGAGGAACTGTGGTTTGTATAAGTTTCATAAGCAGAGTTGAACTACATATGGTCCGTGTGAGTAGGAAACACAGTTCTTTTTTTCTGGGCATGCTCATGGTTTTTGCTGTATTGGAGACGCTCGAAAGAAGAGCTTGCTTCTTGCGTGAAAACAGAGTGTGTTTCATGGATGAGATCACTGGTCTGAATTTCAATTCAGAAAGAGAGTTAAATCCCAGGATTTGTGTCTTCCTATAAGCAAGAGTTCATTTCTGGTAAACCAAGTGAATTTTGGGCTCAAATGAATTCACACAGTTTTTGAACCCAACGCGATTCTCAATATTAAGTAAGAGCATTTATGTAAGAGGAGCTGTGGTTAGAATCAGAATCATAAGCAGAGTTGAAGTATGTATGGTCCGTATGAGTAGGAAACACAATTCTTCTTTTCTGGTAAGCACATGGTTCTTGATGTATTGGAGAGGCTTGAAAGAAGAGCATGGTTCTTGCTCTATTGGAGACCCCGGAAAGAAGAGCTTGCTTCTTGCGTGAAAACAGAGTGTGTTTCATGGATGAGATCACTGGTCTGAATTTACCTTCAGAAACGGAGTAAAACCACAGGATCTGTGTCATCCTATAAGCAAGAGTTCATTTCTGGTAAACCTCGTGAATTTTGGGCTCAAATGATTTTACACAGTTCTGGAACCCAACGCGATTCTCACTATTAACTAAAGAGCATTTATTTAAGAGAATCAGTGGTTTGTATCAGTTTCATAAGCAGAGTTGAACTACATATGGCCCATATGAGTAGGAAACACAGTTCTTTTTATCTGGGCATGCTCATGGTTCTTGCTGTATTGGAGACGCTCAAAGGAAGATCTTGGTTCTTCATGTATTGGAGACGCTGGAAAGAAGAGCTTGCTTCTTGCGTGAAATCAGAGTGTGTTTCATGGATGAGATCACTGGTCTGAATTTACCTTCAGAAACGGAGTAAAACCACAGGATCTGTGTCATCCTATAAGCAAGAGTTCATTTCTGGTAAACCCAGTGAATTTTGGGCTCAAATGATTTTACACAGTTCTAGAACCCAACGCGGTTCTGAATGTAAACTAAAGAGTAATTATGTAAGAGGAGCTGTGGTTTGTATCAGTTTCATAAGCAGAGTTGAACTACATATGGTCCGTGTGAGTAGGAAACACAGTTCTTTTTATCTGGGCATGCTCATGGTTCTTGCTGTATTGGAGACGCTCAAAGGAAGATCTTGGTTCTTCATGTATTGGAGACGCTGGAAAGAAGAGCTTGCTTCTTGCGTGAAATCAGAGTGTGTTTCATGGATGAGATCACTGGTCTGAATTTACCTTCAGAAACGGAGTAAAACCACAGGATCTGTGTCATCCTATAAGCAAGAGTTCATTTCTGGTAAACCCAGTGAATTTTGGGCTCAAATGATTTTACACAGTTCTAGAACCCAACGTGGTTCTGAATGTAAACTAAAGAGCAATTATGTAAGAGGAGCTGTGGTTTGTATCAGTTTCATAAGCAGAGTTGAACTACATATGGTCCGTGTGAGTAGGAAACACAGTTCTTTTTATCTGGGCATGCTCATGGTTCTTGCTGTATTGGAGACGCTCAAAGGAAGAGCTTGGTTCTTCATGTATTGGAGACGCTGGAAAGAAGAGCTTGCTTCTTGCGTGAAATCAGAGTGTGTTTCATGGATGAGATCACTGGTCTGAATTTACCTTCAGAAACGGAGTAAAACCACAGGATCTGTGTCATCCTATAAGCAAGTGTTCATTTCTGGTAAACCCAGTGAATTTTGGGCTCAAATGATTTTACTCAGTTCTGGAAACCAAGGCGATTCTCACTATTAACTTAAGAGCGTTTATTTAACAGGAGCAGTGGTTTGTATCACTTTCATAAGCAGAGTTGAACTACATATGGTCCGTATGAGTCGGAAACACATTTCTTTTTATCTGGGCATGCTCATGGTTCTTGCTGTATTGGAGAGGCTCGAAAGAAGATCTTGGTTCTTGCTGTATTGGAGATGCTGGAAAGAAGAGCTTGCTTCTTGCGTGAAAACAGAGTCTGTTTCATGGATGAGATCACTGGTCTGAATTTCCCTCCAGAAACTGAGTAAAACCACAGGATCTGTGTCATCCTACAAACAAGAGATCATTTTTGGTAAACCAATATAATTTTGGGCTCAAATGATTTTACCCAGTTCTGTAACCAACGCGATTCTCACTGTTAACTAAAGAGCATTTATTTAAGAGCATCAGTGGTTTGTATCAGTTTCATAATCAGAGTTGATCTACATATGGTCCGTATGAGTAGGAAACACAGTTCTTTTTTTCTGGGCATGCTCATGGTTCTTGCTGTATTGGAGACTCTCGAAAGAAGATCTTGGTTCTTGCTGTATTGGAGACGCTGGAAAGAAGAGCTTGCTTCTTGCGGGAAAACAGAGTGTGTTTAATGGATGAGAACAGTGGTCTGAATTTACATTCAGAAACGGAGTAAAACCACAGGATCTGTGTCATCCTATAAACAAGAGTTCATTTCTGGTAAACTAAGTGAATTTTGGCTCAAATGATTTTACACAGTTTTTGAACCCAACGCGATTCTAATTTTAACTAAGAGCATTTATGTAAGAGGAGCTGTGGTTAGTATCAGATTCATTAGCAGAGTTGAACTATGTATGGTCCGTATGAGTAGGAAACACAGTCCTTCTTCTCTGGTGTTTGATCATGGTTCTTGATGTATTGGAGAAGCTGGAAAGAAGAGCATGGTTCTTGTTGTATTGGAGACGCTGGAAAGAAGAGTTTGTTTCTCGCGTGAAAACAGAGTGTGTTTCATGGATGAGATCACTGGTCTGAATTTACCTTCAGAAACGGAGTAAAACCACAGGATCTGTGTCATCCTATAAGCAAGAGTTCATTTCTGGTAAACCTCGTGAATTTTGGGCTCAAATGATTTTACACAGTTCTGGAACCCAACGCGATTCTCACTATTAACTAAAGAGCATTTATTTAAGAGAATCAGTGGTTTGTATCAGTTTCATAAGCAGAGTTGAACTACATATGGCCCATATGAGTAGGAAACACAGTTCTTTTTATCTGGGCATGCTCATGGTTCTTGCTGTATTGGAGACGCTCAAAGGAAGATCTTGGTTCTTCATGTATTGGAGACGCTGGAAAGAAGAGCTTGCTTCTTGCGTGAAACCAGAGTGTGTTTCATGGATGAGATCACTGGTCTGAATTTACCTTCAGAAACGGAGTAAAACCACAGGATCTGTGTCATCCTATAAGCAAGAGTTCATTTCTGGTAAACCCAGTGAATTTTGGGCTCAAATGATTTTACACAGTTCTGGAACCCAACGTGGTTCTGAATGTAAACTAAAGAGCAATTATGTAAGAGGAGCTGTGGTTTGTATCAGTTTCATAAGCAGAGTTGAACTACATATGGTCCGTGTGAGTAGGAAACACAGTTCTTTTTATCTGGGCATGCTCATGGTTCTTGCTGTATTGGAGACGCTCAAAGGAAGATCTTGGTTCTTCATGTATTGGAGACGCTGGAAAGAAGAGCTTGCTTCTTGCGTGAAATCAGAGTGTGTTTCATGGATGAGATCACTGGTCTGAATTTACCTTCAGAAACGGAGTAAAACCACAGGATCTGTGTCATCCTATAAGCAAGAGTTCATTTCTGGTAAACCCAGTGAATTTTGGGCTCAAATGATTTTACTCAGTTCTGGAAACCAAGGCGATTCTCACTATTAACTTAAGAGCATTTATTTAACAGGAGCAGTGGTTTGTATCACTTTCATAAGCAGAGTTGAACTACATATGGTCCGTATGAGTCGGAAACACATTTCTTTTTATCTGGGCATGCTCATGGTTCTTGCTGTATTGGAGAGGCTCAAAAGAAGATCTTGGTTCTTGCTGTATTGGAGATGCTGGAAAGAAGAGCTTGCTTCTTGCGTGAAAACAGAGTCTGTTTCATGGATGAGATCACTGGTCTGAATTTCCCTCCAGAAACTGAGTAAAACCACAGGATCTGTGTCATCCTACAAACAAGAGATCATTTTTGGTAAACCAATATAATTTTGGGCTCAAATGATTTTACCCAGTTCTGTAACCAACGCGATTCTCACTGTTAACTAAAGAGCATTTATTTAAGAGCATCAGTGGTTTGTATCAGTTTCATAAGCAGAGTTGAACTACATATGGTCCATATGAGTAGGAAACACAGTTCTTTTTTTCTGGGCATGCTCATGGTTCTTGCTGTATTGGAGACGCTCAAAGGAAGATCTTGGTTCTTCATGTATTGGAGACGCTGGAAAGAAGAGCTTGCTTCTTGCGTGAAATCAGAGTGTGTTTCATGGATGAGATCACTGGTCTGAATTTACCTTCAGAAACGGAGTAAAACCACAGGATCTGTGTCATCCTATAAGCAAGAGTTCATTTCTGGTAAACCCAGTGAATTTTGGGCTCAAATGATTTTTCGCAGTTCTAGAACCCAACGTGGTTCTGACTGCTAACTAAAGAGCAATTATGTAAGAGGAACTGTGGTTTGTATAAGTTTCATAAGCAGAGTTGAACTACATATGGTCCGTGTGAGTAGGAAACACAGTTCTTTTTTTCTGGGCATGCTCATGGTTTTTGCTGTATTGGAGACGCTCGAAAGAAGAGCTTGCTTCTTGCGTGAAAACAGAGTGTGTTTCATGGATGAGATCACTGGTCTGAATTTCAATTCAGAAAGAGAGTTAAATCCCAGGATTTGTGTCTTCCTATAAGCAAGAGTTCATTTCTGGTAAACCATGTGAATTTTGGGCTCAAATGAATTCACACAGTTTTTGAACCCAACGCGATTCTCAATATTAAGTAAGAGCATTTATGTAAGAGGAGCTGTGGTTAGAATCAGAATCATAAGCAGAGTTGAAGTATGTATGGTCCGTATGAGTAGGAAACACAATTCTTCTTTTCTGATAAGCACATGGTTCTTGATGTATTGGAGAGGCTTGAAAGAAGAGCATGGTTCTTGCTCTATTGGAGACCCCGGAAAGAAGAGCTTGCTTCTTGCGTGAAAACAGAGTGTGTTTCATGGATGAGAACACTGGTCTGAATTTACCTTCAGAAACAGAGTAAAACCACAGGATTTGTTTCATCGTATAAGCAAGAGTTCATTTCTGGTAAACCAAGTGAATTTTGGGCTCAAATGATTTTACTCAGTTCTGGAAACCAAGGCGATTCTCACTATTAACTAAAGAGCATTTATTTAACAGGAGCAGTGGTTTGTATCACTTTCATAAGCAGAGTTGAACTACATATGGTCCGTATGAGTCGGAAACAAATTTCTTTTTATCTGGGCATGCTCATGGTTCTTGCTGTATTGGAGAGGCTCGAAAGAAGATCTTGGTTCTTGCTGTATTGGATACGCTGGAAAGAAGGGCTTGCTTCTTGCCTGAAAACAGAGTCTGTTTCATGGATGAGATCACTGGTCTGAATTTCCCTCCAGAAACTGAGTAAAACCACAGGATCTGTGTCATCCTACAAACAAGAGATCATTTTTGGTAAACCAATATAATTTTGGGCTCAAATGATTTTACCCAGTTCTGTAACCAACGCGATTCTCACTGTTAACTAAAGAGTATTTATTTAAGAGCATCAGTGGTTTGTATCAGTTTCATAATCAGAGTTGATCTACATATGGTCCGTATGAGTAGGAAACACAGTTCTTTTTTTCTGGGCATGCTCATGGTTCTTGCTGTATTGGAGACTCTCGAAAGAAGATCTTGGTTCTTGCTGTATTGGAGACGCTGGAAAGAAGACCTTGCTTCTTGCGGGAAAACAGAGTGTGTTTAATGGATGAGAACAGTGGTCTGAATTTACATTCAGAAACGGAGTAAAACCACAGGATCTGTGTCATCCTATAAACAAGAGTTCATTTCTGGTAAACTAAGTGAATTTTGGCTCAAATGATTTTACACAGTTTTTGAACCCAACGCGATTCTAATTTTAACTAAGAGCATTTATGTAAGAGGAGCTGTGGTTAGTATCAGATTCATTAGCAGAGTTGAACTATGTATGGTCCGTATGAGTAGGAAACACAGTCCTTCTTCTCTGGTGTTTGATCATGGTTCTTGATGTATTGGAGAAGCTGGAAAGAAGAGCATGGTTCTTGTTGTATTGGAGACGCTGGAAAGAAGAGTTTGTTTCTCGCGTGAAAACAGAGTGTGTTTCATGGATGAGATCACTGGTCTGAATTTACCTTCAGAAACGGAGTAAAACCACAGGATCTGTGTCATCCTATAAGCAAGAGTTCATTTCTGGTAAACCTCGTGAATTTTGGGCTCAAATGATTTTACACAGTTCTGGAACCCAACGCGATTCTCACTATTAACTAAAGAGCATTTATTTAAGAGAATCAGTGGTTTGTATCACTTTCATAAGCAGAGTTGAACTACATATGGTCCATATGAGTAGGAAACACAGTTCTTTTTATCTGGGCATGCTCATGGTTCTTGCTGTATTGGAGACGCTCAAAGGAAGATCTTGGTTCTTCATGTATTGGAGACGCTGGAAAGAAGAGCTTGCTTCTTGCGTGAAATCAGAGTGTGTTTCATGGATGAGATCACTGGTCTGAATTTACCTTCAGAAACGGAGTAAAACCACAGGATCTGTGTCATCCTATAAGCAAGAGTTCATTTCTGGTAAACCCAGTGAATTTTGGGCTCAAATGATTTTACACAGTTCTAGAACCCAACGCGGTTCTGACTGTAAACTAAAGAGCAATTATGTAAGAGGAGCTGTGGTTTGTATCAGTTTCATAAGCAGAGTTGAACTACATATGGTCCGAGTGAGTAGGAAACACAGTTCTTTTTATCTGGGCATGCTCATGGTTCTTGCTGTATTGGAGACGCTCAAAGGAAGATCTTGGTTCTTCATGTATTGGAGACGCTGGAAAGAAGAGCTTGCTTCTTGCGTGAAATCAGAGTGTGTTTCATGGATGAGATCACTGGTCTGAATTTACCTTCAGAAACGGAGTAAAACCACAGGATCTGTGTCATCCTATAAGCAAGAGTTCATTTCTGGTAAACCCAGTGAATTTTGGGCTCAAATGATTTTACACAGTTCTAGAACCCAACGCGGTTCTGAATGTAAACTAAAGAGCAATTATGTAAGAGGAGCTGTGGTTTGTATCAGTTTCATAAGCAGAGTTGAACTACATATGGTCCGTGTGAGTAGGAAACACAGTTCTTTTTATCTGGGCATGCTCATGGTTCTTGCTGTATTGGAGACGCTCAAAGGAAGATCTTGGTTCTTCATGTATTGGAGACGCTGGAAAGAAGAGCTTGCTTCTTGCGTGAAATCAGAGTGTGTTTCATGGATGAGATCACTGGTCTGAATTTACCTTCAGAAACGGAGTAAAACAACAGGATCTGTGTCATCCTATAAGCAAGAGTCCATTTCTGGTAAACCCAGTGAATTTTGGGCTCAAATGATTTTACACAGTTCTAGAACCCAACGCGGTTCTGACTGTTAACTAAAGAGCAATTATGTAAGAGGAGCTGTGGTTTGTATTAGTTTCATAAGCAGAGTTGAACTACATATGGTCCGTATGAGTCGGAAACACATTTCTTTTTATCTGGGCATGCTCATGGTTCTTGCTGTATTGGAGAGGCTCGAAAGAAGATCTTGGTTCTTGCTGTATTGGAGATGCTGGAAAGAAGAGCTTGCTTCTTGCGTGAAAACAGAGTCTGTTTCATGGATGAGATCACTGGTCTGAATTTCCCTCCAGAAACTGAGTAAAACCACAGGATCTGTGTCATCCTACAAACAAGAGATCATTTTTGGTAAACCAATATAATTTTGGGCTCAAATGATTTTACCCAGTACTGTAACCAACGCGATTCTCACTGTTAACTAAAGAGCATTTATTTAAGAGCATCAGTGGTTTGTATCAGTTTCATAAGCAGAGTTGAACTACATATGGTCCATATGAGTAGGAAACACAGTTCTTTTTTTCTGGGCATGCTCATGGTTCTTGCTGTATTGGAGACGCTCAAAGGAAGATCTTGGTTCTTCATGTATTGGAGACGCTGGAAAGAAGAGCTTGCTTCTTGCGTGAAATCAGAGTGTGTTTCATGGATGAGATCACTGGTCTGAATTTACCTTCAGAAACGGAGTAAAACCACAGGATCTGTGTCATCCTATAAGCAAGAGTTCATTTCTGGTAAACCCAGTGAATTTTGGGCTCAAATGATTTTTCGCAGTTCTAGAACCCAACGCGGTTCTGACTGCTAACTAAAGAGCAATTATGTAAGAGGAACTGTGGTTTGTATAAGTTTCATAAGCAGAGTTGAACTACATATGGTCCGTGTGAGTAGGAAACACAGTTCTTTTTTTCTGGGCATGCTCATGGTTTTTGCTGTATTGGAGACGCTCGAAAGAAGAGCTTGCTTCTTGCGTGAAAACAGAGTGTGTTTCATGGATGAGATCACTGGTCTGAATTTCAATTCAGAAAGAGAGTTAAATCCCAGGATTTGTGTCTTCCTATAAGCAAGAGTTCATTTCTGGTAAACCATGTGAATTTTGGGCTCAAATGAATTCACACAGTTTTTGAACCCAACGCGATTCTCAATATTAAGTAAGAGCATTTATGTAAGAGGAGCTGTGGTTAGAATCAGAATCATAAGCAGAGTTGAAGTATGTATGGTCCGTATGAGTAGGAAACACAATTCTTCTTTTCTGATAAGCACATGGTTCTTGATGTATTGGAGAGGCTTGAAAGAAGAGCATGGTTCTTGCTCTATTGGAGACCCCGGAAAGAAGAGCTTGCTTCTTGCGTGAAAACAGAGTGTGTTTCATGGATGAGAACACTGGTCTGAATTTACCTTCAGAAACAGAGTAAAACCACAGGATTTGTTTCATCGTATAAGCAAGAGTTCATTTCTGGTAAACCAAGTGAATTTTGGGCTCAAATGATTTTACTCAGTTCTGGAAACCAAGGCGATTCTCACTATTAACTAAAGAGCATTTATTTAACAGGAGCAGTGGTTTGTATCACTTTCATAAGCAGAGTTGAACTACATATGGTCCGTATGAGTCGGAAACAAATTTCTTTTTATCTGGGCATGCTCATGGTTCTTGCTGTATTGGAGAGGCTCGAAAGAAGATCTTGGTTCTTGCTGTATTGGATACGCTGGAAAGAAGGGCTTGCTTCTTGCCTGAAAACAGAGTCTGTTTCATGGATGAGATCACTGGTCTGAATTTCCCTCCAGAAACTTAGTAAAACCACAGGATCTGTGTCATCCTACAAACAAGAGATCATTTTTGGTAAACCAATATAATTTTGGGCTCAAATGATTTTACCCAGTTCTGTAACCAACGCGATTCTCACTGTTAACTAAAGAGCATTTATTTAAGAGCATCAGTGGTTTGTATCAGTTTCATAATCAGAGTTGATCTACATATGGTCCGTATGAGTAGGAAACACAGTTCTTTTTTTCTGGGCATGCTCATGGTTCTTGCTGTATTGGAGACTCTCGAAAGAAGATCTTGGTTCTTGCTGTATTGGAGACGCTGGAAAGAAGAGCTTGCTTCTTGCGGGAAAACAGAGTGTGTTTAATGGATGAGAACAGTGGTCTGAATTTACATTCAGAAACGGAGTAAAACCACAGGATCTGTGTCATCCTATAAACAAGAGTTCATTTCTGGTAAACTAAGTGAATTTTGGCTCAAATGATTTTACACAGTTTTTGAACCCAACGCGATTCTAATTTTAACTAAGAGCATTTATGTAAGAGGAGCTGTGGTTAGTATCAGATTCATTAGCAGAGTTGAACTATGTATGGTCCGTATGAGTAGGAAACACAGTCCTTCTTCTCTGGTGTTTGATCATGGTTCTTGATGTATTGGAGAAGCTGGAAAGAAGAGCATGGTTCTTGTTGTATTGGAGACGCTGGAAAGAAGAGTTTGTTTCTCGCGTGAAAACAGAGTGTGTTTCATGGATGAGATCACTGGTCTGAATTTACCTTCAGAAACGGAGTAAAACCACAGGATCTGTGTCATCCTATAAGCAAGAGTTCATTTCTGGTAAACCTCGTGAATTTTGGGCTCAAATGATTTTACACAGTTCTGGAACCCAACGCGATTCTCACTATTAACTAAAGAGCATTTATTTAAGAGAATCAGTGGTTTGTATCACTTTCATAAGCAGAGTTGAACTACATATGGTCCATATGAGTAGGAAACACAGTTCTTTTTATCTGGGCATGCTCATGGTTCTTGCTGTATTGGAGACGCTCAAAGGAAGATCTTGGTTCTTCATGTATTGGAGACGCTGGAAAGAAGAGCTTGCTTCTTGCGTGAAATCAGAGTGTGTTTCATGGATGAGATCACTGGTCTGAATTTACCTTCAGAAACGGAGTAAAACCACAGGATCTGTGTCATCCTATAAGCAAGAGTTCATTTCTGGTAAACCCAGTGAATTTTGGGCTCAAATGATTTTACACAGTTCTAGAACCCAACGCGGTTCTGACTGTAAACTAAAGAGCAATTATGTAAGAGGAGCTGTGGTTTGTATCAGTTTCATAAGCAGAGTTGAACTACATATGGTCCGTGTGAGTAGGAAACACAGTTCTTTTTATCTGGGCATGCTCATGGTTCTTGCTGTATTGGAGACGCTCAAAGGAAGATCTTGGTTCTTCATGTATTGGAGACGCTGGAAAGAAGAGCTTGCTTCTTGCGTGAAATCAGAGTGTGTTTCATGGATGAGATCACTGGTCTGAATTTACCTTCAGAAACGGAGTAAAACCACAGGATCTGTGTCATCCTATAAGCAAGAGTTCATTTCTGGTAAACCCAGTGAATTTTGGGCTCAAATGATTTTACACAGTTCTAGAACCCAACGCGGTTCTGAATGTAAACTAAAGAGCAATTATGTAAGAGGAGCTGTGGTTTGTATCAGTTTCATAAGCAGAGTTGAACTACATATGGTCCGTGTGAGTAGGAAACACAGTTCTTTTTATCTGGGCATGCTCATGGTTCTTGCTGTATTGGAGACGCTCAAAGGAAGATCTTGGTTCTTCATGTATTGGAGACGCTGGAAAGAAGAGCTTGCTTCTTGCGTGAAATCAGAGTGTGTTTCATGGATGAGATCACTGGTCTGAATTTACCTTCAGAAACGGAGTAAAACAACAGGATCTGTGTCATCCTATAAGCAAGAGTTCATTTCTGGTAAACCCAGTGAATTTTGGGCTCAAATGATTTTACACAGTTCTAGAACCCAACGCGGTTCTGACTGTTAACTAAAGAGCAATTATGTAAGAGGAGCTGTGGTTTGTATTAGTTTCATAAGCAGAGTTGAACTACATATGGTCCGTATGAGTCGGAAACACATTTCTTTTTATCTGGGCATGCTCATGGTTCTTGCTGTATTGGAGAGGCTCGAAAGAAGATCTTGGGTCTTGCTGTATTGGAGATGCTGGAAAGAAGAGCTTGCTTCTTGCGTGAAAACAGAGTCTGTTTCATGGATGAGATCACTGGTCTGAATTTCCCTCCAGAAACTGAGTAAAACCACAGGATCTGTGTCATCCTACAAACAAGAGATCATTTTTGGTAAACCAATATAATTTTGGGCTCAAATGATTTTACCCAGTTCTGTAACCAACGCGATTCTCACTGTTAACTAAAGAGCATTTATTTAAGAGCATCAGTGGTTTGTATCAGTTTCATAAGCAGAGTTGAACTACATATGGTCCATATGAGTAGGAAACACAGTTCTTTTTTTCTGGGCATGCTCATGGTTCTTGCTGTATTGGAGACGCTCAAAGGAAGATCTTGGTTCTTCATGTATTGGAGACGCTGGAAAGAAGAGCTTGCTTCTTGCGTGAAATCAGAGTGTGTTTCATGGATGAGATCACTGGTCTGAATTTACCTTCAGAAACGGAGTAAAACCACAGGATCTGTGTCATCCTATAAGCAAGAGTTCATTTCTGGTAAACCCAGTGAATTTTGGGCTCAAATGATTTTTCGCAGTTCTAGAACCCAACGCGGTTCTGACTGCTAACTAAAGAGCAATTATGTAAGAGGAACTGTGGTTTGTATAAGTTTCATAAGCAGAGTTGAACTACATATGGTCCGTATGAGTAAGAAACACAGTTCTTTTTTTCTGGGCATGCTCATGGTTTTTGCTGTATTGGAGACGCTCGAAAGAAGAGCTTGCTTCTTGCGTGAAAACAGAGTGTGTTTCATGGATGAGATCACTGGTCTGAATTTCAATTCAGAAAGAGAGTTAAATCCCAGGATTTGTGTCTTCCTATAAGCAAGAGTTCATTTCTGGTAAACCATGTGAATTTTGGGCTCAAATGAATTCACACAGTTTTTGAACCCAACGCGATTCTCAATATTAAGTAAGAGCATTTATGTAAGAGGAGCTGTGGTTAGAATCAAAATCATAAGCAGAGTTGAAGTATGTATGGTCCGTATGAGTAGGAAACACAATTCTTCTTTTCTGGTAAGCACATGGTTCTTGATGTATTGGAGAGGCTTGAAAGAACAGCATGGTTCTTGCTGTATTGGAGACCCCGGAAAGAAAAGCTTGCTTCTTGCGTGAAAACAGAGTGTGTTTCATGGATGAGAACACTGGTCTGAATTTACCTTCAGAAACAGAGTAAAACCACAGGATTTGTTTCATCGTATAAGCAAGAGGTCATTTCTGGTAAACCAAGTGAATTTTGGGCTCAAATGATTTTACTCAGTTCTGGAAACCAAGGCGATTCTCACTATTAACTAAAGAGCATTTATTTAACAGGAGCAGTGGTTTGTATCACTTTCATAAGCAGAGTTGAACTACATATGGTCCGTATGAGTCGGAAACACATTTCTTTTTATCTGGGCATGCTCATGGTTCTTGCTGTATTGGAGAGGCTCGAAAGAAGATCTTGGTTCTTGCTGTATTGGAGATGCTGGAAAGAAGAGCTTGCTTCTTGCGTGAAAACAGAGTCTGTTTCATGGATGAGATCACTGGTCTGAATTTCCCACCAGAAACTGAGTAAAACCACAGGATCTGTGTCATCCTACAAACAAGAGATCATTTTTGGTAAACCAATATAATTTTGGGCTCAAATGATTTTACCCAGTTCTGTAACCAATGCGATTCTCACTGTTAACTAAAGAGCATTTATTTAAGAGCATCAGTGGTTTGTATCAGTTTCATAAGCAGAGTTGAACTACATATGGTCCATATGAGTAGGAAACACAGTTCTTTTTTTCTGGACATGCTCATGGTTCTTGCTGTATTGGAGACGCTCAAAGGAAGATCTTGGTTCTTCATGTATTGGAGACGCTGGAAAGAAGAGCTTGCTTCTTGAGTGAAATCAGAGTGTGTTTCATGGAAGAGATC
Source organism: Onychomys leucogaster (assembly GCA_949786385.1). Lineage (NCBI taxonomy): Eukaryota > Metazoa > Chordata > Mammalia > Rodentia > Cricetidae > Onychomys > Onychomys leucogaster. Next base: position 63,510 of record CATKUP010000012.1, on the reverse strand, counting down.
ACTGGTCTGAATTTACCAACAGAAACTGAGTAAAACCACAGGATCTGTGTCATCCTACAAACAAGAGATCATTTTTGGTAAACCAATATAATTTTGGGCTCAAATGATTTTACCCAGTTCTGTAACCAACGCGATTCTCACTGTTAACTAAAGAGCATTTATTTAAGAGCATCAGTGGTTTGTATCAGTTTCATAAGCAGAGTTGAACTACATATGGTCCATATGAGTAGGAAACACAGTTCTTTTTTTTCTGGGCATGCTCATGGTTCTTGCTGTATTGGAGACGCTCAAAGGAAGATCTTGGTTCTTCATGTATTGGAGATGCTGGAAAGAAGAGCTTGCTTCTTGCGTGAAATCAGAGTGTGTTTCATGGATGAGATCACTGGTCTGAATTTACCTTCAGAAACGGAGTAAAACCACAGGATCTGTGTCATCCTATAAGCAAGAGTTCATTTCTGGTAAACCCAGTGAATTTTGTGCTCAAATGATTTTTCGCAGTTCTAGAACCCAACGCGGTTCTGACTGTTAACTAAAGAGCAATTATGTAAGAGGAGCTGTGGTTTGTATAAGTTTCATAAGCAGAGTTGAACTACATATGGTCCGTGTGAGTAGGAAACACAGTTCTTTTTCTCTTGGCATGGTCATGGTTTTTGCTGTATTGGAGACGCTCGAAAGAAGAGCTTGCTTCTTGCGTGAAAACAGAGTGTGTTTCATGGATGAGATCACTGGTCTGAATTTCAATTCAGAAAGAGAGTTAAATCCTAGGATTTGTGTCTTCCTATAAGCAAGAGTTCATTTCTGGTAAACCAAGTGAATTTTGGGCTCAAATGAATTTACACAGTTTTTGAACCCAACGCGATTCTCAATATTAAATAAGAGCATTTATGTAAGAGGAGCTGTGGTTAGAATCAGATTCATAAGCAGAGTTGAAGTATGTATGGTCCGTATGAGTAGGAAACACAATTCTTCTTTTCTGGTATGCACATGGTTCTTGATGTATTGGAGAGGCTGGAAAGAAGAGCATGGTTCTTGCTCTATTGGAGACCCCGGAAAGAAGAGCTTGCTTCTTGCGTGAAAACAGAGTGTGTTTCATGGATGAGAACACTGGTCTGAATTTACCTTCAGAAACGGAGTAAAACCACAGGATTTGTTTCATCCTATAAGCAAGAGTTCATTTCCGGTAAACCAAGTGAATTTTGGGCTCAAATGATTTTACTCAGTTCTGGAACCCAATGCGATTCTCACTATTAACTAAAGAGCATTTATTTAACAGGAGCAGTGGTTTGTATCACTTTCATAAGCAGAGTTGAACTACATATGGTCCGTATGAGTCGGAAACACATTTCTTTTTATCTGGGCATGCTCATGGTTCTTGCTATATTGGAGAGGCTCGAAAGAAGATCTTGGTTCTTGCTGTATTGGATACGCTGGAAAGAAGGGCTTGCTTCTTGCCTGAAAACAGAGTCTGTTTCATGGATGAGATCACTGGTCTGAATTTCCCTCCAGAAACTGAGTAAAACCACAGGATCTGTGTCATCCTACAAACAAGAGATCATTTTTGGTAAACCAATATAATTTTGGGCTCAAATGATTTTACCCAGTTCTGTAACCAACGCGATTCTCACTGTTAACTAAAGAGCATTTATTTAAGAGCATCAGTGGTTTGTATCAGTTTCATAATCAGAGTTGATCTACATATGGTCCGTATGAGTAGGAAACACAGTTCTTTTTTTCTGGGCATGCTCATGGTTCTTGCTGTATTGGAGACTCTCGAAAGAAGATCTTGGTTCTTGCTGTATTGGAGACGCTGGAAAGAAGAGCTTGCTTCTTGCGGGAAAACAGAGTGTGTTTAATGGATGAGAACAGTGGTCTGAATTTACATTCAGAAACGGAGTAAAACCACAGGATCTGTGTCATCCTATAAACAAGAGTTCATTTCTGGTAAACTAAGTGAATTTTGGCTCAAATGATTTTACACAGTTTTTGAACCCAACGCGATTCTAATTTTAACTAAGTGCATTTATGTAAGAGGAGCTGTGGTTAGTATCAGATTCATTAGCAGAGTTGAACTATGTATGGTCCGTATGAGTAGGAAACACAGTCCTTCTTCTCTGGTGTTTGATCATGGTTCTTGATGTATTGGAGAAGCTGGAAAGAAGAGCATGGTTCTTGTTGTATTGGAGACGCTGGAAAGAAGAGTTTGTTTCTCGCGTGAAAACAGAGTGTGTTTCATGGATGAGATCACTGGTCTGAATTTACCTTCAGAAACGGAGTAAAACCACAGGATCTGTGTCATCCTATAAGCAAGAGTTCATTTCTGGTAAACCTCGTGAATTTTGGGCTCAAATGATTTTACACAGTTCTGGAACCCAACGCGATTCTCACTATTAACTAAAGAGCATTTATTTAAGAGAATCAGTGGTTTGTATCACTTTCATAAACAGAGTTGAACTACATATGGTCCATATGAGTAGGAAACACAGTTCTTTTTATCTGGGCATGCTCATGGTTCTTGCTGTATTGGAGACGCTCAAAGGAAGATCTTGGTTCTTCATGTATTGGAGACGCTGGAAAGAAGAGCTTGCTTCTTGTGTGAAATCAGAGTGTGTTTCATGGATGAGATCACTGGTCTGAATTTACCTTCAGAAACGGAGTAAAACCACAGGATCTGTGTCATCCTATAAGCAAGAGTTCATTTCTGGTAAACCCAGTGAATTTTGGGCTCAAATGATTTTTCGCAGTTCTAGAACCCAACGTGGTTCTGACTGTTAACTAAAGAGCAATTATGTAAGAGGAGCTGTGGTTTGTATAAGTTTCATAAGCAGAGTTGAACTACATATGGTCCGTGTGAGTAGGAAACACAGTTCTTTTTCTCTTGGCATGGTCATGGTTTTTGCTGTATTGGAGACGCTCGAAAGAAGAGCTTGCTTCTTGCGTGAAAACAGAGTGTGTTTCATGGATGAGATCACTGGTCTGAATTTCAATTCAGAAAGAGAGTTAAATCCCAGGATTTGTGTCTTCCTATAAGCAAGAGTTCATTTCTGGTAAACCAAGTGAATTTTGGGCTCAAATGAATTTACACAGTTTTTGAACCCAACGCGATTCTCAATATTAAATAAGAGCATTTATGTAAGAGGAGCTGTGGTTAGAATCAGATTCATAAGCAGAGTTGAAGTATGTATGGTCCGTATGAGTAGGAAACACAATTCTTCTTTTCTGGTATGCACATGGTTCTTGATGTATTGGAGAGGCTGGAAAGAAGAGCATGGTTCTTGCTCTATTGGAGACCCCGGAAAGAAGAGAATGCTCCTTGCGTGAAAACAGAGTGTGTTTCATGGATGAGAACACTGGTCTGAATTTACCTTCAGAAACAGACTAAAACCACAGGATTTGTTTCATCGTATAAGCAAGAGTTCATTTCTGGTAAACCAAGTGAATTTTGGGCTCAAATGATTTTACTCAGTTCTGGAAACCAAGGCGATTCTCACTATTAACTAAAGAGCATTTATTTAACAGGAGCAGTGGTTTGTATCACTTTCATAAGCAGAGTTGAACTACATATGGTCCGTATGAGTCGGAAACACATTTCTTTTTATCTGGGCATGCTCATGGTTCTTGCTGTATTGGAGAGGCTCGAAAGAAGATCTTGGTTCTTGCTGTATTGGAGATGCTGGAAAGAAGAGCTTGCTTCTTGCGTGAAAACAGAGTCTGTTTCATGGATGAGATCACTGGTCTGAATTTCCCTCCAGAAACTGAGTAAAATCACAGGATCTGTGTCATCCTACAAACAAGAGATCATTTTTGGTAAACCAATATAATTTTGGGCTCAAATGATTTTACCCAGTTCTGTAACCAACGCGATTCTCACTGTTAACTAAAGAGCATTTATTTAAGAGCATCAGTGGTTTGTATCAGTTTCATAATCAGAGTTGAACTACATATGGTCCATATAAGTAGGAAACACAGTTCTTTTTTTCTGGGCATGCTCATGGTTCTTGCTGTATTGGAGACGCTCAAAGGAAGATCTTGGTTCTTCATGTATTGGAGACGCTGGAAAGAAGAGCTTGCTTCTTGCGTGAAATCAGAGTGTGTTTCATGGATGAGATCACTGGTCTGAATTTACCTTCAGAAACGGAGTAAAACCACAGGATCTGTGTCATCCTATAAGCAAGAGTTCATTTCTGGTAAACCCAGTGAATTTTGGGCTCAAATGATTTTTCGCAGTTCTAGAACCCAACGCGGTTCTGACTGCTAACTAAAGAGCAATTATGTAAGAGGAACTGTGGTTTGTATAAGTTTCATAAGCAGAGTTGAACTACATATGGTCCGTGTGAGTAGGAAACACAGTTCTTTTTTTCTGGGCATGCTCATGGTTTTTGCTGTATTGGAGACGCTCGAAAGAAGAGCTTGCTTCTTGCGTGAAAACAGAGTGTGTTTCATGGATGAGATCACTGGTCTGAATTTCAATTCAGAAAGAGAGTTAAATCCCAGGATTTGTGTCTTCCTATAAGCAAGAGTTCATTTCTGGTAAACCAAGTGAATTTTGGGCTCAAATGAATTCACACAGTTTTTGAACGCAACGCGATTCTCAATATTAAGTAAGAGCATTTATGTAAGAGGAGCTGTGGTTAGAATCAGAATCATAAGCAGAGTTGAAGTATGTATGGTCCGTATGAGTAGGAAACACAATTCTTCTTTTCTGGTAAGCACATGGTTCTTGATGTATTGGAGAGGCTTGAAAGAAGAGCATGGTTCTTGCTCTATTGGAGACCCCGGAAAGAAGAGCTTGCTTCTTGCGTGAAAACAGAGTGTGTTTCATGGATGAGAACACTGGTCTGAATTTACCTTCAGAAACAGAGTAAAACCACAGGATTTGTTTCATCGTATAAGCAAGAGTTCATTTCTGGTAAACCAAGTGAATTTTGGGCTCAAATGATTTTACTCAGTTCTGGAAACCAAGGCGATTCTCACTATTAACTAAAGAGCATTTATTTAACAGGAGCAGTGGTTTGTATCACTTTCATAAGCAGAGTTGAACTACATATGGTCCGTATGAGTCGGAAACACATTTCTTTTTATCTGGGCATGCTCATGGTTCTTGCTGTATTGGAGAGGCTCGAAAGAAGATCTTGGTTCTTGCTGTATTGGATACGCTGGAAAGAAGGGCTTGCTTCTTGCCTGAAAACAGAGTCTGTTTCATGGATGAGATCACTGGTCTGAATTTCCCTCCAGAAACTGAGTAAAACCACAGGATCTGTGTCATCCTACAAACAAGAGATCATTTTTGGTAAACCAATATAATTTTGGGCTCAAATGATTTTACCCAGTTCTGTAACCAACGCGATTCTCACTGTTAACTAAAGAGCATTTATTTAAGAGCATCAGTGGTTTGTATCAGTTTCATAATCAGAGTTGATCTACATATGGTCCGTATGAGTAGGAAACACAGTTCTTTTTTTCTGGGCATGCTCATGGTTCTTGCTGTATTGGAGACTCTCGAAAGAAGATCTTGGTTCTTGCTGTATTGGAGACGCTGGAAAGAAGAGCTTGCTTCTTGCGGGAAAACAGTGTGTTTAATGGATGAGAACAGTGGTCTGAATTTACATTCAGAAACGGAGTAAAACCACAGGATCTGTGTCATCCTATAAACAAGAGTTCATTTCTGGTAAACTAAGTGAATTTTGGCTCAAATGATTTTACACAGTTTTTGAACCCAACGCGATTCTAATTTTAACTAAGAGCATTTATGTAAGAGGAGCTGTGGTTAGTATCAGATTCATTAGCAGAGTTGAACTATGTATGGTCCGTATGAGTAGGAAACACAGTCCTTCTTCTCTGGTGTTTGATCATGGTTCTTGATGTATTGGAGAAGCTGGAAAGAAGAGCATGGTTCTTGTTTTATTGGAGACGCTGGAAAGAAGAGTTTGTTTCTCGCGTGAAAACAGAGTGTGTTTCATGGATGAGATCACTGGTCTGAATTTACCTTCAGAAACGGAGTAAAACCACAGGATCTGTGTCATCCTATAAGCAAGAGTTCATTTCTGGTAAACCTCGTGAATTTTGGGCTCAAATGATTTTACACAGTTCTGGAACCCAACGCGATTCTCACTATTAACTAAAGAGCATTTATTTAAGAGAATCAGTGGTTTGTATCACTTTCATAAGCAGAGTTGAACTACATATGGTCCATATGAGTAGGAAACACAGTTCTTTTTATCTGGGCATGCTCATGGTTCTTGCTGTATTGGAGACGCTCAAAGGAAGATCTTGGTTCTTCATGTATTGGAGACGCTGGAAAGAAGAGCTTGCTTCTTGCGTGAAATCAGAGTGTGTTTCATGGATGAGATCACTGGTCTGAATTTACCTTCAGAAACGGAGTAAAACCACAGGATCTGTGTCATCCTATAAGCAAGAGTTCATTTCTGGTAAACCCAGTGAATTTTGGGCTCAAATGATTTTACACAGTTCTAGAACCCAACGCGGTTCTGAATGTAAACTAAAGAGCAATTATGTAAGAGGAGCTGTGGTTTGTATCAGTTTCATAAGCAGAGTTGAACTACATATGGTCCGTGTGAGTAGGAAACACAGTTCTTTTTATCTGGGCATGCTCATGGTTCTTGGTGTATTGGAGATGCTCAAAGGAAGATCTTGGTTCTTCATGTATTGGAGACGCTGGAAAGAAGAGCTTGCTTCTTGCGTGAAATCAGAGTGTGTTTCATGGATGAGATCACTGGTCTGAATTTACCTTCAGAAACGGAGTAAAACCACAGGATCTGTGTCATCCTATAAGCAAGAGTTCATTTCTGGTAAACCCAGTGAATTTTGGGCTCAAATGATTTTACACAGTTCTAGAACCCAACGCGGTTCTGAATGTAAACTAAAGAGCAATTATGTAAGAGGAGCTGTGGTTTGTATCAGTTTCATAAGCAGAGTTGAACTACATATGGTCCGTGTGAGTAGGAAACACAGTTCTTTTTATCTGGGCATGCTCATGGTTCTTGCTGTATTGGAGACGCTCAAAGGAAGATCTTGGTTCTTCATGTATTGGAGACGCTGGAAAGAAGAGCTTGCTTCTTGCGTGAAATCAGAGTCTGTTTCATGGATGAGATCACTGGTCTGAATTTACCTTCAGAAACGGAGTAAAACCACAGGATCTGTGTCATCCTATAAGCAAGAGTTCATTTCTGGTAAACCCAGTGAATTTTGTGCTCAAATGATTTTTCGCAGTTCTAGAACCCAACACGGTTCTGACTGTTAACTAAAGAGCAATTATGTAAGAGGAGCTGTGGTTTGTATAAGTTTCATAAGCAGAGTTGAACTACATATGGTCCGTGTGACTAGGAAACACAGTTCTTTTTCTCTTGGCATGGTCATGGTTTTTGCTGTATTGGAGACGCTCGAAAGAAGAGCTTGCTTCTTGCGTGAAAACAGAGTGTGTTTCATGGATGAGATCACTGGTCTGAATTTCAATTCAGAAAGAGAGTTAAATCCTAGGATTTGTGTCTTCCTATAAGCAAGAGTTCATTTCTGGTAAACCAAGTGAATTTTGGGCTCAAATGAATTTACACAGTTTTTGAACCCAATGCGATTCTCAATATTAAATAAGAGCATTTATGTAAGAGGAGCTGTGGTTAGAATCAGATTCATAAGCAGAGTTGAAGTATGTATGGTCCGTATGAGTAGGAAACACAATTCTTCTTTTCTGGTATGCACATGGTTCTTGATGTATTGGAGAGGCTGGAAAGAAGAGCATGGTTCTTGCTCTATTGGAGACCCCGGAAAGAAGAGCTTGCTTCTTGCGTGAAAACAGAGTGTGTTTCATGGATGAGAACACTGGTCTGAATTTACCTTCAGAAACGGAGTAAAACCACAGGATTTGTTTCATCCTATAAGCAAGAGTTCATTTCCGGTAAACCAAGTGAATTTTGGGCTCAAATGATTTTACTCAGTTCTGGAACCCAATGCGATTCTCACTATTAACTAAAGAGCATTTATTTAACAGGAGCAGTGGTTTGTATCACTTTCATAAGCAGAGTTGAACTACATATGGTCCGTATGAGTCGGAAACACATTTCTTTTTATCTGGGCATGCTCATGGTTCTTGCTATATTGGAGAGGCTCGAAAGAAGATCTTGGTTCTTGCTGTATTGGATACGCTGGAAAGAAGGGCTTGCTTCTTGCCTGAAAACAGAGTCTGTTTCATGGATGAGATCACTGGTCTGAATTTCCCTCCAGAAACTGAGTAAAACCACAGGATCTGTGTCATCCTACAAACAAGAGATCATTTTTGGTAAACCAATATAATTTTGGGCTCAAATGATTTTACCCAGTTCTGTAACCAACGCGATTCTCACTGTTAACTAAAGAGCATTTATTTAAGAGCATCAGTGGTTTGTATCAGTTTCATAATCAGAGTTGATCTACATATGGTCCGTATGAGTAGGAAACACAGTTCTTTTTTTCTGGGCATGCTCATGGTTCTTGCTGTATTGGAGACTCTCGAAAGAAGATCTTGGTTCTTGCTGTATTGGAGACGCTGGAAAGAAGAGCTTGCTTCTTGCGGGAAAACAGAGTGTGTTTAATGGATGAGAACAGTGGTCTGAATTTACATTCAGAAACGGAGTAAAACCACAGGATCTGTGTCATCCTATAAACAAGAGTTCATTTCTGGTAAACTAAGTGAATTTTGGCTCAAATGATTTTACACAGTTTTTGAACCCAACGCGATTCTAATTTTAACTAAGTGCATTTATGTAAGAGGAGCTGTGGTTAGTATCAGATTCATTAGCAGAGTTGAACTATGTATGGTCCGTATGAGTAGGAAACACAGTCCTTCTTCTCTGGTGTTTGATCATGGTTCTTGATGTATTGGAGAAGCTGGAAAGAAGAGCATGGTTCTTGTTGTATTGGAGACGCTGGAAAGAAGAGTTTGTTTCTCGCGTGAAAACAGAGTGTGTTTCATGGATGAGATCACTGGTCTGAATTTACCTTCAGAAACGGAGTAAAACCACAGGATCTGTGTCATCCTATAAGCAAGAGTTCATTTCTGGTAAACCTCATGAATTTTGGGCTCAAATGATTTTACACAGTTCTGGAACCCAACGCGATTCTCACTATTAACTAAAGAGCATTTATTTAAGAGAATCAGTGGTTTGTATCACTTTCATAAACAGAGTTGAACTACATATGGTCCATATGAGTAGGAAACACAGTTCTTTTTATCTGGGCATGCTCATGGTTCTTGCTGTATTGGAGACGCTCAAAGGAAGATCTTGGTTCTTCATGTATTGGAGACGCTGGAAAGAAGAGCTTGCTTCTTGTGTGAAATCAGAGTGTGTTTCATGGATGAGATCACTGGTCTGAATTTACCTTCAGAAACGGAGTAAAACCACAGGATCTGTGTCATCCTATAAGCAAGAGTTCATTTCTGGTAAACCCAGTGAATTTTGGGCTCAAATGATTTTTCGCAGTTCTAGAACCCAACGCGGTTCTGACTGTTAACTAAAGAGCAATTATGTAAGAGGAGCTGTGGTTTGTATAAGTTTCATAAGCAGAGTTGAACTACATATGGTCCGTGTGAGTAGGAAACACAGTTCTTTTTCTCTTGGCATGGTCATGGTTTTTGCTGTATTGGAGACGCTCGAAAGAAGAGCTTGCTTCTTGCGTGAAAACAGAGTGTGTTTCATGGATGAGATCACTGGTCTGAATTTCAATTCAGAAAGAGAGTTAAATCCCAGGATTTGTGTCTTCCTATAAGCAAGAGTTCATTTCTGGTAAACCAAGTGAATTTTGGGCTCAAATGAATTTACACAGTTTTTGAACCCAACGCGATTCTCAATATTAAATAAGAGCATTTATGTAAGAGGAGCTGTGGTTAGAATCAGATTCATAAGCAGAGTTGAAGTATGTATGGTCCGTATGAGTAGGAAACACAATTCTTCTTTTCTGGTATGCACATGGTTCTTGATGTATTGGAGAGGCTGGAAAGAAGAGCATGGTTCTTGCTCTATTGGAGACCCCGGAAAGAAGAGCTTGCTTCTTGCGTGAAAACAGAGTGTGTTTCATGGATGAGAACACTGGTCTGAATTTACCTTCAGAAACGGAGTAAAACCACAGGATTTGTTTCATCCTATAAGCAAGAGTTCATTTCCGGTAAACCAAGTGAATTTTGGGCTCAAATGATTTTACTCAGTTCTGGAACCCAATGCGATTCTCACTATTAACTAAAGAGCATTTATTTAACAGGAGCAGTGGTTTGTATCACTTTCATAAGCAGAGTTGAACTACATATGGTCCGTATGAGTCGGAAACACATTTCTTTTTATCTGGGCATGCTCATGGTTCTTGCTATATTGGAGAGGCTCGAAAGAAGATCTTGGTTCTTGCTGTATTGGATACGCTGGAAAGAAGGGCTTGCTTCTTGCCTGAAAACAGAGTCTGTTTCATGGATGAGATCACTGGTCTGAATTTCCCTCCAGAAACTGAGTAAAACCACAGGATCTGTGTCATCCTACAAACAAGAGATCATTTTTGGTAAACCAATATAATTTTGGGCTCAAATGATTTTACCCAGTTCTGTAACCAACGCGATTCTCACTGTTAACTAAAGAGCATTTATTTAAGAGCATCAGTGGTTTGTATCAGTTTCATAATCAGAGTTGATCTACATATGGTCCGTATGAGTAGGAAACACAGTTCTTTTTTTCTGGGCATGCTCATGGTTCTTGCTGTATTGGAGACTCTCGAAAGAAGATCTTGGTTCTTGCTGTATTGGAGATGCTGGAAAGAAGAGCTTGCTTCTTGCGGGAAAACAGAGTGTGTTTAATGGATGAGAACAGTGGTCTGAATTTACATTCAGAAACGGAGTAAAACCACAGGATCTGTGTCATCCTATAAACAAGAGTTCATTTCTGGTAAACTAAGTGAATTTTGGCTCAAATGATTTTACACAGTTTTTGAACCCAACGCGATTCTAATATTAACTAAGAGCATTTATGTAAGAGGAGCTGTGGTTAGTATCAGATTCATTAGCAGAGTTGAACTATGTATGGTCCGTATGAGTAGGAAACACAGTCCTTCTTCTCTGGTGTTTGATCATGGTTCTTGATGTATTGGAGAAGCTGGAAAGAAGAGCATGGTTCTTGTTGTATTGGAGACGCTGGAAAGAAGAGTTTGTTTCTCGCGTGAAAACAGAGTGTGTTTCATGGATGAGATCACTGGTCTGAATTTACCTTCAGAAACGGAGTAAAACCACAGGATCTGTGTCATCCTATAAGCAAGAGTTCATTTCTGGTAAACCTCGTGAATTTTGGGCTCAAATGATTTTACACAGTTCTGGAACCCAACGCGATTCTCACTATTAACTAAAGAGCATTTATTTAAGAGAATCAGTGGTTTGTATCACTTTCATAAGCAGAGTTGAACTACATATTGTCCATATTAGTAGGAAACACAGTTCTTTTTATCTGGGCATGCTCATGGTTCTTGCTGTATTGGAGACGCTCAAAGGAAGATCTTGGTTCTTCATGTATTGGAGACGCTGGAAAGAAGAGCTTGCTTCTTGCGTGAAATCAGAGTGTGTTTCATGGATGAGATCACTGGTCTGAATTTACCTTCAGAAACGTAGTAAAACCACAGGATCTGTGTCATCTTATAAGCAAGAGTTCATTTCTGGTAAACCCAGTGAATTTTGGGCTCAAATGATTTTACACAGTTCTAGAACCCAACGCGGTTCTGAATGTAAACTAAAGAGCAATTATGTAAGAGGAGCTGTGGTTTGTATCAGTTTCATAAGCAGAGTTGAACTACATATGGTCCGTGTGAGTAGGAAACACAGTTCTTTTTTTCTGGGCATGCTCATGGTTTTTGCTGTATTGGAGACGCTCGAAAGAAGAGCTTGCTTCTTGCGTGAAAACAGAGTGTGTTTCATGGATGAGATCACTGGTCTGAATTTCAATTCAGAAAGAGAGTTAAATCCTAGGATTTGTGTCTTCCTATAAGCAAGAGTTCATTTCTGGTAAACCAAGTGAATTTTGGGCTCAAATGAATTTACACAGTTTTTGAACCCAATGCGATTCTCAATATTAAATAAGAGCATTTATGTAAGAGGAGCTGTGGTTAGAATCAGATTCATAAGCAGAGTTGAAGTATGTATGGTCCGTATGAGTAGGAAACACAATTCTTCTTTTCTGGTATGCACATGGTTCTTGATGTATTGGAGAGGCTGGAAAGAAGAGCATGGTTCTTGCTCTATTGGAGACCCCGGAAAGAAGAGCTTGCTTCTTGCGTGAAAACAGAGTGTGTTTCATGGATGAGAACACTGGTCTGAATTTACCTTCAGAAACGGAGTAAAACCACAGGATTTGTTTCATCCTATAAGCAAGAGTTCATTTCCGGTAAACCAAGTGAATTTTGGGCTCAAATGATTTTACTCAGTTCTGGAACCCAATGCGATTCTCACTATTAACTAAAGAGCATTTATTTAACAGGAGCAGTGGTTTGTATCACTTTCATAAGCAGAGTTGAACTACATATGGTCCGTATGAGTCGGAAACACATTTCTTTTTATCTGGGCATGCTCATGGTTCTTGCTATATTGGAGAGGCTCGAAAGAAGATCTTGGTTCTTGCTGTATTGGATACGCTGGAAAGAAGGGCTTGCTTCTTGCCTGAAAACAGAGTCTGTTTCATGGATGAGATCACTGGTCTGAATTTCCCTCCAGAAACTGAGTAAAACCACAGGATCTGTGTCATCCTACAAACAAGAGATCATTTTTGGTAAACCAATATAATTTTGGGCTCAAATGATTTTACCCAGTTCTGTAACCAACGCGATTCTCACTGTTAACTAAAGAGCATTTATTTAAGAGCATCAGTGGTTTGTATCAGTTTCATAATCAGAGTTGATCTACATATGGTCCGTATGAGTAGGAAACACAGTTCTTTTTTTCTGGGCATGCTCATGGTTCTTGCTGTATTGGAGACTCTCGAAAGAAGATCTTGGTTCTTGCTGTATTGGAGACGCTGGAAAGAAGAGCTTGCTTCTTGCGGGAAAACAGAGTGTGTTTAATGGATGAGAACAGTGGTCTGAATTTACATTCAGAAACGGAGTAAAACCACAGGATCTGTGTCATCCTATAAACAAGAGTTCATTTCTGGTAAACTAAGTGAATTTTGGCTCAAATGATTTTACACAGTTTTTGAACCCAACGCGATTCTAATTTTAACTAAGTGCATTTATGTAAGAGGAGCTGTGGTTAGTATCAGATTCATTAGCAGAGTTGAACTATGTATGGTCCGTATGAGTAGGAAACACAGTCCTTCTTCTCTGGTGTTTGATCATGGTTCTTGATGTATTGGAGAAGCTGGAAAGAAGAGCATGGTTCTTGTTGTATTGGAGACGCTGGAAAGAAGAGTTTGTTTCTCGCGTGAAAACAGAGTGTGTTTCATGGATGAGATCACTGGTCTGAATTTACCTTCAGAAACGGAGTAAAACCACAGGATCTGTGTCATCCTATAAGCAAGAGTTCATTTCTGGTAAACCTCGTGAATTTTGGGCTCAAATGATTTTACACAGTTCTGGAACCCAACGCGATTCTCACTATTAACTAAAGAGCATTTATTTAAGAGAATCAGTGGTTTGTATCACTTTCATAAACAGAGTTGAACTACATATGGTCCATATGAGTAGGAAACACAGTTCTTTTTATCTGGGCATGCTCATGGTTCTTGCTGTATTGGAGACGCTCAAAGGAAGATCTTGGTTCTTCATGTATTGGAGACGCTGGAAAGAAGAGCTTGCTTCTTGTGTGAAATCAGAGTGTGTTTCATGGATGAGATCACTGGTCTGAATTTACCTTCAGAAACGGAGTAAAACCACAGGATCTGTGTCATCCTATAAGCAAGAGTTCATTTCTGGTAAACCCAGTGAATTTTGGGCTCAAATGATTTTTCGCAGTTCTAGAACCCAACGCGGTTCTGACTGTTAACTAAAGAGCAATTATGTAAGAGGAGCTGTGGTTTGTATAAGTTTCATAAGCAGAGTTGAACTACATATGGTCCGTGTGAGTAGGAAACACAGTTCTTTTTCTCTTGGCATGGTCATGGTTTTTGCTGTATTGGAGACGCTCGAAAGAAGAGCTTGCTTCTTGCGTGAAAACAGAGTGTGTTTCATGGATGAGATCACTGGTCTGAATTTCAATTCAGAAAGAGAGTTAAATCCCAGGATTTGTGTCTTCCTATAAGCAAGAGTTCATTTCTGGTAAACCAAGTGAATTTTGGGCTCAAATGAATTTACACAGTTTTTGAACCCAACGCGATTCTCAATATTAAATAAGAGCATTTATGTAAGAGGAGCTGTGGTTAGAATCAGATTCATAAGCAGAGTTGAAGTATGTATGGTCCGTATGAGTAGGAAACACAATTCTTCTTTTCTGGTATGCACATGGTTCTTGATGTATTGGAGAGGCTGGAAAGAAGAGCATGGTTCTTGCTCTATTGGAGACCCCGGAAAGAAGAGCTTGCTTCTTGCGTGAAAACAGAGTGTGTTTCATGGATGAGAACACTGGTCTGAATTTACCTTCAGAAACGGAGTAAAACCACAGGATTTGTTTCATCCTATAAGCAAGAGTTCATTTCCGGTAAACCAAGTGAATTTTGGGCTCAAATGATTTTACTCAGTTCTGGAACCCAATGCGATTCTCACTATTAACTAAAGAGCATTTATTTAACAGGAGCAGTGGTTTGTATCACTTTCATAAGCAGAGTTGAACTACATATGGTCCGTATGAGTCGGAAACACATTTCTTTTTATCTGGGCATGCTCATGGTTCTTGCTATATTGGAGAGGCTCGAAAGAAGATCTTGGTTCTTGCTGTATTGGATACGCTGGAAAGAAGGGCTTGCTTCTTGCCTGAAAACAGAGTCTGTTTCATGGATGAGATCACTGGTCTGAATTTCCCTCCAGAAACTGAGTAAAACCACAGGATCTGTGTCATCCTACAAACAAGAGATCATTTTTGGTAAACCAATATAATTTTGGGCTCAAATGATTTTACCCAGTTCTGTAACCAACGCGATTCTCACTGTTAACTAAAGAGCATTTATTTAAGAGCATCAGTGGTTTGTATCAGTTTCATAATCAGAGTTGATCTACATATGGTCCGTATGAGTAGGAAACACAGTTCTTTTTTTCTGGGCATGCTCATGGTTCTTGCTGTATTGGAGACTCTCGAAAGAAGATCTTGGTTCTTGCTGTATTGGAGATGCTGGAAAGAAGAGCTTGCTTCTTGCGGGAAAACAGAGTGTGTTTAATGGATGAGAACAGTGGTCTGAATTTACATTCAGAAACGGAGTAAAACCACAGGATCTGTGTCATCCTATAAACAAGAGTTCATTTCTGGTAAACTAAGTGAATTTTGGCTCAAATGATTTTACACAGTTTTTGAACCCAACGCGATTCTAATATTAACTAAGAGCATTTATGTAAGAGGAGCTGTGGTTAGTATCAGATTCATTAGCAGAGTTGAACTATGTATGGTCCGTATGAGTAGGAAACACAGTCCTTCTTCTCTGGTGTTTGATCATGGTTCTTGATGTATTGGAGAAGCTGGAAAGAAGAGCATGGTTCTTGTTGTATTGGAGACGCTGGAAAGAAGAGTTTGTTTCTCGCGTGAAAACAGAGTGTGTTTCATGGATGAGATCACTGGTCTGAATTTACCTTCAGAAACGGAGTAAAACCACAGGATCTGTGTCATCCTATAAGCAAGAGTTCATTTCTGGTAAACCTCGTGAATTTTGGGCTCAAATGATTTTACACAGTTCTGGAACCCAACGCGATTCTCACTATTAACTAAAGAGCATTTATTTAAGAGAATCAGTGGTTTGTATCACTTTCATAAGCAGAGTTGAACTACATATTGTCCATATTAGTAGGAAACACAGTTCTTTTTATCTGGGCATGCTCATGGTTCTTGCTGTATTGGAGACGCTCAAAGGAAGATCTTGGTTCTTCATGTATTGGAGACGCTGGAAAGAAGAGCTTGCTTCTTGCGTGAAATCAGAGTGTGTTTCATGGATGAGATCACTGGTCTGAATTTACCTTCAGAAACGTAGTAAAACCACAGGATCTGTGTCATCTTATAAGCAAGAGTTCATTTCTGGTAAACCCAGTGAATTTTGGGCTCAAATGATTTTACACAGTTCTAGAACCCAACGCGGTTCTGAATGTAAACTAAAGAGCAATTATGTAAGAGGAGCTGTGGTTTGTATCAGTTTCATAAGCAGAGTTGAACTACATATGGTCCGTGTGAGTAGGAAACACAGTTCTTTTTTTCTGGGCATGCTCATGGTTTTTGCTGTATTGGAGACGCTCGAAAGAAGAGCTTGCTTCTTGCGTGAAAACAGAGTGTGTTTCATGGATGAGATCACTGGTCTGAATTTCAATTCAGAAAGAGAGTTAAATCCTAGGATTTGTGTCTTCCTATAAGCAAGAGTTCATTTCTGGTAAACCAAGTGAATTTTGGGCTCAAATGAATTTACACAGTTTTTGAACCCAATGCGATTCTCAATATTAAATAAGAGCATTTATGTAAGAGGAGCTGTGGTTAGAATCAGATTCATAAGCAGAGTTGAAGTATGTATGGTCCGTATGAGTAGGAAACACAATTCTTCTTTTCTGGTATGCACATGGTTCTTGATGTATTGGAGAGGCTGGAAAGAAGAGCATGGTTCTTGCTCTATTGGAGACCCCGGAAAGAAGAGCTTGCTTCTTGCGTGAAAACAGAGTGTGTTTCATGGATGAGAACACTGGTCTGAATTTACCTTCAGAAACGGAGTAAAACCACAGGATTTGTTTCATCCTATAAGCAAGAGTTCATTTCCGGTAAACCAAGTGAATTTTGGGCTCAAATGATTTTACTCAGTTCTGGAACCCAATGCGATTCTCACTATTAACTAAAGAGCATTTATTTAACAGGAGCAGTGGTTTGTATCACTTTCATAAGCAGAGTTGAACTACATATGGTCCGTATGAGTCGGAAACACATTTCTTTTTATCTGGGCATGCTCATGGTTCTTGCTATATTGGAGAGGCTCGAAAGAAGATCTTGGTTCTTGCTGTATTGGATACGCTGGAAAGAAGGGCTTGCTTCTTGCCTGAAAACAGAGTCTGTTTCATGGATGAGATCACTGGTCTGAATTTCCCTCCAGAAACTGAGTAAAACCACAGGATCTGTGTCATCCTACAAACAAGAGATCATTTTTGGTAAACCAATATAATTTTGGGCTCAAATGATTTTACCCAGTTCTGTAACCAACGCGATTCTCACTGTTAACTAAAGAGCATTTATTTAAGAGCATCAGTGGTTTGTATCAGTTTCATAATCAGAGTTGATCTACATATGGTCCGTATGAGTAGGAAACACAGTTCTTTTTTTCTGGGCATGCTCATGGTTCTTGCTGTATTGGAGACTCTCGAAAGAAGATCTTGGTTCTTGCTGTATTGGAGACGCTGGAAAGAAGAGCTTGCTTCTTGCGGGAAAACAGAGTGTGTTTAATGGATGAGAACAGTGGTCTGAATTTACATTCAGAAACGGAGTAAAACCACAGGATCTGTGTCATCCTATAAACAAGAGTTCATTTCTGGTAAACTAAGTGAATTTTGGCTCAAATGATTTTACACAGTTTTTGAACCCAACGCGATTCTAATTTTAACTAAGTGCATTTATGTAAGAGGAGCTGTGGTTAGTATCAGATTCATTAGCAGAGTTGAACTATGTATGGTCCGTATGAGTAGGAAACACAGTCCTTCTTCTCTGGTGTTTGATCATGGTTCTTGATGTATTGGAGAAGCTGGAAAGAAGAGCATGGTTCTTGTTGTATTGGAGACGCTGGAAAGAAGAGTTTGTTTCTCGCGTGAAAACAGAGTGTGTTTCATGGATGAGATCACTGGTCTGAATTTACCTTCAGAAACGGAGTAAAACCACAGGATCTGTGTCATCCTATAAGCAAGAGTTCATTTCTGGTAAACCTCGTGAATTTTGGGCTCAAATGATTTTACACAGTTCTGGAACCCAACGCGATTCTCACTATTAACTAAAGAGCATTTATTTAAGAGAATCAGTGGTTTGTATCACTTTCATAAACAGAGTTGAACTACATATGGTCCATATGAGTAGGAAACACAGTTCTTTTTATCTGGGCATGCTCATGGTTCTTGCTGTATTGGAGACGCTCAAAGGAAGATCTTGGTTCTTCATGTATTGGAGACGCTGGAAAGAAGAGCTTGCTTCTTGTGTGAAATCAGAGTGTGTTTCATGGATGAGATCACTGGTCTGAATTTACCTTCAGAAACGGAGTAAAACCACAGGATCTGTGTCATCCTATAAGCAAGAGTTCATTTCTGGTAAACCCAGTGAATTTTGGGCTCAAATGATTTTTCGCAGTTCTAGAACCCAACGCGGTTCTGACTGTTAACTAAAGAGCAATTATGTAAGAGGAGCTGTGGTTTGTATAAGTTTCATAAGCAGAGTTGAACTACATATGGTCCGTGTGAGTAGGAAACACAGTTCTTTTTCTCTTGGCATGGTCATGGTTTTTGCTGTATTGGAGACGCTCGAAAGAAGAGCTTGCTTCTTGCGTGAAAACAGAGTGTGTTTCATGGATGAGATCACTGGTCTGAATTTCAATTCAGAAAGAGAGTTAAATCCCAGGATTTGTGTCTTCCTATAAGCAAGAGTTCATTTCTGGTAAACCAAGTGAATTTTGGGCTCAAATGAATTTACACAGTTTTTGAACCCAACGCGATTCTCAATATTAAATAAGAGCATTTATGTAAGAGGAGCTGTGGTTAGAATCAGATTCATAAGCAGAGTTGAAGTATGTATGGTCCGTATGAGTAGGAAACACAATTCTTCTTTT
Organism: Onychomys leucogaster; assembly: GCA_949786385.1. Classification (NCBI taxonomy): domain Eukaryota; kingdom Metazoa; phylum Chordata; class Mammalia; order Rodentia; family Cricetidae; genus Onychomys; species Onychomys leucogaster. The sequence continues at coordinate 44,593 of CATKUP010000012.1, read as the reverse complement.
CTGGTATGCACATGGTTCTTGATGTATTGGAGAGGCTGGAAAGAAGAGCATGGTTCTTGCTCTATTGGAGACCCCGGAAAGAAGAGCTTGCTTCTTGCGTGAAAACAGAGTGTGTTTCATGGATGAGAACACTGGTCTGAATTTACCTTCAGAAACGGAGTAAAACCACAGGATTTGTTTCATCCTATAAGCAAGAGTTCATTTCCGGTAAACCAAGTGAATTTTGGGCTCAAATGATTTTACTCAGTTCTGGAACCCAATGCGATTCTCACTATTAACTAAAGAGCATTTATTTAACAGGAGCAGTGGTTTGTATCACTTTCATAAGCAGAGTTGAACTACATATGGTCCGTATGAGTCGGAAACACATTTCTTTTTATCTGGGCATGCTCATGGTTCTTGCTATATTGGAGAGGCTCGAAAGAAGATCTTGGTTCTTGCTGTATTGGATACGCTGGAAAGAAGGGCTTGCTTCTTGCCTGAAAACAGAGTCTGTTTCATGGATGAGATCACTGGTCTGAATTTCCCTCCAGAAACTGAGTAAAACCACAGGATCTGTGTCATCCTACAAACAAGAGATCATTTTTGGTAAACCAATATAATTTTGGGCTCAAATGATTTTACCCAGTTCTGTAACCAACGCGATTCTCACTGTTAACTAAAGAGCATTTATTTAAGAGCATCAGTGGTTTGTATCAGTTTCATAATCAGAGTTGATCTACATATGGTCCGTATGAGTAGGAAACACAGTTCTTTTTTTCTGGGCATGCTCATGGTTCTTGCTGTATTGGAGACTCTCGAAAGAAGATCTTGGTTCTTGCTGTATTGGAGATGCTGGAAAGAAGAGCTTGCTTCTTGCGGGAAAACAGAGTGTGTTTAATGGATGAGAACAGTGGTCTGAATTTACATTCAGAAACGGAGTAAAACCACAGGATCTGTGTCATCCTATAAACAAGAGTTCATTTCTGGTAAACTAAGTGAATTTTGGCTCAAATGATTTTACACAGTTTTTGAACCCAACGCGATTCTAATATTAACTAAGAGCATTTATGTAAGAGGAGCTGTGGTTAGTATCAGATTCATTAGCAGAGTTGAACTATGTATGGTCCGTATGAGTAGGAAACACAGTCCTTCTTCTCTGGTGTTTGATCATGGTTCTTGATGTATTGGAGAAGCTGGAAAGAAGAGCATGGTTCTTGTTGTATTGGAGACGCTGGAAAGAAGAGTTTGTTTCTCGCGTGAAAACAGAGTGTGTTTCATGGATGAGATCACTGGTCTGAATTTACCTTCAGAAACGGAGTAAAACCACAGGATCTGTGTCATCCTATAAGCAAGAGTTCATTTCTGGTAAACCTCGTGAATTTTGGGCTCAAATGATTTTACACAGTTCTGGAACCCAACGCGATTCTCACTATTAACTAAAGAGCATTTATTTAAGAGAATCAGTGGTTTGTATCACTTTCATAAGCAGAGTTGAACTACATATGGTCCATATGAGTAGGAAACACAGTTCTTTTTATCTGGGCATGCTCATGGTTCTTGCTGTATTGGAGACGCTCAAAGGAAGATCTTGGTTCTTCATGTATTGGAGACGCTGGAAAGAAGAGCTTGCTTCTTGCGTGAAATCAGAGTGTGTTTCATGGATGAGATCACTGGTCTGAATTTACCTTCAGAAACGGAGTAAAACCACAGGATCTGTGTCATCCTATAAGCAAGAGTTCATTTCTGGTAAACCCAGTGAATTTTGGGCTCAAATGATTTTACACAGTTCTAGAACCCAACGCGGTTCTGACTGTAAACTAAAGAGCAATTATGTAAGAGGAGCTGTGGTTTGTATCAGTTTCATAAGCAGAGTTGAACTACATATGGTCCGTGTGAGTAGGAAACACAGTTCTTTTTTTCTGGGCATGCTCATGGTTTTTGCTGTATTGGAGACGCTCGAAAGAAGAGCTTGCTTCTTGCGTGAAAACAGAGTGTGTTTCATGGATGAGATCACTGGTCTGAATTTCAATTCAGAAAGAGAGTTAAATCCCAGGATTTGTGTCTTCCTATAAGCAAGAGTTCATTTCTGGTAAACCAAGTGAATTTTGGGCTCAAATGAATTCACACAGTTTTTGAACGCAACGCGATTCTCAATATTAAGTAAGAGCATTTATGTAAGAGGAGCTGTGGTTAGAATCAGAATCATAAGCAGAGTTGAAGTATGTATGGTCCGTATGAGTAGGAAACACAATTCTTCTTTTCTGGTATGCACATTGTTGTTGATGTATTGGAGAGGCTGGAAAGAAGAGCATGGTTCTTGCTCTATTGGAGACCCCGGAAAGAAGAGAATGCTCCTTGCGTGAAAACAGAGTGTGTTTCATGGATGAGAACACTGGTCTGAATTTACCTTCAGAAACAGACTAAAACCACAGGATTTGTTTCATCGTATAAGCAAGAGTTCATTTCTGGTAAACCAAGTGAATTTTGGGCTCAAATGATTTTACTCAGTTCTGGAAACCAAGGCGATTCTCACTATTAACTAAAGAGCATTTATTTAACAGGAGCAGTGGTTTGTATCACTTTCATAAGCAGAGTTGAACTACATATGGTCCGTATGAGTCGGAAACACATTTCTTTTTATCTGGGCATGCTCATGGTTCTTGCTGTATTGGAGAGGCTCGAAAGAAGATCTTGGTTCTTGCTGTATTGGAGATGCTGGAAAGAAGAGCTTGCTTCTTGCGTGAAAACAGAGTCTGTTTCATGGATGAGATCACTGGTCTGAATTTCCCTCCAGAAACTGAGTAAAACCACAGGATCTGTGTCATCCTACAAACAAGAGATCATTTTTGGTAAACCAATATAATTTTGGGCTCAAATGATTTTACCCAGTTCTGTAACCAACGCGATTCTCACTGTTAACTAAAGAGCATTTATTTAAGAGCATCAGTGGTTTGTATCAGTTTCATAATCAGAGTTGAACTACATATGGTCCATATGAGTAGGAAACACAGTTCTTTTTTTCTGGGCATGCTCATGGTTCTTGCTGTATTGGAGACGCTCAAAGGAAGATCTTGGTTCTTCATGTATTGGAGACGCTGGAAAGAAGAGCTTGCTTCTTGCGTGAAATCAGAGTGTGTTTCATGGATGAGATCACTGGTCTGAATTTACCTTCAGAAACGGAGTAAAACCACAGGATCTGTGTCATCCTATAAGCAAGAGTTCATTTCTGGTAAACCCAGTGAATTTTGGGCTCAAATGATTTTTCGCAGTTCTAGAACCCAACGCGGTTCTGACTGCTAACTAAAGAGCAATTATGTAAGAGGAACTGTGGTTTGTATATGTTTCATAAGCAGAGTTGAACTACATATGGTCCGTGTGAGTAGGAAACACAGTTCTTTTTTTCTGGGCATGCTCATGGTTTTTGCTGTATTGGAGACGCTCGAAAGAAGAGCTTGCTTCTTGCGTGAAAACAGAGTGTGTTTCATGGATGAGATCACTGGTCTGAATTTCAATTCAGAAAGAGAGTTAAATCCCAGGATTTGTGTCTTCCTATAAGCAAGAGTTCATTTCTGGTAAACCATGTGAATTTTGGGCTCAAATGAATTCACACAGTTTTTGAACCCAACGCGATTCTCAATATTAAGTAAGAGCATTTATGTAAGAGGAGCTGTGGTTAGAATCAGAATCATAAGCAGAGTTGAAGTATGTATGGTCCGTATGAGTAGGAAACACAATTCTTCTTTTCTGGTAAGCACATGGTTCTTGATGTATTGGAGAGGCTTGAAAGAAGAGCATGGTTCTTGCTCTATTGGAGACCCCGGAAAGAAGAGCTTGCTTCTTGCGTGAAAACAGAGTGTGTTTCATGGATGAGAACACTGGTCTGAATTTACCTTCAGAAACAGAGTAAAACCACAGGATTTGTTTCATCGTATAAGCAAGAGTTCATTTCTGGTAAACCAAGTGAATTTTGGGCTCAAATGATTTTACTCAGTTCTGGAAACCAAGGCGATTCTCACTATTAACTAAAGAGCATTTATTTAACAGGAGCAGTGGTTTGTATCACTTTCATAAGCAGAGTTGAACTACATATGGTCCGTATGAGTCGGAAACACATTTCTTTTTATCTGGGCATGCTCATGGTTCTTGCTGTATTGGAGAGGCTCGAAAGAACATCTTGGTTCTTGCTGTATTGGATACGCTGGAAAGAAGGGCTTGCTTCTTGCCTGAAAACAGAGTCTGTTTCATGGATGAGATCACTGGTCTGAATTTCCCTCCAGAAACTGAGTAAAACCACAGGATCTGTGTCATCCTACAAACAAGAGATCATTTTTGGTAAACCAATATAATTTTGGGCTCAAATGATTTTACCCAGTTCTGTAACCAACGCGATTCTCACTGTTAACTAAAGAGCATTTATTTAAGAGCATCAGTGGTTTGTATCAGTTTCATAATCAGAGTTGATCTACATATGGTCCGTATGAGTAGGAAACACAGTTCTTTTTTTCTGGGCATGCTCATGGTTCTTGCTGTATTGGAGACTCTCGAAAGAAGATCTTGGTTCTTCATGTATTGGAGACGCTGGAAAGAAGAGCTTGCTTCTTGCGGGAAAACAGAGTGTGTTTAATGGATGAGAACAGTGGTCTGAATTTACATTCAGAAACGGAGTAAAACCACAGGATCTGTGTCATCCTATAAACAAGAGTTCATTTCTGGTAAACTAAGTGAATTTTGGCTCAAATGATTTTACACAGTTTTTGAACCCAACGCGATTCTAATTTTAACTAAGAGCATTTATGTAAGAGGAGCTGTGGTTTGTATCACTTTCATAAGCAGAGTTGAACTACATATGGTCCATATGAGTAGGAAACACAGTTCTTTTTATCTGGGCATGCTCATGGTTCTTGCTGTATTGGAGACGCTCAAAGGAAGATCTTGGTTCTTCATGTATTGGAGACGCTGGAAAGAAGAGCTTGCTTCTTGCGTGAAATCAGAGTGTGTTTAATGGATGAGATCACTGGTCTGAATTTACCTTCAGAAACGGAGTAAAACCACAGGATCTGTGTCATCCTATAAGCAAGAGTTCATTTCTGGTAAACCCAGTTAATTTTTGGGCTCAAATGATTTTACACAGTTCTAGAACCCAACGCGGTTCTGAATGTAAACTAAAGAGCAATTATGTAAGAGGAGCTGTGGTTTGTATCAGTTTCATAAGCAGAGTTGAACTACATATGGTCCGTGTGAGTAGGAAACACAGTTCTTTTTATCTGGGCATGCTCATGGTTCTTGGTGTATTGGAGATGCTCAAAGGAAGATCTTGGTTCTTCATGTATTGGAGACGCTGGAAAGAAGAGCTTGCTTCTTGCGTGAAATCAGAGTGTGTTTCATGGATGAGATCACTGGTCTGAATTTACCTTCAGAAACGGAGTAAAACCACAGGATCTGTGTCATCCTATAAGCAAGAGTTCATTTCTGGTAAACCCAGTGAATTTTGGGCTCAAATGATTTTACACAGTTCTAGAACCCAACGCGGTTCTGAATGTAAACTAAAGAGCAATTATGTAAGAGGAGCTGTGGTTTGTATCAGTTTCATAAGCAGAGTTGAACTACATATGGTCCGTGTGAGTAGGAAACACAGTTCTTTTTATCTGGGCATGCTCATGGTTCTTGCTGTATTGGAGACGCTCAAAGGAAGATCTTGGTTCTTCATGTATTGGAGACGCTGGAAAGAAGAGCTTGCTTCTTGCGTGAAATCAGAGTCTGTTTCATGGATGAGATCACTGGTCTGAATTTACCTTCAGAAACGGAGTAAAACCACAGGATCTGTGTCATCCTATAAGCAAGAGTTCATTTCTGGTAAACCCAGTGAATTTTGTGCTCAAATGATTTTTCGCAGTTCTAGAACCCAACGCGGTTCTGACTGTTAACTAAAGAGCAATTATGTAAGAGGAGCTGTGGTTTGTATAAGTTTCATAAGCAGAGTTGAACTACATATGGTCCGTGTGAGTAGGAAACACAGTTCTTTTTCTCTTGGCATGGTCATGGTTTTTGCTGTATTGGAGACGCTCGAAAGAAGAGCTTGCTTCTTGCGTGAAAACAGAGTGTGTTTCATGGATGAGATCACTGGTCTGAATTTCAATTCAGAAAGAGAGTTAAATCCTAGGATTTGTGTCTTCCTATAAGCAAGAGTTCATTTCTGGTAAACCAAGTGAATTTTGGGCTCAAATGAATTTACACAGTTTTTGAACCCAACGCGATTCTCAATATTAAATAAGAGCATTTATGTAAGAGGAGCTGTGGTTAGAATCAGATTCATAAGCAGAGTTGAAGTATGTATGGTCCGTATGAGTAGGAAACACAATTCTTCTTTTCTGGTATGCACATGGTTCTTGATGTATTGGAGAGGCTGGAAAGAAGAGCATGGTTCTTGCTCTATTGGAGACCCCGGAAAGAAGAGCTTGCTTCTTGCGTGAAAACAGAGTGTGTTTCATGGATGAGAACACTGGTCTGAATTTACCTTCAGAAACGGAGTAAAACCACAGGATTTGTTTCATCCTATAAGCAAGAGTTCATTTCCGGTAAACCAAGTGAATTTTGGGCTCAAATGATTTTACTCAGTTCTGGAACCCAATGCGATTCTCACTATTAACTAAAGAGCATTTATTTAACAGGAGCAGTGGTTTGTATCACTTTCATAAGCAGAGTTGAACTACATATGGTCCGTATGAGTCGGAAACACATTTCTTTTTATCTGGGCATGCTCATGGTTCTTGCTATATTGGAGAGGCTCGAAAGAAGATCTTGGTTCTTGCTGTATTGGATACACTGGAAAGAAGGGCTTGCTTCTTGCCTGAAAACAGAGTCTGTTTCATGGATGAGATCACTGGTCTGAATTTCCCTCCAGAAACTGAGTAAAACCACAGGATCTGTGTCATCCTACAAACAAGAGATCATTTTTGGTAAACCAATATAATTTTGGGCTCAAATGATTTTACCCAGTTCTGTAACCAACGCGATTCTCACTGTTAACTAAAGAGCATTTATTTAAGAGCATCAGTGGTTTGTATCAGTTTCATAATCAGAGTTGATCTACATATGGTCCGTATGAGTAGGAAACACAGTTCTTTTTTTCTGGGCATGCTCATGGTTCTTGCTGTATTGGAGACTCTCGAAAGAAGATCTTGGTTCTTGCTGTATTGGAGACGCTGGAAAGAAGAGCTTGCTTCTTGCGGGAAAACAGAGTGTGTTTAATGGATGAGAACAGTGGTCTGAATTTACATTCAGAAACGGAGTAAAACCACAGGATCTGTGTCATCCTATAAACAAGAGTTCATTTCTGGTAAACTAAGTGAATTTTGGCTCAAATGATTTTACACAGTTTTTGAACCCAACGCGATTCTAATTTTAACTAAGTGCATTTATGTAAGAGGAGCTGTGGTTAGTATCAGATTCATTAGCAGAGTTGAACTATGTATGGTCCGTATGAGTAGGAAACACAGTCCTTCTTCTCTGGTGTTTGATCATGGTTCTTGATGTATTGGAGAAGCTGGAAAGAAGAGCATGGTTCTTGTTGCATTGGAGACGCTGGAAAGAAGAGTTTGTTTCTCGCGTGAAAACAGAGTGTGTTTCATGGATGAGATCACTGGTCGGAATTTACCTTCAGAAACGGAGTAAAACCACAGGATCTGTGTCATCCTATAAGCAAGAGTTCATTTCTGGTAAACCTCGTGAATTTTGGGCTCAAATGATTTTACACAGTTCTGGAACCCAACGCGATTCTCACTATTAACTAAAGAGCATTTATTTAAGAGAATCAGTGGTTTGTATCACTTTCATAAACAGAGTTGAACTACATATGGTCCATATGAGTAGGAAACACAGTTCTTTTTATCTGGGCATGCTCATGGTTCTTGCTGTATTGGAGACGCTCAAAGGAAGATCTTGGTTCTTCATGTATTGGAGACGCTGGAAAGAAGAGCTTGCTTCTTGTGTGAAATCAGAGTGTGTTTCATGGATGAGATCACTGGTCTGAATTTACCTTCAGAAACGGAGTAAAACCACAGGATCTGTGTCATCCTATAAGCAAGAGTTCATTTCTGGTAAACCCAGTGAATTTTGGGCTCAAATGATTTTTCGCAGTTCTAGAACCCAACGCGGTTCTGACTGTTAACTAAAGAGCAATTATGTAAGAGGAGCTGTGGTTTGTATAAGTTTCATAAGCAGAGTTGAACTACATATGGTCCGTGTGAGTAGGAAACACAGTTCTTTTTCTCTTGGCATGGTCATGGTTTTTGCTGTATTGGAGACGCTCGAAAGAAGAGCTTGCTTCTTGCGTGAAAACAGAGTGTGTTTCATGGATGAGATCACTGGTCTGAATTTCAATTCAGAAAGAGAGTTAAATCCCAGGATTTGTGTCTTCCTATAAGCAAGAGTTCATTTCTGGTAAACCAAGTGAATTTTGGGCTCAAATGAATTTACACAGTTTTTGAACCCAACGCGATTCTCAATATTAAATAAGAGCATTTATGTAAGAGGAGCTGTGGTTAGAATCAGATTCATAAGCAGAGTTGAAGTATGTATGGTCCGTATGAGTAGGAAACACAATTCTTCTTTTCTGGTATGCACATGGTTCTTGATGTATTGGAGAGGCTGGAAAGAAGAGCATGGTTCTTGCTCTATTGGAGACCCCGGAAAGAAGAGCTTGCTTCTTGCGTGAAAACAGAGTGTGTTTCATGGATGAGAACACTGGTCTGAATTTACCTTCAGAAACGGAGTAAAACCACAGGATTTGTTTCATCCTATAAGCAAGAGTTCATTTCCGGTAAACCAAGTGAATTTTGGGCTCAAATGATTTTACTCAGTTCTGGAACCCAATGCGATTCTCACTATTAACTAAAGAGCATTTATTTAACAGGAGCAGTGGTTTGTATCACTTTCATAAGCAGAGTTGAACTACATATGGTCCGTATGAGTCGGAAACACATTTCTTTTTATCTGGGCATGCTCATGGTTCTTGCTATATTGGAGAGGCTCGAAAGAAGATCTTGGTTCTTGCTGTATTGGATACGCTGGAAAGAAGGGCTTGCTTCTTGCCTGAAAACAGAGTCTGTTTCATGGATGAGATCACTGGTCTGAATTTCCCTCCAGAAACTGAGTAAAACCACAGGATCTGTGTCATCCTACAAACAAGAGATCATTTTTGGTAAACCAATATAATTTTGGGCTCAAATGATTTTACCCAGTTCTGTTACCAACGCGATTCTCACTGTTAACTAAAGAGCATTTATTTAAGAGCATCAGTGGTTTGTATCAGTTTCATAATCAGAGTTGATCTACATATGGTCCGTATGAGTAGGAAACACAGTTCTTTTTTTCTGGGCATGCTCATGGTTCTTGCTGTATTGGAGACTCTCGAAAGAAGATCTTGGTTCTTGCTGTATTGGAGATGCTGGAAAGAAGAGCTTGCTTCTTGCGGGAAAACAGAGTGTGTTTAATGGATGAGAACAGTGGTCTGAATTTACATTCAGAAACGGAGTAAAACCACAGGATCTGTGTCATCCTATAAACAAGAGTTCATTTCTGGTAAACTAAGTGAATTTTGGCTCAAATGATTTTACACAGTTTTTGAACCCAACGCGATTCTAATATTAACTAAGAGCATTTATGTAAGAGGAGCTGTGGTTAGTATCAGATTCATTAGCAGAGTTGAACTATGTATGGTCCGTATGAGTAGGAAACACAGTCCTTCTTCTCTGGTGTTTGATCATGGTTCTTGATGTATTGGAGAAGCTGGAAAGAAGAGCATGGTTCTTGTTGTATTGGAGACGCTGGAAAGAAGAGTTTGTTTCTCGCGTGAAAACAGAGTGTGTTTCATGGATGAGATCACTGGTCTGAATTTACCTTCAGAAACGGAGTAAAACCACAGGATCTGTGTCATCCTATAAGCAAGAGTTCATTTCTGGTAAACCTCGTGAATTTTGGGCTCAAATGATTTTACACAGTTCTGGAACCCAACGCGATTCTCACTATTAACTAAAGAGCATTTATTTAAGAGAATCAGTGGTTTGTATCACTTTCATAAGCAGAGTTGAACTACATATTGTCCATATGAGTAGGAAACACAGTTCTTTTTATCTGGGCATGCTCATGGTTCTTGCTGTATTGGAGACACTCAAAGGAAGATCTTGGTTCTTCATGTATTGGAGACGCTGGAAAGAAGAGCTTGCTTCTTGCGTGAAATCAGAGTGTGTTTCATGGATGAGATCACTGGTCTGAATTTACCTTCAGAAACGGAGTAAAACCACAGGATCTGTGTCATCCTATAAGCAAGAGTTCATTTCTGGTAAACCCAGTGAATTTTGGGCTCAAATGATTTTACACAGTTCTAGAACCCAACGCGGTTCTGAATGTAAACTAAAGAGCAATTATGTAAGAGGAGCTGTGGTTTGTATCAGTTTCATAAGCAGAGTTGAACTACATATGGTCCGTGTGAGTAGGAAACACAGTTCTTTTTTTCTGGGCATGCTCATGGTTTTTGCTGTATTGGAGACGCTCGAAAGAAGAGCTTGCTTCTTGCGTGAAAACAGAGTGTGTTTCATGGATGAGATCACTGGTCTGAATTTCAATTCAGAAAGAGAGTTAAATCCCAGGATTTGTGTCTTCCTATAAGCAAGAGTTCATTTCTGGTAAACCAAGTGAATTTTGGGCTCAAATGAATTCACACAGTTTTTGAACGCAACGCGATTCTCAATATTAAGTAAGAGCATTTATGTAAGAGGAGCTGTGGTTAGAATCAGAATCATAAGCAGAGTTGAAGTATGTATGGTCCGTATGAGTAGGAAACACAATTCTTCTTTTCTGGTATGCACATTGTTGTTGATGTATTGGAGAGGCTGGAAAGAAGAGCATGGTTCTTGCTCTATTGGAGACCCCGGAAAGAAGAGAATGCTCCTTGCGTGAAAACAGAGTGTGTTTCATGGATGAGAACACTGGTCTGAATTTACCTTCAGAAACAGACTAAAACGACAGGATTTGTTTCATCGTATAAGCAAGAGTTCATTTCTGGTAAACCAAGTGAATTTTGGGCTCAAATGATTTTACTCAGTTCTGGAAACCAAGGCGATTCTCACTATTAACTAAAGAGCATTTATTTAACAGGAGCAGTGGTTTGTATCACTTTCATAAGCAGAGTTGAACTACATATGGTCCGTATGAGTCGGAAACACATTTCTTTTTATCTGGGCATGCTCATGGTTCTTGCTGTATTGGAGAGGCTCGAAAGAAGATCTTGGTTCTTGCTGTATTGGATACGCTGGAAAGAAGGGCTTGCTTCTTGCCTGAAAACAGAGTCTGTTTCATGGATGAGATCACTGGTCTGAATTTCCCTCCAGAAACTGAGTAAAACCACAGGATCTGTGTCATCCTACAAACAAGAGATCATTTTTGGTAAACCAATATAATTTTGGGCTCAAATGATTTTACCCAGTTCTGTAACCAACGCGATTCTCACTGTTAACTAAAGAGCATTTATTTAAGAGCATCAGTGGTTTGTATCAGTTTCATAATCAGAGTTGAACTACATATGGTCCATATGAGTAGGAAACACAGTTCTTTTTTTCTGGGCATGCTCATGGTTCTTGCTGTATTGGAGACGCTCAAAGGAAGATCTTGGTTCTTCATGTATTGGAGACGCTGGAAAGAAGAGCTTGCTTCTTGCGTGAAATCAGAGTGTGTTTCATGGATGAGATCACTGGTCTGAATTTACCTTCAGAAACGGAGTAAAACCACAGGATCTGTGTCATCCTATAAGCAAGAGTTCATTTCTGGTAAACCCAGTGAATTTTGGGCTCAAATGATTTTTCGCAGTTCTAGAACCCAACGCGGTTCTGACTGCTAACTAAAGAGCAATTATGTAAGAGGAACTGTGGTTTGTATAAGTTTCATAAGCAGAGTTGAACTACATATGGTCCGTGTGAGTAGGAAACACAGTTCTTTTTTTCTGGGCATGCTCATGGTTTTTGCTGTATTGGAGACGCTCGAAAGAAGAGCTTGCTTCTTGCGTGAAAACAGAGTGTGTTTCATGGATGAGATCACTGGTCTGAATTTCAATTCAGAAAGAGAGTTAAATCCCAGGATTTGTGTCTTCCTATAAGCAAGAGTTCATTTCTGGTAAACCATGTGAATTTTGGGCTCAAATGAATTCACACAGTTTTTGAACCCAACGCGATTCTCAATATTAAGTAAGAGCATTTATGTAAGAGGAGCTGTGGTTAGAATCAGAATCATAAGCAGAGTTGAAGTATGTATGGTCCGTATGAGTAGGAAACACAATTCTTCTTTTCTGGTAAGCACATGGTTCTTGATGTATTGGAGAGGCTTGAAAGAAGAGCATGGTTCTTGCTCTATTGGAGACCCCGGAAAGAAGAGCTTGCTTCTTGCGTGAAAACAGAGTGTGTTTCATGGATGAGAACACTGGTCTGAATTTACCTTCAGAAACAGAGTAAAACCACAGGATTTGTTTCATCGTATAAGCAAGAGTTCATTTCTGGTAAACCAAGTGAATTTTGGGCTCAAATGATTTTACTCAGTTCTGGAAACCAAGGCGATTCTCACTATTAACTAAAGAGCATTTATTTAACAGGAGCAGTGGTTTGTATCACTTTCATAAGCAGAGTTGAACTACATATGGTCCGTATGAGTCGGAAACACATTTCTTTTTATCTGGGCATGCTCATGGTTCTTGCTGTATTGGAGAGGCTCGAAAGAAGATCTTGGTTCTTGCTGTATTGGATACGCTGGAAAGAAGGGCTTGCTTCTTGCCTGAAAACAGAGTCTGTTTCATGGATGAGATCACTGGTCTGAATTTCCCTCCAGAAACTGAGTAAAACCACAGGATCTGTGTCATCCTACAAACAAGAGATCATTTTTGGTAAACCAATATAATTTTGGGCTCAAATGATTTTACCCAGTTCTGTAACCAACGCGATTCTCACTGTTAACTAAAGAGCATTTATTTAAGAGCATCAGTGGTTTGTATCAGTTTCATAATCAGAGTTGATCTACATATGGTCCGTATGAGTAGGAAACACAGTTCTTTTTTTCTGGGCATGCTCATGGTTCTTGCTGTATTGGAGACTCTCGAAAGAAGATCTTGGTTCTTGCTGTATTGGAGACGCTGGAAAGAAGAGCTTGCTTCTTGCGGGAAAACAGAGTGTGTTTAATGGATGAGAACAGTGGTCTGAATTTACATTCAGAAACGGAGTAAAACCACAGGATCTGTGTCATCCTATAAACAAGAGTTCATTTCTGGTAAACTAAGTGAATTTTGGCTCAAATGATTTTACACAGTTTTTGAACCCAACGCGATTCTAATTTTAACTAAGAGCATTTATGTAAGAGGAGCTGTGGTTAGTATCAGATTCATTAGCAGAGTTGAACTATGTATGGTCCGTATGAGTAGGAAACACAGTCCTTCTTCTCTGGTGTTTGATCATGGTTCTTGATGTATTGGAGAAGCTGGAAAGAAGAGCATGGTTCTTGTTGTATTGGAGACGCTGGAAAGAAGAGTTTGTTTCTCGCGTGAAAACAGAGTGTGTTTCATGGATGAGATCACTGGTCTGAATTTACCTTCAGAAACGGAGTAAAACCACAGGATCTGTGTCATCCTATAAGCAAGAGTTCATTTCTGGTAAACCTCGTGAATTTTGGGCTCAAATGATTTTACACAGTTCTGGAACCCAACGCGATTCTCACTATTAACTAAAGAGCATTTATTTAAGAGAATCAGTGGTTTGTATCACTTTCATAAGCAGAGTTGAACTACATATGGTCCATATGAGTAGGAAACACAGTTCTTTTTATCTGGGCATGCTCATGGTTCTTGCTGTATTGGAGACGCTCAAAGGAAGATCTTGGTTCTTCATGTATTGGAGACGCTGGAAAGAAGAGCTTGCTTCTTGCGTGAAATCAGAGTGTGTTTCATGGATGAGATCACTGGTCTGAATTTACCTTCAGAAACGGAGTAAAACCACAGGATCTGTGTCATCCTATAAGCAAGAGTTCATTTCTGGTAAACCCAGTGAATTTTGGGCTCAAATGATTTTACCCAGTTCTGTAACCAACGCGATTCTCACTGTTAACTAAAGAGCATTTATTTAAGAGCATCAGTGGTTTGTATCAGTTTCATAAGCAGAGTTGAACTACATATGGTCCATATGAGTAGGAAACACAGTTCTTTTTTTCTGGGCATGCTCATGGTTCTTGCTGTATTGGAGATGCTCAAAGGAAGATCTTGGTTCTTCATGTATTGGAGACGCTTGAAAGAAGAGCTTGCTTCTTGCGTGAAATCAGAGTGTGTTTCATGGATGAGATCACTGGTCTGAATTTACCTTCAGAAACGGAGTAAAACCACAGGATCTGTGTCATCCTATAAGCAAGAGTTCATTTCTGGTAAACCCAGTGAATTTTGGGCTCAAATGATTTTTCGCAGTTCTAGAACCCAACGCGGTTCTGAATGTAAACTAAAGAGCAATTATGTAAGAGGAACTGTGGTTTGTATAAGTTTCATAAGCAGAGTTGAACTACATATGGTCCGTATGAGTAAGAAACACAGTTCTTTTTTTCTGGGCATGCTCATGGTTTTTGCTGTATTGGAGACGCTCGAAAGAAGAGCTTGCTTCTTGCGTGAAAACAGAGTGTGTTTCATGGATGAGATCACTGGTCTGAATTTCAATTCAGAAAGAGAGTTAAATCCCAGGATTTGTGTCTTCCTATAAGCAAGAGTTCATTTCTGGTAAACCATGTGAATTTTGGGCTCAAATGAATTCACACAGTTTTTGAACCCAACGCGATTCTCAATATTAAGTAAGAGCATTTATGTAAGAGGAGCTGTGGTTAGAATCAGAATCATAAGCAGAGTTGAAGTATGTATGGTCCGTATGAGTAGGAAACACAATTCTTCTTTTCTGGTAAGCACATGGTTCTTGATGTATTGGAGAGGCTTGAAAGAAGAGCATGGTTCTTGCTCTATTGGAGACCCCGGAAAGAAGAGCTTGCTTCTTGCGTGAAAACAGAGTGTGTTTCATGGATGAGAACACTGGTCTGAATTTACCTTCAGAAACAGAGTAAAACCACAGGATTTGTTTCATCGTATAAGCAAGAGTTCATTTCTGGTAAACCAAGTGAATTTTGGGCTCAAATGATTTTACTCAGTTCTGGAAACCAAGGCGATTCTCACTATTAACTAAAGAGCATTTATTTAACAGGAGCAGTGGTTTGTATCACTTTCATAAGCAGAGTTGAACTACATATGGTCCGTATGAGTCGGAAACACATTTCTTTTTATCTGGGCATGCTCATGGTTCTTGCTGTATTGGAGAGGCTCGAAAGAAGATCTTGGTTCTTGCTGTATTGGAGATGCTGGAAAGAAGAGCTTGCTTCTTGCGTGAAAACAGAGTCTGTTTCATGGATGAGATCACTGGTCTGAATTTCCCACCAGAAACTGAGTAAAACCACAGGATCTGTGTCATCCTACAAACAAGAGATCATTTTTGGTAAACCAATATAATTTTGGGCTCAAATGATTTTACCCAGTTCTGTAACCAATGCGATTCTCACTGTTAACTAAAGAGCATTTATTTAAGAGCATCAGTGGTTTGTATCAGTTTCATAAGCAGAGTTGAACTACATATGGTCCATATGAGTAGGAAACACAGTTCTTTTTTTCTGGACATGCTCATGGTTCTTGCTGTATTGGAGACGCTCAAAGGAAGATCTTGGTTCTTCATGTATTGGAGACGCTGGAAAGAAGAGCTTGCTTCTTGAGTGAAATCAGAGTGTGTTTCATGGAAGAGATCACTGGTCTGAATTTACCAACAGAAACTGAGTAAAACCACAGGATCTGTGTCATCCTACAAACAAGAGATCATTTTTGGTAAACCAATATAATTTTGGGCTCAAATGATTTTACCCAGTTCTGTAACCAACGCGATTCTCACTGTTAACTAAAGAGCATTTATTTAAGAGCATCAGTGGTTTGTATCAGTTTCATAAGCAGAGTTGAACTACATATGGTCCATATGAGTAGGAAACACAGTTCTTTTTTTTCTGGGCATGCTCATGGTTCTTGCTGTATTGGAGACGCTCAAAGGAAGATCTTGGTTCTTCATGTATTGGAGACGCTGGAAAGAAGAGCTTGCTTCTTGCGTGAAATCAGAGTGTGTTTCATGGATGAGATCACTGGTCTGAATTTACCTTCAGAAACGGAGTAAAACCACAGGATCTGTGTCATCCTATAAGCAAGAGTTCATTTCTGGTAAACCCAGTGAATTTTGTGCTCAAATGATTTTTCGCAGTTCTAGAACCCAACGCGGTTCTGACTGTTAACTAAAGAGCAATTATGTAAGAGGAGCTGTGGTTTGTATAAGTTTCATAAGCAGAGTTTAACTACATATGGTCCGTGTGAGTAGGAAACACAGTTCTTTTTCTCTTGGCATGGTCATGGTTATTGCTGTATTGGAGACGCTCGAAAGAAGAGCTTGCTTCTTGCGTGAAAACAGAGTGTGTTTCATGGATGAGATCACTGGTCTGAATTTCAATTCAGAAAGAGAGTTAAATCCTAGGATTTGTGTCTTCCTATAAGCAAGAGTTCATTTCTGGTAAACCAAGTGAATTTTGGGCTCAAATGAATTTACACAGTTTTTGAACCCAACGCGATTCTCAATATTAAATAAGAGCATTTATGTAAGAGGAGCTGTGGTTAGAATCAGATTCATAAGCAGAGTTGAAGTATGTATGGTCCGTATGAGTAGGAAACACAATTCTTCTTTTCTGGTATGCACATGGTTCTTGATGTATTGGAGAGGCTGGAAAGAAGAGCATGGTTCTTGCTCTATTGGAGACCCCGGAAAGAAGAGCTTGCTTCTTGCGTGAAAACAGAGTGTGTTTCATGGATGAGAACACTGGTCTGAATTTACCTTCAGAAACGGAGTAAAACCACAGGATTTGTTTCATCGTATAAGCAAGAGTTCATTTCTGGTAAACCAAGTGAATTTTGGGCTCAAATGATTTTACTCAGTTCTGGAACCCAATGCGATTCTCACTATTAACTAAAGAGCATTTATTTAACAGGAGCAGTGGTTTGTATCACTTTCATAAGCAGAGTTGAACTACATATGGTCCGTATGAGTCGGAAACACATTTCTTTTTATCATGGCATGCTCATGGTTCTTGCTGTATTGGAGAGGCTCGAAAGAAGATCTTGGTTCTTGCTGTATTGGAGATGCTGGAAAGAAGAGCTTGCTTCTTGCGTGAAAACAGAGTCTGTTTCATGGATGAGATCACTGGTCTGAATTTCCCTCCAGAAACTGAGTAAAACCACAGGATCTGTGTCATCCTACAAACAAGAGATCATTTTTGGTAAACCAATATAATTTTGGGCTCAAATGATTTTACCCAGTTCTGTAACCAACGCGATTCTCACTGTTAACTAAAGAGCATTTATTTAAGAGCATCAGTGGTTTGTATCAGTTTCATAATCAGAGTTGATCTACATATGGTCCGTATGAGTAGGAAACACAGTTCTTTTTTTCTGGGCATGCTCATGGTTCTTGCTGTATTGGAGACTCTCGAAAGAAGATCTTGGTTCTTGCTGTATTGGAGACGCTGGAAAGAAGAGCTTGCTTCTTTGGCGAAAACAGAGTGTGTTTAATGGATGAGAACAGTGGTCTGAATTTACATTCAGAAACGGAGTAAAACCACAGGATCTGTGTCATCCTATAAACAAGAGTTCATTTCTGGTAAACTAAGTGAATTTTGGCTCAAATGATTTTACACAGTTTTTGAACCCAACGCGATTCTAATTTTAACTAAGAGCATTTATGTAAGAGGAGCTGTGGTTAGTATCAGATTCATTAGCAGAGTTGAACTATGTATGGTCCGTATGAGTAGGAAACACAGTCCTTCTTCTCTGGTGTTTGATCATGGTTCTTGATGTATTGGAGAAGCTGGAAAGAAGAGCATGGTTCTTGTTGTATTGGAGACGCTGGAAAGAAGAGTTTGTTTCTCGCGTGAAAACAGAGTGTGTTTCATGGATGAGATCACTGGTCTGAATTTACCTTCAGAAACGGAGTAAAACCACAGGATCTGTGTCATCCTATAAGCAAGAGTTCATTTCTGGTAAACCTCGTGAATTTTGGGCTCAAATGATTTTACACAGTTCTGGAACCCAACGCGATTCTCACTATTAACTAAAGAGCATTTATTTAAGAGAATCAGTGGTTTGTATCACTTTCATAAGCAGAGTTGAACTACATATGGTCCATATGAGTAGGAAACACAGTTCTTTTTATCTGGGCATGCTCATGGTTCTTGCTGTATTGGAGACGCTCAAAGGAAGATCTTGGTTCTTCATGTATTGGAGACGCTGGAAAGAAGAGCTTGCTTCTTGCGTGAAATCAGAGTGTGTTTCATGGATGAGATCACTGGTCTGAATTTACCTTCAGAAACGGAGTAAAACCACAGGATCTGTGTCATCCTATAAGCAAGAGTTCATTTCTGGTAAACCCAGTGAATTTTGGGCTCAAATGATTTTACACAGTTCTAGAACCCAACGCGGTTCTGAATGTAAACTAAAGAGCAATTATGTAAGAGGAGCTGTGGTTTGTATCAGTTTCATAAGCAGAGTTGAACTACATATGGTCCGTGTGAGTAGGAAACACAGTTCTTTTTTTCTGGGCATGCTCATGGTTTTTGCTGTATTGGAGACGCTCGAAAGAAGAGCTTGCTTCTTGCGTGAAAACAGAGTGTGTTTCATGGATGAGATCACTGGTCTGAATTTCAATTCAGAAAGAGAGTTAAATCCCAGGATTTGTGTCTTCCTATAAGCAAGAGTTCATTTCTGGTAAACCAAGTGAATTTTGGGCTCAAATGAATTCACACAGTTTTTGAACGCAACGCGATTCTCAATATTAAGTAAGAGCATTTATGTAAGAGGAGCTGTGGTTAGAATCAGAATCATAAGCAGAGTTGAAGTATGTATGGTCCGTATGAGTAGGAAACACAATTCTTCTTTTCTGGTATGCACATTGTTGTTGATGTATTGGAGAGGCTGGAAAGAAGAGCATGGTTCTTGCTCTATTGGAGACCCCGGAAAGAAGAGCTTGCTTCTTGCGTGAAAACAGAGTGTGTTTCATGGATGAGAACACTGGTCTGAATTTACCTTCAGAAACAGACTAAAACCACAGGATTTGTTTCATCGTATAAGCAAGAGTTCATTTCTGGTAAACCAAGTGAATTTTGGGCTCAAATGATTTTACTCAGTTCTGGAAACCAAGGCGATTCTCACTATTAACTAAAGAGCATTTATTTAACAGGAGCAGTGGTTTGTATCACTTTCATAAGCAGAGTTGAACTACATATGGTCCGTATGAGTCGGAAACACATTTCTTTTTATCTGGGCATGCTCATGGTTCTTGCTGTATTGGAGAGGCTCGAAAGAAGATCTTGGTTCTTGCTGTATTGGAGATGCTGGAAAGAAGAGCTTGCTTCTTGCGTGAAAACAGAGTCTGTTTCATGGATGAGATCACTGGTCTGAATTTCCCTCCAGAAACTGAGTAAAACCACAGGATCTGTGTCATCCTACAAACAAGAGATCATTTTTGGTAAACCAATATAATTTTGGGCTCAAATGATTTTACCCAGTTCTGTAACCAACGCGATTCTCACTGTTAACTAAAGAGCATTTATTTAAGAGCATCAGTGGTTTGTATCAGTTTCATAATCAGAGTTGATCTACATATGGTCCGTATGAGTAGGAAACACAGTTCTTTTTTTCTGGGCATGCTCATGGTTCTTGCTGTATTGGAGACTCTCGAAAGAAGATCTTGGTTCTTGCTGTATTGGAGACGCTGGAAAGAAGAGCTTGCTTCTTGCGGGAAAACAGAGTGTGTTTAATGGATGAGAACAGTGGTCTGAATTTACATTCAGAAACGGAGTAAAACCACAGGATCTGTGTCATCCTATAAACAAGAGTTCATTTCTGGTAAACTAAGTGAATTTTGGCTCAAATGATTTTACACAGTTTTTGAACCCAACGCGATTCTAATTTTAACTAAGAGCATTTATGTAAGAGGAGCTGTGGTTAGTATCAGATTCATTAGCAGAGTTGAACTATGTATGGTCCGTATGAGTAGGAAACACAGTCCTTCTTCTCTGGTGTTTGATCATGGTTCTTGATGTATTGGAGAAGCTGGAAAGAAGAGCATGGTTCTTGTTGTATTGGAGACGCTGGAAAGAAGAGTTTGTTTCTCGCGTGAAAACAGAGTGTGTTTCATGGATGAGATCACTGGTCTGAATTTACCTTCAGAAACGGAGTAAAACCACAGGATCTGTGTCATCCTATAAGCAAGAGTTCATTTCTGGTAAACCTCGTGAATTTTGGGCTCAAATGATTTTACACAGTTCTGGAACCCAACGCGATTCTCACTATTAACTAAAGAGCATTTATTTAAGAGAATCAGTGGTTTGTATCACTTTCATAAGCAGAGTTGAACTACATATGGTCCATATGAGTAGGAAACACAGTTCTTTTTATCTGGGCATGCTCATGGTTCTTGCTGTATTGGAGACGCTCAAAGGAAGATCTTGGTTCTTCATGTATTGGAGACGCTGGAAAGAAGAGCTTGCTTCTTGCGTGAAATCAGAGTGTGTTTCATGGATGAGATCACTGGTCTGAATTTACCTTCAGAAACGGAGTAAAACCACAGGATCTGTGTCATCCTATAAGCAAGAGTTCATTTCTGGTAAACCCAGTGAATTTTGGGCTCAAATGATTTTACACAGTTCTAGAACCCAACGCGGTTCTGACTGTAAACTAAAGAGCAATTATGTAAGAGGAGCTGTGGTTTGTATCAGTTTCATAAGCAGAGTTGAACTACATATGGTCCGTGTGAGTAGGAAACACAGTTCTTTTTTTCTGGGCATGCTCATGGCTTTTGCTGTATTGGAGACGCTCGAAAGAAGAGCTTGCTTCTTGCGTGAAAACAGAGTGTGTTTCATGGATGAGATCATTGGTCTGAATTTCAATTCAAAAAGAGAGTTAAATCCCAGGATTTGTGTCTTCCTATAAGCAAGAGTTCATTTCTGGTAAACCAAGTGAATTTTGGGCTCAAATGAATTCACACAGTTTTTGAACGCAACGCGATTCTCAATATTAAGTAAGAGCATTTATGTAAGAGGAGCTGTGGTTAGAATCAGAATCATAAGCAGAGTTGAAGTATGTATGGTCCGTATGAGTAGGAAACACAATTCTTCTTTTCTGGTATGCACATTGTTGTTGATGTATTGGAGAGGCTGGAAAGAAGAGCATGGTTCTTGCTCTATTGGAGACCCCGGAAAGAAGAGCTTGCTTCTTGCGTGAAAACAGAGTGTGTTTCATGGATGAGAACACTGGTCTGAATTTACCTTCAGAAACAGACTAAAACCACAGGATTTGTTTCATCGTATAAGCAAGAGTTCATTTCTGGTAAACCAAGTGAATTTTGGGCTCAAATGATTTTACTCAGTTCTGGAAACCAAGGCGATTCTCACTATTAACTAAAGAGCATTTATTTAACAGGAGCAGTGGTTTGTATCACTTTCATAAGCAGAGTTGAACTACATATGGTCCGTATGAGTCGGAAACACATTTCTTTTTATCTGGGCATGCTCATGGTTCTTGCTGTATTGGAGAGGCTCGAAAGAAGATCTTGGTTCTTGCTGTATTGGAGATGCTGGAAAGAAGAGCTTGCTTCTTGCGTGAAAACAGAGTCTGTTTCATGGATGAGATCACTGGTCTGAATTTCCCTCCAGAAACTGAGTAAAACCACAGGATCTGTGTCATCCTACAAACAAGAGATCATTTTTGGTAAACCAATATAATTTTGGGCTCAAATGATTTTACCCAGTTCTGTAACCAACGCGATTCTCACTGTTAACTAAAGAGCATTTATTTAAGAGCATCAGTGGTTTGTATCAGTTTCATAATCAGAGTTGATCTACATATGGTCCGTATGAGTAGGAAACACAGTTCTTTTTTTCTGGGCATGCTCATGGTTCTTGCTGTATTGGAGACTCTCGAAAGAAGATCTTGGTTCTTGCTGTATTGGAGACGCTGGAAAGAAGAGCTTGCTTCTTGCGGGAAAACAGAGTGTGTTTAATGGATGAGAACAGTGGTCTGAATTTACATTCAGAAACGGAGTAAAACCACAGGATCTGTGTCATCCTATAAACAAGAGTTCATTTCTGGTAAACTAAGTGAATTTTGGCTCAAATGATTTTACACAGTTTTTGAACCCAACGCGATTCTAATTTTAACTAAGAGCATTTATGTAAGAGGAGCTGTGGTTAGTATCAGATTCATTAGCAGAGTTGAACTATGTATGGTCCGTATGAGTAGGAAACACAGTCCTTCTTCTCTGGTGTTTGATCATGGTTCTTGATGTATTGGAGAAGCTGGAAAGAAGAGCATGGTTCTTGTTGTATTGGAGACGCTGGAAAGAAGAGTTTGTTTCTCGCGTGAAAACAGAGTGTGTTTCATGGATGAGATCACTGGTCTGAATTTACCTTCAGAAACGGAGTAAAACCACAGGATCTGTGTCATCCTATAAGCAAGAGTTCATTTCTGGTAAACCTCGTGAATTTTGGGCTCAAATGATTTTACACAGTTCTGGAACCCAACGCGATTCTCACTATTAACTAAAGAGCATTTATTTAAGAGAATCAGTGGTTTGTATCACTTTCATAAGCAGAGTTGAACTACATATGGTCCATATGAGTAGGAAACACAGTTCTTTTTATCTGGGCATGCTCATGGTTCTTGTTGTATTGGAGACGCTCAAAGGAAGATCTTGGTTCTTCATGTATTGGAGACGCTGGAAAGAAGAGCTTGCTTCTTGCGTGAAATCAGAGTGTGTTTCATGGATGAGATCACTGGTCTGAATTTACCTTCAGAAACGGAGTAAAACCACAGGATCTGTGTCATCCTATAAGCAAGAGTTCATTTCTGGTAAACCCAGTGAATTTTGGGCTCAAATGATTTTACACAGTTCTAGAACCCAACGCGGTTCTGAATGTAAACTAAAGAGCAATTATGTAAGAGGAGCTGTGGTTTGTATCAGTTTCATAAGCAGAGTTGAACTACATATGGTCCGTGTGAGTAGGAAACACAGTTCTTTTTTTCTGGGCATGCTCATGGTTTTTGCTGTATTGGAGACGCTCGAAAGAAGAGCTTGCTTCTTGCGTGAAAACAGAGTGTGTTTCATGGATGAGATCACTGGTCTGAATTTCAATTCAGAAAGAGAGTTAAATCCCAGGATTTGTGTCTTCCTATAAGCAAGAGTTCATTTCTGGTAAACCAAGTGAATTTTGGGCTCAAATGAATTCACACAGTTTTTGAACGCAACGCGATTCTCAATATTAAGTAAGAGCATTTATGTAAGAGGAGCTGTGGTTAGAATCAGAATCATAAGCAGAGTTGAAGTATGTATGGTCCGTATGAGTAGGAAACACAATTCTTCTTTTCTGGTATGCACATTGTTGTTGATGTATTGGAGAGGCTGGAAAGAAGAGCATGGTTCTTGCTCTATTGGAGACCCCGGAAAGAAGAGCTTGCTTCTTGCGTGAAAACAGAGTGTGTTTCATGGATGAGAACACTGGTCTGAATTTACCTTCAGAAACAGACTAAAACCACAGGATTTGTTTCATCGTATAAGCAAGAGTTCATTTCTGGTAAACCAAGTGAATTTTGGGCTCAAATGATTTTACTCAGTTCTGGAAACCAAGGCGATTCTCACTATTAACTAAAGAGCATTTATTTAACAGGAGCAGTGGTTTGTATCACTTTCATAAGCAGAGTTGAACTACATATGGTCCGTATGAGTCGGAAACACATTTCTTTTTATCTGGGCATGCTCATGGTTCTTGCTGTATTGGAGAGGCTCGAAAGAAGATCTTGGTTCTTGCTGTATTGGAGATGCTGGAAAGAAGAGCTTGCTTCTCGCGTGAAAACAGAGTCTGTTTCATGGATGAGATCACTGGTCTGAATTTCCCTCCAGAAACTGAGTAAAACCACAGGATCTGTGTCATCCTACAAACAAGAGATCATTTTTGGTAAACCAATATAATTTTGGGCTCAAATGATTTTACCCAGTTCTGTAACCAACGCGATTCTCACTGTTAACTAAAGAGCATTTATTTAAGAGCATCAGTGGTTTGTATCAGTTTCATAATCAGAGTTGATCTACATATGGTCCGTATGAGTAGGAAACACAGTTCTTTTTTTCTGGGCATGCTCATGGTTCTTGCTGTATTGGAGACTCTCGAAAGAAGATCTTGGTTCTTGCTGTATTGGAGACGCTGGAAAGAAGAGCTTGCTTCTTGCGGGAAAACAGAGTGTGTTTAATGGATGAGAACAGTGGTCTGAATTTACATTCAGAAACGGAGTAAAACCACAGGATCTGTGTCATCCTATAAACAAGAGTTCATTTCTGGTAAACTAAGTGAATTTTGGCTCAAATGATTTTACACAGTTTTTGAACCCAACGCGATTCTAATTTTAACTAAGAGCATTTATGTAAGAGGAGCTGTGGTTAGTATCAGATTCATTAGCAGAGTTGAACTATGTATGGTCCGTATGAGTAGGAAACACAGTCCTTCTTCTCTGGTGTTTGATCATGGTTCTTGATGTATTGGAGAAGCTGGAAAGAAGAGCATGGTTCTTGTTGTATTGGAGACGCTGGAAAGAAGAGTTTGTTTCTCGCGTGAAAACAGAGTGTGTTTCATGGATGAGATCACTGGTCTGAATTTACCTTCAGAAACGGAGTAAAACCACAGGATCTGTGTCATCCTATAAGCAAGAGTTCATTTCTGGTAAACCTCGTGAATTTTGGGCTCAAATGATTTTACACAGTTCTGGAACCCAACGCGATTCTCACTATTAACTAAAGAGCATTTATTTAAGAGAATCAGTGGTTTGTATCACTTTCATAAGCAGAGTTGAACTACATATGGTCCATATGAGTAGGAAACACAGTTCTTTTTATCTGGGCATGCTCATGGTTCTTGCTGTATTGGAGACGCTCAAAGGAAGATCTTGGTTCTTCATGTATTGGAGACGCTGGAAAGAAGAGCTTGCTTCTTGCGTGAAATCAGAGTGTGTTTCATGGATGAGATCACTGGTCTGAATTTACCTTCAGAAACGGAGTAAAACCACAGGATCTGTGTCATCCTATAAGCAAGAGTTCATTTCTGGTAAACCCAGTGAATTTTGGGCTCAAATGATTTTACACAGTTCTAGAACCCAACGCGGTTCTGACTGTAAACTAAAGAGCAATTATGTAAGAGGAGCTGTGGTTTGTATCAGTTTCATAAGCAGAGTTGAACTACATATGGTCCGTGTGAGTAGGAAACACAGTTCTTTTTTTCTGGGCATGCTCATGGTTTTTGCTGTATTGGAGACGCTCGAAAGAAGAGCTTGCTTCTTGCGTGAAAACAGAGTGTGTTTCATGGATGAGATCACTGGTCTGAATTTCAATTCAGAAAGAGAGTTAAATCCCAGGATTTGTGTCTTCCTATAAGCAAGAGTTCATTTCTGGTAAACCAAGTGAATTTTGGGCTCAAATGAATTCACACAGTTTTTGAACGCAACGCGATTCTCAATATTAAGTAAGAGCATTTATGTAAGAGGAGCTGTGGTTAGAATCAGAATCATAAGCAGAGTTGAAGTATGTATGGTCCGTATGAGTAGGAAACACAATTCTTCTTTTCTGGTATGCACATTGTTGTTGATGTATTGGAGAGGCTGGAAAGAAGAGCATGGTTCTTGCTCTATTGGAGACCCCGGAAAGAAGAGCTTGCTTCTTGCGTGAAAACAGAGTGTGTTTCATGGATGAGAACACTGGTCTGAATTTACCTTCAGAAACAGACTAAAACCACAGGATTTGTTTCATCGTATAAGCAAGAGTTCATTTCTGGTAAACCAAGTGAATTTTGGGCTCAAATGATTTTACTCAGTTCTGGAAACCAAGGCGATTCTCACTATTAACTAAAGAGCATTTATTTAACAGGAGCAGTGGTTTGTATCACTTTCATAAGCAGAGTTGAACTACATATGGTCCGTATGAGTCGGAAACACATTTCTTTTTATCTGGGCATGCTCATGGTTCTTGCTGTATTGGAGAGGCTCGAAAGAAGATCTTGGTTCTTGCTGTATTGGAGATGCTGGAAAGAAGAGCTTGCTTCTTGCGTGAAAACAGAGTCTGTTTCATGGATGAGATCACTGGTCTGAATTTCCCTCCAGAAACTGAGTAAAACCACAGGATCTGTGTCATCCTACAAACAAGAGATCATTTTTGGTAAACCAATATAATTTTGGGCTCAAATGATTTTACCCAGTTCTGTAACCAACGCGATTCTCACTGTTAACTAAAGAGCATTTATTTAAGAGCATCAGTGGTTTGTATCAGTTTCATAATCAGAGTTGATCTACATATGGTCCGTATGAGTAGGAAACACAGTTCTTTTTTTCTGGGCATGCTCATGGTTCTTGCTGTATTGGAGACTCTCGAAAGAAGATCTTGGTTCTTGCTGTATTGGAGACGCTGGAAAGAAGAGCTTGCTTCTTGCGGGAAAACAGAGTGTGTTTAATGGATGAGAACAGTGGTCTGAATTTACATTCAGAAACGGAGTAAAACCACAGGATCTGTGTCATCCTATAAACAAGAGTTCATTTCTGGTAAACTAAGTGAATTTTGGCTCAAATGATTTTACACAGTTTTTGAACCCAACGCGATTCTAATTTTAACTAAGAGCATTTATGTAAGAGGAGCTGTGGTTAGTATCAGATTCATTAGCAGAGTTGAACTATGTATGGTCCGTATGAGTAGGAAACACAGTCCTTCTTCTCTGGTGTTTGATCATGGTTCTTGATGTATTGGAGAAGCTGGAAAGAAGAGCATGGTTCTTGTTGTATTGGAGACGCTGGAAAGAAGAGTTTGTTTCTCGCGTGAAAACAGAGTGTGTTTCATGGATGAGATCACTGGTCTGAATTTACCTTCAGAAACGGAGTAAAACCACAGGATCTGTGTCATCCTATAAGCAAGAGTTCATTTCTGGTAAACCTCGTGAATTTTGGGCTCAAATGATTTTACACAGTTCTGGAACCCAACGCGATTCTCACTATTAACTAAAGAGCATTTATTTAAGAGAATCAGTGGTTTGTATCACTTTCATAAGCAGAGTTGAACTACATATGGTCCATATGAGTAGGAAACACAGTTCTTTTTATCTGGGCATGCTCATGGTTCTTGCTGTATTGGAGACGCTCAAAGGAAGATCTTGGTTCTTCATGTATTGGAGACGCTGGAAAGAAGAGCTTGCTTCTTGCGTGAAATCAGAGTGTGTTTCATGGATGAGATCACTGGTCTGAATTTACCTTCAGAAACGGAGTAAAACCACAGGATCTGTGTCATCCTATAAGCAAGAGTTCATTTCTGGTAAACCCAGTGAATTTTGGGCTCAAATGATTTTACACAGTTCTAGAACCCAACGCGGTTCTGACTGTAAACTAAAGAGCAATTATGTAAGAGGAGCTGTGGTTTGTATCAGTTTCATAAGCAGAGTTGAACTACATATGGTCCGTGTGAGTAGGAAACACAGTTCTTTTTTTCTGGGCATGCTCATGGTTTTTGCTGTATTGGAGACGCTCGAAAGAAGAGCTTGCTTCTTGCGTGAAAACAGAGTGTGTTTCATGGATGAGATCACTGGTCTGAATTTCAATTCAGAAAGAGAGTTAAATCCCAGGATTTGTGTCTTCCTATAAGCAAGAGTTCATTTCTGGTAAACCAAGTGAATTTTGGGCTCAAATGAATTCACACAGTTTTTGAACGCAACGCGATTCTCAATATTAAGTAAGAGCATTTATGTAAGAGGAGCTGTGGTTAGAATCAGAATCATAAGCAGAGTTGAAGTATGTATGGTCCGTATGAGTAGGAAACACAATTCTTCTTTTCTGGTATGCACATTGTTGTTGATGTATTGGAGAGGCTGGAAAGAAGAGCATGGTTCTTGCTCTATTGGAGACCCCGGAAAGAAGATCTTGCTTCTTGCGTGAAAACAGAGTGTGTTTCATGGATGAGAACACTGGTCTGAATTTACCTTCAGAAACAGACTAAAACCACAGGATTTGTTTCATCGTATAAGCAAGAGTTCATTTCTGGTAAACCAAGTGAATTTTGGGCTCAAATGATTTTACTCAGTTCTGGAAACCAAGGCGATTCTCACTATTAACTAAAGAGCATTTATTTAACAGGAGCAGTGGTTTGTATCACTTTCATAAGCAGAGTTGAACTACATATGGTCCGTATGAGTCGGAAACACATTTCTTTTTATCTGGGCATGCTCATGGTTCTTGCTGTATTGGAGAGGCTCGAAAGAAGATCTTGGTTCTTGCTGTATTGGAGATGCTGGAAAGAAGAGCTTGCTTCTTGCGTGAAAACAGAGTCTGTTTCATGGATGAGATCACTGGTCTGAATTTCCCTCCAGAAACTGAGTAAAACCACAGGATCTGTGTCATCCTACAAACAAGAGATCATTTTTGGTAAACCAATATAATTTTGGGCTCAAATGATTTTACCCAGTTCTGTAACCAACGCGATTCTCACTGTTAACTAAAGAGCATTTATTTAAGAGCATCAGTGGTTTGTATCAGTTTCATAATCAGAGTTGATCTACATATGGTCCGTATGAGTAGGAAACACAGTTCTTTTTTTCTGGGCATGCTCATGGTTCTTGCTGTATTGGAGACTCTCGAAAGAAGATCTTGGTTCTTGCTGTATTGGAGACGCTGGAAAGAAGAGCTTGCTTC
The DNA here is from genome assembly GCA_949786385.1 of Onychomys leucogaster. Lineage (NCBI taxonomy): Eukaryota > Metazoa > Chordata > Mammalia > Rodentia > Cricetidae > Onychomys > Onychomys leucogaster. Next base: position 15,717 of record CATKUP010000012.1, on the reverse strand, counting down.
TTTGGCGAAAACAGAGTGTGTTTAATGGATGAGAACAGTGGTCTGAATTTACATTCAGAAACGGAGTAAAACCACAGGATCTGTGTCATCCTATAAACAAGAGTTCATTTCTGGTAAACTAAGTGAATTTTGGCTCAAATGATTTTACACAGTTTTTGAACCCAACGCGATTCTAATTTTAACTAAGAGCATTTATGTAAGAGGAGCTGTGGTTAATATCAGATTCATTAGCAGAGTTGAACTATGTATGGTCCGTATGAGTAGGAAACACAGTCCTTCTTCTCTGGTGTTTGATCATGGTTCTTGATGTATTGGAGAAGCTGGAAAGAAGAGCATGGTTCTTGTTGTATTGGAGACGCTGGAAAGAAGAGTTTGTTTCTCGCGTGAAAACAGAGTGTGTTTCATGGATGAGATCACTGGTCTGAATTTACCTTCAGAAACGGAGTAAAACCACAGGATCTGTGTCATCCTATAAGCAAGAGTTCATTTCTGGTAAACCTCGTGAATTTTGGGCTCAAATGATTTTACACAGTTCTGGAACCCAACGCGATTCTCACTATTAACTAAAGAGCATTTATTTAAGAGAATCAGTGGTTTGTATCACTTTCATAAGCAGAGTTGAACTACATATGGTCCATATGAGTAGGAAACACAGTTCTTTTTATCTGGGCATGCTCATGGTTCTTGCTGTATTGGAGACGCTCAAAGGAAGATCTTGGTTCTTCATGTATTGGAGACGCTGGAAAGAAGAGCTTGCTTCTTGCGTGAAATCAGAGTGTGTTTCATGGATGAGATCACTGGTCTGAATTTACCTTCAGAAACGGAGTAAAACCACAGGATCTGTGTCATCCTATAAGCAAGAGTTCATTTCTGGTAAACCCAGTGAATTTTGGGCTCAAATGATTTTACACAGTTCTAGAACCCAACGCGGTTCTGACTGTAAACTAAAGAGCAATTATGTAAGAGGAGCTGTGGTTTGTATCAGTTTCATAAGCAGAGTTGAACTACATATGGTCCGTGTGAGTAGGAAACACAGTTCTTTTTTTCTGGGCATGCTCATGGTTTTTGCTGTATTGGAGACGCTCGAAAGAAGAGCTTGCTTCTTGCGTGAAAACAGAGTGTGTTTCATGGATGAGATCACTGGTCTGAATTTCAATTCAGAAAGAGAGTTAAATCCCAGGATTTGTGTCTTCCTATAAGCAAGAGTTCATTTCTGGTAAACCATGTGAATTTTGGGCTCAAATGAATTCACACAGTTTTTGAACGCAACGCGATTCTCAATATTAAGTAAGAGCATTTATGTAAGAGGAGCTGTGGTTAGAATCAGAATCATAAGCAGAGTTGAAGTATGTATGGTCCGTATGAGTAGGAAACACAATTCTTCTTTTCTGGTATGCACATTGTTGTTGATGTATTGGAGAGGCTGGAAAGAAGAGCATGGTTCTTGCTCTATTGGAGACCCCGGAAAGAAGAGCTTGCTTCTTGCGTGAAAACAGAGTGTGTTTCATGGATGAGAACACTGGTCTGAATTTACCTTCAGAAACAGACTAAAACCACAGGATTTGTTTCATCGTATAAGCAAGAGTTCATTTCTGGTAAACCAAGTGAATTTTGGGCTCAAATGATTTTACTCAGTTCTGGAAACCAAGGCGATTCTCACTATTAACTAAAGAGCATTTATTTAACAGGAGCAGTGGTTTGTATCACTTTCATAAGCAGAGTTGAACTACATATGGTCCGTATGAGTCGGAAACACATTTCTTTTTATCTGGGCATGCTCATGGTTCTTGCTGTATTGGAGAGGCTCGAAAGAAGATCTTGGTTCTTGCTGTATTGGAGATGCTGGAAAGAAGAGCTTGCTTCTTGCCTGAAAACAGAGTCTGTTTCATGGATGAGATCACTGGTCTGAATTTCCCTCCAGAAACTGAGTAAAACCACAGGATCTGTGTCATCCTACAAACAAGAGATCATTTTTGGTAAACCAATATAATTTTGGGCTCAAATGATTTTACCCAGTTCTGTAACCAACGCGATTCTCACTGTTAACTAAAGAGCATTTATTTAAGAGCATCAGTGGTTTGTATCAGTTTCATAATCAGAGTTGATCTACATATGGTCCGTATGAGTAGGAAACACAGTTCTTTTTTTCTGGGCATGCTCATGGTTCTTGCTGTATTGGAGACTCTCGAAAGAAGATCTTGGTTCTTGCTGTATTGGAGACGCTGGAAAGAAGAGCTTGCTTCTTGCGGGAAAACAGAGTGTGTTTAATGGATGAGAACAGTGGTCTGAATTTACATTCAGAAACGGAGTAAAACCACAGGATCTGTGTCATCCTATAAACAAGAGTTCATTTCTGGTAAACTAAGTGAATTTTGGCTCAAATGATTTTACACAGTTTTTGAACCCAACGCGATTCTAATTTTAACTAAGAGCATTTATGTAAGAGGAGCTGTGGTTAGTATCAGATTCATTAGCAGAGTTGAACTATGTATGGTCCGTATGAGTAGGAAACACAGTCCTTCTTCTCTGGTGTTTGATCATGGTTCTTGATGTATTGGAGAAGCTGGAAAGAAGAGCATGGTTCTTGTTGTATTGGAGACGCTGGAAAGAAGAGTTTGTTTCTCGCGTGAAAACAGAGTGTGTTTCATGGATGAGATCACTGGTCTGAATTTACCTTCAGAAACGGAGTAAAACCACAGGATCTGTGTCATCCTATAAGCAAGAGTTCATTTCTGGTAAACCTCGTGAATTTTGGGCTCAAATGATTTTACACAGTTCTGGAACCCAACGCGATTCTCACTATTAACTAAAGAGCATTTATTTAAGAGAATCAGTGGTTTGTATCACTTTCATAAGCAGAGTTGAACTACATATGGTCCATATGAGTAGGAAACACAGTTCTTTTTATCTGGGCATGCTCATGGTTCTTGCTGTATTGGAGACGCTCAAAGGAAGATCTTGGTTCTTCATGTATTGGAGACGCTGGAAAGAAGAGCTTGCTTCTTGCGTGAAATCAGAGTGTGTTTCATGGATGAGATCACTGGTCTGAATTTACCTTCAGAAACGGAGTAAAACCACAGGATCTGTGTCATCCTATAAGCAAGAGTTCATTTCTGGTAAACCCAGTGAATTTTGGGCTCAAATGATTTTACACAGTTCTAGAACCCAACGCGGTTCTGACTGTAAACTAAAGAGCAATTATGTAAGAGGAGCTGTGGTTTGTATCAGTTTCATAAGCAGAGTTGAACTACATATGGTCCGTGTGAGTAGGAAACACAGTTCTTTTTTTCTGGGCATGCTCATGGTTTTTGCTGTATTGGAGACGCTCGAAAGAAGAGCTTGCTTCTTGCGTGAAAACAGAGTGTGTTTCATGGATGAGATCACTGGTCTGAATTTCAATTCAGAAAGAGAGTTAAATCCCAGGATTTGTGTCTTCCTATAAGCAAGAGTTCATTTCTGGTAAACCAAGTGAATTTTGGGCTCAAATGAATTCACACAGTTTTTGAACGCAACGCGATTCTCAATATTAAGTAAGAGCATTTATGTAAGAGGAGCTGTGGTTAGAATCAGAATCATAAGCAGAGTTGAAGTATGTATGGTCCGTATGAGTAGGAAACACAATTCTTCTTTTCTGGTATGCACATTGTTGTTGATGTATTGGAGAGGCTGGAAAGAAGAGCATGGTTCTTGCTCTATTGGAGACCCCGGAAAGAAGATCTTGCTTCTTGCGTGAAAACAGAGTGTGTTTCATGGATGAGAACACTGGTCTGAATTTACCTTCAGAAACAGACTAAAACCACAGGATTTGTTTCATCGTATAAGCAAGAGTTCATTTCTGGTAAACCAAGTGAATTTTGGGCTCAAATGATTTTACTCAGTTCTGGAAACCAAGGCGATTCTCACTATTAACTAAAGAGCATTTATTTAACAGGAGCAGTGGTTTGTATCACTTTCATAAGCAGAGTTGAACTACATATGGTCCGTATGAGTCGGAAACACATTTCTTTTTATCTGGGCATGCTCATGGTTCTTGCTGTATTGGAGAGGCTCGAAAGAAGATCTTGGTTCTTGCTGTATTGGAGATGCTGGAAAGAAGAGCTTGCTTCTTGCGTGAAAACAGAGTCTGTTTCATGGATGAGATCACTGGTCTGAATTTCCCTCCAGAAACTGAGTAAAACCACAGGATCTGTGTCATCCTACAAACAAGAGATCATTTTTGGTAAACCAATATAATTTTGGGCTCAAATGATTTTACCCAGTTCTGTAACCAACGCGATTCTCACTGTTAACTAAAGAGCATTTATTTAAGAGCATCAGTGGTTTGTATCAGTTTCATAATCAGAGTTGATCTACATATGGTCCGTATGAGTAGGAAACACAGTTCTTTTTTTCTGGGCATGCTCATGGTTCTTGCTGTATTGGAGACTCTCGAAAGAAGATCTTGGTTCTTGCTGTATTGGAGACGCTGGAAAGAAGAGCTTGCTTCTTTGGCGAAAACAGAGTGTGTTTAATGGATGAGAACAGTGGTCTGAATTTACATTCAGAAACGGAGTAAAACCACAGGATCTGTGTCATCCTATAAACAAGAGTTCATTTCTGGTAAACTAAGTGAATTTTGGCTCAAATGATTTTACACAGTTTTTGAACCCAACGCGATTCTAATTTTAACTAAGAGCATTTATGTAAGAGGAGCTGTGGTTAGTATCAGATTCATTAGCAGAGTTGAACTATGTATGGTCCGTATGAGTAGGAAACACAGTCCTTCTTCTCTGGTGTTTGATCATGGTTCTTGATGTATTGGAGAAGCTGGAAAGAAGAGCATGGTTCTTGTTGTATTGGAGACGCTGGAAAGAAGAGTTTGTTTCTCGCGTGAAAACAGAGTGTGTTTCATGGATGAGATCACTGGTCTGAATTTACCTTCAGAAACGGAGTAAAACCACAGGATCTGTGTCATCCTATAAGCAAGAGTTCATTTCTGGTAAACCTCGTGAATTTTGGGCTCAAATGATTTTACACAGTTCTGGAACCCAACGCGATTCTCACTATTAACTAAAGAGCATTTATTTAAGAGAATCAGTGGTTTGTATCACTTTCATAAGCAGAGTTGAACTACATATGGTCCATATGAGTAGGAAACACAGTTCTTTTTATCTGGGCATGCTCATGGTTCTTGCTGTATTGGAGACGCTCAAAGGAAGATCTTGGTTCTTCATGTATTGGAGACGCTGGAAAGAAGAGCTTGCTTCTTGCGTGAAATCAGAGTGTGTTTCATGGATGAGATCACTGGTCTGAATTTACCTTCAGAAACGGAGTAAAACCACAGGATCTGTGTCATCCTATAAGCAAGAGTTCATTTCTGGTAAACCCAGTGAATTTTGGGCTCAAATGATTTTACACAGTTCTAGAACCCAACGCGGTTCTGACTGTAAACTAAAGAGCAATTATGTAAGAGGAGCTGTGGTTTGTATCAGTTTCATAAGCAGAGTTGAACTACATATGGTCCGTGTGAGTAGGAAACACAGTTCTTTTTTTCTGGGCATGCTCATGGTTTTTGCTGTATTGGAGACGCTCGAAAGAAGAGCTTGCTTCTTGCGTGAAAACAGAGTGTTTTTCATGGATGAGATCACTGGTCTGAATTTCAATTCAGAAAGAGAGTTAAATCCCAGGATTTGTGTCTTCCTATAAGCAAGAGTTCATTTCTGGTAAACCAAGTGAATTTTGGGCTCAAATGAATTCACACAGTTTTTGAACGCAACGCGATTCTCAATATTAAGTAAGAGCATTTATGTAAGAGGAGCTGTGGTTAGAATCAGAATCATAAGCAGAGTTGAAGTATGTATGGTCCGTATGAGTAGGAAACACAATTCTTCTTTTCTGGTATGCACATTGTTGTTGATGTATTGGAGAGGCTGGAAAGAAGAGCATGGTTCTTGCTCTATTGGAGACCCCGGAAAGAAGATCTTGCTTCTTGCGTGAAAACAGAGTGTGTTTCATGGATGAGAACACTGGTCTGAATTTACCTTCAGAAACAGACTAAAACCACAGGATTTGTTTCATCGTATAAGCAAGAGTTCATTTCTGGTAAACCAAGTGAATTTTGGGCTCAAATGATTTTACTCAGTTCTGGAAACCAAGGCGATTCTCACTATTAACTAAAGAGCATTTATTTAACAGGAGCAGTGGTTTGTATCACTTTCATAAGCAGAGTTGAACTACATATGGTCCGTATGAGTCGGAAACACATTTCTTTTTATCTGGGCATGCTCATGGTTCTTGCTGTATTGGAGAGGCTCGAAAGAAGATCTTGGTTCTTGCTGTATTGGAGATGCTGGAAAGAAGAGCTTGCTTCTTGCGTGAAAACAGAGTCTGTTTCATGGATGAGATCACTGGTCTGAATTTCCCTCCAGAAACTGAGTAAAACCACAGGATCTGTGTCATCCTACAAACAAGAGATCATTTTTGGTAAACCAATATAATTTTGGGCTCAAATGATTTTACCCAGTTCTGTAACCAACGCGATTCTCACTGTTAACTAAAGAGCATTTATTTAAGAGCATCAGTGGTTTGTATCAGTTTCATAATCACAGTTGATCTACATATGGTCCGTATGAGTAGGAAACACAGTTCTTTTTTTCTGGGCATGCTCATGGTTCTTGCTGTATTGGAGACTCTCGAAAGAAGATCTTGGTTCTTGCTGTATTGGAGACGCTGGAAAGAAGAGCTTGCTTCTTTGGCGAAAACAGAGTGTGTTTAATGGATGAGAACAGTGGTCTGAATTTACATTCAGAAACGGAGTAAAACCACAGGATCTGTGTCATCCTATAAACAAGAGTTCATTTCTGGTAAACTAAGTGAATTTTGGCTCAAATGATTTTACACAGTTTTTGAACCCAACGCGATTCTAATTTTAACTAAGAGCATTTATGTAAGAGGAGCTGTGGTTAGTATCAGATTCATTAGCAGAGTTGAACTATGTATGGTCCGTATGAGTAGGAAACACAGTCCTTCTTCTCTGGTGTTTGATCATGGTTCTTGATGTATTGGAGAAGCTGGAAAGAAGAGCATGGTTCTTGTTGTATTGGAGACGCTGGAAAGAAGAGTTTGCTTCTCGCGTGAAAACAGAGTGTGTTTCATGGATGAGATCACTGGTCTGAATTTACCTTCAGAAACGGAGTAAAACCACAGGATCTGTGTCATCCTATAAGCAAGAGTTCATTTCTGGTAAACCTCGTGAATTTTGGGCTCAAATGATTTTACACAGTTCTGGAACCCAACGCGATTCTCACTATTAACTAAAGAGCATTTATTTAAGAGAATCAGTGGTTTGTATCACTTTCATAAGCAGAGTTGAACTACATATGGTCCATATGAGTAGGAAACACAGTTCTTTTTATCTGGGCATGCTCATGGTTCTTGCTGTATTGGAGACGCTCAAAGGAAGATCTTGGTTCTTCATGTATTGGAGACGCTGGAAAGAAGAGCTTGCTTCTTGCGTGAAATCAGAGTGTGTTTCATGGATGAGATCACTGGTCTGAATTTACCTTCAGAAACGGAGTAAAACCACAGGATCTGTGTCATCCTATAAGCAAGAGTACATTTCTGGTAAACCCAGTGAATTTTGGGCTCAAATGATTTTACACAGTTCTAGAACCCAACGCGGTTCTGACTGTAAACTAAAGAGCAATTATGTAAGAGGAACTGTGGTTTGTATCAGTTTCATAAGCAGAGTTGAACTACATATGGTCCGTGTGAGTAGGAAACACAGTTCTTTTTTTCTGGGCATGCTCATGGTTTTTGCTGTATTGGAGACGCTCGAAAGAAGAGCTTGCTTCTTGCGTGAAAACAGAGTGTTTTTCATGGATGAGATCACTGGTCTGAATTTCAATTCAGAAAGAGAGTTAAATCCCAGGATTTGTGTCTTCCTATAAGCAAGAGTTCATTTCTGGTAAACCAAGTGAATTTTGGGCTCAAATGAATTCACACAGTTTTTGAACGCAACGCGATTCTCAATATTAAGTAAGAGCATTTATGTAAGAGGAGCTGTGGTTAGAATCAGAATCATAAGCAGAGTTGAAGTATGTATGGTCCGTATGAGTAGGAAACACAATTCTTCTTTTCTGGTATGCACATTGTTGTTGATGTATTGGAGAGGCTGGAAAGAAGAGCATGGTTCTTGCTCTATTGGAGACCCCGGAAAGAAGATCTTGCTTCTTGCGTGAAAACAGAGTGTGTTTCATGGATGAGAACACTGGTCTGAATTTACCTTCAGAAACAGACTAAAACCACAGGATTTGTTTCATCGTATAAGCAAGAGTTCATTTCTGGTAAACCAAGTGAATTTTGGGCTCAAATGATTTTACTCAGTTCTGGAAACCAAGGCGATTCTCACTATTAACTAAAGAGCATTTATTTAACAGGAGCAGTGGTTTGTATCACTTTCATAAGCAGAGTTGAACTACATATGGTCCGTATGAGTCGGAAACACATTTCTTTTTATCTGGGCATGCTCATGGTTCTTGCTGTATTGGAGAGGCTCGAAAGAAGATCTTGGTTCTTGCTGTATTGGAGATGCTGGAAAGAAGAGCTTGCTTCTTGCGTGAAAACAGAGTCTGTTTCATGGATGAGATCACTGGTCTGAATTTCCCTCCAGAAACTGAGTAAAACCACAGGATCTGTGTCATCCTACAAACAAGAGATCATTTTTGGTAAACCAATATAATTTTGGGCTCAAATGATTTTACCCAGTTCTGTAACCAACGCGATTCTCACTGTTAACTAAAGAGCATTTATTTAAGAGCATCAGTGGTTTGTATCAGTTTCATAATCAGAGTTGATCTACATATGGTCCGTATGAGTAGGAAACACAGTTCTTTTTTTCTGGGCATGCTCATGGTTCTTGCTGTATTGGAGACTCTCGAAAGAAGATCTTGGTTCTTGCTGTATTGGAGACGCTGGAAAGAAGAGCTTGCTTCTTGCGGGAAAACAGAGTGTGTTTAATGGATGAGAACAGTGGTCTGAATTTACATTCAGAAACGGAGTAAAACCACAGGATCTGTGTCATCCTATAAACAAGAGTTCATTTCTGGTAAACTAAGTGAATTTTGGCTCAAATGATTTTACACAGTTTTTGAACCCAACGCGATTCTAATTTTAACTAAGAGCATTTATGTAAGAGGAGCTGTGGTTAGTATCAGATTCATTAGCAGAGTTGAACTATGTATGGTCCGTATGAGTAGGAAACACAGTCCTTCTTCTCTGGTGTTTGATCATGGTTCTTGATGTATTGGAGAAGCTGGAAAGAAGAGCATGGTTCTTGTATTGGAGACGCTGGAAAGAAGAGTTTGCTTCTCGCGTGAAAACAGAGTGTGTTTCATGGATGAGATCACTGGTCTGAATTTACCTTCAGAAACGGAGTAAAACCACAGGATCTGTGTCATCCTATAAGCAAGAGTTCATTTCTGGTAAACCTCGTGAATTTTGGGCTCAAATGATTGTACACAGTTCTGGAACCCAACGCGATTCTCACTATTAACTAAAGAGCATTTATTTAAGAGAATCAGTGGTTTGTATCACTTTCATAAGCAGAGTTGAAATACATATGGTCCATATGAGTAGGAAACACAGTTCTTTTTATCTGGGCATGCTCATGGTTCTTGCTGTATTGGAGACGCTCAAAGGAAGATCTTGGTTCTTCATGTATTGGAGACGCTGGAAAGAAGAGCTTGCTTCTTGCGTGAAAACAGAGTGTGTTTCATGGATGAGATCACTGGTCTGAATTTCAATTCAGAAAGAGAGTTAAATCCCAGGATTTGTGTCTTCCTATAAGCAAGAGTTCATTTCTGGTAAACCATGTGAATTTTGGGCTCAAATGAATTCACACAGTTTTTGAACCCAACGCGATTCTCAATATTAAGTAAGAGCATTTATGTAAGAGGAGCTGTGGTTAGAATCAGAATCATAAGCAGAGTTGAAGTATGTATGGTCCGTATGAGTAGGAAACACAATTCTTCTTTTCTGGTAAGCACATTGTTCTTGATGTATTGGAGAGGCTTGAAAGAAGAGCATGGTTCTTGCTCTATTGGAGACCCCGGAAAGAAGAGCTTGCTTCTTGCGTGAAAACAGAGTGTGTTTCATGGATGAGAACACTGGTCTGAATTTACCTTCAGAAACAGAGTAAAACCACAGGATTTGTTTCATCGTATAAGCAAGAGTTCATTTCTGGTAAACCAAGTGAATTTTGGGCTCAAATGATTTTACTCAGTTCTGGAAACCAAGGCAATTCTCACTATTAACTAAAGAGCATTTATTTAACAGGAGCAGTGGTTTGTATCACTTTCATAAGCAGAGTTGAACTACATATGGTCCGTATGAGTCGGAAACACATTTCTTTTTATCTGGGCATGCTCATGGTTCTTGCTGTATTGGAGAGGCTCGAAAGAAGATCTTGGTTCTTGCTGTATTGGAGATGCTGGAAAGAAGAGCTTGCTTCTTGCGTGAAAACAGAGTCTGTTTCATGGATGAGATCACTGGTCTGAATTTCCCACCAGAAACTGAGTAAAACCACAGGATCTGTGTCATCCTACAAACAAGAGATCATTTTTGGTAAACCAATATAATTTTGGGCTCAAATGATTTTACCCAGTTCTGTAACCAATGCGATTCTCACTGTTAACTAAAGAGCATTTATTTAAGAGCATCAGTGGTTTGTATCAGTTTCATAAGCAGAGTTGAACTACATATGGTCCATATGAGTAGGAAACACAGTTCTTTTTTTCTGGACATGCTCATGGTTCTTGCTGTATTGGAGACACTCAAAGGAAGATCTTGGTTCTTCATGTATTGGAGACGCTGGAAAGAAGAGCTTGCTTCTTGAGTGAAATCAGAGTGTGTTTCATGGATGAGATCACTGGTCTGAATTTACCTTCAGAAACTGAGTAAAACCACAGGATCTGTGTCATCCTACAAACAAGAGATCATTTTTGGTAAACCAATATAATTTTGGGCTCAAATGATTTTACCCAGTTCTGTAACCAACGCGATTCTCACTGTTAACTAAAGAGCATTTATTTAAGAGCATCAGTGGTTTGTATCAGTTTCATAATCAGAGTTGATCTACATATGGTCCGTATGAGTAGGAAACACAGTTCTTTTTTTCTGGGCATGCTCATGGTTCTTGCTGTATTGGAGACTCTCGAAAGAAGATCTTGGTTCTTGCTGTATTGGAGACGCTGGAAAGAAGAGCTTGCTTCTTGCGGGAAAACAGAGTGTGTTTAATGGATGAGAACAGTGGTCTGAATTTACATTCAGAAACGGAGTAAAACCACAGGATCTGTGTCATCCTATAAACAAGAGTTCATTTCTGGTAAACTAAGTGAATTTTGGCTCAAATGATTTTACACAGTTTTTGAACCCAACGCGATTCTCATATTAACTAAGAGCATTTATGTAAGAGGAGTTGTGGTTAGTATCAGATTCATTAGCAGAGTTGAACTATGTATGGTCCGTATGAGTAGGAAACACAGTCCTTCTTCTCTGGTGTTTGATCATGGTTCTTGATGTATTGGAGAAGCTGGAAAGAAGAGCATGGTTCTTGTTGTATTGGAGACGCTGGAAAGAAGAGTTTGCTTCTCGCGTGAAAACAGAGTGTGTTTCATGGATGAGATCACTGGTCTGAATTTACCTTCAGAAACGGAGTAAAACCACAGGATCTGTGTCATCCTATAAGCAAGAGTTCATTTCTGTAAACCTCGTGAATTTTGGGCTCAAATGATTTTACAGAGTTCTGGAACCCAACGCGATTCTCACTATTAACTAAAGAGCATTTCTTTAACAGGAGCAGTGGTTTATATCACTTTCATAAGCAGAGTTGAACTACATATGGTCCGTATTAGTCCGAAACACATTTCTTTTTATCTGGGCATGCTCATGGTTCTTGCAGTATTGGAGACGCTCGAAAGAAGATCTTGGTTCTTGCTGTATTGGAGACGCTGGAAAGAAGAGCATCTTTCTTGCGTGAAAACAGAGTGTGTTTCATGGATGAGAACATTGGTCTGAATTTACAATCAGAAAAGGAGTTAAACCACAGCATCTGTGACTTCCTCCAAGCAAGAGTTCATTTCTGGTAAACCCAGTGAATTTTGGGCTCAAATGATTATTTGCATTTCTAGAACCCAACGCGATTCTCACTATTAAATAAAGATCATTTTTGTAAGAGGAGCTGTGATTTGTACCAGTTTCAAAAGGAGAGTGGAACTACATATGGTGCGCATGAGTAGGAAACACAGTTCTTTTTTTGGGGGGGTATGCTCATGGTTCTTGCTGTATTGGAGACGCTGGAAAGAAGAGCTTGCTTCTTACATTAAAACAGAGTGTGTTTAATGGAAGAGAACAGTGGTCTGAATTTAACTTCAGAAACGCTGTTAAAGCCCACGATCTGTGTCTTCCTACAAGCCAGAGATCATTTCTGTTAAACAAAGCGAATTTTGAGCTCAAATGATTTTATATAGTTCTGGAATCCAACGCGATTCTCACTATTAACTAAAGAGCATTTATGTAAGGGGAGTTGTGGTTAGTATCAGTTTCATAAGCAGAGTTGAACTACATATGGACTGTATGAGTAGGAAACACAGTACGTTTTTTCTGAGCATGCTCATGGTTCTTGCTGAATTGGAGATGCTCGAAAGACGAGCTTGGTTCTTGCTTTATTGGAGACGCTGGAAAGAAGGGCTTGCTTCTTGCGTGAAAACAGAGTGTGTTTCATGGATGAGATCACTGGTCTGAATTTCCCTTCAGAAACGGAGTAAAACCACAGGATCTGTGTCATCCTATAAGCAAGATTTCATTTCTGGTAAACCCAGTGAATTTTGTGCTCAAATGATTTTTCGCAGTTCCAGAACCCAACGCGGTTCTGACTGTTAACTAAAGAGCAATTATGTAAGAGGAGCTGTGGTTTGTATAAGTTTCATAAGCAGAGTTGAACTACATATGGTCCGTGTGAGTAGGAAACACAGTTCTTTTTTTCTGAGCATGCTCATGGTTCTTGTTGTATTGGAGAAGGTAGAAAGAACAGCTTGCTTCCTGCATGAAAACAGAGTGGGTTTCATGGATGAGAACACTGGTCTAAATTTCACTTCTGAAATGGAGTTAAACCCCAGGATCTGTGTCTTCCTACAAGGAAGAGTTCATTTCTGGTTAAATAAGTGAATTTTGTGCTCAAATGATTTTACACAGTTCTGGAACCCAATGTGATTCTCACTATAAACTAAAGAGCACTTATGTAAGAGGAGCTGTGGTTAGTATCAGTTTCATAAGGAGAGTTGAACTACATATGGTCTGTATGAGTAGGAAACACAGTTCTTTTTTTCTGGGCATGCTCATGGTTCTAGCTGTATTGGAGAAGCTGGAAAGAAGAGCTTGCTTCTTGCGTGAAAACAGAGTGTGTTTCATGGATGAGAACACTGGTCTGAATTTCCCTACAGAAATGGAGTTAAACAGCAGGATTTGTGTCTTCCTACAAGCAAGAGATCATTTATGGTAAACAAAGTGAATTTTGGGCTCAAATGATTTTAAACAGTTCACGAACCCAACGCGATTCTCACTATTAACTTAAGAGTATTTATGTAAGAGGAGTTGTGGTTAGTATCAGTTTCATAAGCAGAGTTTAACTACATATGGTCCGTATGAGTATTAAACACAGTTCGTTTTTCTGGGCATGCTCATGGTTCTTGCTGTGTTGGAGAAGCTGAAAAGAAGAGCTTGCTTCTTGCGTGAAAACAGAGTGTGTTTCATGGATGAGAACACTGGTCTGAATTTACATTCACAAACGGTGTTAAAGCCCTGGATATGTGTCTTCCAACAAGCAAGAGCTCATTTCTGGTAAACCAAGTGAATTTTGGGCTGAAATGATTTTACACAGTCTGGAACCCAACGCGATTCACACTATTAACTAAAGAGCATTTATTTAAGAGGAGCAGTGGTGTGTATCACTTTCATTAGCAGAATTGAAATACATACGGTCCGTATGAGTCGGAAACACAGTTCTTTTTATCTGGGCATGCTCATGGTTCTTGCTCTATTGGAGACTCTGGAAAGAAGAGGATGTTTCTTGCCTTAAAACAGAGTGTTTTTCTTGGATGAGAACTCTGAACTAAATTTCCCTTCAGAAACAGAGTTAAACCACAGGATGTAGGTCTGCCTACAAGCAGGAGTTCATTTCTGGTAAACCCAGTGAATTTTGGAACCAAATGAGTTTTTGCAGTTCACGAACCCAACTCGTTTCTCACTGTAAACTAAAGAGCATTTATGTAAGAGGAGCTGTGGTTAGTATCAGTTGCATAAGGAGAGTTGAACTACATATGGTCCGTATGAGTAGGAAACACAGTTCTTTTTATCTGTGCATGCTCATGGTTCTTGCTGTATTGCAGACGCTGGAAAGAAGAGCTTGCTTGTTGCGAGAAAACAGAGTGTGTTATATGAATAAGAACACTGGCCTGAATTTCCTTTCAGAATCGGAGTTAATGCCTTGGATCTGTGTCTTCCTACAAGCATGATTTCATTTCTGGTAAACCATGTGAATTTTGGGCTCAAATGATTTTACACAGTTTTTGAACCCAACGAGATTCTCACTATTAACTAAAGAGCATTTATTTAAGGGGAGTTGTTGTTAGTATCAGTTTCATAAGCAGAGTTGAACTACATATAGTCAGTATGAGTAGGAAACACAAGTCTTTGTTTCTGGGCATGCTCATGGTCTTGCTGTATTGGAGACGCTGGAAAGAATAGCTTGCTTCTTGCCTTAAAAGAGAGTGTGTTTCATGGATGAAAACACTGGTCTCAATTTACCTACAGAAACGGAGTTAAAACACAGGATCTGTGTCATCCTACAAGCAAGAGTTCATTCTGGTAAACCAAGTGATTTTTGGGCTCCAATGATTTAACACAGTTATGGAACCCAACACGATTCTCACAATTAACTAAAGAGCATTTATGTAAGAGGAGCTGTGGTTAGTATCAGAAGAATAAGCACAGTTGAACTACATATGGTCCGCATGAGTAAGAAACACACTTCTTTTTTTCTGGGCATGCTCGTGGTTCTTGCTGTATTGGAGATGATGGAAAGAAGTGCTTGCTTCTTGTGTGAAAACAGAGTGTGTTTCATTGATGAGAACACTGGTCTGAATTTCCCTTCAGAATCGGAGTTAAACCCCAGGATCCGTGTCTTCCTATAAGTAAGAATTCATTACTAGTAAACCAAGTGAATATTGGGGTCAAATGATTTTACAGAGTTCTGGAACGCAACGCTATTCTCACTATTAACTAAAGAACATTTATGTAAGAGAACTTGTATTTAGTATCAAATTCATGAGCAGAGTTGAATTACATATGGTCCATATGAGTAGGAAACACAGTTCTTTTTTTCTGGGCATGATCATGGTTCTTGCTGTATTGGAGACGCTGGAAGGAAGAGAGTCCTTCTTGCGTGAAAACAGAGTGTGTTTCATGGATGAAAACACTGGTCTCAATTTACCTACAGAAACGGAGTTAAAACACAGGATCTGTGTCATCCTACAAGCAAGAGTTCATTCTGGTAAACCAAGTGATTTTTGGGCTCCAATGATTTAACACAGTTATGGAACCCAACACGATTCTCACAATTAACTAAAGAGCATTTATGTAAGAGGAGCTGTGGTTAGTATCAGAAGAATAAGCACAGTTGAA